>VDFB02000003.1:565485161-565850594 GCA_007258455.2 Sequoia sempervirens | reverse complement strand
AAAATAGAAAGAGGAAGGTCTAAATATGATAATCACATAAGCCATAAGGTAAAGTTAATTGAAAGTGTACATAGGAACATGAATTGTGCATTTGAAAATCCAAACTTGTATAGGCTTGGCCTCCTATTCAATAATGATGATGACCATGGGTAGAATAGGTATAAAATTAGTGTAGAATGTTGAGGTTTAGGGTTAGAATTTTGAGAACTAGGTGTGGGTTTTGATTTAGGAAGGGTTATTTTAACTACAATCAAAAAATTTAAGGGAATGTGGGAAGGAAAAATTATAGTTTTGAGATTATTTTGTAATTCTTAGTTTAATAGGTGGTTAAATGGGTGTTTGATATTTTTGTGTTTAGTGGAATAGACGGATTACTTTTAAGAATGGATTTAGAAAGAATAAAAGTAGTAATAATTGGAGGATAAGATGGAGAGCGTAAAGTATATAATTTTTAGGACAAGGATGAGTGGGTTTTGGGTTGAGAGGAGAAGAATAATCAAAATGGTATATTTGTAGCTTTTGGAATAAGTCTTGTATGATGTATTTTTTTATTCTTTATAACTATGGTATAGGAAATATTAGTTCAATTGATACAAGGTTTGGTTGGAGTGGGAAGGAATGATATAAGTTATGATAAATGGTGACCACATTTCATTAATGTATAAATTTAACAAAATAATGCAAGATGGGAAATATGGTATAGAAAAATTTGGATATTATTGAAATTAGGAATGATGTTGAAAAGGGCTAATTATTCATGCCCACAAAGGGGCACTTAGGGAAGATTCATATATCATAAAAATCTCTAGAGGATCCAATTGGAATATTTTTTATAATCCCAAATAAGCATGTGAGAGTTGTTCCTAATGGTTATTCCTTAGTGAAAATATAGAATTAGGAAATAGGATCAACCAAAATATCTTAGGTATATTTATGTAAAATAGTGGAAGAAAGATAGAGTAGCATGTGATATCCATTACTAATAATTTCATTAAAGGAGAAAGTGATAGATGAGGTTTTTATAGGAATAGAATATTTGGTTTCAAAAGTCCCGAGAAAATTGGAAAAAAAGGATGAGAGAGTGTCACAAATTGAATGTTGTAAACTTAAATTTTTTCTATATTTTAACTTTTTGAGAATAATAATTAATTAGACCAAAATTCAAGCATAAATGTGTAATAAATATTTATTTGAATTTCAATGTTGAATCTTATAGGTCAAGCTACATGATAAAAAAATTCCATCAAAATTATACATAGATCACACCATGTTAACCCTTTCTAAGTGATTAGTATTAAGGAATCATATTACCTAGATTGTATGCTTTTATAGTTAAATTTTATGAAATTAAAAATTAATTAAGTTTCTCTGGACCTTAAACTCATAAAGATGTCATAGATACTTTATTCCTTTTCTTCGCATAGACCATAGTAATAACTAAGTTTGTAAATCAAAACCATACATATAAAAACATGCTCATCATCAACTTATGTTTTCTTTCTTCAAAATAATTACAAAGAGGCTAGTATTGAGATGATACAAATTAAATATATTATTCTATATGCATAGAAAAATATTACATGTATTAGGATTCTAAGATCTATAATGTAAATATTGTAATTTATTAATATTCAATTAATAAGATAATAAAAAATGATTGAAATCATGCAATATTGAATAAGAAAAGGGTATCTTTTAAGTACATAACAATATCTCATATCTACTATATATGTTACCATGCATATTACAACTTATCTAAAGGGTAAAAGAAAGAAGTTGGGTCCATATATGAGGGAGTTTTTAGGTTAAAAGCAATCTAGATAGGAATGGGTGCCCATTTTCTTAAAATGGGTACCTGGTGTGGTTCAAGATCTCTCTTTAAAATAGGTACCCAAAATGTTCTAAAAATAGTATGGGTGCCTTATTTAAAATGGGTACTTGTTTGAAAAAAATAAAATATTAACCCACCTTTTGATTTGGTTTTAGGCTTAGGGAAAGGCATGGTAACCCAACCCTTACTGCCTTAGACCTACAAGTACAAGGTCATGTCAATGACAAGAGAAAAAACTAATTTTTTTCTTTTTTTTTATCAAATTAAAACCCATTATAGATGATGATTTATAGTTTTCAAATATATGCAATTTTTTAATGATTGTGTTATATTTCATATTTTAAATTAATTTATAAGGAAACTAGTTCATAATCATGAAATATCAGGTTTTTTTTTGTTTTAATCTTTTAATTTTTTAAGTTTCTTGTAAAAAATATTACATCAATATACACATAATTATATACATGTATGACAAAAAAAAAATTCAAATTGATTATTTTGGCTCAAATTATGGTGGTTGTTATGGTCGAGTTTTCAAAAATAACAATTAGGTCCAATAAAAAAATCATTAAAAAAATATTTAGAAAAAGACTAAAAAATATCCTTAGCAATATTTAGTGTAATACACATCTTTCCCCAAAAATAATTAGAAAAATACTTTTATTTAGGTCAAATTATGGTGGTTGTACATGTGCATGATATGGTCCTAAAAATTTGACTTTTAAAAGTGGTTTTTATACATTCCTATTGAAAATTAATTTGCATCATACATCTAGGTATTAGAATAAATTACATATTTTAAATCTAGACTCGAAATACTACATTTCATATTACTATAATTTTTTAATATTTTATGTGTAAGTGTTTCATTATTTCAATCGAACTGCGACAAATTATGAAAATCGGGAAAAACACTTCCACTTTTTGAACATTTTGTGACCCAAAATTTTGAACTTACCCTAATCTATGTTTTTTTGTAACAATGGTTTATTCAATTTTATGAACTTTCATAGTATTAGATTAGTTAAGATAACTATTCCTTTAATAAATAGCTAAAGAACTAGATCATGACAATGATCTCATGTGTAGAATTAGAATAAATAAAAGATAAATATTTGTTGGAACTATACACCTTTATGATTTAAATACATCACAACACAATTTTAATACTAAAATAGGAAAATCGAGATAGAGAACATAATGAGAGCATTTTTC
Organism: Sequoia sempervirens; assembly: GCA_007258455.2. Taxonomy (NCBI): domain Eukaryota; kingdom Viridiplantae; phylum Streptophyta; class Pinopsida; order Cupressales; family Cupressaceae; genus Sequoia; species Sequoia sempervirens. Next base: position 565,847,548 of record VDFB02000003.1, on the reverse strand, counting down.
ATCAACCATAGAGTTGTACAACTTCCTTTTACATCATCTTAAAAGGTGATGCAAACCTACATTGAATGTCAACATAGTCACAAAAGTGTGCTATATAAAAATATACAAGTATAGGAGACTCAATATGACTCATAATAAAAAATTAAATCATCATTTAACATAACCCCTTAGTCAAGGTTTGAATTAAAACAAACATCTAATTAACTTGACTCCACATAACTAGTACAAAAGTAAATCATAATAGCTCTATATAATCACACATGCTGACCTTGACTCACTAGACACATAAATTGAGCACAATTTGATAGGACATCCTTGTTACTATACATAGATACAAATTGGTTTCAAACATAATTCTCAACCTTTCTTGTGTGTTGGATCCTAAAATAGTTGTTCACACTTCTAGAATTACTTTCTAGGGTTGAGAAAATGTCATTTAAAAGGTGGCTTAATCAACTCAACAACAAAATGTGGGAGATTGTAGACCAATTATCGAGAGTGGATAATCCTTTCTTCACTTTGGGGTTAGTTGGAGCCATGAAGGTATTCCTATAGGAATATTAAACAATATTGATCAAAATTTATGATATGAAAATAAACAAGTTGTAATTGTATCTAATGTACTCTTGGTCCCAATAGTTGTCACTATGCCAAGAACCAACCTACTACACATATATAACCCTTATAAATTTGATAAAGATATGTAGGAAACAATTCTATAATATGAAATTTTGGTATGGCATACTTTATATGTTTCCCTTGGGTACAATATTGAACAATGAGATGCATAAAATAATTCCTACCCATAAATTATTGGTTTAAGAAGTTCTTCATTTCAAATCATGGAGGGTCAAATATTTCAAAGATTGGCTCCTTATATTAGTATATAGAGTTTTAGTCAACCAAGAATATATTATACTCAAATAAAAACATAGATATGATATCAAGCAACCAGACATACTTAATAATCCTTCTCTAAACTTGAAAAATCCATTTGCAACAAGGATGAAACTATTACAAATATTATCTTCAATATTTTAATGTGTCACATGACACTTAAATTTTCATTACAATAATACTAGAAGGAATACGAAACCCTAAGCTACAAAATATTACCAAAATTCATCCCTTAAAAGTTTCCTTTAAAATCCACAGATGGCCAAGGACACATCGAGCTAGAGATATGTGCTACATTCTAGATATCTCATTGTGACTTAAAAAATGAGTTGCTCAATAGAAAAATGTATTTGCAAGAGTTGAAATCCTATAATTTTCTCAAATTTTCATTTGTGTGGAAACGGATAAATGATCAATGGTTTTCTTAAAATGAAATGGAATATATAGTAGTTTGTTGATTTCCCTATCACTTCAAGAATTGAAGAATAATTTCAAGTCATAAAATTTATGAGTTAAATAAGTTGAAATCCCATGAAATCTATTAAAACGACAACTTGGAGCTTTAGTGGAGAAAATCACATCAAAAAATCAAACATCACATTAATGGTATTAAGGAATTCATCATCATCCACCAATTTAAATTATATTTTAAATTATATGTGAATCCATGCCCTTGAGATGAAAAACTATTTTTGGGTGGGAAAACCCCTTAGGAGTAGTTGGGGTGTTAGATGTGGTCATTAATGGTGACTTGGGTCATTCAAGGTGATATGTAGGAGTGAATCTAGTGTAAGATATAAGATTTGTAGAGTTCTTGGGCTGTTGGAGATTGGGGATTAGGGATACCTTATAACCCATACTAAAAAAATAAAATTAATGCAATTCCACATCATCAAATTTGAGATGATATATGAATGGAAATATTGAGAGTTTAGGATTGAAAATACCATATAATGCATACCACATTTCAAGGATCAAGGATTGGGATCATACCCTGCCTCATGCCTAAAGGTAAAAATTACATACATCATTGACTTTGAAAGGATAATTATAGGGGAAATTATGAGTCAAGGATTAAATATATTTTATAATTCATACCACAAGGTAAGTAGATAAAATGATGATTGAAATTGTGACTTTAAAAATAACACAATGTAAAGGGTCGGGAATTGGGAATTGGTGACATGCCATACCTCATGCCCAAAAGCAACAAGTTAGAGGTATTTTTGTATCTCTAACTCTAAAATTTCAAAAGTTAAGGATTGGAGGAAAAGCATACCGATATGAGAAAGTCAAAAATACTCATAGATAGAATAGGAAAAAGTTGGGGGTCAAAGGAAATGCATGCCTAAATGATAGACTCCAAAAATTTGAAAATTTTCCCTCACTTAAAAAATGACTAAAAATACCCCAAACTTAGAATTTTATGGAACCTTTAGGTCATCCCACAATAGTGAGTCCCAGAATTCAAGGAAATCACTTTTTTGATGTTTTGGGGTGCTCAACTTACTCAAGCACCTTCAATTAAAGGTATTTCTTTAAATGATGTTTCCCTCATTCAAACATAGTGTAGTAAATACCTTGAAATGAAGGTTTAACTTCATTCAAAGGTAATATTTTATTGTTTAAATAATAATAATATCTTCATTTGAAGGTAACCTTTGAATCAATGTTTTATTTTAATGTAAGAAAAAAATAATTAAAATATAAATGGCATACTTATCATTTTTCTTTGACACTATAGATTGAGTATGACATAGATTGGAGCTACCTTCACTTTCACCCTATTGACTTGAACAATGCTAAATCATAGGTCTTTAGATACTCATTTCTACCATGAATTTGTTAGGTGGTTTTGAGAGAGGGTCTATTGCATAGAACCACTTATAAAACTTTCAATTTAATAGTTATTTTTCAATACCATATCATTGTGGCATTTAATCAATATTCAAAAAATTTACATAATTTTTTCACCCTAAAATATCTAACTTAAATCTTGGAAAGCTAATTTTTAACCCTGAATGATGAAAGAGGGGTTCTCAACAACCCTATTTTTTGGAAACAAACACTCAATCAATCTCAAAAATGCATACAAATCTGCAAAATATTCTCATGAAATTCTTTTAATTTTGCAACAAAAGTATTCATATTAAAGAAATCTGATTACACAATGATTTTCAGTCAACAAATGACTTATGGGAAGCAAAATATGGCTACTACATAATTTGAAAATGAAATAAAAATAAAGATACAACAAAAAGAAAACTATTTGCTTCATGAGCACCTCCAAATCTGCACTATTCTCTTGCAAACAATCACCTACAACTCTTCAATTCTCAACAATGGTATCTTCAACATTCAATGGATACAAAAAAAAAATCCTTTTAACCTGCAACAAATCACTTCAATAACCTCTTGATAAATTCCACACCCAACTCTCCAACCTCCAAAACCTATAGTCACAATGAAAACCCAAAACCTACCACAAAACCCTTCACCAAAAATCCAAAAATAAATTCAAATTTTCCCTCCCATTTGGAAAACTCATGACCAAATCCTCATAATGATTTGTTTCCACAATAGAAAAATTAATAAATTATTTTTAATTCCATTTTGTAACTCCACAATTCCAACACCTAAACTTGCTTTTTTGTATTTTTTTTAAAAAAAAGCAATTACACCTCCATAATCTCACCTACCAACTTGAATAAAAAAGGTGGCATTTTTTCACTTAAAATGCTCTTGCATCACTAAATTTTTAAACTAAAACTCTAAATAGTTAATTTCAAACCCTAAATAGTTATTTTGAAACCCCAACTAACTATTTTGAAACAGTAAAATGTTTAATTCGGAAATCCTAAATAACTATTTTGAAACCCTAAAATCTTCCATTAAAACTATAAATAACTATTTTGAAACCCTAGAAATCTATTTTGAAACCCTACATTGTTCAATTTTAAAAACATAAATATCTATCTTGAAACCCTAATATCTTCAATTGACACCCCTAAAAACTCTTTTGTGGAATGTAGAAAATAGATGTTCCACCTTTGGGAGATGGAACACAAACTAGGGTTTAGGGACCTAAACCAATTTTCTTCAAGTTTCATTCAAGGAAACCCTAGAGATCTCAATCCAAGGATGTAAAGGGGAAAGAGATATACAATAGGGATGTCCTAGAGTGTGATTAAAGTTATAAATTGGGTTCACCACCAATCTGAGGCTTGGAAAGACTAGTAACATGAAAACCTAATGATATGCAAAACTTAAATAAATGACCTAGAAATGAGTATAAATCAAAACAAAAAACTGAGAAATCATAGAGGTGCACCTAGAAACTTGTAGGAGCTCAAAAAAAGGTCTAAAATGATAAAAAAATGATAAATTTAATGCACATTAGGACTCATATGCTAGGCTGGGCAATTTAGTCCTATATTAGGGTTTCTAGGTATGAACAAAAATCTGACAATGATTAGTCTGGAACTCCTAAAATCTAGAAAAATCATTGTATTGGGACTCATATGCTAGAAGTGGCACATCAATCCTTCTCAACTTTTTCAAAAGGTCAAAGTTTGAATCTTCTCTTCTACCTCTTCTCTTTCTTCCAATCCTAATTTCTAGATTTGAAATGCTAAATTATACTATGTAGGTGTCTTTTAGTGATCTTTGTCAACAAGGTGACAACTTTGACAACTTTGCAAACTTGAAAAATTCTTCCAATATTTCTCTTCAATGTGTCTTCAACCTAGATCTGAAAATTACACACTCAAGAGAGAAAAATGTTGTTTTGTTAGTAGATATGGGTTTGCCTTGATCAAACCCCGTTTAGCTAATTAAACCTTGTGATGAAACAATGAACATGAACATGAAATATGAAATATGAAACATGGACAATGATACCTTGAATGATGTCTTGAAATGTAAATCTATAATCTAACATGAAGTAGCCATGAAGAATGTAGATCTTGATCTTGAATTAGATATGGAACAATGCTTAACATAGATTGTGGATGCTACATCACAACATTAGCTCAACAACATGCTTGATGAATTATGCCTTTGACATGATGATAGATCTTGAATTGTTGCAACAAATAATGAAGAAATATTCCATTGAATGCTTTGTAAATATTCTTAAATGGCCTTGAATGCTCTTGTGAACTCTTTTAATCACAAACTTGCTATTAGGAATGCTCTCTTGAAATTCTTAGGTGACAATTTCTCAAAATTACAACACTACAAGTTGACATCAGATCTAGGAAGATAAAATTCCACCAAAAATTGAATTTAAATTAGGTCCTAATTATAGTGGGACTCATATGCCCAAGGTGGTGTATGAGTCTTAGTGGCTCAAAACTGGGGCACAAACTCCAAGACAAGTCTTGTTTAATGTGAAATTCAAAATCAAGTCCCAAGACCCAGGTGGGATTCATACACCCAATGTAGCATATGAGTCACATGTCACTAAATCTAGAACACATGACCCAAAACATTGAATTATTATTGGTTATTTGATATATGTGGGAATTATCTTCAGAATAGTGCATTTAATAAAGCTTGTGGATGCAAAATAGGGCCAATTAAAGCATAAATAACCCAAATTACTTAATAAATCCCTAGATTAGTGTGAAAGTGTTAGGATACACTTTACAACACCCTAAATAAGGCACCGTTAAGTCTATTTTATCTTACAAGGGCCCTAAACTTAATGTGAAGGTGTAAATGAATACACTTTACAACACTAAATTAAGGAAAAATTAGGTTTATTTAGCTTAAAAGGGCCCTAAACCTAATGTGAATGTGTAAAACACATTACAACACTAGATCAAGGCAACATTATACCTAAATTAAGTGTGAAAATATAGAGAGATACATTTTCTGTCACTAAATTTAGCCCCCACTTTAGTGAGAGGAGGAACTTGCTTCAAACTCACACTAAAGTAGACATTCAAGAGGGGTCCAAGTGGACCAATGCGGATTCCCTAGGATAACAAATATCAAAGGAGGTGGTCAAGTCCCAAGATTGAAGATCCTACTTCAAACTGACATAAGCACAAAAGGACACACACACGGTGTATGATATGCAACAAAAGATACACAAACATACAATGTAAAAAATTAACAAAGCAAAAAACAAAATAAAAACGGGGTGGATCAAGCTTTGACGGTTTATCCCACACGTTGTGGATCATATCTAGGCTATTTTTTCAAAAATTTACACTCACTCTAAGGCAACAGAACTTCAATTTGCTCGTTGGGTGAGTATCCAAAGGGTGGCTTAGTGAGAAAGTCATGCCTCTATATTGGCTTCTCATTGTATAATGAGAAAGTCATGCCCACATTTAGGATTCTCATCATATCCTAACCATACCAAAGATATACCTCCTGATAACTTTGACAAGGAACCAAAAAAAACATGGATGACATGATTTGTAATACCCCCCATGTTGTGTCACGTCTCAGACTTTGATGCTATTTTGTCCATGGCTTTGTATGGATTTATTATATGAATGATGGTGTGTGTTAGAGTAATATGATATAATACAATGCTTTGGTGTGTGGAAATGAGAAAAATATTTACTTTAGAATTTTTGAACGCATTTTATTTTAAAAATATGCAAGATAGAACAAAATAGAAGTATTGATTTAATTATTGCTTTGATTTATATCTCTATATCGGTTACTAATACAATTCCGTTGTTGCACGCCTGAGTGCACTTGAGTTGCAGGTGGTTGAAGACCAAGAGTGTGATTGAGGAAAGAAGGCTAGCTTCCTGATAGGGTAAAAGAGGAAGAACTCTCGGTCACACACACAACACCTAAAAATCATATAGTTGCATTTAGGCAATGTCTGTTTTAATTTGATTGTTTTGAGTTACTTACAAAATAGGTAATAAATGGTTTGAATAAATAAATAATAAAAATAATAACATAAATATAAATTAATTATTAATTGTAGTTTTAAAAGGTTTATGATTTTTAAATCTATCTTAATTAACAAGCCAAATGAATATGTGTTCATGGAGTAAGTATTTTTGAATTATCTATCCCACTTTTTGTGCAAATAATTGAAAATCTTTTATTAAATTTTATTTATTTATGAAATAGAAATAAAATGGAAATATTTTATTTGCATATGTCTTAATTCAAAGTCCAAGATTAGGAGAAAGGAAACTAATATTAAATAGAAAAAAAAAGACAGTCCCGAGAACATGGGGTTCTGGAAATTCTTCTTAAAACAAACAATGTTCTCGGCAAGTGGCTATCTCTTTATTTTTGCATGTAAATGTCTGCCAAAAAAATTATCCATCTGTCAATTTGGAAGGGTTTGCATGACTCTCGGTAGATGGGAATAAGGATTTAAGGTGGAGAGAATATAGAAGCTTATTCAGAAAATAACCGGGGGCTCAGGGAGAAGCAGACTGAATGAAATTCTGGACATCTACAACTGGAGTAATTTGCCAGGTTTTTCCATTCTTCTCTTTTTAACCAGTTTGAATTTTAGTATAAAATTGGAGAATTTGTATGCAAGATTTTATGAAAATGAATACAAATTCCTGAGAAAATGTCTTCAAGTTTTAATTTTAAATCTGGGGAAAAACCTTCTCTTCATTTGTTTACATTGTTGAGAAAATGCCCAATTTCTTTCTTCCAGAGTAGGGTTATATTCTTTTGCAATCTGTATTTTGTGATTCTGTCTTCTTTTGCTATTCTTTTGTACAGAATATTGTGAAAGGAATGAAAGCATATAAAAAAATATATATAAACAGATATATATATATATACACACATGAATTTGCATTCCTATGCATATATATATATACAGATACATATACACAAAATTCCGCATATAAACCTTTACCTGTCATTATTTTGAAAAGTCCGAATGAAATATTGCTATTTTTCGTAGTTTTACTTGGCACTATGTAATTCATTTTTTACTGTGTGGGAAGGGAGCAATCCCCAGCCCCGCCCCAAGGGAAGGGACGGCGCTGTGGGAAGGCTCGCACCCTCCACAGGCCACGACCTGTGGAGAGGGCACGACCTCCTCACAGTCCTCGCCCTCCCTATGGGGGAGGTGAAGTTCCCAATCTTTATTTGGGATGCTTAATATATATTTTAAACACTGTAAATTGCTTTTTCCTGTGTGCGCGACAGTAAAATGTGAGCAAGAAAATAACTATGTTAATATGTATTTATATATATATATATATATTTATATATATATATATATATATATATATATATATATATACAGCTGTGCAAACATAAGTATATATACATATATATATACATAAACATATAAATGAGTAAATTTTACTCAGTCATGCATGTTTCAGAAACAGGTACCTATATATAACTCTGTGTAACATTGAAATCCTCAGAAGTAATGGTGATGCTGAGAATGCAATAATGAAGTATTCATAAGAACTTCCAGTAAAACACACAGAAGTCAGTATACAAACCTCTATTTTCTGCATGTATTATCCTACTGAGTTTATTGTTTAACCAAAAATTTGTAGGTGTTTTGATATTTATTATCTTTCAAATCTGACTGAGTCTATAACATGAATGAGAGGATGCATATTTACATGTATATACAAATATACACAAAGATTCAAATAAACCCATGTATATATGTTTAAAAATGTAAATCAATGATCAATGTTTTATATTGGAAACATTATTTCTGTCAGTGACAATACACAAGAAAATGATATGATACTCAGACTTGTATACAAATGAAACTGATTTAGAACATAGAACACTCAAGAGTGTAGCATGAACTGAAAACAAATCTTTTATCAAATAGAGGAAAACGTGTTGACTTTGTGATTTTGCTGAGAAAGAGAGCATATTTTATTTAAATTCTGAAACTTTAAATCTATTTATCTTGATCAACCAAACTGAGATTGAACACAAGAATGCATTGAAAACTTTCTTTGAACTCTATAGACCGATAACCTTCACTGCAAATGTGACTGAAAACAGTTTGATTAACTCTTTATGAATATGGAAAAAATGAAGGAAATTCTTTTAAGAATCAATGAAATGCATGAAGCATATAAGGAAAATGCATAATTTTCTATTTTTCTCTTTATACTATATTTTGGTAACGTTCGGGACAGGATGCCGAAGGTGGATCCACAGAGACGATAGTTTTACCTTTTCTGAAACTACCACTTGTTTTTTTATTTATGCTTGGCCAAGCACTTGTACCATTGAAATAGATGGATTTGTTTTAAAAGCCTAGAAATATATGTATTTGAGTCTCTGCCACCTCCTGTTGCAAGAAATATGTTTTCTCATATTAGAAATGCATATAAGCACCAGGCATGCATCGAGAGTTCCCTCCTGTTTTATTGTGTCAGATTGCTAGGCTCCTTATGCAGGGCCGGGGATTCCTTCGAGTTAGGAAGGAACCCGGGGAAGTCATGTACTTCGTGGTTGGGCGGAAAAGGCGCCTGAATCACACTCTTTGCCCCAGCTTGCAAGATGACCGATGGTGTCACGACGGTTGGAGGATCAGAGTTTTTATTTTACTATTTATGTACTTGAGTATCCTACTGGAATGGCTTGCAAAGCCCATTGTAAATGTAATTGTATTTGGCATTTGTTACTGCAACATTGAAATAGATGTGTTATTAAGATTTTGATGTAACATTGATACAAATTTATTTATTGAAGTTATTGGTCTCACACAAATGTGAATATTTATTGGTTTATTGATCTCTTTTGAGTATGGGTGAATATATGTAAAAATGCATTGATATACTTGGCCATGTGCATAATCATGATGAAATGCAAATGTTATATTTTATATACAGAAATTGCAATTTGTTTTAATTCTTTTACATTGAGTTTATTTTGAAAACTCTTATTAATGGCATAATTTTTAAAGTAAACTTTTGAAATGGATTGAACAATTTAAAATGCTTTTGCTTATCTCCCAAGCGTTACATGTTGCTAATACTATTTGCTACTATTTGTTACTTTTATGTGTTAGTGTGATACTAGGTTGTGATGATGAGTAGTTCATTGACTTGGTGTGTGTGGATGCATAGTTTAGTTGATTGCTACTTGTGACATTATTATGATGATTTATGATACTATGTGTGTTGTTTGGATTATTTGCTTATTCAATGGTTTTTTTCCTTAATATTATTTATGTCAATGTTGTGATCCTATGATGTTTAATTTGGTTTCAATAATGCATTGCAATGCAGTGATTTAGTAATTAGTTATGGTGTGATCAATTAGTTTAGAAATGTTATTTCATATTTGATATTGTAATTGTTAGTATAGTTTAGGTGAGGGGACAGTGTAGCACCACTTGTTTACGAGTGCCCTACTACGCTGCAATTCCTTCTCATAATATGATGTTTTCAATTATATATATGTGTGTGTGTGTGTGTGTGTGTTACTTGACATTTATTTGTATGCAGTATTTGCAAGAATAAGTCTCGATTCATCATGCTTTGACAGGACATGGCGAGCATTAATTTAACCCAATAGGTAAAATGTTGAAAAAGGGAGTTGATTAGGAAGTGTCCTTGTCCCAAGTCTGTCATCCTGTTGTGAGTTTTGTTGTGTCATGACTAAGGTTTTGTCCTTGTCGGTGTGTAGTTGATTGTTGATTATTTATTTTATTTATGGTTAGTGGTCATTTAATTAATCTTATTTTATAAGATTAATTAATGTTGTCTTGTTGTTTTAATTAATTGTAAGTGGGTTAAATGTTGAATTTCAAATATATTGTAACTTAAAAAGTTATTTAATTAATTAAGAGTGTAAGTAATTAGATTAAATAAATATTGTTGATGATAATTAAATATTAGCTTTTTCTTAATATTAAATTAGAAAATCTTGTGTCGATAATATCTTGTGAAAATAATTAATTTTTTTATTAAAATTGTAGATAAGTGTGTGCTTTTAAAAGCAGGAAAAGGACCAATGAGTGAAGAGGATTTTTGAGGAAAAAGATGAAGAGTTTTATTGGTTTTTATTTATTTTTATTATGAGAGAGTTTTCACACACAGGAGGTTTTTTTGTTTTTGGTCTGTAAAAGAAAAGAAAAAAAAATAGTTTTCTATGCTTCTGGGTAAAAGAATTGTTTTTGGAAGAAAAGATAGATTCTAAGGAGAACTGAAGGCGAGAATTGGGGAAGAGGCTATAGAGGGGATTCTACATCGAATGAAGGACTCCTGGTTCCCTTAAATATATTGTTTTCTTCTTTTTGAGTATGTGAACAAAATCTTGATGCCATGTTGAAAATTGTTTTCTCTATGTTTTGAATGAGGTTATCTATGATTTAGAAATTGATTGTTAGACCTTTTAATTTCTCTGTAGAAAAAAAAACTATAGTTAAATCTTTTTTAGTTCATTAATACAATTTAGTTGAGAAAATATTGTTTTGGAAATGAAAATCATTTTTATTATATTGAATTTGCATTCCCAATTTATTTATGTGATTGTTTTGAAACTTATGATATATATATTAATAATATGTTGGTTGCATTTTAAAATATATGTATTCATTCATATTCACAAAGTCTATGATTTTCGCATGACTAAATTAAAATACAAATTTTTGTTTTCACATTTTTTTATTTATTTCTCTAAATCAAAATAAAAATATATATTATGATCTTATTATTGGGTTTTTGGGCTTTAAATGGCAGAATAAATTATATTTAAGAAAAAAATAGTTTTTATGTGGAGGAGAGGGAATGGTCGGCAGTGGTCGTACCACCGTTGAACCCCCACTTGGTGGCGCTGCGTGCAATCCACACAGACTACACACAATAGTCGCAGACTATTGTACGCAGTTTGGTGGGGACTACGGCCTCCCATTGGGAGGTACGCAGTACCACTAGGGTACTGCATTGTTTTAAAATTAATTTTAAATTAAAATTTGTTTATTTTTTTTATGTGATTTCTATTTTATTTTATATATATATATTATTAATTTTATAACATGTTTTTTTATAAATAAAAAAATGGCTTTTATTTTTATTTTTTTAAATATATATATATACATACATATACATGTATATATGAATAAAAGTATATATATGTATATATATATATTTATTTATATATATATATATATAACAATTTTGAGAGGCTATGAATAAGAATTTAATATGATAATTTTTACAAGTTATAATATTATAATTTAATTGAGGAAATTAAGAATAAGCTATGTGATTATTATTAAATTAATTAGTTAAAATTAAAAGATGCAATGTTATAGTGTAATTATGTGAATTTCAAACAAACTATATGCTTTGAATTTAATTGAACTTTCTCGAGTTATTGATTTATGAAGTGGTGGAGTTTATTGTACCTTGTAGTTTGTTTGGCGTTGTTCTGCGATTTATTCACTCTTGAGATTATTCATTTTATTTAAATTGATTTTCTTTAATTGGGTTTATGTCTTGTGGGAAAACCCTAGAGTTAGTCTAATTTGTTATAGGAACTTAAGTTGTCGTTTAGGGCTTCTATAGGTGGGGATACTAATGTGTAATTGCGATCTCGTATTTTGATGCTTGGTCTATGTTTTGACCATGGTTGTGATTTATTTGCATTTGGATTGTATTTTTTTGTGGATGTGCTTCTTATGTTTTGGCGAGATGGTTATGCCTCACGAAGGATCCATTTGATTGGTTCAATTTTTTCTTGTTGATGCAATCCTTTGTGTGGGATATTTTGGGTTGAGTGTTCAGAGAGAGTGGCTCTAACTGGCCGTCAACGCACAAAGGGGTTGTCAAGGTAACCCACGTAGAGTTAGAGTAATCAGTGATAACCTAAGTAATTAATCATGGGTGGAGATTAAACATTAATAAGATAATTGTGATGCCTCATCCGCTTGTCAATGCTATCATAGACTAAAGGGGACCGAGAAGGCCGTGGTTGGCAAGATCGTAGCCTTGTCTTCACGAAAGGTTAACGATTCTGCATGAGTAACCCTATGGAGCGATGCCTTGAGATAGGCAGTCAGGAGAACCATAGATGGAGGCGGCACCTTGAACTAGGTTGTTTGGATAATCCATGTATAGATGGAGGCGACACCTTGTGCTAGGTTGTCTGGATAATAAATGTGAGCCATGTGATGACACTCTCCTCTAACATTCCATTTGTATTATTTTATTGGAGTCCTCTGGAAGTTGTCTTTGATATTATGTCTTAAGATTTATTGATGATGTGTTTCGTGACTTATTGTTGTATTATTTGGAAGTGATTCATTGTTATGTTTTGAAGTGGACTATGGTTATGCTTTGATGATTTGTCGCTGTGGAGTTTTTAGTGTGGTCTAGTGATATTTTGTTGTCTATTTGGAGCTAGTCTTGTGTTTTGTTGATGTACTTGGTCGGGGATCCTTCCTTGTCAACTTCTAGCATGAGGGTGGTTGGGTGGAACATGCTTCACACCCCGTTGGGTTCCCTTTGGATGCAATTGTGTCTTTCATTGCATGGTTTTGGCAGATGCTGTTGATCCAGTGTTCTTATGTACCAGATGTATGTTTATACTTTTGATGTAATGTATTCATTGATGTATCATCTCCCACATATGTTGGGAAGGCCTTGATGTAATTTTTTTATATGTTCATTATGTCGTACTATCATATTGATGTAATGAATATTCTGGACATGTAATCATTTGGGAACTATCATTTGTAATTATTGATTATGTTGTGTTGTATCTATCGAAATATATATACTTTATATCTTGATGATTCATGTATTGTCATATGTATGTATGGTTTTATTTGGTATATTCACATTTGTCTTGATATCGTGAATGAATGTTAAATTGATGTTGTGATTGATTGGATGTATAGTATTGGATATTTAATATTTCATCTTTTATCTTAGTTATGGGTTAGTTTGGTAATGTCCTCATGTACCCCAAGGGATTTAGTTGTGTAACTTAGAACATTGTTATGTTGGAATACTTAAGTACATTTATTATGTTCTTTTAAAAAAAATTTATTGCGTCTATATTAGTTCCTTTGGGGATTGCATGGCGGGGTGTTACATGATTCACGAGGCAAACAAAACTTTGTATGCTTGACACTCATGAACAAACAAGATGGCTAGACATAGGGAAGAAAAGTGTGTTATGCAAGGTGGCCATATAACAATTATTGTAAATGAAAAATAGTGTAAGTTACATTAAAATGGATTTTTCTTAATTTATGTAAGGTCTCTTCTTAGGGAACATCATGCTTAATGTCTCCAAGAGAGGAAAAGTCAAAGAAATATCAAGCTCTTGAAGGAAATCAAACTCAATGGCACCACCAAGAAAAGGGCACATCATGAAGAAGGGGCATTAAGAGAATCATAGTATAAATGTTTTCACCTTTTGGTTTTAGTTTTTTTATGGGTTTTTTGGTCTAATAAGGTCATTCTAGACCATTTTTTATCATTTTGATCCATTTGGGATAGGTTAAGGTCAAGTTGTTTAAAATTGTCAAAACTTTGCTAAAAGTGCCATGCAATTTTGGGAAAGGTGGAAAAAAATAAAGAAAGTGGTTACATTCAAGAAAGAAATGGTTACAATGATTTTAAATTCATAAATATACCTTCCAAAGTTGAATGGAAGGGGGGAGAATTTATTTTTCTAATGGGGTGAATGGAAAACAAGCTTTTTTTTTATGTGTTTCTATTGTTGTAGTCCTTCTATTTCATTGTGTATGACCTGTATAGTCCATTTAATGATCTAAAAATGGTTGGAATGTGTTATCATGTGAATCCTCTTTCATTTTTTTTTTGTGGCATTGAATTCCATTGAGTTTGTGGAAGATATGGCCATTTTGGTGAAGGATGCCCTATTCTAACAATGTTTTCTAGAATTTGTAGTATGAAAACATGCTAGTACATCCATTTATGGTAGAGTACAGGATTTTAGTTTCATATTCTTTTGGTTTGATTAAATTTTATTAAGTTTTGAATGAGTTATGCCATTTTTGGTGAGAGAAGGTTTGTGGCTTCCTAGGGTTTGCAGTTTGAGAAAAAATTCCATAACTTTCTTTTCCACCATTGGATATTTATTAAAATTGGATAAAAATTATTTAATTAGGTTATCTTCAACCCCACTGAAGTGATTTTCTTCATTATTGGTTTTGTGAAAGTTATTAATTACTATTCCTTTCATTTCACAGTGAGGCAGCTTATTGGTTTGATCAATGAACGCCTTGTTTTGCCTTGTTCCCTACAAAACAACCCTACTTCATTTTAAAATTTGTTTAGTAATGGGAAAAAGGGTATCCAAAATAGTTTTCACATTCCATTTAACAAGTACTTGAAATAAATTATTACCAAAAAGCTCTGAAAAAATTCTAAAAGTTGAATGCATGATTTTAGTTTCATATTCTTTTGGTTTGATTAAATTTTATTAAGTTTTGAATGAGTTATGCCATTTTTGGTGAGAGAAGGTTTGTGGCTTCCTAGGGTTTGCAGTTTGAGAAAAAATTCCATAAATTTCTTTTCCACCATTGGATATTTATTAAAATTGGATAAAAATTATTTAATTAGGTTATCTTCAACCCCACTGAAGTGATTTTCTTCATTATTTGTTTTGTGAAAGTTATTAATTACTATTCCTTTCATTTCATAGTGAGGCAGCTTATTGGTTTGATCAATGAACGCCTTGTTTTGCCTTGTTCCCTACAAAACAACCCTACTTCATTTTAAAATTTGTTTAGTAATGGGAAAAATGGTATCCAAAATAGTTTTCACATTCCCTTTAACAAGTACTTGAAATAAATTATTACCAAAAAGCTCTGAATATTTTCCCCACCTTTTGGGTTTGAGAACTCATTGTCTAGGATGAACAAAATGCATAATTGCAGCCTTAAATTTTGAAGTCATGTTTGAAGGTGATAGGAAAGTTTTTTAAGGTCTTTCTCCTTTTCTTTGCATCATATTTCAAGAAGACATAAAGTTGCATAGTGAAACATGAGTACATTGATGTATGCCCCCACTTTAAAGCAATTGCTAACACCATTATTGTGAGAAATTGCTTTAAAGTAGACGAAGACATGAGAGGTTATTTGAAAATCCCTATCCCAAGTCATATGTTTTTGAATGAAACTACATCATGACAAAGTGGTAGCCCCCAAAACTTAGTACATCAGCTACAAGACAACTTAAGGCATGTTGTCCACATCCCAGGCATTCTCTTATATGTACATGAAAGAGGGTTAGCTAGCCAAAAGAGATAACAAGTAACATACGAGGACAAGGATACCTAACCCCTTGCCTCCACTTAGTGTAGGACAAGGATGAGTGAAATTATTTGAAAGTTATTATTAATTAGAGGAGTTGAGTGCTTCAACACAAGTAAGAGCACCACACTCCTTAAGATGTTGAATTTTGTTACTCAAAGCTTTGCATTCATTAGTAGAATGACCATGAACTCTATGACATGCACAAAATGAAATCTTGTAGTAAAATTTCTTTCATGTTCTTGGAAGGGAAGATATCAAGTGATTTTGGATTTTTCTCAACACAATACTTTCTTGATCAATAATAGAGGATGTTTCGTCACTTCGTGACAAAGATATATTTTGCTTAGTTATAGGTGTCATACCTACACAAGACTCTTTAGATTGTGAGATTTTGTTTTCTCCTTTAAAGGAGGGTGTAAAATCTAATGAACTCCAATCACTGGTGTTTTGCGTGATGACATTGATATTAAGCAAGGATTTCTCTATTTCTTTCATTTATTTCAAAGGATAATAATCAAGACCACCAGTGGACCTATTAGTTCAAGAAGCACTAATGTTATAGTCAGCTTAGAAGGATCTTTTGTAATAGTGTTGACATTAAGGAAAGGATTTTCTTTCTTTTGAGGGACAATAACCAAGACCATTATTCGTTCATTGCTTGTTAGGCTCTATAGGGATATAGATTCCTTGTTCTCTATCACCACATCCTTTTCCACTATAACTAAGTTGTCTCATAAGTTCATAACCTCTTCCATAAAGCTTTTTCATTTCATTAGGATTCAATGGTTGTTTATAATCAGCTTCATCAAAGTTTGTTATGTAATTTTATTCTTCTTGTAAAATGGTTGAGGTGGATGCTTTCAAATTTTGTGTTGAATCTTGTGTCGTCATTACTGCTTTTTCTTTTCCCTTTTTTGAGTCTTCGTTTATGATCTTGTATTCTGCCATGAATGTTGGTGTGAAATCAAAGGAACCCCAATTGTCTTCTAACAACTTAGTGACTTCATCAATTTTCTTCTTATGTTCTTCTTCCTTCATGACTTCCACTTTTTTAGTTGATTTCCATGCTTCCTAAGGATCTAGTCCTTAAGTTAAAAAATTAGGCAACTCTCAAGCTCAGCATCAACTTTGAGTGTGTACACTTTGTTTTTGTAGACATACTTCATTTTACAATGGAGGGTAGAAGGTGCCCCATTCATTGCATGAATCCATGGTCTTCCTAAAATAATATTATATGAAAGATCATGAGACATAACTTGGACCGGAGTTTGCAATGTAACATTTCCAACTTTAATAGGAAATGTAATCACACCAATCAGTTTTTTTCCTATGTTATCGAACCCATGAATAGATAAAGAATTAGGGACAATGTCACTCTTATTCATATCAATCTTCTCAAAGAGGCTCACACTACACACATTAATGGTCGAACCATTTTCAACAAGAGTTCTCTTTATCCTAGTCCTATTAATATGAGGTGCTATCATGACAACTTCATTTTTTTCTCTTCTAATGAAGGTAACTCATTTTGATGGAAAGTAATGCCTAAGTTGGTCAAATTTATATCTTGAATTTGGGTTGCCACATCATTTGATTGCACATTAGGAATGGTAGGGACTTGTTGCAAAACACTTTGAAGCATATTATGATAAATAGGTGAGGCTTGAATAAGGTCCCATAAGGATATCTTAGTAGGAGTATTCTTAAGTTGTTCAACAAGATCATATTCCTTTCCACTTTGTAGAGGAAAATGAGGAGGACCTGGAAAGATGGGTTGAGATAATGGGAGCGATGTTGAAGATGTTTTTCTTGGTTACAGATTGTTTCTATTGTTATACATATGAGCAATAGTATTATACTTTGGATGCTATGAAACATTATTCTTAGGTCGGTAAAGGATAAGTTTGGGTTTTTTTTAGTTTACGGTCATTGTGAGGGTGGGTAAAGAATTAAAGGATTTTTAGGATGTCCCACAGTATATGTAGGAGGTCCATTAATCAAGGGAGGTCTAACAGACACTTGTGCATTCATAACCTCAGTGGTTTGTCTAGTGCCATATTTTCACCATCATCTAAGGAAGTCACGTGACTATTGTTAATGTTGTCATTTTCTTGCACCATGATATGCTCCCTGGAAGGAGAGTTTTTAGGAGAACTACAAAATAGATGTTCATGACATTGAAAGGTTGGATCTTCTAAAATGACTCAATCACAAGGGGGTTATCAATGGTTGAATTTTCTTATTCATCAATGATTTCATTCTCTTGTTCAATAATGCTTTTCCTAGGGGAATAGAGACACATTAGATTGTCATGACTTTCATCAATTAGATTTTATAACATCCAAGTATCTTCTTCACAACTAGGAGAGATACTAGGAGAAGAACCAATGTGATTGTCATGATTGTCCATACTTTCATTCCTTTGTCCCATAATTTCTTCTAAAATAGGATAGGTAGGGGAAGAGACAAAAAGAGGGTTGTCATAGATCTTAAATATTTGATCATATAACATGAACATACCATCCTCACTTACAATTTCATCCTGTAAAACATTATCACAAGAGGGTAAGTTGTTGGGAGATGAATGTAGACTAGTTGAAGTTTCAGTGGTATTTTGTTTTTTTATGTGATCGTCATGATTACCTATGGTTGTGTCCTCTTGTTCATCAATTTCTTGCCTAATAAGAGAGGTAGGAGGATAGAAACAAATAGGAGTCTCAATACTCTCATTGATTGGTTCTTCTAACACCAAAATATCTTCTTCATAAATAGGAGAGATATTGGGAGAAGAACGAATATAATTGTTATGATTGCCAAAGGTTGTATTCTTGTTCACTAAAGAATTCTCATAGAGAGGGGATATGAACTTTTTCTTAGTATGCCTAGTTAGGTAAGATACTAACATTGTTTGACCAAGAAAGAAAATTACTTCTAATCATATTATGTAATACTTCAAAAATATAAACAATGTATATCCAAAAACGAAAAGTATTTTTATCCAGTGTGAGCAAAACTTTAAGAATGCAAACAATGTGTATCCAAAAATGAAAAGCACTTTTTATCAAACTTATGAAAAGCTTTATTAATGTAAAAATTGTGTATGCAAAAGTGAAAAGTACTTTTATCCATATTATGAAAATTTTCAAAAATGTGAAGATTTTCATATCTAATTCCTTTGGCTACTGAAATGATTTAGGAAGAATTCAAAAATGACTACCTTAAATTGATGTTTTTGACCTAGACCCATAAAAAAAAAGTTCCTTAAACTTTTCAAACTGATACTATAGGTCACCAGCAAGCTTAAGAAGTATAAAAATAAGGTTTTTAATGTAAGACAATTTCAAGCCTGATCTAGGACTAAATCGCTGAAAGGAGTGTATGAGTCCTAGATTACGGTTTTTGCACAAAATTCAACAATTTCTTAGTTGTTTTTGTAGACACTTAAAAATTTCTTGAATGATATACACACTTGAATCTGATATATTAATATCATTTCATTCTAAAACCCATCTTCTTTTCATTGGTTTGATTAAATTAACATAGTTATTTAATCAAATGCCTCATGTTCACCTATTAATCTAATTAATTTATTTAGGTTTATTTTGTAGTGCCCCTCCACTCTCACTTGGGATGTACAGGTAGTCTAGCTAAGGAACCTAAAGATGAAGGATGCGAGCTATGGACATATTTATGCTATGGAAGTGCTTTGATTTTCTTTGGAATTATCACACAATTCTAACATATTGTTATCATGATAATATGATATTATAATTTTGATTATGATTATATTTTTGGTCATGAAGATGTACTAACTTGTGTTCAAGTGTTGTTGTTGCAAATGGGACATGAGCTCTAGTTAGTGCTTTAGTGAGTATGATGTATATTTTTCATATTATTATTGTTATGTAGAGATTTATTTGGATAGTTGGGTGAGGCAGCAGTATGTTGTTAAGATAGGTGGAAGGAGTAGCATCATGCCATTGGACGTATGGGCGACATACAAGAATGAGATACGATCGCTAGAGTTCCTTTCCTAGTGCATCGATTATTATGCACATGTGCTCTAACTTGTATGTTTAAGTGAACAAGAATTAGGCATCGACTCCACCTGAATTGGCAGGTCTAAGTGTGCTTTGAACCCAATGGAATTTGTTGACCAAAGATAACATTTGGTCCCCTACCCTAGCCACCATCCTTGAAGAGGATGAGTATCTGGTTTGGCACCTCGTCAATATTGTCATTTTGTCAATTGGTTAGTTTGTGTTGCTTGAGGTTGTATTTCAACCCTAGATAGGGATCGGGTAATTATTTTGGCATTTGATTTGATTTAATTTGTTTGATAAATATCATTGGTCATCTTATGCATTAAAATAAATGTATATATATGAACGTATATAATAAAATAAATTATAATTAATAAATAATGATAATATTGTAAATAAATAAAAATATTAAATAACTGGGTTATATAATTAATTAATATGTAAGTAAGGTGGGTAAATGATTTTACCCTTTTGCGTGAAATTAGGTTCACCCAAATTATAGTTTTTAAATGAAATTATTTTAATTAATTTAAAATTAACTATTGGATGTCAGAAAGGTTAATTTAATAAATTAGAAGCTAATGAAAATTGGTTGGGGAGAGTTGGGGAAAATTTATGTGCGACTAATTTTTCCTTTCTATAAATATTTTGGGGGTTTTTGGAAAGAAAACACTCTCCCTTCCACAATATTTATGCTTTTCATCTTCTTTAAATTTTATGGGTCACTTTATTTTTCTTCTTACCCAAACA
This sequence comes from Sequoia sempervirens, assembly GCA_007258455.2. Classification (NCBI taxonomy): domain Eukaryota; kingdom Viridiplantae; phylum Streptophyta; class Pinopsida; order Cupressales; family Cupressaceae; genus Sequoia; species Sequoia sempervirens. The sequence continues at coordinate 565,826,623 of VDFB02000003.1, read as the reverse complement.
TGCCTGTGAATTGCATGTAAATAGAAGCAAGATTTACTCAGAATCTATCAAACTTGTTTGGGAATTAATTCCAATTTTCTTGTTTACAAGGAAAAACTCCAATGCAAAAGGAGAGGACACATTTTAATAAAAAACCCTCAGATTAGGGTGATCTTGATCTGGCAAGGAAGCTTGGAGCCATATATAGTAAACCCTTCTTGGAAGAGGAAATTAGAGGGAGGTTCCATAGCAGATCATTGGATCAAACACAAGGTATTCGACAACTTCTAGGTAACAAAAGCATTGATACAAGATATGTTGTTAATTGTTTCTTTTCTTATATACATTTATATTGGAAAAGCGGTAGCGTGATTCTAATACCCTCATCTGTCGTTCATTTTGTAAATGATCTTACTTCATTCTTTATGGAATTTTCAATTAAGGATCAGGGAATAAATTAAAAGGGAGGATCCTTAATCTGGGTCGCCAACATCATACAACTCCTATAGAATCACAATGGCAGATATGTTTAAGTCTATTTTTTGACTTCACTTGTTTCTTTCCATAAATATCAACATAAAATTTAATCGTATCTGAAAAGTTATCAATGCTCATCTTTAGTACCTTGATGTTTTTTTTGTGATAAATGCTTTTATTTTATATATCTAGAAGTTTCAAAAGGCCATGATCAATTATAAATATTCATTGTTGAGTTTTAGGTTCTACATTGTAGAATATAGAGGGCAACACTTGTTAGGGTTTTCTTTCTCATGCTCAATGCTTGTGTGTTCACCATGGTCATAGAGTTTAAGTGTCTACATATGTACCTTTAATTATCTTCACCCTCCTATTATTCAATTTCCAATTTCTATTAGAATTTCTTAATCTTCTGTATTTGGTTCTTTCCTTAATGGATGGATGCAATGTATTCATATTAGGTATGCTCGAAAGGTATAGATTGTGGAATGATTTTTTGTATTGCATGGTCAGTATAGGTTGTAATCATTCCTTATTTCCATTAGAAATCTCAATTCATATATGCTTTATTTTCCATATCTTCAATCAAAACAGCACAACAGGCCATTAGCGCTGACTTTAGTGCCAAATTTTAGTGTATTTTTAGCACATAAGTTGGACAATTTGGTTGCGTTAAAATCAATACAAACAAGCATGGTCAATTCAGTGTCTATTTTTGCGCTAACTTTCTCACCGTTTTTAGTGTTGGTTGTAGTGCCAAAAAATCATGGCTCCTCCGTTAGCACCTAAAATAGTGTTGGGAAGTAATGACAAAAATGGCACCAAAATCGGCACCCAATTTGGCTTCTAGTTTTTCTTTCGTGTCTACTCCCATTTTTGCTTCTAGTTTTGCTTCCAATTTTGCATCTAGTTTTTCTTCCAATTTTTCCTCCAAGTTTGCTTCCAAGTTTTCTTCCAAGTTTGCTTCCAAGTTTGCTTCCAAGTTTGCTTCTAATTTTGCTTCTAGTTTTTCTTCCAAGTTTGCTTCTAGTTTTGTTTCCAGTTTTGCTTACAGTTTTGCTTCCAATTTTGCTTCTAGATTTACTTCCAGTTTTGCTTCCAATTTTGCTTCCAAAATTGCTTCTGGTTTGCTTCTAGTTTGGCTTCCATTGTTGCTTCCTTGTTTGCTTCTAAAAATGCTTCTTGTTTTGCTTCCATTTATTAATTTAATATGTTTTATTTCAATTTAATTAGTTAAATATATTGTGCCTCTTAAATAATTCATATGATTATAGAGTAAGTAATTTAATTATTTAATTGATATGATTAAATAACAATATAATTATTGTAATGTGATCATCATCTATAATTAAAACAAGTGAATCAAATATCTATATTTTAATTGAATTTGACAACATCCATCCTAAGTAGTAAATTAAAATCATCATACTTAATAAATATCCATCCAAAAATCATCGACCACTTTAAATATATATAAATTGACAAGTCAATACTGATAAGATCATCATCATATATAACTAAAACAAGTGAAATTCAAATATGCCAGTACATCAAAAACATGTCAAAATGATACATGTCCAACAATCAACACAAGGGAAAATGATACATGTACAAATGATATAAATAAAATTGATAAATTATGTAACTCAAATTGATACAAGTCAAGATGATACATGTCCAAATGATATAGTGAAAATGATATATTTCAATATGATACAACTCAACAATATATTATAAGAGACCGTAAAAATGATACATATGATAGTAATCATGAAAAGAGTCATCATAATGATATATCAACAATGATCCATGATGTAGTCTATATGATCATGAATGTCATTGGTTACTATCACCAACTATCTCATCATCATCACCATCCTGATTATCGTCATCATCATCATTATCATTGGCCTTGGTGTCTTCCATATCTGCATCATCATCATCCTCTGCATGTGATCTATACTAGAAAAACCAATATTTTGTGGATCTATATCATGTTGAGAATCATCATGATCTTCTGGAAGACCCGTGTTTTACAAAAAAAAAACATTTAAAATGAAAATTTATTATTTATTTCATGCAATAATTTATTGTTCTATTATATATATAATATTACAACATATGAGACGGAACCATAATCATATTACATCATATCAAAGTGCACATACCATAATAAAATTTCAAAAAAATTATAGCTAATACTAGTGAGTTAGGAAAAACTTTAGCTTTCAAAAACAAATCCAATTAGGTTGGTAGACTTGTGGATTAGGCCAGAATTTGGTGGAAGAGGAAGAAAGATGACTAGAACTCTAGAGGCCCACCATAATTGATTTCAGTATTCAACCATGAGAGCAAAAGAGAGAGTTGATATCATGTATCAAAACATTAAGAATGCATTCTTCCAGCCAACAGAGAAGAAGATGATTACTTTTCTTCATTTTCATTTGCATAACCATATCACGGCATGGAAACCAAGAAGACCAAGGATGTTCAATTTTATGTGCAAGTAATGGATGTGGTCCAAACTTTAGGAGGGGCAAGAAGGTCAATGTATGATCCTAATGGAATTGAGGAAGAACATCAAGAGAGGGACATGAAAAATAAAATCAATATAGAGTTTCAAGGATTTGTCAAGCGAGTAAGAGAGCTATGGGAGGAGCCTCATCTAAAATATTTTGAACTAGAGTTTGATATACCATTTAGAGAGCTTGGTTTTCATGGAGTTCCTTTCAAAGCCTCTTCTTTTATTGCTCCTATGGTAAAGTTGGTGGAATTACCTTTCTTAGTAATCACTATTAGTGAGATTGAGATTCTTAACCTTGAGAGAGTAGGACTTGGGTAAAATGAATTTGATATGGAGCTATTATTTTCAAAGACTTCAAGCTGGATGTATTCCACATTGACGTCATTCCTCAATCTTCACTTGATGGCATCAAGGAATGGTTGAACTCCATGGATATAAAGTGTTATGAAAGTAGAATGAACTTGAACTAGCGACCAATTTTGAAGAGTATTACTAATGATCCAGATAAATTTATTGAAGATGGTGGTTGGGAATTTTGAATATGGAAGCTAGTGATTCTGATTTTGATAATTCAGAAGAGTCAAATCAAGGATATGGACCTTTTGATGTAGAAGAGGAATCAGAATTAGATTTCATGTAGCCACCATCAAAAGTGTTACAATCCAACAATATGGAAGGAATTCTTATATAAGACTAATTTTCAATGTTGTAGGTACTAGATTTAATGACAACTACAATGGAAGCATTGAAATTCCTTAGTAGAATTTATGTTAAGGAAATTTCCTTTAGATGCAAGGATTCAAAGCACATCAACCATGTGGTACAAATGATTAAATCCCAAAAATGATCTGTAGCAATGAAAGAGTATGAAAAGGAAAAGAGAGCTACACTGGTGACTCAGGAGAAACTTCAACTTTCAAAAACAAAGACAATTAGGCTGGTAGACGTGTGGATTAGGCCAACATTTGGTGGAAGAAGATGAAAGATGACTAGAACTTCGGATGCCCACCATAATGGATTTTGGTATTCAACCATGAGAGCATAAGAGAGAGTTGATATCATGTATCAAAAAATTAACCATGCATTCTTCTAGCCAGCAGAGAAGGAGATGATTACTTTGCTTCATTTTCATTTGCATAACCATATCATGGCATGGGAACCAAGAAGACCAAGGATGTCTAGTTTTATGTGGAGGTAATGGATGTGGTCCAAACTTTAGGAGGGGAGATCTTGATGTCTTCCAACAGGCATAAATTTAAATGAATTAAGTTCACCTACATGTCTGTCAAATTTTTCTTCTAATTTTTATGACTATTTTTCTTGACTATCAGAGTTTACTTACAAATTTGAAATTTCTTTCTAGTCATTTTGATGGGGATATATTCAGCGAATGTGTAAGCACCTTTTTTTTGTATCACAAGTCTATGCATTGCAAGAATTCTGATTATCTATGGTCTATAGCTATGTCATCTCACTTATTGGATCTTCTATTTCAATGTTTTCTATGGCCTTCTCTATTTGACGTAGCACCTGACAATCCTACCTCCTTTCCTTAGCTGAGAAGTGGATTTGAATTTGGAAATACTACACTTTAGAACTAGCTATGGTTTAAGGAGAGCTATTCTAGCTTTGTTGTTGGCACCCTCAATCTTCAACAAGGACTTAGATGCATGGACTAAAATGTAAGCTTTCAAACTTAGATTTGAATGTGCATAATTTGATTGATTATGGTTTTCATAGGCAATTGTCTTTACATGACTATTTTGGATTGTCAATATGTGTAATAGTGACTACATCCTTATCAAGTTTGGCTACCCTTATTTAGAATGCCATGGCTTTTGGACTCAATACAAAGTTGTGCATTGTTATTCCATATTTGTAACATGTAGGGCATTTAAGGGGTACAACATATAGAAATTTAGTACTGTCATCCAACGAAAAACTTATAGATGGTGTATCAAGAACAATAGAAAATTATTTTATTAGGGCTAATGCTTTCTTCCCCCACATTGCTAATATTTTCCCCAAAAAAAAAAAAATTATTATTTCAACGCATCTCAAAATTCAATGTATTGATTGACATTTGTTATACATTTTAGGTGTTTATGCAAATGATGCATATATGTTAACTCGATCAGTTTTGTTACTTCGATAGTTTGAATTCTATGACAACCAGCCATTACACATTTCATCTACATCCTTCTGCTATTTATTCATGCACATAAACGGTCATCTTGTAATCATAATATTTGAGCTCTATTTACTCATCTTATGCATCAATGAACAACTCAAAACAAGATATGAAATTTGACATATTAACATGACAATATTGAACTAAGTTATTGAAACTCAACTATTGATACCTCGCTCTTCATCCAGAGTACAAAATCGTTCCACTTTTTTTTTTTAACATATTCTTTTCAAATTGCTTTGGATGGCGGCCATATTTCTCCTCCTTTCAAAACATGGCACATGGACTACTTAAACTAATTAATATGCAATCATTTAATTTTTCCAAGGAAATAAAAAATATATATCATTTAACATATTAAATATACTTACAAATGTATAGATCAAGGCTTGTAAACCTTTCTAGCCACTGTGATGCATGGCACGAATTTTCTCAAGCCTAGTCTTGGATGCCTTGTCCTAAAACATATACTAATTCAATTTAACTATGCACAAATAAAATTTAAATATCATTTAATAAATTTGATATAATCTTATGAGAAAATTCAAATACTTGTGTACTCTCCTCACTAGCCTTCCTCCATGCATAGGAATTCTCATATCCTTTTACAAGCTCTTTCCATACCTTCACACTTACATCAATTGGCCTTCTTTTTTACCTTAGCTCAAGAGGGACTTTTTTATCTTCTTTGTTTGGTTGCACTGAAATCTCTTGTAGTTTTGAGACATTTTAGCTCTATCTTCTTTATAGACCAACCTGTGCCAAAATCAATCTTCATGTCATGGATAACTACTTTTTTTAGTTGCATGGGTATCTGTGAGAATGGAAAATGTAGATGGTCTTTGAACCGTTGAAGGCATGATTCATTCAACCTATTCACAATTTTTTTCCCAACATCCATCATTCAGACTTCCCCTAAAACCACCTCATATTCTATCTTCATATTGTTGCTACCAATGCAATATTGATAACATGGAATGGTGGAAGAAGTTTGTGTCCCAAGAGTGGGTAGGACATTGGAAGTCTCTACTCCCTGTTCCACATTCTTAGAGTTTACTGTCATTGATTTCCTCTTCGATATTTTATTCAATCCAAGACCGGTTGGGGAATCAATTGATTCCCTTTGACACAATTGATTTGTTTGCAATGTTTGAGGGATGTTACCAAATTGTTTTTCTATGTATCTGGAAAGAATTATCTAGTTCACATTAACTAATTTTCTCACTACCTCTACCCCCAATATGGAATTCAATTCCTCTTTATCTTTGTCAATCTCATGTCCCTATATATATATTTAAATTATATTTCTTCTTTTAAATTTAGAAATAAAAAAATAAAAACTACAATTCCTCTTTATCTTTGTCAATCTCATGCCCCTATATATATATATTAAATTATATTTCTTCTTTTAAATTTTGAAATAAAAAAAGTAAAAAGTAAAATTCAAAGAAACAATGTAAACATTTACAAATATATAAATTGACAATGAATTACCTCATTGTGGCTAGATTTTGCTGACAATGCTCACTTCCTTCTATTGCTTGACATTTTGAGGCGACCTAGGGAAAATTATTTTTTTCCAATTTGTGGAGGCAAACAAAGTACACACTGTCAGGTATAAAAGTTTTCATCCAGTTTGTGGTATGAAAGTTTTGTTTTGTGGGGAAATATGTTCATTGGGTTTACTTAGTGTTGATAACCTAGGGAAAATATGTTTGTTGGGTTTGCTTAGTGTTGATAATCTTATCATGAAAACTCTTTCACAATGCAATCTTGCATGAATTTGTCATGGAATCAGTGACTATGGCACAACTGGGAAAAACCAAGTAGTTTATGCATTTATTTTTAGCAATTGCTCAATAGTGACATGTTCGCTAGGTTTGCTTAGTGTTGATAACTTAAGGAAAATATATTTGTTTGGTTTGCTTAGTGTTTCAATAACCTTATCATGAAAACTCTTTCATAATGCAATCTTGCATGAATTTTTATGGCATTGGTGACTATGGCGCGAATGGGAAAAACTAAGTGGTTTCTACGTTTATTTTCAGTAGTTGCTCAGTAGTGACCGACCCAATTCCTAGATTTTCCAAACAGCTCACTATTTCCTTGATACCCAGGTTAGGGAAAGAATACAGAGGCATCTTGGCTTGGTGCTATAATATTTTGAGTCAAATCTCAAATGGGTAGGGTAATTTTTTTTGTTGGTTTCTCAAAGGTTTTACAATTTATAATGATGGGACAATTTAGAGGTTTCCTGGACAAGTTAGGCCACGAACCAATAAACAATCATGAATTCAAATGCAATACAAAGAGCAATAAAAAATCAAGAATTCAATGAAGAAAAAAAAAATTGTAACCTTACCTATGGTGTTGCAAAGTAAATCAAATTTATCATCAGTTGTTGGTAGTGCACTGCTCTCTTCCTTCATGTAGCATTTTTCCCTTTTTTGTCGTCTGATTTCTTCCTTCACTTGGGAAATTTTATTTTTTTTAATTTGATTTAGTAGTCAACACTTTAGTCAGTGTTAGTTAACACCAACTTTAGAAATGAATTTTGGTCGTTAATGTAATATGTTTGGGGCACCTACGATGGCACCAAGTGCATCTAATTGGGTGCCTATCATTGTTGTATAGTGACTATTTTCATTGTTGTGTATCACAGGATCTAGAGTGTTGGAAATAATTCCAACTCCTACCTTGTTTTTGTGACCACTGTTGTCCCATGGCTCCTTCATCAGCTTGGTGCGGTAGAGAATTTTTTACCAAAGTCCCACAAGGTGCTTCATCCTTCTTGGTAGTAGTGCAGTGAAAGCTTTTGTGGTGGCACATGAGTCTTCCTTTTGTTCCTAGCGGTGTTGTAGTGACTCCTGCAAGTCTGCTAAAATTGGTGTGTGGTAGTGCAATGACCACTGCTATGTTGTGGCTCCTTCATCAGCTCGATGCAGTAGAGCGGTTTTTACCACGGTCCTGCAAGTTGCTTCTTCCTTCTCAGTGGTAGTGCAGTGAAAGCTTATGTGGCAAAAATTTTATTCACAGAGGAGGCTATGGAGAGATGACGTGGATGGCATAGAAATACTAAATCGTTGAGAGGAAAGTGGGTGGAAATATATGAGACAATGGAATCAAATACAATAGAGGTAAGAAGAGAAAGCAACCTCAACCAGAGGAGGAAGGTGCTTATGAATTCACAAATGCTACAACATAGAGGAGATATCAATATGTCAAATATATAACTAAAGTGAGGTTTTGTGTTGGATAGAATACTCATTGAAATGATATAATTGGTGTACTAAACATTATTTACTATGTTGTGTATTATAGGGGCGAGATGATGCCATGGCAACAAATCATGTCATATCAAATGAGGACACAACGGATGAAGCAAGACATCAGGTACTCAAATTTTGACTTAGGAAAAAAAGATCTAATGGCATTTTGTGATACATCCATCTTTTTTCACAATATTATTGAAATTTATAATGTATTATCCAATCTTGACATAAATTAATGCACGTTGTTGATTATTTTAGATGGAGATTGGAGAAAATCCAGAGCCTGAGCGTTCAACTAGCAAAAGAAGAAGATATGTACATGGACGTGGACCTAAAACTATTAAATCATGTAGATGAAAGTGGGTGGAAGAGAATATGACAATGGATACTACAGACACAACAAATGATTGTACTAAAGAAGAGGTAGGTATATATATTCATACAATTAATATTTTTATTTTTTAAGCCATATTTGATTATATTTCTTTGAAATTGATACATTTATGATTTATCCAATTGTTTCCAAACAATAATTAATACTTGTGTTTGTTGATAGGTAGAAGATTTTGATAAAACACATACTAATACCCAAGATCCAACTAGGTTATTAAGATTTGGACAGGATGATCCAAACCATCCTTTAAACCATACCAGGGTGACAAGAGCAAGATTGAAGAGAACACTACCACCTAAGAAATTTGAAGAGTTGATAAGAGTCACATACACTAATGATATGTCAATGAATCAAGCACTTGTTCGTTAAAGTTCACGAGTTATATTTTCAAAAAGACTTACAATAGTCAATCTAACATTAGGATCTTTTATTATTGATTTGAACCCAACATGTAAATCCAAATCTCTAATCTACTAAGCTCAAATAAAAAATTGCAAGAAATCACAAAGAAAAAGATTACAACCAAGGTGATAATAGAGTTCACCGAAATCAACTACATCTCCAGATTCACCAGAAAGACAAATCAATATATTTCCTTCAAGACTTGGAATCTTCACAGGTTACAAAAAGGAATCAGCTTTTGCCTTACAAGAGGCCTCCAAAAAGTAGCTCCACCTATGACTATAGTTCCCACGTCGACAAGACGTTATTACAAAAGAACAAAAGAAGCTTCAAAAAGCTTTTACAAAAGAGGCTATTACAACCTATGCAAATTCTTCACCAAGTTACAAAAATCTCCTCCTGAGATTACTTGGTTTCAAGAAGAATTGTTTGTAAACTAAAGCCCATTAACCCTCTTTTATATAAACATTTTTGTTTATTATGGCTAAAACCATAATATTTTACAAAATCCCGTATATCTCCCATACAAGGAAAAATCAAAACCAAATCCCCCTAATAAAACAATTAAATTTTTTTTATGCCATGTCTTTTGATATTCACAGGCTAAGCTTGTTAGGGGTTTTGTTATTTACAACTTAATACATAACCATTTTAAGGTTATTAGTTTAAATACTTAAATCTAGGTTAACCGACCTCCAATTATTTGTCAAAGGAAACCGACCTCCCTATATTATCAAATGATATTCACTGGCATACCGGTGCACTAATGTTTTGTTAGGCCGGCAGTTGGAGGTTCCAACCCGGCCGTTGGCTTTTTAACAACCAATTTGCAATTTTTTAAATAACAAAACAAACCATTAGCAGTTTATAGTAAGGCAAAAATTTGCAGCCGGATTGGTAGGTGGCTCATGTGGTATGTGTGAGGTGGGGGAATCCCCCCAAAAAACTTTTAGCAAACCAACTATGCAAGCATCGAAGGACGGAGAAACGACGGCCACATGTACCAACCAAATCTTGCCACATGTCATGCTTTCATTCACCGATGAAACTAGTCAATTGCCAAGTCATTGTCAAATCACCATGCCATGTCAGTGTCCATGTCATCTACAGTACTACTGACATCATCTATGGATGACACATGTCAACACCATATCCGTTGACCATGCTGACATCATCTGTCTAGTCAGCCTACAATGTCACCTGTATGCCTGACACATGTTAAGACCCCATTGGTCCACATCATCATCTGTACAATGACTCACCTGCCAAGTCAGCATGATGATGTCATGCTGATGTCAACAACTGTACCATTGGTACCCTTGGTCAACTAAAACTTTGACTGGCCATATCTCATGCATATGAGCTCCGATTTACGTGAAACGAACGTTGTTAGAATCATGACGACGAGAACTTCACAATGATGCTAACTTCAATAAATTTAATGACGATGAAGTTTCCACCTTGTTTCTCATCCCTGGTACTTGAGTTGATCGAGCTTTGACCAAATCTTTGACTACGCGTAACTTGAGTAAACAGACTTCTTTTTTGTCCATTCAAGTTGCGCCAAATTTAGTTCATTGAGCTCTCCACGATGGCATCACTTATGGGAGAAACTAGAACACTTCAATTTTCACATTTTGAAGATCCACCTAGATCAACTGATGACATGCCACCTAGCCTTAATGATGATGATCATGATAGTGAAAATGTAGTGCATGAAGAAGGATTGAATGAAATGCTTACAGGTTTCTTTGCGGATGGAATCAATTATGACAATAATGATGATATGGTTGACAATAACGACGATAGCAGGGGTAATTACCACCAATGTAATGTTGATGATAACAACATCAAAGACTCCATCAAGCAAACAGCAAAGACACCTATGTTCAAATTGGGTGCAAGTAGAACCTCAAAGTTGGCATGCACATTAATATTATCAGAAATTAAGTCACTATTTGGTTGGTCAAACAAAGGATTCACTACCCTACTAAAGTGAGTTGAAATCTATTTCATACTTTGCATTGTCAATTGGTATACATAATTCGTAAACATTAATCAACTTCATTTATATTTCTTTAAGGGATTTAAAAACCATATATTATATATAAACAGTCCTAGTATAGATTGACATATCAAACATGTTCATCATAAGTCAAAAATTCAATTGATTTAATCTCTGATAATCTTACAAGGCACTAAAAACTAAAATATTCCCTGAAGAGAATGTGTTGTCATCAACTTGCAGAGAGGCGCATCTGTTGTTGGTTGAGTTGGAGATTGAATATAAGAAAATTAATTCATGTAAAAATGATTTCATTTTATACAAAGATGAATATGAAAACAAGGTAGAATGCCCTATATGCAAAGAGAAGAGATATCATATAGATGTACAAGGTCCTACAGTTCCAAAGAAGTTTTTACGTCACATGTCAATTATACCTAGACTTCAATGAATGTTTCCTTGTAATTCACTCACACAATTGATGGATTGGCATGCAAATCACAGGAGTAAAGATGGATTCATGCAAATTTCGGCTGACTCCAAAGCAATGAAACACAGAGGAAAAATGGCCAAAAAAATTCAAAGATGAACCCTGTAGTATCAAGTTTGGTCTTGTAATTGATGGAGTGTGCCCATTCTCTTTCTTGAGCTCAAATTATAGTGTTTGGTTAGTTGTATTGATAGTATACAATATTCCCCCATGGATGAGTGTTAGAAAGGAGCACCTTATGTTGACTCTCATTGTTCCAGGAAAACATCAAGTTAAAAAAATGGATGTTTATCTTGAACCTTTTATTGATTAGATGCAACTGCTATGGAAAGGCATAAGAATGTATGACATATCACGTCCTCCATCAAATAGGTCCTTCATGTTGTATGGTGTGCTATGTTGTACTATTCATGATTTCCCAAGACTTGGTGTTTGTTATGGTAAGATAAAACATTTTACATATTTACATTCATAATTTATTTTAATCCCAAGTTTCATACTTAGTTTTATACTAATTTTTTTATGTTATTAACATTACTTATTGAATTGCAGGGCTTCAAACAAAGGGGATATTTACATGTCTGAGATGTGCAGAACAATTTCAAGGGCAGTATTCTAAAGATCTACATAAATTTATTTACACAAACAACAGGGTTTTTTTACCACTAGATCATAGGTTTAGAAATCACCTGAAGAATCAATTTGATGGAAAAGTTGAAAATAGAGGCCCTCCCATGATTATGGGTCCAGGTGATTGGCTTAAGAACTATGAAGATTTTGAATTGAAAGATTGGGAGGATTTTTTTGATCGAGGTGATTCAATTGAAGAACCAGAACAAGTTGTAGTTAATATGCGAGAATGAATGAAAAGGAAATCCATATTTTATGAGCTCCCTTATTGGAAGGATCTATTAATATCTCACCTATTAGATCCTATACACATCTTCAAAAATGTACCAGATTCTATATTTCGACACATAACAAGCAAAGAGAAGGACACTTGTCTTCGAGGAGAGATATTACTCTTTCACATACCAAATTTGATAGAAAACATTTGTGGCCAAACAAGGAAAATGAAACATATGCAGAACCTCCATGGATTTTGAAAAAAAAAAGAGCTAGACCAACTAAAAAATGCCATACATTCAATAAGGACACCTATTGGCTATGGGTCATCATTGGCTAAAGCTTTTACAATTGATGGACATATCACAGGATTTAAAATACATGATTTTCATAATTTAATGAAGGTATTATATATCAGCATTTAACATTTACTAGTAACATTCATTAAGTACTAAATTTATTTTGATATTTTTTTGTGTGAGAAAAAATTACTAATGACCTTTTCATAAATGTGTTTGATAGCATATCATGCCATTGGCAATTAGGGGGGATTCTTTTCTTACATTTGACTTAAGGAATGTCATAAGTCAATTGTCAGCATTTACAAGGTATGTGGTTATATGAAATGTGTGAGAGACATAGAGATATTATATTTCATTTTAATTTATGACTAAAGGTTCATACTAATTTACTATTCTTATATTAGGTGGGTGACCTCCAAGGAGATCCATGAATCTGAAGTGCCAAAGTGGAAGAAGGAAATTGCAGAAATTGTATGTGTATTTGAGAAGGATCTCCCTACAAGTCCATTTACTTATACACTTAGTCAATGACATTGAATTGGCGGGTGTCGTATCAACAAGGTGGATGTTTTTCTTTAAGCAGTATATGAAAACTCTTAAAATTTATGTCTGACAAAAGGAACATCCAGAAGGTTGCATGGCTTAAGGGTATGTAATGAATGAAGCCTTTTTCTTCCTGTGTTAATTCCTTGGTATGGATTTTGATGATGGACCACGCATCTGGGATGAAGAACGAACATCAGATATTATTGACGGAGAAAAACCACAATCTAATGGTGTTGAAGTATAAATTAGTAAGTAAATTCATGATCAATGTGGTTGTTTTTCTTGCAATCATTAATTTACTTTGTAATTTATTTTTCAAATTAACAACATGACATTTGGAGTTTGAAATAAACATGTTGACATGTAATAGGTGTAGATGAAAGTTCTATACTCGACAAGTTCATTCTGTACCACATGAAATTTATAAACAAATGGATTAATATGTATGATAAAAAGAGAGAAGTGTTAGAAGCAAGGAGATAGTTTAAGAGATCAAACCCAAGGAATACTCCATTTCCCACTCATCTGCTTGGGGAATGGGGCAAAGATTGCACACTACAATGGGTTACTGAAAGAATTCAAAATCAAATAGAAGATGTAGGTACAAATTCAAACATAACAGAAGATGAAATCAACATGTCTAGATGATGTGAAAGAAAGGTATAGTTGGAATTTTATAAAATGTTGTTTCCTTATATTTTTGACAGTATTAACTATTTTAATATTCTTCATTATATTTGTTTTCATTGAAATAAATGGTCTTTCACAAGTGAGGAAATATCGAGCAATGTGGGTATATGGTTGACATTATTATGTAGAAAGTGTAGACATAAAGAGACGATCCTTTGATTGTGGCATCATGGTTGACTTCAAGCAATCCAATCGATCAAGCTCAAAAGATAAGAATATAATTGAAGCGAATCTACAATATGTTGGGAAAATACAAGAAATTATTGAGCTAGATTACCACTCTTTTAAATGTTGTATTTTTAAGTGTAGATGGTATGAAGCATTTGAGAGGACACGAAGACATGATACACATATTGGATTTTTTTCTATAGATTCTTCATCGTTCCTACCAGAGGATAAGGAGCCTTATGTTCTACCAATTCATTGTGAGTAGGTATTTATTTAACTCAAACAAGAAGTGGTAGTGATCATTAATCTATTAATTCATAGCTTATTGCAAATATATATATGTGTGTTTATTAATCAATAAAAAATTTATAACATACGTCTAATATATGCATGTCATTCATGTGCAAGTATTTTTCTATGAAGATATTTTGGACCTGGAATGAATATTTGTCATACATTATGATCCAAGATTAAGGCATGTATTTGGAAATGCATTAGTGGATACTGAGCAAAACAATGATGGCCAACAAAATGAGAGAGGGATTAGAGAACATCGAAGAAATTGACATCCATGACGATGTTGAAGATGGTTATGTTCAGGCACAAGAAGACAACAGTCCAGAGTTAGATGATGTTATGGAAGACAACAATATGGATGGTATAGAAAATGATGATCCAAATACATTTGGTAACAATATAGATGGTCTACAATCAAATTTTAATGATGATGAAGATGATGCGGGTCAAGATGAGGATGATGATAATATTAAATACTTGAAAGAACATATGAACATTGACAATGATACACTAGATGACATTATAGCAGACAATAATGTTAATGACCAAGACTTCTAACTTTTTAGAATTTTTTCAATCCATGTTTAAAAAAGGATAATTCTTATGGCCTAAACTTTGAAATGCTTCAATAATATTATGTTGTACTTGGACAATTGAAAACATGTTTTATTCTCCTAGCAAGTTTTTTATTTTCCATTATAATTCTAGACCAAGCAACATTTGTGGGGATGGCCTTTTAAACCAATCTTAATTTGTATGAAGTTCATGAACATGTTGTCAAGTAGTAAATTCCTTTCATAGACAACAAATGTAAAGGCTTCATTTAAGAAAAGATAAGTAGTCTCTTTATGAGGGTAATCCACATGCAAAAAGTAAAAAGCACATAAAAAAATTGTACAGTAGAAAATCATATTCAATCAGTTATGTCTTATTTCGCTTGCACACTTATCTGAAAGACATAGGATATTCACCATACATTTCCCTTGACAAAGAAAACATGTGCTTTCATTTATTTTTACTATATATCTCAGAAGTGAAATTTTTGTTACATAATGATGCACTGAGAAAATAATATATACAAAAAAATGCAAAAAAAATGTTTGAAATTTAACATGCAACCTACTATGTTGCATTGAAAGGAATCAAGATTAACTGGGACAAGAAATAAAAATAAAATTTTGATGATTGTACTTAAAAGTGAAAAGGATATGAAAAGTGTGGACAATGATGGTGTTGAAATTGAAAACCCTGATTCTAATGACATTATTGTTTTATGTCATTAGAGATAAAGAGCGCATACAATTTTATATACATAGAAAATGAATATTTGAAACTAGTAAACTGAAAATGTAAACACTATAATATTTTTTCATCAAACAATAATTCACATACTCACTTATAAAAAAGGGTGAAGCATTTTTTATTCAAACTTTTTTTTCTTTAATAGACATAACAGTAAAAGAATATTCACAAGTACAAGAATATATACACTTTTTCATAGAAAATAAGGAATGTTTCAAAGAATATAAAAGTACAAGAATATATACATTGTTTCATAGACTTCTAAATTTTTAGAGTTATTTGCAATTTGTTGAGTCTCAAAAAAACAAGTTTTGAGACCATGAGAGGGTGCCACTATCTAAGAGGAATTTAATCCTTAATACAAACCAATTAAAGTAAATTATTTGAAAGAACTTTAATTCACACTTAACCAAAAACCAATCAAAGCATTCACACAATAACAAAAAAATGTGCCCTCATAAATCTTGTAGATTTAAACAACTTGAAATGACCACTTTGGAGACAACAAAGCAATAAATAAGCATGGAAATTGACAAACCAATTGAACATTGAAAATGGATTACAAGTTATAATGTATTTGCTCCATTATATTGCTCAAAATATAAACATACATAAAATGAGTTCTTTTGATATGAATAAGTGGATGAGATGATCTAGTATCTGTTCTAATGGATTGAAATGATGATGATATGATGATTAAAATCGTACCTTGGTTTCCCTATTTGTACGAGAAGCAACAAGCTTCAGGCTTGTTCACAAAAGTTACATCGTTTATTAACTAAAGCATAATTAACATAACATAGAAACTTAAAAAGAGTTTATTTTTGGATGCACCACAGTTCATTAATCATTAGCAAGTGCATGTGACCACCTAAGATTTGTTCAAGGCTCAAGCACCATGTTAATGCATCCAAAACAACCAAAATATGACTACCTCCTCATACAGATCATGCAAGGAACAAATTAACCTTTGAAATGTGATCAATGTATTTCTCCTAGGCATAAGTGTTTGCATTCTATAGAGTGTTTGTCATTACATTCTCCAATCCAACAATCCTCCTAATTTTCTTATGCATTTTCCTAAGTACATCATCCTCATCATTGATGTCATCAAGGATGCCTAGCAAATATTTTGATATCTCATTTTTCCAAGTTTCTTGATCCTTCAAATCTATTTCTTCAATGAAATATGGCATGGCTATACATACTGGCTGGTTGAAGTCACTCAATTCATGTTTCAAGATATTCTAGAAGTTTTCATGTGTATTAATGAGGCTCTGACATTCTTGGAGCAAAGCATTATTATCTCCATTTTTTCCCTTGATATGGGATTCCATTTCCTTCATCGTATCAAGCAGACTTCCATGCTCCACGAGGGCCTTGTATGTTCCACTATGAGCACACCAGACACTATCTGCATGTTGGAACATATCTTTGATTTCATAAAAATTATCCCTTATGCTACTTCAAAAGTAGTAGCCTTCAATTTTATTTTTAGTTCTTGTTCCTTTTGAGCCTTTTCAAATTTATGCTTCCATTGAGCAGTCTCAGACATGGCTTCTAACACTTTTCTTTCATGTTCAATTAAATTAGAGTAAAGCCTTGAAGAAGCAAGCAACCTATCTTTGTATTTGGTTAATTCTTGTTTCAACCTATCATTTTCCTCTAGTAGCCACTGGTTATCTCTTACTAGCTTTTGGATCTAGGCTTTGGTGAATTTGGCTACATTCAAATTCAAGTCAGCATTCTCCAAGGGATCTGTCTCCCCTACTCTTTGCACTAGGAGATGTCCAAAAATTTGATCATGGTCAATGAGAGAAGGCTTCTTGCTTGGGGGTTAAAGAGCCCAAATTTTCAAAGTGGTATTATCAGGATTGTACCCTGACCTTGTATAGACCTTGTCACCTACTTCATCCGTTATTTGCAAAGTTTTATTCTTTCTCTTCAAAAATCTTTCAAACACAATGGTTGAACTAATATCCCACCTAAGAAGGAGCATAACTCCAACTTCTTGCAATAATACTCTTCCTCTCTTAGTAGTCATGTTTCTCATTTCTCTATCAACTTCATGTTGCAGCTCTTTCAATGCATAATCCTCTTTCTCAGGGTCAATTTCCTTTAACCTTTCTCTTATTAGTCTTCCTTTATACTCATATATAAAGGACTTAAATTCAGGGGTCTACACAAAAGTATCATCTGCAACAAATTCTTGACTTGCACAATGCTTCACATCATCTGATAGCTCATCAAAGGCTTCAAAGGTGATCACACTTCTTTCCAATGGCATCTCATATTGGGGTATAATAGGAGAATTAAAGTGTGATACTTCTTCTTCCTCCTCAATGTTATCTTCTTCCATGGATGGGAAACCAACTGAATAGCTCACTTCAGTAATAGGCTAAGGTGATAAGTGATCTAGTGGTGTGATATTTTCTACTTGCCTCCTAGGACTAATGCCCCTTCCTCTTTCAAATTCCACAAGCAGCACATCTCTTTTTATTTCTTCTTCATGGAGGATTAACTGTTCAATTCTTTCTATGGGATCTTGTACCTCAGGGAAATCCCCTACGTAGCCTAGGTTATTATTCACCTTCCAAGCCTCAGCCATCATAACCCTACTATAGGCATTCATTCTCATCATGTTTTTTTTTTCTTCACAATTTTTGATGGCATCTTCTAAAAGGAAACTATGCTCATACCCTTTCAATTTCTAAAAAAATTTGGCATCACAAATGAAGTGTTCAAGATCAAACTTTTCCCTTTTCTTTGCAACCGGAAAGCCATAATAATCTAGTTTACCACTAACCAAGTCATACCTTGAATCAGAGATAATAGTGAAATCACCAAATGGTTGGTGTGTGGCGACTAATCATGCTATATTGTATAGCGCATGGTATACTGTACACCTCGGCATGTATCCTCGCCGGGGTCCAGGGTTGAGCCGGGCCCCGGCTGGGGGTTTGGGGGTAGTAGCCCCCGAGAAAAATTTTCTTCCTACTTTTTCGCGTCATCGCCGAAAAAGGGGAAAATCAATAAAAAAGGAAAAATCTGATTTTGTAGAACCCGAAATCTAGAAGCTTCTAAGCTTGTTAAAAAGGGGGTTCGGTTGGGTATTACAGTATGATGAAAAATGTGATTATTCGCAAGATTGTAATAGGGTTTTACTGGATAATAAAAGTATTGGATGGCTACGGTTTGGTGGATGTAGCTCAGATTGGGTGAACCACGTTAAATTCTGTGTGTTATGATTTATTTTGTGTGTGTTTTAGTTTCTCTGTTTATTAATTAAATCTGCATTTAATTGTTAGATATCTGCCATCTCTAACCCTAACACAAATCATAAAGTGGAAGGCATGAAATTCTGCCTCCCATAGCTATTTAAATTCATGAAAGCTGAAAATGACAATTGCCTTATGATCTCTAAATAAGCAACGTTGTTTGGCACAGTCTTAGGCAAAAAATAAGGTGCAGCTTCAAATCCATAAACCTTGATAACAATACAATCCCCAAACATGTACCAATCCCCCTAATTGTGATTTATCCCTGCTTCATGACCCATATCTTTTGGTCAGAGAAATATTAAGATAGCTAGGGAGAGGTTGTAGTCACGTTTGTGGCCTAGCATCTTGTATAGTGGTTTGACAAAATATTCCTCAAAATATAGGTAGTGGGACCTCCCACACCTGTTGTCCCACACAGATGTCCACATTTGTTCAAGCCTTGAATTTCCATCATTATCTAAGTCTTTTATTCTTAATTCCTCACCCCATATCCCCATCACCTGCCCTTTGTATAATATCATATGCATGAAAAGAGAATAGTGCTTGAAATTAATGCTTCATTGTCATTCTTGATGATATTGAGGGAATTATTAATGGCCTCTGATAAATACTCTGCATAAACATAGGGTCATTCATTATGGCTCTAGATGTTTCTGGCTAAAACCATGGGAGCAATTGTCATGTTCTCAAGAACATCAATTCCTAGTACTTGACCAGCTAAGTAATAAGTGTATTGAAAGTATTCTTCAAACAAAGCCACAGAGAATGGGGGCTTATCTTCACTATAGAACCTCATAGTTTGGTTACCCGCACCTTTAAACCTATGTAAAGGCAATTTCCACCTCTTGTAACTTGTGTGCATGGTGTGATATTCCTCCAACAAGTCTCCAATTCATAATTTTGTTTTTAGGGAAGTGTCTTGCTGAAAAATCAAGGAAATATAATTTGGCTTTATGACCATAAACTGTGACCCATCAGGAAAATGAATTGCTCTTGTATACCTTGATATTTTATGCTACTCTAAATGTGTGAATCTAACTAAGAAACATGAAAGACAAAACACCAAGGACACCTCAAGATTAGCCAAAAGAGAGTTACAACGAAAAGGAATGCAAATAAAATGAAACACAAACACTTTTACCTCCCTTGTTGTTGAAACTTCTTTGATTGGCCCTTGCTTGGATTGGTTGTGTGCTCCTTAGATGATAGATTGAGTGATTAAAATGCAAGCTTCAATATGCAAAATGATGGACAAAAGATGGTTGAATGATCTAAAATGACTTGGACAGCATGTAGTTGTGAGAGTGCAAAGTGTTGTGAAGGCAAAATGGCAGCATAAGGTTATGAAAATCAAAAGTGTTGTGAAGGAAAATGGGCAGCATGTGGGGGCTCAAAAATGAAGTGTTGTGGAAATGCCCTTGAGGAGGGGGTATTTATAGGAGAATTTGAATTCTCTAGAGAATTCAAGGGTCAAGATTGATCCAACAAGGCCAAGATGAAGGGCTATGGTGGGTTGAGAACCCACAAGCCCTCACATCTTGACATGTGGAGGGTGAAGTGGACAAGAGGATATGAGGTGGAGATGAGTTGTCAAAAAAGGTACATGAGGTGGAAAAGGACATGCACCTTGGGGGATGAGAGGATTTCCACAAAAAGAGATTTCTTGTCCCCAAGTGGAGTGAAAGGGACTTTTGAGGAATTTAGAATTCCTCAAAAATCTACATGGGAAAAGGAAAGGTGGTTGGAGGATAAAATGTGAATTAAAAATTCACATTCATAAGATGATCCAGAGGATAAAAGGTGGGTCAAAAGGTGGGACTTGGTCACATGTGGAGATTGTGACAAGTCCAAGGTGGGTCACATGTGGAGATTGTGACAAGTCCAAGGTTCTAGAAGCCTTGGAAGGATGGAATGTAATTAAAAATTCACATATAAAGGAGGGGAATCTAGGAAGAATAAAAAGGAATTAAAAATTCCTTGGAGAATGATTAGGCTTAATTAATTTATAATTAGAGGATAATTAGGGGCTAATTAGGATTAAAAGCCAACTTGCAAAAGTTGGAGGATGTGACACATCCTAATCAAAGATTAGGCATGTGCACATCCTTAATGAAGAGATTAGGAGATGGATTAGGATTAGATGAAAATGACATGTGAGGAATTAAATAAATGTAATATTTATTTAATTTATTTGATGAAAAGAGGATTAAGGAGGGTAATATTAATTAAATAATAGTAATATTATTTAATTAACTAGGTTAAGAGGATGTTTAGACGAAAAGTGATAAATTTGGATAAATTAAGTGTCCAAATTTGGATGTCTACAGCTCTCATCTTCAAATTGCAATTCTTTTCCAACACCTTGATTAACTCTATGTTCACAAAGACATTGGGTACTACAAGTTAACCCAAATTTAGATTCCACGGGTTTGACACTGGGCTATGCCAGAATTTCTTCCTATAATGATAAATAAAGAGGTCATAACCCCTACACAGAGTCCATACATCTCCCAGATTTTTCTGTTTATCTACTAATGTCACACATGATGGGTTAAGCTATGCTATTCTTCTGTATTTTGGCCTAGACCCAGGAAATTGATCAATTAAGTCTTGATTCAATTGCCTAGCTTTTGTTTTCTATCTATTTGCTTTCTGTTTTCCTGGGGTTTTTTCCATCTCAACCCTAGTCATGCAATGCTTTCATCTACTTACTGAGAAAATACTTTGAGTTGATTCTAGACCACTCACTTGGATAAATGCTACAAATTTCCAGCTTCCTACCACCATCCAACTTGGTTCTTCAAATCATTAAATTGCAATTCACAGTGATTTCAACTTCTTTGAAGTTGTATTTATCAAATTTCAGGATAGTTCATCCAACCCCGATTCATAAATGGCACCTGCACCACCTTTATGATCAAGTTCTTAATTAATAGCGGTAGTCTCATTGATATTTTTGTTAGTCACATTAGTCGGACTAATCATTATTTCATAACTGTCGAACATACTTTTAGTTAAAATGCCTGTTGTTTCTTCAATATGCCAGTATGGCAGTTTTTTCCCATTCCTTTATGTTGTTTACCGCACTACCACCTTGTTCAAAGCTTCTTGTTGTGGGGTTGTGGTGTATACTACTCTTCCGCATATGCTGCTCACCTTCTTGATGATATAGCGGTGTATGATTTTGATCATTACTTGAAGAGTGTCGATGAGACAATCTTATTTGTCTTACCAATATCTCAATGTCTCATCAAAATTAGATCTTATGTTCCTCTAATGTTGGTTGTCAGTGTCAATGAGACAAGTTAATGTCTCATACAGATATTACACTATCTCATCGGCAATTACTTTATTATATCCAAGAGTTGTGTTTCATTGAGCACTTGTAGATATACCTTGTTGATGTGACATAAGTTATTCTCTCCTCAATATGCATGTATCTTGTTGACATTCACTATTTTACATCATCGATGAGACATGTAAATAAGTCTCTTTGACATAGCGGTGTCTCATCTACATTTTTTATTTGTGCTTTGTGCTAATGTCAAGGAGACTTTGGAGGGACTCTCATTGACATGGTGTTTTCTTGGTGATATGCTATGAGCAATCATAGGAGTATTTCAAAGGAGGAATACACTTTGATGCTATGATCAAGGGTTTTATTTGGAAGCTCACGTGAGGGATTTTATTAAATTTAAGCTATTATGACAAGAATTCTACGCATATGGTGGATGTAAGAGATGAGTGAAAATGGAAGTATGCAAAAATAACTAGGATGGAATTTTTGCTACAACACAATCCATGTTTAAAAAAGGATGATTCTTATGGCCTAAACTTTGAAATGCTTCAGTAATATTATTTGTGTCAATACAAATTTCTTATTGCAATATCCTCAAATTGTTGAGTCTTTGGTATGAATTGTTGGTAGAAAAAAGTAGGATTACTCGGATGCTTCTTCCATTCATTTTTTATCAACATATGTTCGCGAAGACACAAAAGTTAATAGCTCAATCAAGTAGAGATTTTGTGATTTTCAAATGAAGAGTAAGGTACATTTTTATTTCTACTACATTACATTCATGTGCATAAACAAAATCAAAAGATTACATTAGTAGATTGCACACTCCTTTCAAAAATGTAGTCTTTATTGATAATGTAAATGTATGTTGTTCCACACAAGTCAATACAAAAGAGAAAAAAGCACATAAAGAAAAAGGGGACAATGAAAAATATTGGTTGCTTTTTTTTGCATCATCTTCAATCTTCCTGCTTGGCTAAGCCTCCAAGTTGATGTCTTCCTTGCTACTCCTAGGTTCCTTGCATTTGAGTGAGAAGAGCGTTGTTAGAGCAATGAAGGATCACCAATCAAAATATGTGCATACATCTATAAACATATAATTTTATCATCATCTTCATTCAAATAACTTGCATACCATAGATGTCTAAGAAAATAAGAAAGTTATCAAACATATCTATCATATGCTCAGTTTTATCTAACATATTTTCTCATTGTGCAGGTATAGATAAGATTAGGTTGTTTTATTTATCTAGTTACAACATGTGGGGTTAAATGTGGCTCCCACAAGGGCTAAGCCCAACCTACTGCCCTATTATTTCATTTGAGAAGGATAATCACAAGTAAACCATCCATGAAACATTAAAGATCAATCTTTGCAAGGATAGTGGAGTATGTTGGTAAGGGGTAATCTCTTTATTGATAAATATGTATCCTTATTAATAAGAACATTCTACTATCAACATAGCCATGATTTTGACAAAACTAATCATCAAGGATTCCAAGATAGTTTTCATTAACATTTTGGTTAAAAGTAAGCAGCCCCAAGCATCATAGCAGTGACAAGAATTATCCAAACTTTACCATTTTCACTTGACCATTTTCCCTCCTTGACCCATTATTGTTTTTGATGCTTCCCAACCCACCTCTATTGAAGAGGCTTTGATTTCTTCTTCTCCCCCGTTGGTTAGCATTATGGACACCCCTAGCCTAAGCAAGAAAAAATGTATCAAAAACCCTACCTTGAAAGTTTCTCCATAGGACATATCCCCCTCTCTGGGGCCTATTGTGGAGAGAAAAGACAAAAAATGCATAGCCCCCACCCCAAGAACTAAGGACAAATCCTCCAAGAAGACAAAATTATGGCTTCATCAAATTGACTCTAATATTGAGATCACCGAGGAGACTAATACCCCTCACAGGTCAAATAGACTAGTTATCAAGCAAGAAAAAGGGAAGATTTTTAAGGTCTAAAATTATGAAAATGGGGATGGGAGTGAGAGTAGGAGTAAGGAGGAAAAGGAGGTGGGGGAGGATGCTCTCTTAGTTTTTGCTAGTATCTCCTCCCATGTTTGTGAAAGCCTTAAAAGGGGTCCTGCCAACATTAAAATTAAGGAGGTCAAGTCTCACGCCTCCAATATTATGGAAGGTAAGGCTCCCATGGAGGAATCCTACAGTAAACAGGATGATGTCTAAGAGGAGGTTGACAATCTAAAAAATAGAATCAAGAGTTTGGAGAAAAGACTATAGGATGTTACTCGTTTTTCCTTGAAGATTATGCACAGGTTTGCCACTACATTATGTTTGTTGCAGAAGGAAAATTTTGTGAATGATGTGGAGGAAGAAGCCATTAGCAAGGAACTACTTAGGTTCCTCACTAAATATTGGGCTACCATAACTTTAGTTAAGCCATGCAGTTGGAAAAAAGATTAGTCTTTGGTGGGTTTAGGTTTTTTGATTGGGAATGGCTAAATCAACCCTCGTTTATGTTTTGTTCTATTAAAGACATTATTATTATGTTTATTTTCATCTATGACTAGTATCACCCTTGGTGGTCTATATCTATGGTGGTTTTAAATCATGCTATCATGATGGAGATTACTAGTAGTTTTAGTTTGATTATTAATTTTTTGAGTTGTTTTTTATATGATCTGCTTAGGGTGATGGTTTGGTTTTTAGGCCTAATGTTACTATGTTGTTAGTGTTAGTTTTTTGTGGATGGTCTGTGGTGCCTTGTATTAATGGGACAACACCCTTGTTTTGTTTTTTTTTATATAAAAAATAGTCACAAGAATTGAACATGAGGGTCAGTCATGTAGATTAAAAGCTTACACAATAGTCATCACTTGCAAAGACAGAGACAACATGTTTCCTCATATCATATTAAATTGAATGCATGAAAGGTACAATGATAAAATCCATAATAGTGAATATTTCTTAAGAAGGATTGAAGGACACCATTTTGTATGGAGAACAAGGTAACCTCAAACTTTGTTGTACTTGAGTATGATAGTATTTGAGCTTCTGGTGTTTCTAGATGGAACCTATAGCGGAAAAGTGTAGTCTCCATATGAAGGAACCATCTTTGAAGCTCTTCCATGAAATGGGGGTTGAAAACATTAGAAGAAAAGAAATTCCATAATTCTAAAAAAACAATTTGTATCAAGACAAATGTCAAAAAGTATAATTAAAAAGACAAATCCTTACAATTAGACCTCGAATTGGACCAAACAGATTTATGATTTTATCTTTAGAATGTAGGAACTTTCTCTGTCAAAGCTTCGCGACCTGAAATTGGATCTCTAATTGGACCAATAAAATTTATGATTTTATCTTTAGAATATAGGAACTTTCTCTATTCGATATTCAAGACCTCAAATTAGATCAAAAGTTGGATAAGAAAATTTATGATTTTATCTTTAGAATGTACAAAATTTCTCTATCGGATATTAAAGATGTAAGGTTGGATTAGAAATTGGAGAAGCAGATTTATGATTTTATCTTTAGAATGTAGGAGCTTCCTTTGTTGGATATTTGGAAATTCCTACACACAAGTTTTGCTTCGAAGCAAAAAAACCCAAAAGTGTTTCACACTGGCTCAAGGTACAATCCAACCTGGTTATGACACCGATAGCAATCCAATTTTCCCTGAATCATCCATACCTGAACGTTGCATCACAATCTATTCTTCCTACACATAAAAATGCCACATATTAAACTCTCCTAAATAAAACTCAAAATACCATGAAACAATGATTCCCCTATATTAGTAAGTAAGTAGGCAGTCTATAGGGCATAGTTTGATTTTATACAAGGATGCTCATGAAAGGAATCTTCAAGTGATAGTGATTGAGTTGTTTGAGATTGCGGCTGATGGTGCAATATCTAGTCTTAAAGGAAGTTAGCAAAGTAGTAAATGTGCAAGAAAATCAAATTGTACACAATGAACAATTCACAATGTGATCTTGCATAATACCTTAATTTTGAAGAGAAAAATATCATTGTATCTTGATGAAAGTAGTGACCTTAATGATCAATCACTGGAAACCATGATTTTAAAACATGCTATTGTGCTTATGGAGGCAACATTTTAAACAAGGCGGTTAGTGGTGGTTTGGAACAATGTCGGGTATGAGGACTTGTTTTATATGTATCACATTATCTAATCATAGGATAATACAACATTTATTTATTTTTTAAATCAAAAGAAATTATTCTAAACCCTATATAGGACACATTGATACTTCAAAAAAATGTAATTTATTTTTTAAAATTAAAAGAAGTCATTCTAAACCCTATATAGGATACATTGATACTTCAAAAGCATCTGAAGGAATTTGAGATTATGCAAACATATGTCAATTAAATACCTGGATTACAAATAGTAGTGCAAACATTGTAACACTTGTTGATCAGAGCAGGAATGAGATAAACAACAATGAATCCTATGCATCCTTACCATTCTCCGTCATTCTTTACTGAAACACTTCTCCATTTTGGCAAGCTACTCCTGAAAATAAGGTTTCAACAAAGGTTTTATTGTATGTTTATTAAAATGAAAACTTCATTATGGCGGGCTATGCCTGAAAATAAGATTTTGATGAAATTTTCAAAGTATTTTGGCAGGCTATATTCTTGATTCCTTAAATGATTTATTTGAATGGATTGTGACTGACGTGATTTGCTGCATTTAGTGTTGTAAATTGTAATGATGCCATGATTACCATTCTACCACTGTCTCTTATTATACCCACTATGGTATGGCAAAGTTTTTCCCTTCCTTTCTATTGTTTACCGCACTATTGCCTTGCTCAAGGCTTCTTGTTGTGGGGTTGCGGTGTATACCTCTCTATCACATATGTTGCTCACCTTCCCAGCGATATAGCGGTGTATGATTTTGATCATTACTTGAAGATTATCGACAAGACAATCTTATTTTTCTTACTGATATCTCAATGTCTCATCGACATTGCTTCGTTATATCCAAGAGTTTTGTTTCACTGAGCACTTATAGATATACCTTGTTGAAGTGAAGTAAGTGATTCTCTCCTTAATATGTCTATATCTTGTTGACATTT
The DNA here is from genome assembly GCA_007258455.2 of Sequoia sempervirens. Lineage (NCBI taxonomy): Eukaryota > Viridiplantae > Streptophyta > Pinopsida > Cupressales > Cupressaceae > Sequoia > Sequoia sempervirens. Next base: position 565,799,084 of record VDFB02000003.1, on the reverse strand, counting down.
CAATATTTTACATTGTTAATGAGAAATATAAATAAGTCTCTTCCACATAGGGGTGTCTAAACTAGTACTAAACATGAAGTTAAACTCAAAGCTAAAGTCAAAGCTAAAAGTGGCACTAAACTTGAAGCTAAACTCAGAGCCAAATGCGGTGCTAAAGGTGACACTAATGTTAGCGCTAAGTAGCACCAAAATTAGTACCGACTTGTCCTAATCAACATAAATAAACACCAAAATAAGCACCATCCCAATAAATAGCACCGAAATTTTCAAAAAATTGGCAAAAAATGCATTAAAATAGTGGGTGGAAGCAAAAAATGGAGAAAAGAATGGAGCAAATCGCAAGGATTTGTTGTAGTGAGTAGTGAGGCTATACTAACTCATCTTCTATCTGCCCTTTCATTCAAATCAATGTGGGCCAAGGAACTAGATATTGTTTGTTTAAGATGACTCTTCTTGTTTGTTTCCCTTAAAAATCGACAACACCTATCTACTTCATAATACCATATTCAACTTGGTTTAGTGCAAATTTTGGCCTACAACTTCTAAGCTCTCACAGTTCCCAAGGTGGACCCCCTGTACCTTTCTAAAATTTGAGAGAGAACGTTTAAGATCTCCTAGCTTCAATCGAACCTATCCCAACCCAAAGTATAGCAACATAAAGCCCTATGGTTGTTGGCTTTCCTTGATCGATGCCATGTAGTAGTGTTCAGTGGTGTCACAATCACCTGTACTATGATAAGATCACACAAGACTATAATATGAATAAGACTTCATGAGAGGGTAGCCAATGAAACAAGAGCTATCTTAATCAACTGTCTACCCATTCCCTATTCCAAAGCTACCTTTTTGGCACAGGCAGTGAGGATGTTGGAAAGTGTTGTGGAATATGGCTTTATGCCAGCACACCGTATTTGCTTGAAAGTTTCTTAAAAGCGTATTCAACAAACACATTTTTTACATATCTTGCAATCATTGCATTATGTGGGATAACGTTGCTTTGAGCAGTTCATGTATCTTCTCTGTCTATATCTTTTATTCACATCCATGCTTGTGTATACACATACATACATATAAATACACAAAAACACTAGAATTTGGCTTTATACCAAATGTATCTGCCTAATAGCTCTAAGGCTTTTCAACTATTGCAATCTACACCAATCCTGTTTCATTTTGTCCTAGTCTCTTCAGGCCTTTCTACAACCATCTGTGTGCGCTAATATATTTTATAATAAACATTACGGTTGAATTTCAATTCTTGGTAATCTAATTTATGAATGAATTTGATAATATTATCAATATACATATATTGTATTGTATTGTGATTGCATTTTAGGGAAAATTGTGAAAGAGTGTTTCTCTATGTGGAATATTAAATGTTAAATGGAGTAATAAAATGTTAGTGAATAAAAGAGTACCAATTGGGTAAAATAATGATTTCTTACATATTCAATAAGGAAAAATTAAATAAGAAAAGATTTTGAATTCATTAAAAATGGGTAATTAATTTTCTATAGTTAAATGAATTGGGTAATTTAATTAAGTGAAGTGATTTATTTCGTAAATAGATAATTGTGAGATAAAGGGAACATCAACGCAGGGAAAAACTATTAGGAATTTAAATGCTTCTGATTAAATGATAACTGGTCTAGATTACTCTCTGATAATTAATTAGTAAATGAATGTTGATTATTTTTAATTATTTAATAGTTGAATAGAAATGTTTCCATGTAAATTAATTATTTAGATTATTATAATTATAGTTATTTGCAAATATAATTATTGGCAGTAAATAATCTATCCATTGTATTAAGTGGTTGAGTTAAATAAGTGATTTGAAATAATATTGTATTAGTGGGAATATTTTCATGGTTATAATGTGATGATTCTTTTTGTATTAGATAATGTATTTTGGTTTATGGATTATGTGTCTATGTACTTGTTGATAGTTTTGTATGGTTTTGTTTCTTTGGGAAGTATGTTTAGTGTGTTTCTAGAGGCCTAGGAGGGGGTATCTATTACATGAATGGTTCTTAGGGTTGTCTAACCTTGGAAGTGGTTCACTTTTTGGTTGGTCATGTGTATTTTGTGGTTGTGATCCCTAAGGTTTTTGACTCTTATTATGCATGGATTCTTGAGGTGTGGTAATGAAATTATATTCAAGGGTTTTCTAATTGCAAGTAGGGGGGGTAGCTCTCAATGGAGGTTGGAACCCAAAGCAGTGTCTAGGACAACCCATGCTAGAACCATGCAAAGACACTCCTCCCTACTGCATCCTATCACTCCCTAGTTGTATTTTCCTCTTGATGTATAAGTTCCCCTAGAAGTGGTGTTGGTGTTGTTAGCAGTGGTTTGTTGGAGTCTTGTATAGCCCTTGATTATGATAGCCTATTCTTTTCCTGACTATTTGTTGGGTGTGGAACCTTGTGTTATCTGCTAGCACAAGGGTGGACCTCAAGGTTCCACATAGTTGGGAGGTTGGTTTTTTTTCATCCATTGGATATTTTGTTGCATGTTCATGAGCATAGTGATTGATCATTGCATTGTGGACTCCAATTCCAATTCCTATCTCAATTGTGAAGGAATCCTACCATGCATTGATTTATTAGATTATATACCCATTTCTATCTCTTAATATAATCTGACGTAATCTTCCTATATGTACTTGAGGAAGCAATGTTGTAAATATGGTGATGATGTAACAGTTATCAATATCTTCTTATGAAAAGTATTGAAAAGAAATGTATTGTTTATATGATAGCTAGTTAGAAATGATTTTTAATGTTAATTATTAGTTGTCTTGTTATCCTTTAATGTTGATGAGATGTTTCTAGTAATCTTTATTGTTGGTTTGTGAGTAGCATAGTCGGGGAACCTTAGAGGACCTAGGTTTAGAATATTATGTTATGGTATATTATGTCATGTATATTATAGTTATTTGTTTAAAAAAAAAATTGTTCTGCCATTAAGTTGGTATTGTTTGTGTTGTCCTCTAAGGTTTCTTTGGAAAAAAAAGCGCAGACAATTGAGAGGGGGGTGAATCAGTTGTCACAAAATAATAAACTTTTCAAATTTTATTTCACTTAATCTCAGATCTAATGAATAATCAATTAACCATAAAAAATTAACACATCAGAGAGATAGAGAACACCAATATTTTTTCGTGGAAACCTTGTTAGGGGAAAAACCACAATGGATGTTAGTCCATAAGATTATACCCTGGTAAAAGTATAATGAAATCAATAAAGAGGAATGCACATGCATTCATGCACACTACCTAGAGCTCACTCCTCAATTACAAAAAGGGCTCACTACCCAACAATACAAAATAGGATTAAAATCCGAAGGGTATGAATTGAGAAAATAGCTTCTACACAAGCCTGATTACAGTTCCAATTAAGCACATAAAACTCCTTCACTTTTTCACTCAAACTGCTTCACACTTCGCTCGATCTTGTTCACACTCTACTCTGTAATCGAATGATATTCGCACATACACACATAGGAGCACACCCAGTACATGAAGCACACACTCTTATATATCCACTACATGATATTTCATCAACAACTTAGTTGGCTAGGAAAATAAAACATATTTTCAATGTCGGCCCAAATTTACAAATATTTTTTTATTGTGAATCCACCAAGGTCGACACCAACATAGTGGAGACCCAAATTAACATACCCAACACAAAAATACTTTAATTAATTTCACTTTGAAGATCCACAACATGCTACCATCATCATGCCGACTAGGAACATGAAAAATCAAACATGTGCAAGAAAAATATTCAACCACAAGCACACTGATTAATGTTGACATACCACAAAGATAGAGCATGGTCTAGAGACATCCAAAAACATCAAGAAACAATAGAGAAACATCCATAACAACTGAGATTTCCAAAATCACACAAACTTCACTCAAGAACACTGACAGAGACCATATAAACACTGTCAAACCACAACATGATCAAATTAATATGTGGACCTTTGAAACTTCTAGTAGATGATCTAGATACTCTCAAGAATAAACCCTTTAGTCCACAACAATTGAACTTCAACATAAATAACAAGACACCTTCATGACATGCACAGTTCCACTGGGAACTTGGAACATTTTATTTTAATATTTTCTAATATCCTTGACATATATATCCTTTAATACACCAAATGCTAATAGTTTTGACATCAATGACAACCACATAGCAACAACACATCCAAAGCATCCAAAAATCTCTCCCTTTGGAATTGATGGCAACACATGATGTGAAAAATACCATCAACCCAACACACTTGCTTTCCCTTTGGTTCTGACTCTTCTCAATCTATCTTCTCTCCTTAAGAGGATTTTTTACATTACACTTCTCCCCATTTGACATCAATGGAAAAGGTAACCATGACCTTTCCATATACGCACTTTGAACTACATATTTGCACATCTGACTACTCCCCCTGAGTATCAACCACAAAAACAACAATCTGGATTAGAATATAGCAATGTAGATCACAGATTGATGCAAGTAAATGCATCTCTTAGTTCTTATCAAGAGGGGTAATTACCCCTAGTATTCCTCTGAGATACTCAAAAGTATCCTTCAACAATGGATTAGTAAATATGTATGCAATTTATTCTTTGGTAGGCACATACTCCAATCTAACTTCTGTCTCATTCACTTTCTCCCATAAGAAATGAAACTTGATTGATATACATTTAGTCTTAGATTGCAGTACCAGATTCTTTGAAATGTTTATTGCACTTGAATTGTCACAGTATATGGCAATAGAATCTTCATATATCACCCCTGATATCTTTCAACATTTGTTTCATCCATACTACTTGAGTACAATTATTTGTAGCAACAATATATTCTACTTTAGTAGTAGATAGAGAAATGTAATTCTACTCTTTGCTCAACCAGGACACCAGCTTCTTCCCTAGGAAGAAAGCACCACCACTAGTACTTTTCCTATCATCTACATCTCTAGCCCAATCTGCATCAGTATATGCACTCAAAGTGAGATCATCATCCTTTGGATACCAAATTCCAAAGTCAATTGTTCCTTTTCAAATATTTGAAGATTCTCTTGACAACATTCACGTGATTCTTTTGGATCAACCTGAAATCTAGCAACCATACATACAACATTCATAATATCTAGTCTAGTCTAGGTTAAATAAAGCAATACACCAATCATTGACCTGTATCTAGTTTGATTCACCTTAGGAGAATCATCATTTTGTGTTAGCTTACATTCGGTCACCATGGGAGTACCAATAGGCTTTGATTCTTCCATCCCAAATTTCTTCAATAGCTCTCACATATTTGGACTGAGATATAAAAATTCCCTTATCTAACTAGGTCACTTGCAATCCTACAAATAACTTCATCTATCCAATCATAATCATCTCAAATTCATCCTTCATCTCATCAGCAAACTTCATACATAGATTGTCATCTCCTCCAAAAATGATGTCATCAACAAAGACTTCTATAATTAACTCCTCATCATGATCCAATTTGAAATATAAGTTGATATCATTAGTACCTTTAGTGAGTCCAAGCTTCAATAAGTATTTGTCCAATCTAGCATAACAGGCTTTAGGGGCTTGCTTAAGTCCATATAGAGCTTTCTTCAAGTAGTAGACCATATCTTCTTTATCAGTTAGTTGAAACCCATCTGGTTGTTCAATGTATACTTCTTCTAGTTCTCCATTTAGAAATGTCGACTTCACATCCATCTGATAGACTTTATAGTATTTGTATGCAACATAAGCAAGAAATAATCTAACAGCTTCAATTTTGGCAACAAGGGAAAAAAATTCTTCAAAATCAAAACCTTCCATTTGAGAATACCCTTTACATACTAGTCTTGCTTTATTCTAGACCACTTCACCTTGTTCATTCAGTTTCTTCCAAAACACCCATTTAATACCAATCACATTTTTATCTTTAGGTCTGGGAACCAATATCCACATGTTATTCTTTTCAATTTGTGTCAGCTCTTGCTTCATAGCTTCCATCTAGTGTTCATCTTGGCAAGCTTCAATGACATTTTTAGGTTCAATCTTGGAAATCAGTTAATACTCTTCTACAAGCTTTCTTCTAGTTTGCACTCCTTTATTCTTATCTCCTATAATTTGACTTTTAGAATTATTTAGCTTTACATAACTTGGATTTTTGGGACTTCCACGAACTTTTGATTCTTTTGTTATTTCTTCTGCACTTGTACTTGTCTATGCTTCCTGATTTACTTGATTTACCATAATGAATTGAGGTTGCTTTATCAAAAAATTTGGAATAATTTGAAGTAGATTTGGTGTCTGAACATGTATCCCTTTGTTTGTATTGCCTTCATTTGAATCATAACCACAATATCCAAATGATTTAGCAGATTCCTAATCAACTCTAACATTTGCACTCTCAACTATCTTTCTCAGTCTTTTGTTATAGCATCAGTAGGGCTTGCTTTTAGTAGAGTAACCTTAAAATATTCCTTCATTGCTTCTAGCATCAAACTTTCCTATGTCATCATCTCTCTCGGTATAATATTTGCTTCCAAATCTCTTGAAATATTTAACAGTAGGCTCTAGAAGTGAACTCGCCACCTCTTTCAGATCTCAAACACTTGATTTTTAGACCTTTCTCATTCTCTTCCATAACCTTGAAACTTTTGAACTTTTCCAGTGCTTCACATTTTTCTCTTAACAAGGAAACCCATATCGTTCTAGAGTAATCATCAATAATCAACATAAAGTACCTTTCTCCATGAGTACTTTTGACTCTAGAGGGACCACAAAGGTCAGTATGTAGCAGCTCCAGCAAATCATTTGAATGAAACTATTTTCTCTGGAAGGAGACTCTAGTCTATTTACCCATCTGACATTCCTTACAAATTGTGTTAGTAGACTTCACTAACTTAGGTATATCTCTTATTGCTTGAGTTGAATTTAACTTGACAATGTTATCAAAATTTACATGACACAACATCCTATGCCACAACCAACTTTCATCTACTTGAGCAATTAAACAACTCCCACTAGTAGTATTCAAGTGAAAAATATTACCTTTTGTTTGTTTACTAGTAGCAATCATATTGCTAGAACTTCCATGTATCTTGCATCTTCCATCTTTGAATTGTAGATCATAGACTTTTCCCACCATTTGTCCAACACTCAAAAGATTGTGCTTCGGGCCTTCAACTTAAAGAACATCATTAGTATTATCCTTACCACCAAGACAAATAAAATCTCTACCACCAATCACACTAGCATTATTGTCTCCAAATATTACAACACCACCATCATACTTCTCTAGACTTTAAAAAAAAAAATTATCACCAATCATATGATGTGAGAATCCACTATCAATAACCCAATCATCCTTTTCTTCAACTCAGGATGCAAGAGCTTTCTCATCTTTAGTAGATTTAGTGGTAGCAATAAAAACCCAATCATCTTCATTTCCATTATCCTTATTAGACTCATCATTAGTCACTCCTTCAGTAAAGTAACATTTCTTTTGGAATCTTGACTTGTTAGGCTTAGATCTAGGAACTCTTTCAGGACATCTTGATGCAAAATGACTTATTTTACTATATGAAAAACATTTAATAGTTAATAGTCCTTCATACTTACTTTTTCCTCTTCCTTCTTTCTTTGCAATCAGTGCTTCCAATTCTTCTGCCTCTCTTTCTTTATCTTCAAGCTGCTTCAGTTCTTCATCATACTTGGATATCTTTCTGGAGCATTCTCTCGAACCATATCTTTGCTTATTATTTCTGCATACAGTAGCTTTGAATGTTAATTCAGTCTTCAAAATAGATCCACCAAATTCACTTAATTCAAAAGCAACAAGCTTACCAACCAACGTGTCTCTTGACATCTTTGTTACTAATTTGAGCTCTTCAATAGCATGAGCCTTCACTTTGTAGGAGGGAGGAAAGGATTTGAGTATCTTAGCCACAATTTCATCCTCATCAGGGAACCACTGACACATGTAATACCCATCACTATTTCATTTACTCTTTGCATAAAAGAAGTGATATTTTCATCTTCACCCATCTTCAAATTCTCATACTTTGATTTTAAACTCTGTAGCTTAGCCATCTTCACCTGTGCATCTCCTTCATACAAATTTTCTAGATTCATCCAAATCTCATGATTTGTTTGCAATCCTACCACATTTACCATCTTCGAATCTATCAGAGCACTCACCAAAGCTTCAATAGCCCTGATATTTCTTTTAGCAACTTTGATCTCATCAGTAATGGAGGGACCATTCTGAGGAATAACATATGGATCTTTTGTAATCTTCTAGTAGGCTTCACCAATACACCTTAGGTGACATTGCATCCTGAATTTCCACACTAAGTAGTTAGTTCCATCAAATCTTGGAATGTTCTTCTTGAATGTTGCCATCTCAAATCACCTCAAGCTTTTAGACTTCTTCAAAGGAACCTGGCTTTGATACCAATTGTTAGCAAACTAAGGATAGACAACTGAGAGGGGGGTGAATCAGTTGTCACAAAATAATAAAATTTTCAAACTTTATTTCACTTAATCTAATATCTGATGAATAAGCAATTAACCATAAATAATTAACACATCAAAGAGACAGAGAACACCAAGAGTTTTTCATGGAAACCCTGTTAGGGGAAAAACCACGGTGGATGTTAGTCCATAAGATTATACCCTGCTAAAAGTATAATTAAATCAATAAAGGGGAATGCACACCGCCTAGAGCTCACTGCTCAATTGCAAAAGGGGCTTACTACCCAATAATACAAAATAGGATTAAAATCTGGAGGGTATGAACTGAGAAAATAGCTTTTGTACAAGCCTAATTACAGTTCCAATTAAGCACAGAAAACTCCTTCACTTTTTCACTCAAACTGCTTCACACTTCACTTGATCTTCTTCACACTCTGCTCTACAATCAAATTATATTCACACATACACACATAGGAGCACACCCATTACATGAAGCACACACTCTTATATATCCGCTACATGAGATTTCATCAACAACTTAGTCAGTCAGGAAAATAAAACATATTTTCAATGTCAACCCAAATTTACAAATATTTTTTTAATGTGAATCCACCAAGGTCAGCCACAACATAGTGGAGACCCAAATTAACATCCCCAACACAAATACTTTAATTAATTTCACCTTGAAGATCCACAACATGCTACCATCATCATGTTGGTCAGGAACATGAAAAACCAAACATGCACAAGAAAAATATTCAACCACGAGCACACCAATTAATGTGGGCATACCACAAAGATACCGCATGATCTCGAGACATCCAAAAAATCAAGAAATATCCACAACAACTGAGATTTCTAGAATCACACAAACTTCACTCAAGAACATTGACAGAGACCACAGAAACATTGTCAGACCACAACATGATCAAATCAATACGTGGACCTCTGAAACTTTTGGTAGATGATCTAGATACTCTCAAGAATAAACCTTTTATTCCACAATAGTTGAACTTCAACGTAAAGAGCAAGATTCCTTCATGACTTGCACAGTTCCACTGGGAACCTGGAACACTTTCTTTTACAATTTTCTCAATATCCTCGACATATATAGCCTTTAATAAACCAGATGCTAATAGTGTTGACCTTAATGACAACCACATATCAGAAACACGTCTACAACATCCAATAGGTTCCTTGGAAAGAGCATTAGAAATTCACTCTCTTTCATATTCACCCTTCATCCTATCTAATTGAATAATGCAAATTATTTAATTAGCCTTCTTATGTTTTATTATTTAATTAAATAAATCCTAGTTATCCTAGTTATTTAATTAAATATCCTAATCCCAACCCTTTCATTAAATAAATTATTTAATGCTAAATCTTAAATTTCTCAAAAAGGGAATATTCCTATGGAATATCCCTCCCCTTTGCACATTTAAACTTTATTTTAATTTTCTAAATGCTAATTTTTCTCACACTTGCATGAGAGTATTCATTGAGAATATTCTCCCTTTACACTCATTCAAAAAAGGGAATATTCTTCTCTGTAACAAACTTCTTAAGCAAGATTTGAAAGTGTGCTTCTTTGCATGATTGTGAGAACTTGATTAGATATCAACTTGCATTCTCAACCCTTGATGGGAATCCATGATCCATGCCTCCATCTTCTTTCCATCCTGGCCATTGATTGATTCTTTCAAACTTGATGATTGGTTTCTCATTTGGACTATTCTATAAATAGACTTTGCATCTATTGAATAGGATCCATATTTTGATAGAAAACTTATGTTGTTGAAACTCACACTCATTTTCATCCATGTTTCATGTTTAATAGCATTTTAGATTAATTTTCATACATAGTTAGCTTATATGGCATCCCCACTCTGCATTGAACACTTTTGAGAAGGGATGAGAGAAGGGAAGTAGAAACTCCCTAGTAGACATGTATGCAAAAATATGGAAGCATGGAGGCACAAAGGCGGGATGATATCCATTAGAAGAAATGTGTTCTCATGGAATACCATGATCACAAGATGTACACATAATCGATCATTGAAAAGGATTTATAAACTTGCAAGAAAATGCAATCGGTAGGTGTAAAATCCACACTCCACAACCTTTGATTGCACCCTTACTCACGTGGAACTGATAACTTTCAAACTTGCTATGGAAACACATCAAGGAAAAAGGATAGAATATTTTCATTCTCAAAGTTGAGGAAGTGAGAAGTACAAGGGATAGAAGAAGAGAATGAAACCCTACACATTTGGGATGCTAATATGGGGGGTGTGGGAATGTTTGTTGATTCATTGGAGGGAATATACCCTACTAGAACATGAGGAGAAAAAATAATAATGCACAAATGGGATGTAGGAATGGAGGCCTATGGTGGTTAAAGAATAAGAAAATTTAATATTTTAGTGCAATTTTTTCAAGTAGTTTCTTTTTGGATATTTTTTTCTCTCTAGTGCAATTTTTTCAAGTAGTTTCTTTTTGGATATTTTTTTCTCTCTACCATAATCAATCCCATGACCTTCCAAGAAACGTGGTTACAAAGTGTGAAAATGTGATGAGGGGTATGATAGTGATGGTTTGAGGGAGGAGTCCTATGCAAATAAAGTTGTATTCTTCTTTTAAGATACCTCAAATTTGAACACACTTAGATTATGGAACCCATTTCCACTTTGGGTATAGTTGGGAGGTTGTTCAAAATAATTGTAATCATAATCAATAACTGGTAATGACCTAGAAGACAAGATATTTATCTCTAATGCACTCTCATTCTTGGTCATAGGCTAACTTCCAAGAAAGTACATAATGTTCGATGTTAGAGAAATCTGTATAGGTATTGTAGGATGTTAGCAAATATATCCTTAAAAATCCTTGTGATGAAATGTTATTTTTCAAAAGTCATAGGAATCGAATATTAAGTCATGATAATACATAATTTAAGATGAGCTTATAAATCTTGACACTACTTCAATATGTAGCATTGTTGTATCTACTATTGCTATAAATTAAATCTCAATATCAAATTGTGTATAGAAATTGATATGTTGGGTAATTGTTCTAGTCATGATGGCTCTATTAATCTTGTTTGCAAATTCTATAGATTTAGGAATTGCCAATCTGCCCTTTCTCATAATGAATAGACTCATTGAAGAAAATTAGAAGAAAACTTAGGAATCTTTGGTGATTGTTTAAACTAGGATTTTTCATGCCATAAAATAGTATCTCTATGAATTATTAGATCACGACCTTTTTCAGTTAAGGGACTTCTTTATGCACTGATGATACATATTTATTGTGTTATCATTTGTGAATATATTATATCTTAGTGCATAGCTTTGAATTTATCTTCATAAATGATAGTGGAATGTTATACCACTTTGCACTAATAGTAAAAGAGAATACTTGATATTATCATTGACCCTAGACTATGGCAAATAGAAAGAAAGTTAAAGGATTTATTTATTTTTATTATATTTGTGTAAAGGACACCATTATTTGGTCTAATCTATTGGGTCTAGCTACAAGATGGTATCATTATAGGATGATATGTTCTTTTTAACATCTTATAAGCATTATCTTACTTGTTTAATATTTACTTAATATGTCGAGAGCTTTGGCTTACAACTACTTAATATTGTAAGCAATAATAACTTTATTATGGGAACTAAATCTATATTGTATTCATATTTAAGTGTTGTGAGTTGATACTTTTATGTAATTCTTTTCAAATTTGGGGACATAGGCTTTATACAACTACATGATGTCTATCAACCTCTTAAATATGAGAAACTTGATATTAAAATTATCATGTGAATCAAGGATATTATAGTTGTAGTGAACCATAATCTAATTATGTACTAAATGGAAGGAAAATACCATTTAATTTGACGGTGTTGAAATTGAGTTAACAGATAAACCTTATGTAATCATAAGATGCGATGTCTCTTTATACCTTACTATTGAACTACAATTTGATTGTGTACTAAATGGAAGGAAACTACAATTTAATTTGAAAGTGTTGAAGTTGAGTTGAGAGATAAGCCCTATGTAATCATACTATGCAACATCCCTTGATACCTTATTATTAACCATTAAGGTCCTATTTTGCATAAATGGCAAGCATGAACAAATTATCTAGTCCAAGAACTATAGAATATTATAAGAATATGGGGTTGCATCATAGGGTAAATGAAATTAGAAGAATAAGAATATTATTAGTATTGATATCGGGTTAACATTTTATATGTTGGTCTAATGAAAATAGTGTTACCAATTATTTTTAGAAGGATTTTGTCGTTGATTATACTCAAAACAAGTTTATAATTACTATAATATGTCCTTCAATGATACCCATAAGATATTTATGGGATACTTGTGCTGAATTATGAGTAATTGGGTGGAGTTTAATTTGAGACCTCAATATCCTTAAGGGAAGTGTTATAGTGTAGTTTGTTAAATTGTGAGCTTAGTTATGATTTGAGCAAACTACTTCTAAGTGTTATTAATTAAGTAAAAACATTAACAAAACCTTGGTTACGAGAACATGTGTGTATGTGTCCTTTGAGGGACCTTTCAAAGAGAACTACATTTGACTTAGATCTTGATTAGATGTGAGTATGTAGACAGTTCTTGGGCGAAGGATGCCTATGTGACCTAAAGTCCATAGGGGGATAGTTTTGGGGCATAATCCCAAGGTTTTTGTTTGTTCCTTAACTTTTTTAGCCTTCCCTCTTTGATAGGTTTCAATTTAAAGTTGAAATTTGTATTAGATGGTTATGAATGAGTTAAGAGAACTTGATAACTCGTATCTAATAATGTAAAATTTGGCTAATAGGATGTAAACGAGAAAACAATGGATTTTCTTGTGGGCTACGAATGGTCTAATTGTGATAATTATGTGCCTAATTTTGAGTTGAGATTGAGATGACATTCCTTAATATTTCCTATGCCATCTATATCCAAAAATTATAAGTATTATTGTGTAAGATTGGATATTTTTCCCTTATATCTTTTTAATAAATATTTTTTTTTGAAGTGTGTTTTGATTAACAATTTAAATGAAATGAGTGGGTTTGAATACTTCATAGTAAATCTTTGTTTATGAGTACATGTGGAGTAGAGGCCATCTTATGCGAGTTCAATTTAATTCTTATGTATTTGTGAAATTCAACTCTAGACCTATAGGAATCTATGTATAGGCTCTTGAATCACTTGATTGTTACATACATATCTAAGTCCACTTGACCAGTACTTGTGAACCCATATAATGTGTGGATGGCTATAAAACACACACAAGTCAGAAATGAGTTTAACATTGGAGCAGTTAGTAGGTTGTCATTAAATCATACCAATGGCAGATTCCTAGAGCTATTGTTGTATATTATGGACTAATTGGCATTCATCTAGATCACAATGGTGAAGAATTGCCAAGGGCTATCCAAGATGTGATACTAGAGTGATTGATCCCATTGTTACCCTACCATGCAAATAAACAAAAAATTAGATCTAACCATGGTATCAAGAGGGTTAGTAGGCAATTACATGTAGCACATAGGTGATCAATGCTAGGGGCTACTCATTTTGTGAAGGGTTTAGTTGAAAATATCACCAAGGTCATTACGCCATATATGTCAAATGCTACTACTTCCTAGGTGGATAGACTTGTCATTGATGGCCTGGAGGAAATAAACTCAAATTCCATCAACTTAATGGCTCAATGAGCTATGGAAATCTTGGTAATGGCCTTATGTGATATTACACTTACTCCATATCTGGTAATGATTGCAAGTAGTATGGTTTTCTTTCCATCATCACACTTGGTACAAGAGACCAGGGACAAGAATGAGACCCATGGTATAGTGTGTGATGCACTGACATTCTTTTGCTATCTGGGATGCACTAAAAGGGTAGGTGTTAATCACACATTGTGAATGTGTGACTCACTCACTATGTACTTGTGTAAATGGCCTCAAGTTTTGTGCACATTGTTATATTGGTGCATTTGTCAATGATGACATCATGTAGTATGGGATGCTAGATTGTCATCATAGATGATAGTGGATTGGGTAAAGGATGGGATCCACACTTTAGTATGGGATCCACCGGCATCCCTTTTCCAGAGCATATCTACTTACAAGTGTATGTGTTAGTAATCCAAGCAGTGGAATGATGCATACAATAGGTTGCATCCATTTCCATGGTTCTAGTTGTTCTTTATGTGAACACTGTGATTTATTTCTAGATCATTCAAACTTGATATATGTGATATATTTTTTGGATCACTCACTATGGATATATGTGATGTATGCTTGAGCTAGTGATGTGTGTATGAGATAGTAACCCTTGTATTGATGGCATGTGTATGAGATATTCACCCTTATACTAATGGAATGCATATGAGCTAGTCACTCTTGTACTAATGGCATGTGTATGAGCTAGTCACACTTCTTCTAATGGCATGCATATGAGCTAGCCACCTTATGTACTTGAGATTATGGAATGATATGAACCCTATGTATTTGATGAGTTTGTAAACTAATGGACCAATAGTTGATTGGATGTGTTGTGTTGTTATGATTCTAGTTAATTGGATGTGTTGTGATGTTATGATTCTAGTGTAACTTGACTAATTTAAAAGCGTAATCTTAATTAACAATCATGAATTAAAGAGAGATAAAGATCTCATAAAAGAGGAGAGAAACAAATCTCACTATCATTGGTGTACAAACTATGAAACTCTAATTCCCAAAAGGGGATATGTACTCAAGGTCATCACGAATGAATGCTCGATATTTAAGTTTGGATCTTGGAATGAACCTGACATCATGAGCTTACCACTTTCTAGTGTAAGAATTTGAGGTGATGCAAGAGCATCCAATGGTGTAAGGGCAATCCTACATCACCCAAAAAAAGAAAGATTTTAATTTCTTGTTGGTTGTTTCTTAGATGTTTTTCATTTCTGGATACCCCTTTAGCTATTAAAATATTCGAAGCCAAATTTGAGGCCCTTAGAGGCTCCAGATGGGCCCAAAAATTTGCAAAAACCCAAAGTAGTTGGCAATAGGCCCTACTTTGCACCACATCATCTTTTCGAGAGCTTTCCAAAAAGGTATTATCATTGAGAATCCGACGATCGGATTAAAAGTTATGGCTTCCGAAAGTTGGTGCATTTTTAGAAATGTGCTAATTTTCGAATGTGGATTTAAATTTCAATTTCAAATTGTAATTTGGGTGCCAAACCACCGAAACTCAAATTGGAATGTTGTTTTGGCTCCAAATTGGAAAAGAGCTCTATTTATGAACGGGATTTCTAATTTTTGGTAGCTTTTTGGGGAAAGAGTTTGCATGCTACGAAAGGGGAAAATACTGTAATTTCTATAATTTTCTATAGCTTGCATGTATTGCAGAGCTTGAGGATTTGTGATCCTCTGTATGTAAGAAGTTCCATTATAAATAATAATAAATTCCTCTAGTTGTTGCATCATTTTTTTTGTGTCTCCCGAAGTTTTCCCCTCATCGAGTGGTGATATGGAATCATCACCATGATGATAGTTGAAAAGTTACAAGTCTCTCACAGTTTTAGATTAGTTGGAAGATGATTGGTTGATTAAAGTTGTTCATTAATAAAAATTAAAAAAAAATAGTAATCGAGGGGAAATTTTTGCAAGTGGCCTATTATATCTAGATAATCATGAAAAGTGGCATATTATATCTAGATAATCATGAAAGTTTCTTATGATAGGAAAGTAAAATACAATTTAACGCCAAGAAATGTGGTAGGAACAAAATCAAACAATAAAATAGATATTGATATCAACTTCATGCAACCACATTATTCACAATCCACAAAATATCAAATCCACACTAAGATAATTATGCCAAGAGGTGTTCCACTACAATGCCATTTTTTGTGTATCAAAACATATGATGTGTGAGGGAATAAGTAATGGTTGGTTTACATGTAAGAGTATTCATACATTGATCACCACCTATTATTATCTTGTAGCATGTGCTTAAGCAAATTCATTAACTTCCTCCACTGATCACTGCCTAGCTTCCATATAAACAGCCTCCATCGATCACTACCTAAGATGCATGTTTATATTGAATTCCATTCCCATTTATTTTCTGCCTACATTAATATCTGCATACTACAAGGTTAAGAGGACATCTAGCAAATGAGATTTGTGCATTCAGAGATTACATTTACAGCTTTATGAACATAATTGGAGTATCATGCAAAAAAATTTAGAGTTTGAGGAAACAATCTTTACTTCTAAGTGAGGAGAATCAAAATCTACAGTAGAAGTTGCAAGAGAAGCATAGATGTTTGAACAATAGTTTGGAATCCTCATGAGTTTTTTGGTGGAAGCTTAGACTTCTTTATGATGTACGATCTTGTTGCATAGTTTGGTATTCATTTTGAAAAAGGTATGTAACTATTTTTTCTTTTCCTCAAATAAGACATTATGCTTTGAATAATTATGGTTCTTCATTTGCTCTTTTTGCAATTTTTGGATTTGAATACTTCATGTAGTTTTCAAAGCAATTTGTTCTTCAAATTTTTTAGGTTTTAGGGGTTGCACGATATATTAGATTTTGGGTTGTGCAATTGAGAATTCTACGTTTTTATGGCCTTTTCCTTTGTCATAGAGGGCTTACTTTTTCAAGTTAACCTTAAGTTTTTAATTATTTGATAAATAATTTTTTTATAAGCCCAACAAGTTTATGATGGTTAGTGATGGCTTTTACTATCAAGTTTTTTTCTTACCAATTTTCCCTCTGGTGTGTGTTCAGTCTACGGCTCATAAGCATTTTCTGATGCTGTTGTATGTACATTTTGAATGTCGTATGATGTTATTTTTCTTTAAATTTTAGCATAAGTATTTTATGTATTTAAATCTAGATGAAGTAGCAGTGAAACAATAGGGACATTTATCTAAATTATTTAACTTGAATCCCAATTTAACCTCATTTCATAGTTTTCCTTTAAAGTTAGCTAAATTGTTTTAGATATTTAAATCCTTTTAATATAGAAGTCAAAGATTGATAACTGTAAAATAATAGGGACATTCACTTCAATCTAGGGAGATTCTTAGCTCATTTAGGCTTTTGTTCACAATTTTCCTTTATAGTTTCATTTAATTATTTCAAATATATAAATATAGGTAAAATATTAATAAAATGAGAGAAACAATAAGTGCATTTCACTTGAATTTATTAGGATTCTTGCTTTATTTTTAGCCTCACTTTATAGTTTTTTTTTACTTAGGTTTCTAAAGAAATGAGGCATAATTACTTAAGGAAAAGCCTGTGTTAGTGTTCCTGGTTCATGACCTAAGAAAGAACACTTTGTTGGAAGTGGGCCTAAAACTCTTTAATATCATATAAGATCCAAAATTTTCCAGTAAATTATAGGGAAGTTTAGTATGTGAAAATTGTGTTGCTTTAATGTATTTGATTTTACCCTTATTCTTTTTGAGCCACCTGTTGAAAAATAAAATAATTTTGGATCTCATACGTTGCTTTATTCTAAATTTTTCTTAGCTTTGGGGGTGTAGCTACTTATGGTAAAGTGGATTCATATGGGGTTTAAGTCACCCCAGTCCAGTTTGTTCAATTTTCTTTAATTTTTTATTCTATGAAGAAGTTAGAGGAAAAGGTGACTTTTTGAGTCATATCCTAGTGCACACCCCAAGAGGCATATGAGCCCTATCTGTGATAAAATAAGGACATTTTAACTTTACAGTTTATGATATTTATAATGTTCAAATATTGAACTTGATGGGAACAAGGAGATCCCTAGATTGAGAATCTAATGATGCTACTCTACTGTAAAATAAGTATTGTTAGACAATCTACATCTAGAGTGCATCAAGAAAACTATTATATGTTATTTTCCTACAAATTATTTAAAGCTATATTTGATTGTGTTAAATTTCTAATTATTGATACAAAATATGATTGGCACGAGTTTTAGGCTTGCAACTATCTTGAAGGAAAATTGATATTGTTGTGGTGAAATTATTTTTCATGAGATTTCAAAGTGAACTATGTCAACAACGAGTTTTCTCTGAATTCCAAATGAAGGCAATATTGATGGTTGGCTTAGACATAATGGAAACAGGAAACACCCCATCACTACAAATCATTAAAAAAAAAAAAACGGAGTCTCATCACACTTCCAAGTCCTTGGATAAAGGATTTTCCCTACCCAACTAGGCATCAACCTGAAGAACACAATCTCACGATTTAGATTAGATCAATCTTTATACCAACTATTGTCAAAATGATCACCAATGACATAATTGTTTTGAATTTTTTTGATTAATGGGTATCATTTGATGATTTTCTACATTTTTTTGGAACTATGGATGAGTGTAGTGTTCCACTGAAATGTTCCCACCCTCAAAAATATTGCCATCTTCAAAGATGGGGATGTTTATAAGAGAGTGGGATAGTATGGAAAAATTCCTCCATTGTGCCACCACTATCATTTCCATATAGGAGATGTCCATGGGATGTCTTCCTTAGAGAGGGTAGCTATAGTTAGCAGAGGGGAGAAAATACATAAGGGGAGAGAAAGCGAGAAGAGAGCTGATACATCTAATATAATAGAAGAGGAAAAAATGAGGAATTAAATTAAATAGAATTACAAAATGTTGAGCTCCTTTAAAAAACACAAATAGGATTCTTTAATCTTCAATGTGCACAAAAATTTCAAATTATTGATATACCAAAATACTGTTGTATAAAAAATACTAAAGATTATTTAACTTTTTTGTTTGACTATTCAAAGTTGGTTATACAACCATGAATTACAAGTAGAATTCTCTTTACAAATTTATTTCTTTTTTCCCTAATTTTCTCTTTATTTCTATGTTGCTTACAAGAGTACAAGTTCTTGATAGTGGATATTTATTTTCAGCAAACAAACCAAGGGTATAGTAGTAATTAGATACTGTTCTTTCATAAACTTTACAAAGGTATTTATCATTTTTTTCCCAATTCAATAACATTTGGTATATTTGTACTAAGATTAAATTTTCAGATTTCTTGCTATTATTTTCTACTTTTGTTGTTATTTATATTTTGTTTGCAAACATTAAATTGCTTGAATTGGGATATTTATTCTCAACAAACAAACAAAGAAAACACGAACAATCAACACAAATATTTGATAAACTTTATAGAGGTATTTATCATTTCAACTTTTCATATTAATATAATTTTAAATTTTTGATGGCTTAATTGGTTAAATAAGATACATTCTTTTTATATAATTGATATATTGTTCACTATACATGTTTATAGTTAGTTGTTTTAATTTTTTAGCATTTATTTTAGATACATTTCAATTTAAATGATTTACTAATATATTTTTTAGTCTAAACAACTTACAAATATATAAAAATCATAATTATATATAGCTTTTTTAATTATAATTGAATACATAATAATTCTAGAATGCATATAAAGTACTATGCATTATTCTATTTGATAATGTAATATTATTAACATAATACAAAAAAAGTATAATAGTATAAATTGGATATTAATATAGTTTTGATTATATGGAAAAAGCAAGTTTTGAATGGACCAGAAACCCAAACATGGATGATCATGCTACTAAAATAAAAATTAGTGAACAACTAGTAGTGAAACAATAATATAACTTCAAAGGATCAACAAGACAACCCAAACCTGCAGAAAAACTAAGCTACAAAAAATGGTTTTGAAAGGAACCGAAAACCCAAACTATGTTTTTATAGGGACCTTGAACCCAACGGTTTTGAAGGGACCTTAAATCCTTTACAACCAAGTTTTGGCAGGGACCTTGAACCCTTAGACATTGCCAACATCAACCACACAACAAAAAACCAACTGCTCAAGTAGACAAAAGAACCACCTGAGACAACAAGGAAAGTGTTAGCCTATAATAGCCGGACTGTAGCATAACACTTAGCATCAACACCCACCCAACTCTCCAAACCATTGGCTAAAACAGCCAAGTCACAGAAAACCAAATGATTAGAAAAATAAGAGCCCATCAATACCTCCTCTCCACCTCTATAGGAGAAGTCACCATGGAATCTGATGCAGAGCAAGGGTAGACACTCTCTCAATATGACATTAGTACACCATAAAACCAAATCAGCCAAACTGTAGCATAACACTTAGCATCAACACCCACCCAACTCTCCAAACCACTAGCTGAAACAACCAAGTCATAGAAAACCAAATGATTAGAAAAACCAGAGCCCATCAATACCCCCTCTCCACCTCTATAGGAGAAGTCACCATGGAATTTGATGCAGAACAAGGGTAGACACTCTCTCATTAGTACACCAATACATAATCACTCCATGGTTTCATTGGAGGTAACAACTCAAACAATTTAGTACACCTTGTCACCATTTAGGATAGAACCTAATGAGAATTCAAGGGTGGGAAACACATCAACAAGAATAGTAATTATGGAATAGTGGGCAACAATGTTTCAATACTTTCTAACACATTTTGTGACTCACAAATCCTCTTGAACCAAACACTTGTTTCCATAAATGCACCGCACAACAATGGCTTCATTCAAACAATGGCTTGTACTCAACAATGCAAATGATCAACATCAAAAAAAGGAAGAAACCAAAGTGAACATAAGGCTCTTGATTCTCTTATAATTGTTTCAACATAACATAAAAGTTCTCAAACTTTCAAGACTCAAACTCATGTAATATAGTGTTCCCAACTTATGGTTTCTTATCACAAGGCACACACAAACCCCATCACTCAATCAATACAAGGAATGAATTGTTCATTGTATCCTTGGCCTGCACTAACTTTAAAAAACATGACACAACATCTATTAGATTAGATTTTCATGAGATAATGCAAGGAATTTATCAAAAAATTATCAAGGAGGGTTTTAGGATTGTCAAGAATATCTTTTACACATGTGCAAATCATGAGCCAAAAATTTTAATGAGGTAAATAGCATTTGTTTGATGACGACAAACCCTAGGCAAGGTTTGGGACTGTTCTCACCAAAATGGCAATAACTTTTGCAAATCATAAAAAAAATTGACCAAACCAATTGCAAATGAAAGGTATCTCATTCCCCCATCATCTCAAAGAAGTATCCCATCTGTAAAAGAAATTAAAATCCATACAAAATGAAGAAACAAGTCCACAATGTTAGAAATGCACATAAAATGATTACTTTCATTCACCAAATCTTCCAAAACAATATCTCCAAACCCCCAATTCAAGTTTGGAGTGTTTCCTTATACATTTCCCATCAAAACCAACTCTTTTCAACCACCTTTTGATTATTTTTCTAACAAAACACCTACTTGACACTTTTTTCCAAAGTTGTTTGACAACTTTTTGAGCAACATTGACAACTTTTACAATTTTTGACCAAATCACACCAAAATATCAAAATTAGTCCTAAAGGACATATAATGGTCACAAATGACCTTATTTACATCAATCATATCAAAAAAAGACAAAACTAAAAATTGATTAACATGTGCATGAGGGTGCCCCTACACCAGAAACCACTGCAAAGGAACTACAACCAATTCACATCCTAGCTCCATAGGAATGGCCTCCTCCTCAATAGAAGTTGCACTGGAGAAAACTTACAAAATAAATGAGAAAAAAACACCACACAAACAACATACATCACCTCAAAAGGAGAGGTCTCCACCTCCATAATCAAATGTCTCCACCTCAATAGGAAACACCAACTACAGGACATGGAAGAAAGCTAACACTCCAACAAAAAGAGTTAACATAGTAACTAGGGGAACCAAAAATATTAGGGTATTCAAGATGAACAGAGAAAGGATCCCTGTCAAAGCTAACAACACTTGGAACTTGAAAGAACAAAGCCCAGCCAAAAAGAAAAACTCTAAGAAAATCCTAGACAACAAGAGGCACCAAAGGATAAGTAACAACAACACCTTTGAGGGTAAATGGATAGAGGAAAAAGGAGACACCTTCAACCAGAAGGAAAAAAATCACAATAGATTGGAGGGAAAAGCACCACTCTAAAATCGTCTCATTATTAAATAAAGAAATAGGCACAAACCTCTTGAGATAGATCAATTGTGAATCAACCTGGGCAACAAAGAAAGAAACCCCGCAATTCAACACTTTGAAGTCAAAACCCCAAAGAACAGGAAGCCACCTAAAGAAACAAGGGTAAAGAATCCCAAAAAAAACTAGAAAAAACACCCTTACTCTAGAAAAGTGAACATTTATAGACAAGTAGGGATAGAAAAGAAGAAACAAAGAAGTAGAGAAAACCCACTTCAGAGGAAAGAAATGAGTGGGTTGAAACAATAAGTGTAACATCATCCCTAACATAGCAATCAAGGAACAAAATCAGCCAAGACAACTCCTCGAGAACACCAAGAGCAAGAAATATGAGCTTCAAACCCTTTGCTAGGAAAGGAAAATCAAGAAGAAAACACCCCTGCAAACCAAGCGCCACACCCAAAAAAACCTCACAAGACGAATGCAACAACCAAACCTGAAACACAACTCCCTAGTAGGAAAACAACAACAACCAACACAGAACCACAACTTCCCAAAAGGATGAAAGCAACACATAGACCCACAACGGTGCATCTCATGCCAAAGACAATAACTATCACCACTCCCAAGTAGCCCCACAGAACGACACCAATAGCCAACCCAATAGTAAACATCTACATTTACAAAATCATCTCCTTGCTCTCCAAAATCATCCCCAAAATTCAAATCCCCCCTCCCTGCTCCCTCTCCACTCCATTATGGATATTTATATAGTTACTAGCTATATACATACTAATTATTAAATTGATAACAATACTAAATATATATAAATTGTTTATATATATTATTTATTTATTTATTAATTCATAGAATAGTAATTACATAATTTGTAACAAGTATAATATTAGTTATTTAGATATTTAATAATTTTAAGTTTATTGTATTATACTTATTAATTATAATTCTTTATTTATTAACTCCTTAGATAAAAACAATGAAAAAATCATATATTTTATTTGTTGTATTGATCATTGGTATTGTTTTATCAATCAATACATGTATACAATATTCAAAAAGAATGGTACTCAAACCCAAAACCAAAATCTTCAACTTAAGGATAGTTAGCTTCCAAAATTGACTTCACAATGTGGGGCAATTTTTGCAACAACAAAGGTGAACAACTTCAAAAATTGTCATTCAAAAACTTTACCAATTCTTGTTGTAAAGGTTGCAAGAGTAAGTGACTATGGTGGAAAATCTTTGGGAAAAATAAGCACCACCCAACTTTTAATAAATCCAAATCTTCCAAAGTCATAACAGTTGAGATCTTGGCTTAATATGGAAGGAAATAATTCCATTTCTTACTCTATGACATGGGAACATTCATTTGTTAGACAACCTTTAATGTTCAAAATTGTGGAAGAAATTAAAGATAGGAAACTTTTTATATATGTAGTACAAATCCATGGATTCTATTGAAAGCTACATTATCTTTCATCAAATATGAGAATTTCTATTACAATGCTTTCCCCAAGAAGAGTGAAGGTAAGAAATGCAAAAAAAAGGTGCAAAAAAAATGGAAATGATGATTAGTATTACCAAAAATGTGATAATAGTTTCCCTAATTGTGATTATAGATATCCTTCAATGCCAATTGCAAGATCATATTGGTTCAACTTGGGTTATTTCTTTTGAAAAAGAAGTAAAAGAAATAATGGGTGTTATACCTGTCACATGCAAAAGATATGAAGAACCAAAAATATGTTCTTTGTAAACCTCTCAGTAAAAATGCATTAAGAGAATCAATTATTAAAATGTGATCAATCCTTATGAAGGAGATCAAGAAACCCTAAATGAAACCCTAGTGTGCACACTTAATAATTAATAATTAATTAATTATTAATGTTCCTAAGTTTAGCTTAAGTAATAAAGAGGAATAAGTGACTTAATTAATTAATCAATGTGATGTAATTAATTAAGCATAATAACTTATTACTCTAACACCCCCCTTAAGATGAACTTAGGAAGTAGCTAAAACACTAAGAAAAAGATGCATGAAAGCTAAGATGGGTCCCAGCAACTAGGCCTGATCAGGTACCCATTTACAAATGCAAGAAAGAAGTAAGAGAAGGAAAAACCCTGGAAGCACTGGAACTTGATATAGGCAACCAAGGAAATATTCTTCTGTATGCTACTGAAACCGGATGAGAGTCACTGATTGACTTAAGGAATCATGATAAAGCAACAGAAGACCCGATGCCACGGAACACTCAAAAACTCCAAACGGGAACAACTCTGGAATCTATGAAGCAGCAAGCAATTATTGAATGATGTATTACTGAAAACGAAGTGCAAAGATGCAAGATGCACCCTCCCAACTGCCAAAATATCCAAGTAATCACCAAACAACCCATCGGGAAAAATCTGGACTAACTGATAAACCTGGGACAGATACAGAAAAAGTGCATTGACAACAACATAGAGCTCCTCAATACCTTTCCGACGCTTCAAACGAGGCAAAAAACAGAGATCGTGGCAAAAAGTTATGAGCTCGGAAGCATAAAAAGTACATCTGACTTCAAACAGTAATAAATGCAGTAAAACAGAAAAATGATGTAAAATAAACTGCACCAAATGAAAGTGCTCAGAACCAGCTTTCCGGCGATATCTGGTTTGCCCGATTTCAATACCGTATGCCCAAGTTATGGCCAAAAGAAAAAAACTGCTTCTTTAGGGCAAACTGGGGTTAGGAGGGGGCATATGAGGGCTGGCCGTACGCTGATGTCATGCTAACGTCAGCAGTTCAAAGGCATAAATTTGACAGCCTGGGGGCCGTCGACGGAAAAAAGTCAGTACCCTTGCAAAAAAAAATTCGGCCGTCGGTATATACCCTGGTGCCGGAATATTCGCTGAATCTGGCCGGCATATTCTCTGTCGGCATTGGCGACCTGTTGGCTGGTGGTTTTCCATATGACCGCCGGCGGGTGCTGGCCGGCCGGGCGGGGGCTGGGCTGGCCCGGCGAAGCAAGAAGGCGGCGCCACCGGCGGCGGTGGCGGGCCGGTGGCCGCCCGATGGCCGCCGGGTGGCAGAGATGATTTACACTGGGCGCGGCGGCGCGAAAACCAAGGAACACATTTTTTTGATATTTTTCTTATTTTTGAGCCTCGGGAAGCGTGCAGGGAGGCCGTACGGCTCCAGAGAAATTTTTTTTTCCTTCTCGACCAACTTGCACCAAAATAGACAAATTTTATATAAAAATGGGGGTTTTTGGGCGTTGCGGACTCAATGGTGAGGTCCGTTTTGTCCCAAAATGCCCAAAAAATTAGGCTACCCCCAGATTCAATCAAAAAATTGCATGTGGAAACCCTTGCACCCGAAACTCACGAAGAGGCCATATCTTCAGATCACGAACAAGCAGCTACAGGTCTGGAGCTCTGATACCATGTTAGAATCCAAGATCACCTGCATGCAAGATGGATACCTGTCACATGCAAAAGATATGAAGAACCAAAAATATGTTCTTTGTAAACCTCTCAGTAAAAATGCATTAAGAGAATCAATTATTACAACGTGATCGGAAATCCTTATGAAGGATCAAAGAAACCCTAAATGAAACCCTAGTGTACACTTAATAATTAATAATTAATTATTAAGTAGTACTTTAAGTTCTAACAATTAATAAAGGAATAAGTGACTTAAATTAATTAATCAATGCGATGTCAATTAATTAAGCATAATAGCAATACTCTAGAGAGAGAGTAGCCATTTTTAGTTCAAGAGTGAGAAAGAGAGTTACAATAATGCAGAGAGGATAAAGTGCACAATCATGAAAGCAACGGACTTTGATTATTCATTTGAAAGCAAGGTTCTATTAGATTCAATTGGTCAAGTTTAAACTCCCCATATTTTGAGAAAAAACAGCATGTAAATATTATGCATGTATGTATAAGTATATACCTCTTTATACATATCTTTTTTTTTTTGTTGTCATTCAATTCAATCATTCAACTCAATCATGCAACTATTGTAACATTTATAAATGCGATGTAGATATATATATATATATATATATATATATATATATATATATATATATATATATATATATATATATATCCTACATTGCATTTATAAATACAACTCAATTACTACTTATTTAAATGAATATTTCTTTAATAAAAATATATAAAATTTCTGTCTGTACTTTTTCTTTCCTCAGAACCATGAATTTTATGTACCTATATATATATATATATATATATATATATATATATATATATTTACACAATTCCATTTTGTTGTTATTAAATTGAGATATATGAATATTTAATTTTCCATTTTAAAACCAATTTCTTTTTGTTTACATTATTTTTACTTATATCAAATAATATGATAATGATTACTACACTTTAGAATATTAATTTCATTTTTCTTACCTTTCAATATAACATAATTGTAATTCCATAAAAATAATTTACTTAACATTTAGTATAAATAATATTTATAACATTGGCTTTGTTTAAATAAAATTAATTATATGAATATTTAATTTTCCATTCTAAAACTAACTAAATGTTTTTTGTTTACATTTTTTTATCTATACCAAATAATCTGAAAATGATGAATACACTTATAAATATTAGTTTCATTTTTTCCTTTTAGATCATAGACAATAACAATGTTGAAGAAAATCAATTGTACAATTCAATTACAAGTCCAATCATAATCCCAAATGATTTTGTGGGATCAAATACCTACATCAAAACACCAATCGAGAAGTTAATCAAATCAATAACAGAACATTCTAACAAAATTATCAAAGACGTTGAAGAAGCAACTTACCATATTGCCATTGTTGAAGAAGAAGAAATACATTAAATCATAGATATTGCACAAAAAATTCATCAAATATGTGCTAAAGTTGCAAGATTCTATGGATATTTAAAAGAGCTCTACTATGATGAACAGTATGAGCAAGGCTCATCACACCAAATTATTGAACAATTTCTTCTATTTCTAAATGATAACTAATGTACTTCAACTATGGCCATGTACAGTGTTTCCATACATGTTAATAGCTCATATGTGCATACTTTGTAATACACCAATGTATTTTCGACCATCTATCACTTAAGATATCTTCTTTGTACATTAATTCGCGTATATATGTATATAAATGTATTATTTTTGTAACATACTCTATAACATGTTTTAGAAAAAATTATTATAGAAATCAATGTACATATGCACACAATTGAATGATTACAAATAGAATATAATATTACATATATTACTACAATATAATAACTTATATTAAATTTACTTAAAATTATATAAAACTTCAATTTAATTATAATATAATACTATAGAAATTATAGTACATTACAATATACTATTAAATATACCATGTAAATGATGCCATAATATATCTTTGTGGAGCATATAATATGATATAATATAATATTACAAGTACAATATATTATTCAATATAGTACTACAATATAACATTATGTGAGACTAAAGAAAGTAACATGGAGTACTTGGGCAGGACGAGAAGCGGCTGAGGTATTTCAAATTCTGGAGAGGCGAAAGAGGAAGAATTAGACTCAGATGGTGATGATGGCAGGGGGAAACAATTTCCTGGGGCCTGCATTGTTGTTGGAGAGCCTATGCTGGATATTTTTGGAGGCCGGTGGGAGGGTGAAGAGGTTTGTTGGCATTGTGTTTCCAAAGTGGGGAATGCAACACGTTTGGGATGAGTTTGGGAATTTATTGAGGCTTGTGTTGAGATTGGCTTCGAAGGAGCTCACAATGTGGATGGAGCTTCTCCCTTCATTTGGTGGTCTCAGCTTTCTACTCCTCTCTGGTGGGAGTACCTTCCTCCTTAGTTTATGACTATAGATTCTAGGAGGGTTTGCTTCTTTTCTTCACTTTGGTCCTTGCCTTCTTTTGGGATCTGTTTTATGCTCGGGAGTTTTGATGCTTTCTATATTTATGTGGGATTGTGTGGAAGCTAACATTGCCTTGAATGGGTGAGCTTCACATTTTTATATTTTAGGGATTTTGTGGATGTCACTATTTCCTCTCTGCCCCTTTCATAGAAATATGGTGGTTTCTCTTCTCCTCTTTGGCCCCTACTCTCTTTTGGTTTCTTTTTCCTGCTTGGGGGTTTTGCTGCTCGTTATTTTTCTGCAGGGATGTCTAGAAGTTGTTTCTGCCCTGACTGGGAGAGCTCATCATTTGTTTATTTGAGGGTTTCTATGAATGTCTTAGCTTCAGCTTTGTCCCCATGGTAGAAAAATGATGGTCTAACTATTTCTCTTCTCCCCTTGTACCCTGAAGTGTATTTTGTTTTTCTAGGAGAGGCTCTTTTGCTCAGGATTCCAGTGGAATCTCTTAGGGCTATGATCTTATTTATGTTGGGGTCTTATTTTCTATATTTACATCTTTTGACCTCTAGGTATCGTTGTGGTGAGGGTTTTGTTGTCATTCACCTTCTTGGTTCCATGGCTTTGTTCTTCATGCTTCTTTTGGTGCATCTTTGGGTTACTCTAGTCTTTCCTATGGAGGTGGTCCTATCTTCTATTGAGGGGGAGATGGATGTGGTTGGAAGTGACCTTTCTCCTATAGAGGTGGAGCGGGATGCTACTGGTTATGCAAGGAAGTGTTGTTGGGGGGATGATGAAGCCCTATTTTGTGGTTGCAAGGGAGTTGATGAGGGCCTTCTTGCTGTGTTCTTTTCTTTATCTTCTATTGAGGTGGAGATCTTGAAAAGTAATTTGATCTATGAGATGTTCACTCCCAAGGTTAATGGCTATTGTAGCCATGATGGTTTGGAGGAGCTCGAGAGTTTCTTTCCTATAGAGGTGGAGAGAACAGACGGTTCTTGAAGTATACTATTGGAGCCTTGTGCTTTTATGATTACCTTTCCTACAGAGGTGGAAAGGGTGGTTTGTTGGATTCCAATACTTTTTCTCTTGGAGATTCAGTCCTGATCTATTTTTTGAAAATTGTTTTCTTGGGTTTAAGGTCCCTGGTAAAACTTGGATCTTTTGGGTTGTGGATCCCTTCAAAATCCATAGGTTTGGGTTTAAGGTCTCAACAAAACCCTTGTTTTAAAGGGTTTTTGGTCCCATCAAAACCAATGGATTGTAGATGGTTGGTTGTCCTGTCAAAACCAATGAAGCCAAGAATCATGTGATCTCTTGGTTCTTTTTTGGGAAGCTTGCTGGCTTTTGGCTGGTTGTCAGCTTGTTGGGTCCCTGTGTCACTGCTCATTGTTTTTGATTCTTTCTTTTGGGTAGCTTTTTCATCTTGGTGTGAGTTTCAGATCCCCTTAAAACCTAATGGTTTTGGGTCCATTCAAAACCTATTTTTCCACTATCAAAAACATTATGTGAGATTTATTCTAATTTATTAAAAAAAAATCATTATAATATAATACTATAATCAATATGATAACACATCACAATAATTTTGGTAAATAAATTATATAAATAAGAAAAAATAAATTTATAAGTCAATAGTTAACTTTACCTAACACTATTTTCTTTGTATTGTTTCCTTCATACACATTAAATTTATAGGATCAAGTTATGTTTCTACAAATGGGACATCTAAAGAAACAATTGGAATCTAAGGCACAAAGGAAATAGTATTGAAAAGAATACCAAAGAGAATATAAAATACAACAATGGAAAAAAATGATTGATGCATAAAGGGATGAACAAAGGAAAAGAAGGAATGAAGCAAATAGAATAAGATATGCTAGGAAAAACTTACAAGTAAGTATACAACATTCACAAACAAAAAATATAGCAAAAAGAGATATTAATAGGGATAAATTTGAACAAGAAAATGATTTCCACTCTTCTTCAACTTCAAATGTTCCAATCACAAAATATCCAAATGGATTCCTTACAACTGAGTGCAAACTTATCGAAATGATATTTCACAATAATTTAGATGTGCACAAGTCCCCAACAATCTGTCATACTTGTAAAGAATGTTACATCAGAATTAAAATATCTCAAACTACATAAGTCATATATGTAGTAGGTGCAAACAAGTTTTCAATTACAAATAATATAAATTTGAGACACCAACCACATGAACTATCAAAATTCACACAAGTAGAAGAAATGCTAATTGATTGTATATGCGCTATACTACAAGTTACACATGCAAGAGGTGGTTAGTATAAATATAGAGGGAACTCTATAATCTTTCCACAACATATTGAATACATAGCAAAAAAATTACCCCATTGCATTATAGATTTACCAATGATGATAGTTCAAAGGAAAGATCAACGTGGCACTAATTATCATTTCACGGTGAACAAAGATCGTGTTTGTAAAGAACTACAATACAAAATCAACCATGACAAATTTTACTCCAATGATATAATTGATCCAAATGCTCTTGAAAATTTATCTTCAAACTATAATAAAAATATCTTAAATCAACTTTGAACAATACATATTCAATTAGATACAAATACAAGGGAAAATTTGATCCTTGGACAAGTGATGAATACTAATGAAAATGATATCATTGACCACACTACATCAATGGCTTCTCAAACACTCAATAAACAAACAAAATTGGAGTTGATTAATGCATGGGTTAACAACCCAAATACAAAACAAATAGCATTGATTGACTGGTCAGCAATCGGTGGATCTCCAATAAATGAATATGTAACATTAGGATTACTTGATATGGCACTTCCAACCTTGTTTTGTAAAAGTTGCAAGAGTAAGTGACTATGGTGGAAAATCCTTGGGAAAAAGATCAACACCACCCAACTTTTAGTAAATCCAAATCTTCTAGAGTCAAAACAGTTGAGATCTTGAATTAATACATAAGGAAAGAATTCCACCTCTCACTCTATGAGAAAGGAACATTCATTTGTTAGAAAACCTTTAATGCTAAAAATTGTGGAAGAAATTAAAGATAGGAAATTTTTTATATTAAATACAAATCCATGGATTCTACTGAAAGCTACATTATCTTTCATAAAATATGAGAATTTCTATTACGATGCTTGCCCCATGGAGAATGAAGGTAAGAAATGAATAAAAAAAAGGTGAAGAAAAATGGAAATGATGATTGGTATTGCCAAAAATGTGATAAGAGTTTCCCTAATTGTGATTGTGATTATATATATATATATATATATATATATATATATATATATATATATATATATATATATATATATATATATATATATCCTTCATTGCCAAGTGCAAGATCATACTGGTTCAACTTGGGTTACTACTTTTGAAAAAGCAACAAGAGAAATATTGGGTGTTACAATAAAGTATTATATATATTGAAACATGAAGATCAAAATCATGATGTGAAGTTTGGAGATATTATACGCAAAGTACTTTACAATAAATTTTTATTTATAGTTCAAGTGAAAGAAGAGGGTTACAATAATGTAGAGACTCAAATAAAGTGCACAATCATAAAAGCAACTAACTTTGATTATTCATTTGAAAGCAAGGTTCTCTTAGATTCAATTGGTCAAATTTAAGCTCCCCATATTTTGAGAAAAAAAATATGTAAATATTATGCATGTATGTATAAGTATATACCTCTTTATACATATCTATTTTGTTGTTGTCATTCAATTCAGCCATCCAACTATTGTAACATTTATAAATGCAATGTAGATATATATGTTTACACAATTCCATTATGTTGTTATTAAATTGAGATATATGAATATTTAATTTTCCATTTTAAAACTAACTAAATATTTTGTGTTTACATTTTTTTACCTATATCAAATAATATGATAATTGACTACTACACTTTTGAATATTAATTTCATTTTTTTTACCTTTCAATATAACATAACTGTAATTCCCTAAAAATAATTTACTAACATTTAGTATAAATAATATTTATTACCATTGGTTTTTTTTAAATAAAATTAATTATACGAATATTTAATTTTCCATTCTAAAACTAACTAAATGTTTTTTGTTTACATTTTTTTCATCTATACCAAATAATATAAAAATGATTACTACCCTTGTAAATATTAGTTTCATTTTCATTCCTTTTAGATCATGGACAATATCAATGCTAAAGAAAACCAGCCGTACAATTCGAATACAAGTCCAATCATAATCCTAGATGATTTTGTGGGCTCAAATACCCACATCGAAACACCAATCGAGAAGTTAATCAGATCAATAATAGAAAATTCTAACAAGATTATAAAAGACATTGAAGAAGCAACTTACCATACTACCACTATCTAAGAAGAAGAAATACACGAAATCAAAGATATTGCACAAAAATTCCATCAAACATGTGCTAAAGTTCATGTGCGAAAGTTGCAAGATTATGTGGATTTCAATTTGTTTATTATTTTAATGATGGATTATGAAATGTGATATGAAAAAATATTATCGCATAGGCTAATCCAAAAATCTGCAAGCTAACTAAAAATATTTCCTATGATTTCCTCTTTCCTATATCCTACATAGTGCACATAACATGTGTTATTTTATTCTTAAATTACACTTTTGTAGATATCCACAATAGAAAAATGGGCACATAGCATAGCAGAGCAATGTCAGGCTTTATTGAAGAGATGTTTGCACTACAACTTCCAAATGGGTGTGAGCACCTGCTTGGAGGATACACCCTTGTATCATAACCCTTGTTTAATAATTTTTTACATGTATTATTTTGAGAGGTGTTCTCATAAGAGTCATGTCCTGTAGTTTGCAGTGTAAGAATGACTGAGCTAGATGTTTGGCACAATAAGAATGGCTTGGGGAGATGTTTAAGTAAAGAAATCAAATACAAAAGGAAGTGAATTCAAAACCATGTCTCAAATTGTTCTGAGAACTATGAAGAAATGAACTAAACCTTTCTTACCATTTCAAGGTAACCTTTTTCTTTTGTATGAGAAAGAAACCACGGTATACATAGGCTTATATTAGAATAATGGATTATATTAATTTGAAGAATAATGGTATATATTATACAAATATAATATACAAAAAATATAATAGATAATGTAATATTCTATTACATTATAAGAAAAACTAATAGATAGTGTTATTAACAAAGCTAAAAGATAATGTACTAAATTAGTATAAATTACATAATCTAAATGTTTGATGGTATCGATGCATAATGCTATTACTCAATATATATAAATCAATTAAATTTGTTAGGTGCAAAGTAGCAGTTATAATAGTTAACCTAGACTATTATATTATGACCTCACTTCATACCAATCAATAACTATCTGCAATCTAGTCCCAGTGTACTTCATTATATTATGATGTTTTTCAAAAAATAGGTGAACCCAATAAAATAGGAATTACCATTAATTTCAAAGATTTTACACTCCTAACAATGAAAGAGGATGACAATTACCAAATTTGAACTTGCTTGCTATGAAAAGATATATATTTGGGAAATCACGTTGATTACTCAAAGTAACAACAAAAACAAAATAGCCTTGTCATCTTTGGGGACATAGGGAGCAACACAGTCCTCTAATATATACTTAAAAAGGTGATACAAAAGATCAACATCTTTGCCAAGTTCAGATGTTTTGCTATACAAATATGCATGAGGATGATAGTGAGCCCCCAAAGACATTTTCAAATATTAAAAACCTTACAAAACTCTGCTTTAGTAGTGATCTAACCTAATCAGAACGTAGAAGTATCATAACTATAACTATCAAGTATTATTTGTATTGGACATAATAGAGAGTCATTGTAGCAACAACTTATTTTCCTCATCAAAATCAAAGAGATCAATTTTGGTGATCTGGTTGATTTAAGCGTCTTTGAACACCAGTTTCATCAGTTGGATATGAAAGGGTGAAGAGATAATCTTTGGAAAAAGCTTGTTTAATTATACTTGCATAACTCATTTTTGCTTCCAAGTGAAAATACGACATATATAAATCCTTTTTAGAGATACCAAGAAGGGAGTGGTTGAATCTTTGAAAGCAACAACCCAATGTTCCTATATGATCTGCTAGCTTTATTTGAAGTACATGCTTGCAATTACAATAGGAAAATGTAGCTTTACACTTTGAGAAATACAACATCTCATTATCAGCTTGCACAACTATTTTTTTACATTGTTTTCCTTCCAACACAAGGGGATAGGATGGATAGCAAAAAGAATTTGATTTGATGAATTGCACAATTGCTTTCCAAATGCATTGGGAAAATTTGCTCATGTGCACAGTATGTTCTTCAATAGTAGCAATTGTCTTTTTGGTGATTACAAGGGGAAAATGCACAACTTGTGTAGATGATGAGAGAAGATCATTTCCACTCTATGAAAACCAAGATTTTAGTTGTTTTGTTTCATCTATGATTGGGTCAATAAATAATTGTGTGCTCACCAAAGTTCTTACCATCTTTTCATTGTATTCTATGACGTGCCCATTTTTTTTATTCCAAGAACAACAACATTATGTAAGAGGTAAATCTCTTGGAGTCATGTACCTTCTTTCTAAGCATTCAAACCCCATATAGTCACATTAGTAGTAGAGGAAGTCATATCCATTAGCTTAATGCTCCTTCTATAAACTTGTGAACCATCTATCCTTATTGTAGAGCTTGGGTTGACACAAATGAAAATTCCAATAACATCAACAAGGGAATTTTCGGTGATGTGGAGAATGTTAGTGAGGACCATGGAAGAAAATTGATGCTTCAAAATTGCAAGGTCATCTTTAGAGGGTTAAACCTTGGAATCATACTTCTACGTTCTTATTAGGTTATATCACTACTAAAGCAGAGTTTTGTAAAGTTTTTTAATATTTAAAAATACTTTTTGATTATGAGAATATTTTTAGTTGATTTCTTATAGACTTCTAATATATTGCATATAAAATAGAATTCTTCAATCCACCATATATTTTTTTTTCTCTTCATACTAACTCCTTTTAACTATATAGGTGGATTGTCATCTCAAACCTAGAAATCGCATGCTCACACCAGATCAACCAATCTATCTATTTGATGAACCAAGCCAACATTTACATGCCACATTTTCACCTGCTTCATCCACAAATATGCCTGAGAACGACACCGTAGCAAAGGAAACTCCACACAGAACCCTCTTTGGAATAAGCTTGTCCCACCAAATGAAATAGATTGCCTCCATCATTACTCCTATCAAAAATTTAATCCTGTCTCAGACAAGATGGCTTATAAAGGGTCATGTCAAAATGAAAAAAAAAATGCATGAATTCAACAGTCAAAAAGGGCAAGGAAATGTCTTCTCCTTTGACATTATTTATTGTGATGGTACTGAGATACGTGTCACTTGCTTCAATGATGTTGCAAATATTCATTACAAGAATGTTCAAGTCAGAGCTATCTATACAATATATGGCAGGGCTATAAATCAACTAATAGATTATACAAAAAACTCAATAGCCAACTTGAAATTTGTTTAGTTGATGATTTCAAGGCTTCACTCTCTAAAGATGACCTTGCAATTTTGAAGCATCTATTTTTTTCATGGTCCTCACTGACATTCTCCAATCACCAACAATCCCCTTGTTGATGTTAGTGGTACTATCATTTGTGTCAACCTGAGCTCTACAATAAGGACAAATGGTTCAAAAGTTCTTAGAAGGAGTATTAAGCTAATGGATATGACTTCCTCTACTGCTAATGTGACTTAATGGGGTCTGGCCACTTAGAAGAAAGGTGCATAGCTCCAAGAGATGTACCTCTTACATAATGTTGTTATTCTTGGAATTAAAAAAAGGGTGTGACATAGAATACAATGGAAAGGTGGTAAGCACTTTGGTGAACACACAACTGTTTATTCACCCAATCATAAACAAAACAAAAAAACTAAATTCTTGGTTTTCACACAATGAAAATGATCAAATCTCTCATCATCTACACAAGTTGTGGATTTTCCCCTCGTAATCACCAAAAAGACAATTGTTGCTATTGAAGAACATACTATGCACATGAACAAATCTGCCCAATGCATTTTGAAAGCAATTGTGCAATTCATCAAATCAAATTATTTTTGCTATCCATCTTGTCCCCTTGAGTTGGAAGGAAAAAAATGTAAAAAAAGAGTTGTGCAAGTTGAAGATGAGACATAGTATTGCTCAAAGTGTAAAGTTACATAATTTGCATATTGTAATTATAGGTATGTACTTCAAATAAAGCTAGCAAATCATATATAAACATTATGGGTTATTGCTTTCGAAGATTCAACCACTAGCCTTCTTGGTATCTCTACAAAAGATTTATATATGTTGTAGTTCGACCTGGAAGCAAAAATGAGTTATGGAACTATAATTAAACAAACTTTCTTAAACGATTATCACTTCACCCTTTCATATGCAATCAATGAAACTGGCATTCAAAGACACTTAAAATCAACCATCACCAAAATTGATCTCTTGGATTTTGATGAGGAAAATAAGTTGTTGCTACGGTGACTCTTTGTTATGTCCAATACAAATAATACTTGATAGTATAGTTATGATACTTCTATGTTTTGATTAGGTTAGCTCACTACTAAAGCAAACTTTTGTAAAGGTTTTTAATATTTGAAAATTTCTTTGGGTGGTCACTATCATCCTCATGCATATTTGGATTGCAAAACATCTTAACTTGGCAAAGATGTTGCTCTTCTGTATCACCTTTTTAAGTATATATTAGAGGATCGTGTTGCTCCCTATGTCCCCAAAGATGACAAATTTGTTTTGTTTTTGTTGTTACTTTGAGTAATCAATGTGATTTCCCAAATATATATCTTTCTATAATCAAGGAGGAGTTGGAGCCCAAGTTCCATTCTTCAAGGAAGAGTCATTAAGCTCAATGAGATATAATGGTTTCTACAAGAAATATTCCTAGACAAATAATATTAATCGATTCACATATTATCTTAAAGATAAAGAAGAGTTGCAGTTTGATTCATTAGGCAAATTTATAAGTTTATATTTATTTTTATATAGTTGTTGTCAATACTGCATTCATTTTGACTTAATAATATATATTTGTTGATTCCATATCTTATTGTAATTTAAGTTGTGTTTATTAAAGGCTCTTATTTTCTTTCATCCTATTATCTCAATCTGAACCCTAGATAGAAGTGTTCAGGAGCATTTGTTATTTCAGATTTGTAAATATATTTGTGAATACGTTGTGTGCAAGCTTATCGGGTTTATTGATATCATTATTCAGTTCCGTTTATTTAAAACATATATTGCATAATGAAGAGAGTGACGATTTCATTATTTATAGTGTTGCTACTATAACAAAGTCATCAGTTCATGATTCTTAAAGACAACAAGAGTAGAATTTACTTACCTTGATATTGCCACCAAATCGATGCGTATTCCCAGGCGAGTTCTAGAGTTATTGGACGTTATAATGTCTTACATGATCTTCTCTCTTTTAACATGATTTCTTGTTGGTTCTTGGTTCCATAAATTGTGGTGGATTTTTGGAGATATAAATAACGGTGTCACTCCCGAATCTTACTGCAATCTCCTTGTAACTCCCCCCATCCTTCCCCTTATCATGCATGCCATTTAAATACGCTTATGTCTCAACCACAAGAGACATAATGGTCACGCCTTTTATAATCACCAATCCATTCTAATCACTACTTTTATCAATTGTTATTCATTGTTAAAATTAATTCCTTTTGTCATCTATGCGTGGTTGTTGCCATGCTTAATCTTATTGTTTGTGAGGGCCGACCATAGTTTATCTCTACTTTTGACGGACGGTTGGGCATTACAATATTTGATTTCCTCCCGTCGAGTCTTTAGAATGGACAACTACTATCATTAACTGGCGCTGGTATTACCCTGCGATCCTTTGAAGACATTCGACCCTTCCTTTCCAGTCCACGGGTCCTTCAATCCTCCTTAAGGTGTTCTTGATTCTGACCCTGCTCACAGAAGATGTGTGTTCATCGACATCTATTCCGTTGATTATCATCCCTCGGTTGCGAACTCTTCATACCCGTTCGTGTGCTTAGATTTTTTGTGTCTTTATTTATAATATGCTTTTAACATGTATAACGTAATACCGTTTATTTTATTATTTTCTTTATAATATCTTTAATCATGTATAATGTCCTTAATAATTACAATTAATGACATCAATTTCATAATAATTATAATATTTAGTGTTCCTATTTCAGTAATTATAATATTATATTTAATACTTATAATATTATCTTCGATAATTGTTAATATCAAAATGTTTTCAATATGTATTTTGTTTAACTTATTTTCGATGTTTTATATCTCAATGCTACCATTTCAGGGAACATGACAACATCTCTTCAACAAAGCCTGACATTGCTATGCACAACATGCTAAGTGCCCATTTTTCTATTGTGGATATCTACAAAAGTGGATATCAGGTAAAGTGTAATTTAAGAATAAAATAGCATAGGTTATGTGCACTATGTAAGATACAGGAAAGAAGAAATCATAGGAAAGATTTTTAGTTAGCTTGCAAATTTTTGGATTGGCCTACATTATCATTTTTCCTCATATCACATTTTATAATCCATTATTAGTATAAGTAAACAAATTGAAATCCACATAATCCTACAACTTTAGCACATGTTTGATGGAATTTTTGTGCAATATCTTTGATTTCATGTATTTCTTCTTCAACAGCTGCAGCATGGTAAGTTGTTTCTTCAATGTCATTGATAATCTTGTTGGAATGTTTTGTTATTAATTTGATTAACTTCTTGATTGGTGTTTCAATGTAGGTATTCAAGCCCACAGAATCATCTAGTATTATGATTGGACTTGTAACTCAATTGTACAATTGGTTTTCTTTAGCATTGACATTGTCCATGATCTAAAAGGAATGAAAATGAAACTAATATTTACAAGGGTAGCAATTATTTTTAGAATATTTGGTATAGATAAAAAAGCGTAAACAAAAAACATATACTTAGTTTTAGAATGAAAAATTAAATATTCATATAATTAATTTTATTTAAACAAAACCAATGGTTATAAATATTATTTATACTAAATGTTAGTAAATTATCTTTAGGGAATTACAATTATGTTATATTGAAAGGTAAGAAAAAAAAAATTAATATTCAAAAGTGTAGTAGTCATTATCATATTATTTGATATAGGTAAAAAGAATGTAAACAAAAAACATTTAGTTTTAAAATGGAAAATTTAATATTTATGTCTCAATTTAATAACAAAAAAATGGAATTGTGTAAACGTATATATCTACATCGTGTTTATAAATGTTACAATAGTTGCATGACTGAATTGAATGACAACAACAAAATAGATATGTATAAAGAGGTATATACTTATACATACATACATAATATTTACATGCTTTTTTTCTCAAAATATGTCGAGCTTAAACTCGACCAATTGAATCTAATAGAACCTTGCTTTCAGATGAATAATTGAAGTTAGTTGCTTTCATGATTGTGCACTTTATCCTCTCTATGTTAGTGTAAATCTCTTCTTTCATTTGAACTACAAATATGAATTTCTTTTAAAGTACTTTGCATATAATGTCTCCAAACTTCACATTATCTTGATCTTTGTGTTTCAATATATATAATTCCTTTGATGTAACACCCATTATTTCTTCTATTGCTTTTTCAAAAGAAATAACCTAAGTAGAATCAGTATGATATTGCATTTGGCATTGAAGGAGATATCTATAATCACAATTAGGGAAACTCGTCACATTTTCAGCAATGCTAATCACCATTTCCATTTTTTTGCACCTTTTTTTTGCATTTCTTGTCTTAATTCTCCATGGGGAAAGCATTTTAATTGAAATTTTCATATTTGATCAAAGATAATGTAGCCTCAATAGAATCAATGGATTTGTATTGCATATAAAAAGCTTCCTATCTTTAATTTCTTCCATAGTTTTCAGCATTAAAGGTTGTCTAAGAAATGAATGTTCCTTTGTCATAGAGTGAGAGGTGGAATTCTTTCCTTCTTTATTAAGCCAAGATCTCAACTTTTCTGACTATGGAAGATTTGTATTTATCAAAAGTTGGGTAATGCTACTCATTCCCAAAGATTTTCCACCATAGTCACTTACTCTTGCAACCTTTACAAAACAAGGTTGGGAATTCCATATCAAGTAATCCTGATGTTATATATTCATTTATTGGAGATCCACCGATTGTTGGCCAATCAATAAATGCTATTAAATTTGTATTTGGGTTGTTAACCCATGCATTAGTTAACTCCATTTTTTTTTTATTGAGTGTTTGTGAGCCATTGATGTAGTGTCGTCAATGATATCACTTTCATCAGTATCCATCACTTGTCCAAGGATCAAAGTTTCCTTTGTATCCACATCTAATTGAATATGCACTATTCAAAGTTGATCTAAAAAGATATTTCATCAGAGTTTGAATATAAATTGTCAAGAGCATTTGGATCGATTGTGACATCAGAGTAAAATTTTTCATTGTTGATTTTATTTTGTAGTGTTTTATAAACATGATCTCTATTCACTGTGAAGTGATAATTTGTGCCATGTTGATCTTTCCTTCTAACTATTATGATTGGTAAATATGTAATGCAGTGGGAAAGTTTTTTTGCTATGTATTCAATATGTTGTGGAAATCTTATAAAGTGTCCTCTATATTTATACTGACCACCTCTTGCATCTGTAACTTGCAGTATAGGGAATACACAAGTGATTAACATTTCTTCTACTTGTGTGAGTTTTGATAGTTCATATGGTTGGTGTCTCAAATTCATGTTATTTGTAGTTGAAAACCTGTTGACTCCTCTTTCTTGTTTGCATCTACTGCAAATAGGACCCTATGAAGTTTGAGATATTTTAATTCTGATGTAATATTCTTCACAAGTATGACAAACTATTGGAGACTTATATGCATCTAAATTATTGTGGAATATCATTTCGATATACATTTGAACTCAGTTGTATGCAATCCATTTGGATTATTTGTGATTGGAAAATTTGAAGTTGAAGTAGAGTGAAAATCATTTTCCTATTCAAATATATCCTTGTTAATATCTCCTTCCACTATATTTTTTGTTTGTGAATGTTGTATACTTAATTAATTTTTTTTCCTAGCATATCTTATTCTATCTACTTCATTCATTTTTTCCCTTTATTTATCCCATTCTGCATCAGTCATTTTTTTCCATTTTTGTTTTCTACATTCTCTCTAGTATTTTTTTTATACTATTTCCTTTGTGCCTCAAATTCCAATTGCTTATTTGGACGTCCCATTTCTAGAAACATAACCCAATCTTGTAAATTTAATGTGTATGAAAGGAACAATACAAAGAAAAGAATATGAGATAAAGTTAACTGTTGACATATAAATTTCTTTTTTCTTATTTATATTATTTATTTACTAGAATTATTGTGATGTGTTATCATATTGATTATAGTATTATATTAGAATGAAGTTTTTTAAATAAATTATAATAAATTTCATATAATGTTATATTGTAGTATTATATTGAAAAATATATTGTACTTGTAATATATTATATCATATTATATGCTCTACAAAGATATCTTATGGTGTCATTTACATTGTATATTTAATAGTATATTGTAATGTACTATAATTTTTATAGTATTGTATTATAATTAAATTGAAGTTTTATATAATTTTAAGTAAATTTAATATACTATTATATTGTAGTACTATATGTAATAGTATATATTATTTGTATGAATTCAATTATGTGCACATGTGCATGGATTTTTATAACTTTAGTATGTGTTTGATTGTTTTTTTGCAATATCTTTGATTTGTTGTATAACAAACATTTTTTTTACAATATACCATTATGCCAATCTGTATACATAAAAGATGTATAATAATTTGATCTAGAAAACATGTTTACAAAAAATATACAACTATATACAGATATATGAGAATTAATGTACAAACATAGAAGATATTTAATAATTTTATCTAAAACATGTTACAGAGTATGTTACAAAAAAATATACAATTGTATACATATATATGAGAATTAATATACAAAAAAGATATCTTAAGGGATAGATGGTTTGAAATGCATTGGTGTGTTATAGAGTATGTGCATATGAGCTATAAGCATGTATGAAAACACTCTACATGGACATAGTTGAAGTACATTAGTTATTGTATGGTCCAAAAATCTCATTTACCAAATTTGTATTCCTTAGTTTCCAAAATAATAATAATCATAAAAAGGTGCAGAATAAGAAGAATAATTTAAATACTTTCATCACTTAAATTCAAATGGTATCTCATACATCAATGAATCAAGTATATCAAAAAAAGGTTGAGCCTTCACTAGATTTAGCCATGTAGGCTTACACAAGAATCATCATCTCAGTAATACATGTAAATTAAAATACTACAATGCAAAATAAAGAAATAGTAAGTTCATGAATGCAACAGCAAATAACCATAACACATAGATTTTTTATGAGTGGAAAACCCTCGTAGGGATGAAAAACCACTCGTAAAAGTGCCACATTGGCTTAATGAAATGCCTCACTGGTGGAGCCTTAATGGCTACAGAATCTTACTTGTTACAAAATGCCTTACTAGCAATGATACAAGATGCCTTTATAGCAATGATCATATTGTCCCTTAGACATAACCATTTACATCTTCAATACATATTTCTAAACAATAAAGCAACAATTACAGAGGCACACATAGTACTTCTACATAACAATTATCTTCTTAACACACCCGCATTTCATATCCTATTATTCATAGAACTGGACTCTTATCATATAAGTAGCCCAATTTTCAAGCATGAGGTTACAAGATACATTTTCTAGTTTCAGCAAGGCATCATCTTTGCATATAAAGTTATGATAATGTCAACACTATCATGAATCATTCTCAAGTATTTGCAATTGGGAAAATTTTACCTCCAACAACCTCTCAAGTATCACACAAGTACAGTAAAAATCATAAGGCGGTCTATCACATGAAGCTTTATGAAAGTAATTCTAGCATTGCTAAAATACACACATGCCCAAGCAATTATAACAAGAATGTTTACTTCATTGATTCAAAGAGCTTTCAATGATAAGAAAATAATAATGTAAAAGAGTTAAGAAGATATAGCTCATGTATGTATAAGAATACATATATAAGCTAGTGAATATATATGAGTATACATTCTTATGCAATAAATATCAAGATCAACTAAGTAAGATAACCATAATGCATGAGAAGAGTGTCATCATGAACCTAAACTTTAATAAAGTAAGGTATGATTCAACATTTATTTATCTTTTTAAAAAATCCTCAATTTGATTCACAATACATAACATGCATAGGTGAATTGTAATCTACATCTATATATATAGGTCCAATGTAATAAAATGTCTCAAATTCTATATTCATAAGAGAAAATCTTACAAGAAATAATATATAATTTTAAAAGAAACATTCAACAACCTAAATTATATATATATATATATGGAAGTAAATTTTACCCATATTCATATTTACATACGGTTTATATATTTGAACAGATACTCATAAGTGAAACAATCCAATATAGAAATATATCCCATTTAAGCATAAGTATTTCATGAGTTTTAAATCTTTCTCTCACACTTATTGTATTTGTAATCCTTTATATACATATATAAATATAAATAGATATATAGAGATTTACATTTACATTTGAAGTAACTTACAATTTGTCCTTTTTAAACAGAAAGATATATATATATATATATATATAATTTAATTAAATATGTGTATATATACACTTATAGACACTTTCAGGAAATCACACTTACATCAAAATAATAAATGAAGCTATAGCCATGTAAATATTTACTTTAAAATACTACAATCATCTAATTCTCAACATGATCCTTAAATATATACACACATATATAAATATATAAATATATAAATATATATACATATACATATACATATATATAAATATACATATACATATACATATACATATACATATACATATACACATACACATACACATACACATACACATACACATACACATACACATACACATACACATACATATACATATACATATACACATATACACATACATATATATATACATATACATATATACATATACATATACACATATATACACACACACATACACATACACATACACATACACATACACATACACATACACATACACATACACATACACATACACATATACATATACATATACATATATTAATATATACATATACATATATACATATAGAGATATACATGGGTATATATATATATATATATATATATATATATATATATATATATATATATATATATATATATATATATA
Organism: Sequoia sempervirens; assembly: GCA_007258455.2. Classification (NCBI taxonomy): domain Eukaryota; kingdom Viridiplantae; phylum Streptophyta; class Pinopsida; order Cupressales; family Cupressaceae; genus Sequoia; species Sequoia sempervirens. Next base: position 565,754,162 of record VDFB02000003.1, on the reverse strand, counting down.
TATATGCAAGATATCATTAAATTTTCCAACACCAAGATGATTGGTTAAAAACAATATACACTTACATAACTATATTTCTCTTTCAATGAAAATAAGTATTGTATGTTTTTTTGTATATACATACAATATGGTATATATAAATACATATATATAGTATGGTATATATTTATATATACAGTATGGTAAATATATATGTTATTTTCAAAAACTAAGTTAATATTTTAATACAAATGACAAATAGAAATCACCATTTTGTGTACAAAATATAAAATTAAAACATTCAAATGTTTTCACAAAAGAATTATTGAATTCCTTCCTCTTGTTTCCTCTCCTTCCCATTCATGACTCACTGGAAATCTATTCCTCTATATTTTTCCTGTCCTTCCTATTTTTCCTTGAATTCTTTACTCCCTTTTTAATGCACTATATTTAGATTTTTCCTGTCCTTCCTATTTTTCCTTGAATTCTTTACTTCCTTTTTAATGCACTATATTTAGAAACCCTCTACCCGGTAGCCAATTTTAGTTATTCCCTTTTTTTTCCAAGCATTCAAGAAAACTATTGTGTGTCCATTATTTTTTTTTTCTCTTTTTAAAGATTTTCTCTAGCAATTTTCCAAATACCTAATTCTTGAAAACAAAATAATATATTTTCTTGCATAATATTTATGCTTAGTAAATAATGAAGAATGCCATTTCAATTTGTAAATTAAATAACCATTCCAAATAAATAATAAATAAATGTCATTTGATTATAAATAAAATAATATTCTAAACTTCAAACATTATCGTTAAATTATTTTTGTTTTTAATGTACTAGTATTTCCTTACTAATTAAATTAATTTGTATTTCCCAATAACCAATTATTGAAAGTAAAAATAATATTTCTTTTTATGTTTAAAATTTCATCCTTGGTAACTAATAATAAATGAAGTACTTCTCAGTAAATATTTTGAAAATACCTAATAACCAATTCTTGAAAGTAAAAATAATATTTTTTTTTTATGTATAAAATTTCATCCTCCAAACTAATAATAAATATTTTGAAAATACCATTTTAATTGCAAAAGAAATATTTATCCTAAATAAATAATAAAGAAACATTATTTAATTATTGTAATTTAAATATTTATTCTAAATAAATAATAAATAAATACCATTTAATTGTAATTAAAATAGTTATTTACAATAACCAAATGTTTTCCTTTATTTGTACTTTTATTTCGCTACTAATTTATTTAATTAAACTTTCAAAAGTACAGTCAATATAATCATTCAACCAAATTTAATGCATCAAAATAGTATTTTTGAATTATTAATTACTTATTGAAAATAGGGGTCGTGATAGTTATTGTTCAGAAATAGTAAAAATTGTTCAATAGTTTTGTGTGATAGTTATTGTTCAGAAATAGTAAAAATTGTTCAATAGTTTTGTGTGATGAGTCTTGCTCATATTGTTCATCATAGTAGAGCTCTTTTAAAAATCCATGAAATCCTACAACTTTAGTACATGTTTGATGGAATTTTTGTGTAATATCTTTGATTTCGTGTAATTCTTCTTCTTTGATAACAACATTAGGGTAAGCTTCTTCTTCAATGTCTTTGATAATCTTGTTAGAATGTTTTGTTATTGATTTGATTAACTTCTCAATTGGTGTTTCAATGTAGGTATTTGAACCCATAGAATCATATGGGATTATGATTGGACTTGTAACTAAATTGTACAATTGGCTTTCTTTAGCATTGATATTGTCCATGATCTAAACAAAAAGAAAATGAAACTAATATTTACAAGAGTAGTCATCATTTTCAGATTATTTGGTATAGATAAAAAAATGTAATTGGGTTTCAGCTTTACATAACTATTATCAAGCTATGGAAGTCGACTCTATTACACCTTTGAGTACTAGTGGTTTTGATTCTCAAGGAATCCGCTTTTCCCAATTTGCTGGCACATGAGAATCTTGGTGCAATTTTTGAGATTTATTCATACAAATGTTTTTCTATCTAACTATTGTTTTGGTGATCTTCTTTTGTTTATCAAAGCAATAAATATGTGTATCAATTTTATGGAAACTATCTATGGTTGCAACCAACTCAAGGATAACCTTTCTCCTGAGGTTATGTCAACTTGTGTAAATTTTTTTCTAGATTTGCATTTTTTGTTCGATGAATCTATTGGATCTCACAATGTTGCTTCTCCTCCACGGAAGAAAAAAGTGAAGCTTTCTTTGGATCATTTACTACCATTGTCATACTAAGAAGTTGTTTCTAGTTTGCCACCTAAAAAGGAAAAATGTCTTGCTATTTTATCTTGTTTTGGGTTTTTATCTTGTGGGGGCTTCTCTAGGGGGTTAAATGAAAAATACTATATGTTCGTATTGTATGGTTTTTGCCTTTTGGGTTTGGGTGGGTCCTAGGTCTAGGTTTTCTATATTTTTTTTGGAGCTACAACTGGAGGTTTTCTTCCTTAGTTCTTTCCTGCTGGTATGCTCCTTTTGAACCAAGGATTGTAAATTTAAAAAATTATTTTTATCAATAAAATTTCAGTGGCTTAGCCACTTTTATTTTATTTTTAAAAAATTGTAAACAAAAAACATCTTGTTAGTTTAAAAATGAAAAATTAAGTATTCATATAATTAATTTTATTTAAAAAAAACCAATGGTTATAAATATTATTTATACTAAATGTTAGTAAATTATTTTTAGGGAATTACAATTATGTTATATTGAAAGGTACCTAAGAAAAATGAAATTAATATTTAAAAGTATAGTGACCATTATCATATTATTTGATATAGATAAAAAGAATGTGAACAAAAAATATTTAGTTAGTTTTAAAATGGAAAATTAAATATTCATTTATCTCAATTTAATAACAACAAAATGGAATTGGGTATATATATATATATCGCATTTATAAATGTTACAATAGTTGTGTGACTAACTTGAATGACAACAACAAAATGTATGTATAAAGAGGTATATACTTATACATATCTGTATAATATTTACATGTTTTCTTCTTCTCAAAATATGGGGAGCTTAAACTAGACCAAGAAAATCTAATAGGACCTTTCTTTTAGATGAATAATCAAAGTCAGTTGTTTTCATGATTGTGCACTTTATTTGCATTATTGTAACTCCCTTCTTTCACTTGAACTATAAATACAAATTTCTCGTGAAATACTTTGCATATAATGTCTCCAAACTTCACATCAACTTGATCTTAGTGTTTCAATATATATAATTCCTTTGCTATAACACTCATTATTTCTTCTATTGCTTTTTCAAAAGCAGTAACCCAAGTTGAACCAGTATGATCTTACACTGGGCATTGAAGGAGATATCTATAATCACAATTAGGGAAACTCTTATCACATTTTTGGCAATACCAATCATCATTTCCATTTTTTTGCACCTTTTTTTGTGTATTTCTTACCACCATTCTCCATGGGGAAAGCATTGCAATAGAAATTATGATATTTGATGAAAGATATTGTAGCTTTCAATAGAATCCATGGATTTGTACTGCATATAAAAAGTTATCTATCTTTAATTTCTTCCACAATTTTCAGCATTAAAGGTTGTCTACCAATGAATGTTCCTTTGTCATAGAGTGAGAGGTGGAATTATTTCCTTCTATATTAATCCAAGATCTCAAATTTTTTGACTCTGGAAGATTTGAATTTATCAAAAGTTGGGTGGTGTTGATTGTTTCTAGAGATTTTCCACCATAGTCACTTACTCTTGCAACCTTTATAACAAGAATTGGTAAAGTTTCTAAATGACACAATTTCTAAAGTTCTTCACCTTCATTGTTGCAAAATCACCTCACATTGTGAAGTCAATTTTGAAAGTTGACTTGTCCTTAAGTTGAAGAGTTTGTTTTTGGGTTTGAGTACCATTCTTTGTTAATATTGTATTACATGGATTGATTGATAAAACAATACCAATGACATCAACCATTGAATTGCTTTGCATATCCTTAATTTCCTTGATTGGTGTAAAATCAAAATTATTCTTTGGTATTAATGTATCCTCCTCAATACATAAATGAACAATGGAATTATTCTGCAACAAAATTTTCCATTCATTTTTTAAATTGTTGAATTTTTTGTTTGTAGGTTTTAGATTCCTATTGGAGATTGTAAATACTCTTCCATTCTTAATACAATTATAGAATTGTTTTGCAATCGCATTAAAACATGTGACTCTTATTTCACCTCCACTATAGTCAAGTAGATCAAAGCTAAAAACTTTCCCAATTTCCATTTGTATCATTAAAATGAATTTTTTTCATAATCACTCTATCCTTTATTGTCCATTGACTTTGGTAAGGATTTAAGGCTGTAATAGGAATGACTCTTTGAGGATCTTCATTTCCTGTAGTAGTTTCATGATGAGATGTATTGTTTCGAGGCTTTGTCCCTACATGACCATAATGTGGGGAAAATTGTAATCAGGTATGTGCAGGATCATCATGGAAAAACCAGGCCCTTAAGTGGCAAAAAATTCAAAAAAATCAGAGTTAGGCAACTTGACATAAAAGTTTGAATAGGTTATCTATATTATTTCAAAAATAATGTAAAAATAGAATTTGTAGAAAATTGAATGTAGTTTCTAAATGACTAGGTTTGTTTAAAAAAATAAAAAATCTATTTGGTGAAAAATTGAAATTTCAATATAGTGGTACTTAAATTTCAGGGAAAAAATGAGAAGTAGGTGTCTGTCTGACCACCCTAACCACAATAAAATGATAATATTTTTTTATAAGATTTTCTATATAAGTAGAGGACTCATGCCCCAATGTGATGCATATTTTTTTGTAATTATTTTCCAAGTAAATAATTAATTATGATTTTTTTATTACAAATTTTAAAAAATATAAAAACTTGTATGTTTGACCACCTTAACTTGGTCAAAACTTCATGAAATTCAAATTTTATTTTTTTATATAATGTGGCATTTTTTGGATTCAAAAAATGTGATATCATTTGAAAGCTATAGATGTTTTTCAAACAACCTATCAATCAGGACTTTAGTCGTAATTTGAATAGAAAATGAAGAATAATGACTTATTAAATTCAAAATAAAGCATAATTTATATCAGTGGAAGTCTAAGAATCTCCTTTAAAAACCCTTTTTGTTTCATCAATTTTGGGTAAAAAAATAGTCATCAGCCACATACCCATCATATTGCCACTTTTTGGCCCATCATGATCCTGCACATACCCAATCAATAAAGCAAATAAATTTATTTTTTTCATTTTTTTATCTAAAAAGTTAATAAATAAAGAATTATAATTAATGAGCATAATACAATAAATCTAAAATTATAAAATATCTAAATAACTAATATAATAAGTTATGAATTATGTAATTACTATTTTATGAATTAATAAAGAAGTAATTAATATATATAAACAATTCATATATATTTGAAATGGAGTAGAGTGGTGCAAGGAGCGGGAATGGACATGCTAATTCTGGTTTGAATTTTGAAGGTAGGGATAAGGGGGAAGATGTGAATTTAGATGAAGATGACGAGGTTTTGGTGGTTGCTATAGTTGTTTCATAACCTTTACTGGAGCTTTATATTGTTTGTGTGCTTGTTGTTGTTAGTTTTAGGATCAAATTTAATAGAAAGCAGAGAATGCAACACATGAACAATAAACACAACACTTTAACTATAGGAAAACCCTCATTTTTGAGGGAGAAAAACTAAGAAAGAAATATATCTCACATATATTATATAAAAGGGAAAAAATCTGCTTACAATCGGGGCCAAACTCTAGGCTGATCTGAAATAATAAAACATAGTACCTCTCCTAGATGTGAATGTACAATTACAATGAATGAACTCCTTGATGTCAATCTTCCTAAAGCAATATTATGATTTTTTGCAAAAGTGTAAACTCCCTCTTGAAGTGTGAATTGTCTTGAGAATGAATTGATTGATAATCAAATGAAATGATCATCACCTTCTATATATACAATGTAAGGTGCCAATTCACAAGCAAGGCGACTCTTCACAAGGGTTGGACTTAATCAAGAACCAAGGCGACTTTTCATCCTAGGCCAGCCTTATAAATTTAAAATAATATTTACATATAGCAAGTCCTACTTGCCTTGGAATTATTTATTCATCATTTATTATTTAAATTTGAGAGAAAGATATCACCCACTATAACATCAACACTCCCTCTTAGCTAGGGATGTATCTTTCTAGATATTCACATCATGGAGTCTCTCAACATGATGCCCACAATGGCTACACCCATTTGTGGAAAGCTCAAAGGTTCATCACAGAGTCTCTCAACATGATGTCATCATGGAGTCTCTCAACATGGCATCCACCATCACTACTCCCATGCATGGAAAGAAACACACGTACAAGTGCCCATCACGAAGTCTCTCAAAGTGATTTCATCATGGAGTCTCTCAATTTGATGTCATCTTGGAGTCTCTCAACATGACATCTCATCTCAGTCTCGAAGATAAACAAGGGCTCACACCTCATATTTCTCCATCTCAAAGAAATATACACTACAAGGGCTTTCACCTCATACTTCTCTGTCATAGAGAAATATAATCTAACAAGGGCTTTCACCTCGTACTTCTTTTTCATGGAGAAATATACACTAACAAGGGCTTTCACCTCATACATCTCCATCACAGAGAAATATACACTACAAAGGCTTTCACCTCATACTTCTCCGTTACAGAGAAATATACATTACAACAAATAGATTCATGATGATATGACTCCCTCTAAAGCTCCAAGTACTTGAATCAACCTCCTAACCTCCTCCTCCAAGGTTGCCTTTGTTAGTTTTTCAAACTCCCTCTGAATGTTATTTTCTCCTCTTCAAAGAAACTGATCACAATTTTTATAGGTTCTTCCTCTTTGAGAGATGTCTCTAGTTATATTTATCTCTTCAGCCTATGTGAATTCCTCATAGGATGCCTCAAGCTCTTCCTCCCTTGAATTCCTTAGGCTTGTTCTACTTCTCTTTGACCTAGTGCTACCTTTTGTTTGGTCTCTCTTGGTGTTCGTTGGCTACGACTTTTTGTTTCTCTGTTGATGTTGTTGGGATTCCTGGTTAGTGCTTTCAATGGAGTGTTTGTGGTCATATCTTGGCTTTTTCCAATGTTTCAAATTTGATGTTGTGCCTCACATTCTCACTTGCTACATGGTTTGGTCCGAATTGGGTCCTCCTTGTTTCACCAAGGGCTCTTTGTTGCTTCTCTCTTCAAGCTTTGATCCTTGTTTTTTGGTGTTTATTTTGTTCTCCCCTTGGTTGTTTTATGTTTTGAAGGGGGTGTCTCTTTTTTTTCCCTATTCTTGTGGGTTCCTAAGTTTGCGTTCCCTACTCCTTGTTTCAGTGGGATGTGCTTGATTGGGCTAAGTTTATTGTGTTATCTATTATCCCAGTGGAGATTTTTCTTGGTGCAAATTGGTGCTCTTATTGCTCTAGGAGTGGTTTTCTTTGCTTTCTCTTTAGGGTTTCTTGTCCTTCTTTCTTGACCTCCTTTAGTCTCACTAATGAAGTGTTTTTTGGGGGCTCCTCTATTTTCTTTTTATCTAGGAACCCTACTAGGCCTTTGGTTGTTGGGTTCTTTTAAGTTTCCTTTGAATGGGATTTTCCTTTTGTGTTTCTTGTCTTACCATATTCTTATTTTTAGTGTTTTGGTTGGGTTTATCCCTATGCTTCTCTTGTTGGCCCAATTTCTTGAGTTACTATTGGCTATCATAGTTCTCCTTGTTGTTGGTTGGGTGGCTTCCTTCCCTTTTATTCAGTCTATGTTTTCTATTGAGGCGAAGATTACTCCTACTAAGGTGGATTCCTCTCTTCTAGAGGTAGAGTATGGGTTTGTGGATTTGGGGAGGTGCTTTCATTGTTGTTGGTCCCTTCTATTACAATACCTTTTGAGGTGGTGCACACTCCTATGGAGGTAGAGATATTTTTTCTTACAATTTGGTTGCAATGGTGATAAAGTTCTTCATGGCATCTGCTCCTATAGAGGAGAGCCTACTCCTTTTGAGGTGGAGTCTGATTTGGAACTTCATGTTTGGTGGTGTTACAAGAGGTCTTCTTCTTCTCATTAGTGTGGCTAGGTGATCTCCTCCCTTGTTTTGGTGGGATATCAATTTGAGTTTATCAATATTTTGTGGTTTTCTTTCCTAGTGGATCTAGGTTGTGATCGTGTGAGCAGTGACTTTAAGGTCCCCGTTAAAACTTGGTGTGTTGTGAGGGATTCTAGTCCCTGTTATCTGGTTGTAAGTGGGTTTTAGGTTCCGTTCTAAACCTAGTTTGGGTTCAAGGTCTCTTGTAAAACTTTGTTGTGTTGGGTTTAAGGTTCTTGTCAAAACCTTTTCCATTTGGTGCAGATTTTGGTAGTCATGTTGTTCATTTGGTGAGTTTTTGTTGGTTCGCTACTGGTTGTCTATGTTTTATCCATGTGCAGCTTGTTCTTAGTTGAGTGGGTTTTGAGTCCCTTCAAAAGCCATTTGTAAATGGTTTTGGGTCAATTCAAAACCTATTTTTCCCTCTAATCAGAACAATTCATATATATTTAGTATTATTATCAAATTAATAATTAGTATGTATATATTTGTAACTATATAAATATCCAATTTATAATATTATACTTTTTTGTATTATATTAATAATATTACATTATCAAATAGAATAATGAATAGTACTTTATGTGCATTTTAGAATATATTATGTATTCAATTATAATTAGAAAAGCTATATACAATTATGATTTATGTTTTTTTTTGTTTATGTTATTTAGACTAAAAAAATATATTAATAAATCATTTAAATTGAAATGTATCTAGAAGAAATGCTAAAAAAGTAAAACAACTAACTATAAACATGTCTAGTGAAAAATATATCAATTATATAAAAAGAATGTATTGTATTTAACCTGTTAAGCGACCAAAAATTTAAAATTATTAATATGAAAAACTAAAATGATAAATACCTCTATAATGTTTTTCAAATAGTTGTGTTGATTGTTGGTGTTTTGTATGTTTGTTTGTTGAGAATAAATATCCCAATTCAAGCAATTTAATGTTTGCAAACAAAAATAAATAACAACAAAAGTAGAAAAGCTAAGAACATAATGACGGGAGCGGGAACTGGAGCGAGCAAGCGAGAAAATACAGGTTTTGAATCTTTGAACAGAGCAGATGGCAGGGGTTCGAGGGAATCTTAGGCGAACGAGAACTCTTCATCGGGTTCTGATAAAGGTAAAGCAAATCCTGATGATAAGGACGTCCATGATAAAGTCTAGGTGGATCTAGGTGGAAAGGTTGGGTCTTCTGTTCCCAAAGCTAGCGTGGATGTTGCGGTTGGAGGGGATGAAAAAGGTAAGTCGTGGTCTTCGCTGTTTGGATGTAAGCCAAATAATAATTCCTCTTTTCCCCCCATGCGTATCCTCTCTGATCCAGGGTCTGGAAAGTTTTCTATTTTTGTGCCAGATGAAATCATAGACCATAACATTACTACGATGGAGAATGTTTTGGTTGGAAAATTTTTGGGTCCCAGGCCCAATATTGAAGTGGTAAGGGAGTTTGTTAAAAAAAAATGGAAAACCAGTGGTCTGGTTTCGGTTGCGGTGCTCCCAAGGGGTTTCTTTGCGTTTCAGTTTTCCTATAATGAGGATTCTAGAGCTGTTCATAGTGGTGGTCCGTGGATTATCGGAAAGTCCTCCTTGGCCCTAAAGAAATGGTCTTCTAGGGTAGATCTATCTTATTCAATCTTCGAAATGGTGCCAGTTTGGGCTAGATTGCCTGGTCTTCCTTTGGAGTACTGGAATACTGATATCTTCAATGAGATTGCTAGTTCTTTTGGTGAACTTCTATCCATTGACTCAATGACTGTGGCAAGAAAGTGTTTGGTCTTTGCTAGAATATGTGTTGGGGTTTCACAAATTGTTGATCTTCCTTCTTCGATTGACATCCAATCTAAGCTAGGAGTGTGGAAGCAAGCTATTGAATTTGAAACAACACCTTTTGTTTGTTTCAAATGTCAAAAATCTGGGCATTGGGCAAAGAAATGTCCGCTAAATAATAAAAATGAAAAGGAGAAAGCGGCCAGCACCAAGAATGTTTGGATAAAAAAGCTAGAGGAGGTGAAGTATATGCCTGTTCCAAATGAAAAGGAGAACTTTGAGGGAAATACCTTTCCACAAGATTCGAAGGAGATCCATAATGGCCTGAACAAGGATGCTTGTCTTGAGTCTGATGGCACTTGTTCTTAGGATCCGAAGGATCTGAAAGATTTGGTATCACCTTTTGAGGTAAGAGGGGAAGGCTTCCCCTCTGGGAAGGAAGGCCAAGATTCTTTGAAGAATGATGTATCCAGAAATGATGTTTCGGGTTATGCTCCATCTTTATCTTTACTGTCGACTAGAAGTATGAATATCCCTAGGCTAGAGGATATACCCATTAAGGGTTTATCCTTGGAAATAGGAATTCATGCCCCTTTTCTTTCTCCTTGTATTAACCCTTGCTCCAACAGGGGTCTGGATCAGGAGACATCCTTTATGGAAGTTGTGAAGGATACTTATGAAATTCAAAGCATGAATCTGAGAACACCAAAGCATAATACTTCAGAAACCAAGAATGGTTTAATGGATACCCTCCCTTGGGACTAGAGATTGTATTCTGAGAAGGATGGGGAACTAGGCAGAGAAATGGAAAGCCAAGAAGAAACCGAGTGGGAGGAGGTGATATCACATTCAAAATCCAAAAAGGAAAAAAAGAGAATGAAGGAAACTTCAAGTGGTGTGGTAACCAGGACTAGAGCCAAGGCCGATTGTGGGATGCCCAAGCCCTGCATGGGAAGAAAATCTGAGAAATGGCAAAGGGAGCAAGGTAGCCTACAGGATATTGCGGATGGCATCCAAATGACCATTCCAGAGATAATTCAATCCCCAGGTAAGAAATGAAAATAATGTCTTGGAATATAAGAGGATTGAATAGTCGTCATAAAAAGGATGTTTTGAAAAAATTTGTTAGGGACCACAATCCCGATATTCTCCTTATTCAAGAATCTAAAATTCCTAAAGATAAAGTAGAAAATCTTAAAAAAATTCAGCACTGTGGGGCTCATGGTAATAATTCTGTGGGTGCTTCGGGGGGTATAGTTACTTTTTGGAACAAATTATTTATTAAAGGTGAGCCATTAATGGAGAATGGTAATGTGGTGGCCACTAGATTTACTCACATTCGAGACAACTTTTGTTGGATCCTATCTAATGTTTATGCTCCGAATTGTAAGAAGGCTAGAAACTCTTTTTCGCTTGGGTTATCAAGTTTTCGAAGATGTTTTCCTAATGAAAACTGGCTGGTTATGGGTGATTCAACACTCCCCTTTTGAATGATGAGAAATTTGGGGGTCTCAAATCAATTGGGAAAGTAAATTCGGCCTTTCCGATTTCATAAACAACAATTCTTTGATTGACTTAGATTTACAAGGAGCTTCTTACACCTGGTCTAATAGGAGGTTAGGGTCTGATTTGATCCAAGTGAGGCTTGATAGGGCCTTGGTTTCAGGCCAATGGTTTATAAACTATTTTTGTGCTTTGAGAGCCTTGTCAAGGGTTGGATCTGACCACTTTCCCATCTGTCTTATTGCGGATCCTACTAAGGTGAAAAAAACTTACCTTTCAGATTCAAAATTTTTTGGCTTTCTCATCCTCGAATTTTTGAGGAAATCCGTAGATGGTGGAATGTAGATATCTCTAGCACAACTATGTTTAGGGTTGCTAAAAAATTAAAGGAAGTGAAAACTAATGTGCGGAGATGGAAAAAGGATGCTTTTGGTAATCTTTTTGGTTCTAAAATGGAAATCCAGGGTAAAATTTAGGAGATTCAAGTCAAAATCTAAAAATGGGGATACATTGACAATTTTAGAGAAAAGGTAAATGAACTCCTTATTCAACTGCATGACATCATTGCTAAAGAGGAAGTGTTTTGGCGGCAAAGATCTAGGGTGTCCTGGATGACTGAGGGAGATAGGAATTCCAGATTTTTTCATCGGACTGCTTTGAAACACAAGGTTGCTAATAGAATCAATCTTATTGTCTCTAATGGGACTAGATTTGAGGAGGAAAATGATATTAGAGAACAAGTTGTCCTTTTCTTTAGAAACCTGCTTTCAAGTAATGGAGAGATTGTTACTGAAGCTCAAGATTCTATGATTGATGCAATACCTAAAGTGATTGGTCATAATAAAAATTCATTAATCACTGCTATACCCTCCAAAACTGAAATAAGGAAAGCTATCTTTTCCTTTGATGGCAACAAAGCTCCTAGACCTGATGGTTTTCCTTTATTCTTCTTCCAAGTGTTCTGGGAAATTGTTGAAACGGATGTGGTGAACACTGTCAAGGAATTCTTTGGATCAAGACGTCTATTGAAAGAACTGAATGCTACTTTTGTGGTCCTTATTCCAAAAATACCTAGAGCCTCAGAGTTTCAAGCTTTTCGGCCAATCAACCTGTGTAATTCCATTTACAAAATTATCTCAAAGGTGCTAACCTCAAGAATGCTTTTTGTGCTACCCAAAATTATTGCCCCACAGTAGAATGGTTTTTTGCCAGGTAGGTACATTATGGACTCAGTTGTTACTGTTCATGAGAACTTACATTCGCTAATAATGTCAAAAACTGAAGGGTTTATTCTTAAACTTGACATTTCTAAAGCCTATGATCGGGTTGATTGGGCCTTCCTGTTTAAAATTATGGATAAGTTTGGTTTTAATAACAGTCATTTAGTTGGTGAACCGGCTTGTTTCGACAGTAACTTCTGTTGTCATTGTGAATGGATCACCCTCAAGGTTTTTTCAGACATCCAGAGGCCTCAGACAGGGAGACCCTGTTTCTCCTATTCTTTTTACCATTTTGGTGGAGAGTTTAGGCAGTAATATTAAAAAGCTTATTGATCAAAGATCCCTTGCTGGCTTAAGACCTTCTTCTTCTCCTATTATTTTCTCTCACCAGCAATTTGTTGATGATACTATTCTTATGGGAAGATCTACGGTGATGGAAACTAAGACTTTTAAAAAAATCTTGAATCTATATGAATCTGCTTCTGGGCAAGTTTTCAACAGGGCTAAGATTTCAATTTTTTTCATCAACACTCCGGAGCATAGACAAGTTAAACTTGCCTAAATTCTTGGATGCCGTGTTGAGTCTCTTCCTTCAACTTATCTTGGTTTACCTCTTTGCTCTAAACCTCCGGATTCTTTCTGGATTTCTCTGGTTGAAAAATTTAATAAGAAGTTATCTGGTTGGAAAGGAGCTATTCTAAGTCAAGCTGGAAAAGTCCAGCTCCTTAAGGCTTCTTTGCAAAATCTTCCTACTTATGCTCTCAATATATTTAAAATTCCTGCCAAATATGTTGAGGCCATTGAAAAAATTCAGAAAAGGTTTCTTTGGTCTGGAGTTGAGGAAAAAAGGAGAATGCCACTTGTGGGTTGGGATTTGGTTTGTAGACCCAAATCAAGAGGGGGCCTAGGTTTAAGGAAAATTAAAGTTTTAAATGTTTCCCTTCTTGCTAAACAATTGTGGAGAACTCTTACATTAAATGGAGATTGGCGTGATATCTTAAAAGCAAAATATTTCAATAACTATGAGTCTTTAAATGAAATTGTAAACTCTTCTTCTTTACCTTGTGGGTCTGTGTGTTGGAATGATATGGGTAAAGGAAGAAAGCTTCTAGAAATGGGAACTGGCTGGCTGATTGGAAATGAAAATTTAGTCAAAATTTGGGAAGACAGATGGCTATTTAAAGATCCTTTAATTAGTATAGAGAACTATAGTAATTGGATGAATGATTGCAAAAAGGAATTTGGAGTCTTGGTTAAAGATTATTAGAGGAATGGAGGTTGGGTTGATTTGATGACCATCAGTCCGGATCTGGGTCCTATTCAGTCGGCTTTCAGAGCTCTTAGACCAGCTCAACATTAGGTGGAGGATCTTGTTGTTTGGTTAGATAACCCATCTGGTTTATTTTCAGTTGCCTCTACCACTTCTCTGTTTGACAGTCCGAGGGAGCATCCTCCTTTCTGGGCTAAGGCTTGGATTAATCATTTGACCCCAAAAATTAACATTTTCTACTGGATTATGCTACAAAATAAGATCCTCACTTCGGACAATCTTGAAAAAAGAGGAATTCAATTACCAAATAGGTGTTATATGTGTAGGAATGATGCTGAGACTGTTAATCATCTTTTTCTCCATTGCCCTTATGTGTCGAATATTTGGGATAAATTATTGGGGTTTCTTGAGGTGGTGTGGGTCTTCCCTGATTCTGTTGAAGATTTCTTCATTCAATGGAATGCTCCTTCAAAAAATCCATTTGTGAGAAAGCTATGGTCTTTCATTTTTCCTTTTGTTTCTTGGAATATTTGGAAAGAAAGGAACAATAGAGTTTTCAGGGATAAAGAGATGACGGAAGGGGACGTGTATGCTAAAATTGTTAGAGCAATAAAGAAAATTTTATGTTTAATTCCTGGAAAAATGTTTGAGAAAGCTATATGGTCTCCCTTTGATGTTGCTACAGCCGAAAAGTGGAATTCAAATTTAAGTGGGACAAAAATTCCTAAATCTGGAGTTTGTGTGAGAGATAATGCTATATGGTCTATGCCGCCCTTGGGTTGGATTAAAGCCAACTTTGATGGTGCGGCTAAAGGTAACCCAGGTAAAGCTGGTAGTGGGGGTGTTTTAAGGGACAACACTGGGGCTTTTATTGCGGCTTTTGCTGTGGATATTGGAATTCAAACTAACCATGTTGTGGAAGCTGGTGGGGCTTTTCATGCTGTCAGCCTAGCTGTCAAGATAAACACAAAAAATCTGTGGTTGGAGGGTGATTCTTTGAATATAATAAATTGTATTCTTGGGCTTACCCCCCCTCGTGGACCATCAAAAAGTGGATTGAAGACATGCAAGCTTTATTAAGGAAATTTGAAAAAGTGAAAGTTTCACACACCTATAGAGAAGCCAATATGGTGGCGAATTTCTTCACCAATGAAGGGGTTAAGAAAGGTGGGGAGAACACGTGGAGGAAGAATGACAACCTCCATAATGAAGTGAAAGCGCTAATTTATTATGATTCAGTGCATGGGAGAGAAGGCAATCTCAGTTATGATGAAATGGATAAAGATCCGGTACATCGATTTCATTAGATTTGATGGGACCGATGTCACTTTCTTTTTCAACAAGAGTCTGCGGCACGCTTTTTGGGTGTTTGACAGAATTTGCCTAAACAGGAACCAAAACAACTGTTCTGAGTGGTTTTACAGTAGGCTAACTATGGGTGGAGAAAGAAAATGTGTGGAGCCGAGCAATTTCTAGGAGCATAGAAAGAATACTAAAGCATGGGAAAGAATTAAAAAGGGAGGTTTAGTCCCTTATATGGAAAAGCTCCATGGTACGGACGAAGAGATGCTAGATTATTTTGTCAAAAATTGGAAAAATAGAGAGATCGTGTTGTTTGGTAGGAATGTTAAGCTGAGCGAGGACTTAATTGGTGAAATAATAGGTCTCTCGACTGAGGGTGTTAAATTCTACAGTGATCGGCATTTCTTTGATGAAGCGGTTATCAAGTTTCCCAAAAAAGATAAGGAGAAAGTGAAGATGGTCAAGGTCGCTAATAGTTACTTTGATGTAGAGTCTATCAAATCTATTTGGAGGAAAGTTTTAAGTCATTATGGAATATATTACGGTTGATGGACGCTTTACCAGAGCCTATGGTTACCACTTTACCATTTTGAATCACTTCCATCATAAGGTTCATATATCTCTGCCTTTCTATTTATTTTCCTCTTTGAAGAATTGTCTCGATGATGTGGAAAGAAACCCTAGGAGGAATGCTATTATCGACCCTGGTCTTGTTAGGCTCATTTTTGAGCATTTTCAAAATCTTCCTGCTCTGCCTAAAACTATAGATATTGAAGAGTTGGATGATGAGGAAACTAAAAGTAGTAAGGAAATTGAGCCCCGGGCCCCCCGCTTATGCTCTTGCTGGCCTTGATACCTTTGCTCCCCTGTCTTTGTCTGGTCAGAAAAATCTAAAGGATCCTGCCCCGCTGTCTTATCCTAAATGACATCCATTGCATGAGTACCCTAGTCCATTTTTGGCTTTTCTGCATTGTCTTAATCCCTAGCCGTCTCCTGGGTGCCCCACTCTGGGTTTGTCCCCTAGTTTTAAAGGTAACCCTGTTATGAAACTTGTTTCATACTCTGGAAATTCTACGGAGATCATCTCTGAAAAGCTCTTGGTTAGTAAGGATTCGGCCCCTAGTGCCCCTGCTTCTGGACAAGTTGGGAATGACTATTTTGAAACCCCTATTCAGGAGGAAATTAATTTTTTCGTGAAAATGCTCAAGCCTAAGGAAATGGTTAGTGTTGCGGAAAAAAGTACAAAGCATCTTTTTACCGTTCTCAAATGGACCCAGAAAGAAGTTTGTGATTTAAAAGGCCGTATTACTGTTCTCAACAATAAAGTTATGGAACTGGAGCAGAAGATCAGTTGGGACAAAAGAGATAATGATGAACAGGAAATTCCTTTTTTGAGGAAAAGACAACAACTACAGGAGGATAGATTGACAAGTATTGAATGTAATATGTCCAAGATTGGACAAAACATAAGGGCCATTGCCGCAAACAACCACAAAATTGCTAGGCATAATACAATCATCATAAATGTGATGGTGGAAAAGCTTGAAAAAAGTCAAAAGGGTTCGCTGGTGGTGGATCTGGATGTGAACAGAGGTAGTAGCAAATAAGCCGATGAAGGTATTTTGACTTGTACCAGAGCAAACATAAAGAGGAAAACCCCGACCTCTTCTCACACAGTTCAAATCCTTAAGCAGGGGTTATAGGATATGCAGAATGTTGAAAAAGAAGCTGAGGAATTCCTGAATAATCTGGAGTAATGTGGTGTTTAGTTTTCTGGTTTTTTTGGGTGGTCCTTTTTTTGGACCCTGCTGCCTTTTGTAGCTGTCGTTTCCTTTTTGGGATAGTTGTTCGGTTGCTAGTACTTTTTATGCTTATCTTTTGTTTGTTTGAACTTCGTGGTTTCAGGTCCCTGTAAAACCTACTTTTTCCTTTTCAAAAACAACAAAAGTAGAAAATAATAACAAGAAATCTAAAAATCTAATCTTAGTACAAATATACCAAATGTTTTTGATAATATAAGGAACATTTATAGGGTGTTGTACCCTTCACAGAGAGCCACAAGGTCCATAAAGTCCTAGATCAAAAAATCATTAAACAAAAAAAACCAAAAAAAAACCTAACCAAAACCAGACATGGACTATCAACACACATGGACCAACAACAAAACAACAGCAGATTAGCTAGTCTTCTCCTAGTTCTTTGATAGCAGCTGAACCAAATCATCACTGGCCCACTCCAGATGATCCTCAGTATTCTTCATCTCCATCTCTTCCTTCATAGAAGTTGGTAGGGTACTAGTGACATAGTGAATCATCTTGACCGTGAAGTAGGTCAGCCCATAGAACTTTTTTTCCAAGATGTCCAATCTTTCTTTCAGCACACCAAGCTCCTCTCCACCACCCGTAGTGTAGTCAAGATCATTTTGCTCAATCTCTAGTGCCTCTGATGAGTGGTAGGCCGAAACCTCCTTCTGAGCTTGGCCCATGTCAAGAACAAAAGAGGGACCTCTGGCTTTTTCACCTTGCTCATCCTCTGACACCTCTTCAACTCTATTGTCTTTGCTATCAAATAGCTCCTCTTTAGTGTCTAAGTCTCTAACTTGCACTTTTTTCTTATTCTTTGTCAACCTAATAGAGCATCTAATGATTGCATCACAACCAATAATCATGGTCTCTTCCACTACGATATCACCCAAATAATCCTTACAACATTCTTCCCTTTATTTGGAGGCACCTTCTCCTCCTTACCATTATTTTTCAGGACAGGCTTACGAGGGGTCTTATTAGGGGTAGAATTTAGGTTACATAGGGTAACTGTCGCACTGGTATGGGTAGCTCCTTCAATACCCTTGAGATTTTTATTAGCAAGTTTGGGTTTCTAAGAATCAATAGGGACTAGGTGACTCTTTTTGACAGGGCCTTTAGAATCGATCGAAGACAAGTTGGGTACAGTGGGGGTCTCAATTTCCTCAATATGAACATCCGAAATAGGTTTCAGCGAGCATAAGGCCAAATGAAAATGGTAGAGTCTTAGGATAAGGCCTTGATGGAGAGGAAAAGGAGTAGGCTCATTGGGATTAGTAGTAGCCAAAGCAACACATTTCTCAATAGAAATTTCAAGGTCCATAAGCAGGAAAAAGGGAAAGCTCAAAAGAACTTTATGCCTAAGATGATTTAACAAGGGAAAATGGTAGAAGTAATAGGTCTTGTACCTTCCTTCCAGCATGACATATTTCATCAAAGCTAGACACACCTAGTCCCATGGCTGCAAAAGAGCCTCTCAATCAAACCCAGACTATTTGCACATCGATTCCTCCTCCCCCACAAAAAATTATTCATACTCTCATTTTCTTGGGTCTTAGAATGTTCAGGATGCTTCATACCAGTGCTCTGGAGACTCATCACCTATGCAATAACTTCATCAACCATAGTGAAGAAGATGCCTCCAATGGTCACATGATGATTCTTCCACGAATTGATGAATTGGATCGACAGATGAGGGTCATGACCCACAAGTCTCACCATCAAAGGAGCAATTCCACCTTCAATGAAAATGTGCCAAACCAGTGGATCCTTGTGAAAATCTTGTTGCAAATATATCAAATGTTATTGAATAGGAAAAAAAATGATAAATACCTTTGTAAAGTTTATGAAATAATGGTATCTAATTACTACTATTCCCTTTGGTTTGTTTTTTGAAAATAAATATCCACTATGAAGAAATTGTACACCTATAAGCAACATAGAAATAAAGAGAAAATTAGGGAAATAAGAAATAAATTTGTAAAGAGAATTCTACTTGTAATTCATGTTTGTATAACCAACTTCGAATAGTCAAACATAAAAGTTGAATAATCTTTAATATTTTTTATACAATAGTATTTTGGTATATCAATAATTTGAAATTTTCGTGCACATTCGAGATTAAAGATAATCATATTCATATTTTTAAAGGAGTTCAAATTTTTGTAATTCTATTCAATTTAATTCCTCATTTTTTCCTCTTCGGTTATATTAGATGTATCAACTCTCTTCTCACTTTCCCTCTCCTTTTGTATTTTCCCCCCTCTACTAACTATAGCTTCTATAAAATTTATTGCAATGAAACTCCTTGGAGACCCCCCAATCATGTGTAGAGTATTTAATAGGCGACTCTAAAATGCATTCAATATTGAAGAATATCCCAAGGCTCTTGTTATTGTGAAAAAGAAAATTAAGTCTATAGGCTAGGCAAACACTAAGTAGGACTGAAAGCTAAACCTAAAACATCGAAGTGATACCAAAAATTTGGCAAGTTATTTGATGCAAAGTAGCAAAAGTTGTATAAAAAACATCATAAGGAAAGAAGGCACTTTATCAAAAAAAAATCTTCAAGAGATTAGAAGGGAGGCAATAAAGAATGAGGCTCTACTCTACATCCAAGTCAAGAGAAGAAGAAATTTCACCAATCTATCGTAGTGTTCTTGTGTTTCTAGCTTAATTGGTGTAGTGTTTTTTCTCATTATTCAACCGCATAGGCTTTCTTACCTACTTTAGGGTTTCTTATGTGTAGTTTCTCTACAATGTGAGGTTGTGTTGAAGCTACTCTCTAAGTTCTTGGCTAGAGATTTAAGTTAGAATCATAATTTATTTGAGACATTATGCTAAATAGATGTAAATTTTCTGAAATTGAAGGTTTGCAAAATCTTTTCAGGATAACATAAAAATATTAAATCCAAAAGGGATTTGGCCAATGTATTAGGAATGAGTGCTTAGGGTGTGGGTGGGGACCATTAGACTATTAGGAGTATGGATAGTGGCCCAACTTTTAAAAAATTCCTTCTTTTATTAAACAAGTATTTGTTTTAAAAGCCAAATGTGGGGCTAGTTGCAAGATTCTAAGACATTCAAGGGACATGGTTAAGTTTTCAAAGGATGTTTGCAACATCCCAACATCTTCATCAAGGGGGATGCCCCAAAAACATACCCTCTCTAAGGAAGACATCCCAGGTAAATATCCTCTATGGAAATGGTAGTGGTGGTACAGTGGAGGAATGTTTCCTTGTTGTCCCACTCTCTTAGAAACATCCCCATCTCTGAAGTTGGCAATATTTTTTAGGGTAGGAACATTCCAGTAGAACACTACACTCATCCATGGTTCCAAAATATCTAGAAAATCATCAAATGATACACATCAATCAACAAAATTCAAAACAATTGTGTCACTGGTAATATGTTTTAGGGTAGGAACATTCCAGTAGAACACTACACTCATCCATGGTTCCAAAATATCTAGAAAATCATCAAATGATACACATCAATCAATAAAATTCAAAACAATTGTGTCACTGGTAATCATTTTGACAATAGCTGATATCAGGATTGATCTAATCTAAATTGTGAGATTGTGTTCTTCAGGCTAATGTCTACTTGGGTAGGGAAAATCCTTTTTCCAGAGACTTGGAAGTGTGATAAGACTCCAAATTTTCATATTTTAACATTTGTAGTGATGGGGTGTTTCCTTTTTCTAGTACATCTAAGCCAACCATCAATATTGCCTTCATTTAGCATTTAGAGAAAAATTGTTCTTGACGTAATCACTCTGAAATCTCAAGAAAAATAGTTTCACCACAACAATCCATTTTCGTTCAAGATAGTTACAGGCCTAAAACTCATGCCAATCATATTTTGTATCAATAATTAGCAATAAGGAAATCAAATATAGCTTCAAACAATTTGTAGGAAAATAACATATAATAGTTTTCTTGATGCACTCCAGATGTAGATTGTCTAACAATTTTTATTTTATGGTAGAGAAACATCATTAGGTTCAACCTAGGGATCTCCTTGTTCCCATCAAGTTCAATATTTGAACATTATAAATATGATAAATTGTAAAGATAAAATGTATTTATGTTATCACAGATAGGTCTCATATGCCTCTTGGGGTGTACACCAAGATATGACGCAAAAAATGGCCTTCACCTCTAACTTCTTCATAGAATCCAAAATTAAAGATACTTAAACAAACTAGACTGGGTTGACTCAAACCCCATATATGAATCTACTTTACCACAAGCAATTGCACCCCCAAATCCAAGACAAATTTAGAATAAAGCAATGCATGAGATCCAAAATTATTTTATTTTTCAACAGGTGGCTCAAAAATAACAAGGGTAAAATCAAATACATTCAACCAACAAAATTTTCACATACTAAACATCCCTATAATTTACTGGAAAATTTTGGATCTTATATGATGTTGAACAAGGATATCTCTTGGTATATTTTATATATCATTAGATATATATATGCTAGTGATATATAATAATCAAAGATATATATACAATGTAAGACAATTTTATTTGGAAAGAATAAGGGCCAATGACAAACTTCTAGTGGCTTCAAGATGGTACCTTGGCATCAAACAACACCTCACGATGATGGTTTAATCTTAAAAGTTCTGAGGAAAATAGAGAACATTTTTTTTCCCTTTTCTACTCCATATATGCTAACGACATACATTCTATGACTTCCTATGTGTTAGACAAGGTAGTTGTGCATGGTTGTGCATGGTGACAAGGAACTAGAAAAATATTTTGCCATGTGTCTACTAATTATATTTTATTTGTAATTGTTTAGATGTGTTCCAACTATATCTACAGAAACCATGTCCTCTGGAACTATGTCTTCAATAACCTTCAACACTACAACTAAAACAAAATGGAGAAAAAATTATGATATGATTTATGTGTTTTCCAGATACACCCAAGAATTACAGATGAAGTGAGCAATGCCCTGATTGGGAAGTTCAAGAGCGAGTGATTTTTCTAAATGTACACTAACACTTTTAAATTATTTTCAACACCTATTTAAATGGACAAAATTGATCATAAAGATCTCTCATGCTTACAAAAAATACGTTGTTCTTTTCTTACATTACTTGGAAGTTGCAATACTAGATTTTTGCTTTTTGTTGCATGTTTAAACATGTCAAGAGATTCAAAATGCTTTTGTAGCATAATATGATCCTGTTGTGCAGAAATTTTTATAATGTATTCATTATAATATCTATAAAAAAAAAATGACAACATATAATCATTGAACATGTTGGTCAATGATATGTATATTGAATTTCTTAAACTCCTATCTCCCAAAAATCAAACTACTCCACTATGATATCTCTTGACGTTATTTAGATATATTATTAAAAAAGATAACTAAGCTAGTAGCATTATGGTTGAGATTATCTCCAATGAGAATGAATATGTTGAAAAACACAACAGACAATACATTAAAATCTATTGATACTTCAATGAAAGATAGTGGAGTATAGACCACAAGGTGATGTATCATTAAAGAAATTTAAGAATTACAGTGGAGAAAAAAAAATCATAAGCAACACAGGTGTGGACAACCACAAATCAATTCATAGCATCAAGGAAGGACAATACGCTAGAGCATGTGGATCATGGGAAAATAATTTTCCCAATGAAATCCCTTCTACCCATAATTATGGGTATATCCCAACAATTTATAGCATAAAAATAATTTAGTTGCCTCGGAACACAACCTAGAATTGACTCATAGCTAAATTCTTATAAACATGTCTCACATGACCCACAACAAGGCAAAGCAAATAGAAAATTTATTAGGATAAAAATTTAACTTATGAGATATGTGAGCAAGGTTCATCTTTAATGCATGGGGAATGGTATAATGGTACTATGGTTTGCATTCACATTATTGCAAATGCTCAAAGGAGCATAAAAGAACATTCTTGAAATCTATGGAATATGAGAAAGTAAAACCTTTCAACAAATGGAAGGGCGACTAATGGACTTAAAAGGTTCATATAATGTGTGCCTTTTAGGCCTCAAGAAGATTTTGGAAATGATGACTAAAGAGATCAATTTGAGAGGAGGTTGGTTGCAATACGAGGAGCAAGATCCTTTGTGTGTAAAAAGTGTAAGTGATTTGGAGCTACTCTTGGTTGGCGAGTGAAGATGTGCAAGAAAAAATTTCATTATCCTTGTGCAAGCTAACTTTCTACCAAGGTATGTTGCCGAAAGTGGGAAGGGTTCAAATATCCAATTTCACGCTCTTACTACACATATGTTGAAGATTATTGATTACCATCGTACTACTACCAACAAGATATATGCAATAATAAATCGATCCCAAAAAGAGAGCTAAATAGAACATATGTGCAAAGGTATACCTCAAACAAACATGCTATGCCATTGGTTTATTGAGTATTACCACCAAGCAATGAAAAAATCCAAGCAAAAGGGTAAGTATGCACTTACTGTATATATATGTGAATGTATTGATGTAGAAGTTAGTTGAAGAGCATGAATAATCAGAAGCTTCAATTGAAGAACATGGAAATTAAATAAACAATGAGAAATCCCATATGTACTTAGTACAAACCATGAAGGTGAAGTAAGTCTTCAAGAGCAAGAACCATGCATTGAGAATTTTCAATTGAAAAATGAGATTTGTTCGCACTACCTAACAAATTTTGATGCATATTCATTTTTTATTCTAAAAGGAAATTCAATAGGGAATAAGGTGGTTGATTCAGTGGAATTAAGTGGTTGGATCAAGGGGAATTAAGAAAGCACAGTATTCTTTGTAGAAAAGAAAATCTATTCAAAAGAAGATAGAAATCAAGAACATATAGACTAATAGCTCACATCTCCAAGCTTTTATTTGATCATTCCAATTACCAAAAATTCCCAATGTCCAATTCCCAATGTCCTAATACTTTCCATTGGTCGCAGTGAACCATGTGGAAAACTCTATTTCTACCAACTTAGCTTTGACAATAACAATTTGCATGTTATTTTCCTATGGTTTCATCTCCCTCTCTTTACTTTCCTTGAATTAAATTTGCCATCACTTAGAGAGAGGGTCTCAACTCTCAACACAGAGCCTTTTCTTTTTCACAATTGCAAGTAGAATAATTGAATTAAATTTGCCATCACTTAGAGAGAGGGTCTCAACTCTCAACACAGAGCCTTTTGTTTTTCACAATTGCAAGTAGAATAATTTGCAGCAACCATGTGCAATGGTAACAAAGCCATGGCAGCCCAACCAATTTTAGCATTAGGGATTGGTGGTACTATAAAATAGCATTAGGGATTGGTGGTACTATAAAATAGACGTCAGCCCAAACAATTCTAGAATTAGGGATTGATGGTACTATAAAATAGACATGGAATTTGAACCTATCTCCACCATACCCATACACATGCACTCTCCTATCACTCTATCCACTTCATCCTCTCTTCTCTTTCCCGGTGATGGATTGTATCTACTTTTCTAAATGCCCATTGAACTCAGATTTGGGCTATTTGTAAAGCATAATCCAATTTAGAACACTGGCATTCCGAAGCCATCAATTAAAGTTTCTAGCAAAAAATTAGATGCTTGGAAATGTAGTGCCACAATTTTCTAGAAAAGCAATTTAAAACATGGGGAAGTGAGGTCTTAGCCCACTATGAAGTGGGGGGCCTACCTATATAGTGTTGGAGTGTATATTTTCTTGTTTCAGCGAAATTTGTTTTGCCGAAGTTTATTTCAGTCAAAACAACAACAACAACAACAAAAAAATCAACCAAAATCTAGAGAGCAGCAATTTCAAGAAAAAATGATTTGCTTGAATTTTTTTATTTTTTTTGTTTGGGAGAGAAACCGTATTGCCCACAAACATTTAGTTGTGGTGTAAACCACGATACAACGCCAAATTTCCAGATTTACTTAATTACATTTCCCTCAACTCTTTAATCTACCTAGATTCTTGAAAATTGATGGTATTTATTTTATTTACCCTAGATTTATGTAAGAAAATTGTAACTTTCCCCCTCATTTAGGTGTGGGTTGAATATTTTGAGTCCCAAAATGCTAATGCATACCTTATTTAAAAAAGGAAATTCAAAATACTACTAGAGTAAATATATATATAGAACAACGATCCTTCAGAATTTTGAAAGTGTGCCAAAAACAGGGGGCACCCCTCTAAGTAATTTCCCCAAACTTCACCAATAACAGGGGGCAGCCCTCTAAGTAATTTCCAGAGGCATTGAACTTTTCTCACCTACTGGTGTCTAGTAAGAGCATAAATGATAAAATCCAACAAGTGGACTGTATGTGTTACTGGTGTCTAATAAGACTGTAAGAGCATAAATCCAAAGTCTAACAAGAGGACTCTATGTGTTAATTTTCAATTTTCCCTCAAGTATAGAATCTTGTAAGAAGAGGACTGTATAGGTTACTTCTCAAATTTCCTTAAGTACAAAATCTTATGAGTAGAAGATTAAGCAGAGATTACACATTGTTGATTGACAAACTAGGAAATGCTCATTTTGGCATGGAGAAGCAACCACATAATCAAGCACAGAAGAGATTTGCAACTAATGAAATATATGGCACAGGAGTATAAAAGCAGAGAAGAGATTTGCAGTCAAGCACAGCAGCTGTACCAGGCAATCAAGGGGATGCAGCACATGATGGCTATTCTAACTGTCTTCATAGCTGCCCATAAGAGAGCTATCAAGCAGATAGATTGGCAAAGAATTCTACAGGTTGATTTGGTTGCATACAAAACTCTCATTGAGAAAGCAGGGTAGAAATTTGGTCCGGGATGCCTAGGGTTTCCTCAGTAAGATCAGATATGTTACTCAAATTCCCCACATAGGAAACATGCAATGCAGATCATATTTCATACATCAAAAGCACATCTTGCTGAAAGAGCGCACTTGTAAAACATGCAATTTGTAAACATTTATGGTATACCAATAGTTACATACGTAACTTATTTAATTGCCACTTTGATTTTATCATTTTACATGCCATGCAATTGTCAATAAATAGGGGTAAGCAATCATTCATATCTTGTTGATCTATGGAAGGAAAACAACTGGGTCCATCATTAAAATGCATTAAAAAACTGAACACATCTTACCGAAAAAAACGTATACAGAGTTCATCAAATATTATCAGTTTTGTGGACGTAAACAGGGGAATGGCTGACTTTTAAGCGCCGAATTTGGACATTGGCTGTAGGATAAATGGCAATTTCCTGACAGATTTTTTGGATTTTGAAAGAAATGCCTCCACTGGATGCTATGCCATCGTTGCATAATATGTGCATAATCATCCTGATGATGGATCATGGAGTATGATCCGAAACGTTGATGGAAAAAAATCGCACACAGTTTAATCCAGAAATCTTGATTACTAATGTACAAAATGGTTCTGTTGAGATGGCGTTATGAGCATTTAAGCTATTGAAATTGGCAGGTTTAAAGCAACAGGTGCTTAAAGAAAATGAGAACAGGCACAATAGCATGGATTTGTTTAAACACTGGAAAAATTCATAGCCTAAGCAAGGACTCAAATATATCCTTCCCGCCACTCGAATGCTTTGTGCCACCCATCTTTCATTGAACTGAAAAACAGAAAAACCTTGAATTAAGGAAATCAAATTTTAACTTTAAGTTTTTTTTTTTTTTTTTTTAAAAAGGAAAATTAGAACTAAACATTGAAATAAGAAGTAAACTGTGGGCATTTGAATCAATAACACAGCCGGCCAGCGAAGGCATGCATTTGTGATTAATGATTAATCCATGATTCCATTGCTGACTGGTGAAAAGATTTAAGTGTAACAAAGGAATGAAGGTTTAATATACCATATTGGATAATCCACAACGAAAGTAGGAAAAGAGAGAGAAACAAGGAGCTGCAGAACTCTTACATTCTAACTTGAATGGCATGAACAAAATCCTATATGAGGTGGCAAATTGGCACCGCCATTTTGAGAGGCAGCCTCTCCAAGTCAGCACTAGGGGAGAGGGGCCTATAATGGAGCAGGGTCCAATAGTGGGGATAGAAGTAGTCCTCAGTGGGGCCCATAGTGGAGCATTTTAATATCCAATAGCAAAACATTTTTTATCCAATGAGTACGCAAAGTGACAAATCATGTGATGCCACATCAGTGCACCAATAAAACATGACTTGTCTCACCTTTTTTGGGCCTTTTTGGATACCTCAACAAAAAGCAAAGCATGCTGATGAGGCATCACATTTGATGATGTGGGCCTAAAACAAAATTTAGAAGCACATGAGTTGCCAAATAAACTTTGTACAGAATTGGGAGTGATTTGAAATTTCCACTTAGGATTTGAGAAACACAAAGTTAGGGTGCGCCTAAAACAAAATTTAGAAGCACATGAGTTGCCAAATAAACTTTGTACAAAATTGGGAGTGATTTGAAATTTCCACGTAGGATTTGAGAAACACAAAGTTAGGGTGCTCCACTATAGGCCCCTCTCCCCTAACCATCTCCCAATATGCATTAATTGTGGTACGTTGCAATGTATGATTTCATTACTTGAAAGTTGAAATTCATGGTATGTAAGTTTGTAACCATCTTTTAAAGCTGTATTTTACAACCTAAAAGATCATTAAAGCTTAAATTTTCTGAAAGGATTTTGTAGTGTAATCTCGCTAGAATCATGACAAATTGATAAGCTTTGGTGCCGAGCCGTACATTTTTGTTCACCTTAACAATTAATCTTCTATAACAAATCCAGATGTTAGCAATTCAATGCAACAGGAGGATAAACTTTCTTCTGAAGGTAAAGGTACCTGAAAAAGTATGGCAAAGGTGTTAGGCTCACTTCAAAGTGTCCAAACAAAAGCATCCTACTAGGAACAAAGCATTTGATTTTCATATTTAAAAAATAATAATGATAAATTCTTAAGCCAAAGGAATACATTCAATTTACACATAGTACTAATTCCAGTTATTTTGCATGAAGCTTGGAACACACTTAAAAATTGTAACAATCAATATGGATCAATAGGTTCACACTTTTACTACTTGGTAGCGCAACAAAAGTAATAGCACAAATAACACACAAAACAGACACCATAACGAAGAGTGTATGTCCTCCATCAAATTTGGAAAGTAAGCTATATTATATTAACGTACACCATGCAAAATAAAGTATCCTATAATATTAATAATAATTAAAGTTGTGAATAAAATAGGCGATGGCCAAAGGAGTGAAGAAACTGAGGTCACCCATTTCGTTCGCAACAAAGCCAGAATATGACTACACTTGTGCTAGCTTTCCTTTTGCCAATACATAACATTTAATGCTAAAGGTATTGTTGCTAGGGTATATACTGATCTTTTGCATTCTGGCTTACAATTATATTTAGCATTTGCTACAAATAAAGAATTTCGTCATTCAGCATTGGTATGTAGGAGACAGAAATCCCACTGACAATATCCTGCACTTGAGTTTCCCTCTTTCTCCAACATGTTTTTTAAACAGCTCCATGTCCCTTCATGCCTCAAACACCTACTATTAAGGTCTGCCTGCTCCATACGTACATTTTCTATATATGCAGATATTATATATATGTACATGTAGACATGCACATATTTTTGTGCATTGAAGATGTGTAGATAAGTATCTAGATATACATACATCTATATACATAATAATTGTATTAAGACATTTCATCAAATGGGCTCAAAACTAAATGAGATTGACACGAGTAGACAAATTTCACCATCACAAATATATATGTGTGTAGATGTTATATATATGTACATATAGACATGCACATATTTATATATGTAGTGAAGATCTATAGATAAATATCTACACACATGTACATACATTTATATACATACGTAATCATATTAAGACATTCCATCAAATGGGCCCAAAACTAAATGGGAATTGACATGATATACAAATTTCACCATTACAAATATATATGTATGTATATATGTGTATATATTTTGTATAGATGGATAATAGACACACATATACACATAGTAGTTCCACCATCGGCATTAGTATTGCAGAGTAGAGGATCAATATCTCAACATGCGGAGTCAAAACACACAGGATCTGGATCTGTAAAACACACAGGATCTGGATCTGTTACAGTCTAGAGATATTCCTCTGCACATGATGAATTGGTTCAACAGAATCTGTACAACAAAATTACTCTTCATCATAGTTCCTATAGCTAGGTACTCTATCTTTTGCATCTAAATTCACAAATATCATTTCAATTATCCATTCCTAGTTGATATTAATTTATCTAGGTTAATTCATGATTGCTTTGGGTGCATTTATTTAATTAGCCTAAATTAACGTTTGGAAAAAACATATTTTTCAATTACAATAATATATATGTTTGTTGATGCATATCAATACACACATGCATACACCCAGTCACTTTGATCTCTTATATGACTCTTCTTATTTCGTTCTATATATTTATTATTAATGCTGAGAGACATTCTACAATCATAGGAAGTAATAGCATGAGAGTGTTTAACAAAAGTTTTTCTGTGATACTCTTATCAGCTTCGTTCTATATATATTTTATTAATGCTGAGAGGAATTCTACAATGGTAGAAGTGATGTGTAATGGCATAAGAGTGCTAACAAAAACTTTACATTCTAACTCACATGCATACACACCCAGTGACCTTAATCTCTTATGCAATACTCTTATTAGCTTCATTCTATATATATTTTCAGAATGCTGAGAGGCATTGTACAATGGTAGCAAGGGGCAGCATGTAATGGCATAAGAGTGATAACAAAAACTTTACCATTTACATGTCAAAATATTAATATTTAATATAAATATAATATTTTAATATTAATATTTAATATAAATATAATATTTTAAAATACTGCATTTTTTTAGAAAGATGTATTTAAGATATCTATACTAGTTTATTCATGCTTTCTTTGGGTGCATTTACTTAATTAACCTAAATTCAAATTTAACAAAAAGCTTTATTTTCCTTTATATATGTGTAGAAACATATCTATACACACATGCACAGTGACTTTGCCTCTTATGTAATACTCTTATTAGCTTTGTTCTATATATATTTTATTTATTTATTGAACAAAGCTAACATGAAGGATGCTAGCAAAGGTTATGGATTTGGCTTTACACTGCCAATAGCATTTGCTTGAAAGTTTCTAAAGCCTTATCATATATAAACACCCAAAATAGCGCACATAGTGGAACTATTCTTTAATGATTGAAGTGGAGCTCTCCACACCAAGTACAAACTCTATGTCTATAGAGAGGGATACAAAAATTTATGGAAGAGATTAAAGTTGCGCCAATTTCCTTGTCAGAAATATTGTACCATTGGTACATGCACTCCAAGCTCTTGGATCGAATTTGCACCTTTTACGTTTGGAAATTTGTACAAATTTAAGTAGTTCTACAAAGAATTGTTCTAAAGAGGCTCAACCTTTTTGACAAGTGCTTCTGTATGGGATAGTGTACGCATGCACTCAAAACTCTCTAGACTGCACTTCAAGCTTCCTGGAATGAATATTCACCTTAACGAGCCTGAAAATTTGAGCTCCTTTAGTGATTGCTATTAAAAATAATAGAATTGCCCAAAGTGGCTCAAATAATGCTAGGTTTAAATTGCCCAAAGTTGGTTTCTATTTAAAGAAACAATTTGAAGTTGAGTGCAATTAAAGAGGGAGATTGGAATTTCTCCTGTGATTTGATTTTCCCACAAATATAGTTCTTGCAATTCTAATAGTTTTCCAATTTGGAAGGGAATGTAACCACTCAAGGAGTTGTTTGCAAGATTAATAAATCTAAGTTGAGTAAGCAAACCCAATTCCATAGGAATACCTCCATAGAGTATGTTCTCATCCAAATCTAATATAGTTGAGGACGACATGTTTCCTATGGAAGCTGGGATTGTACCTGTTAGTTGGTTAACTCCTAAAGCAAGAGTCTCTAAATGGGAAAGTAGGCCTATGGGAGTTGGGATTGTACCTGTTAGTTGGTTTTCTCCTAATTCAAGAGTCCCTAAATGGGAAAGTAGGCCTATGGAAGCTGGGATTGTACCTGTTAGTTGGTTTTTCCCTAAACTAAGAGTCTCTAAATGGGAAAGTAGGCCTATGGAAGCTGGGATCGTACCTGTTAGTGGGTTTCCTGCTAAAAAAAGAGTCTCTAAATGGGAAAGTAGGCCAAGCTGGGAAGGAATGTTGCCACTCAGATGGTTATAAGACAATAAGATAACTTGCAAAAAATGACAGCTTGCTAGAGTGGATGGAATGGAGCCTTCCAATTCATTTTTAGACAATCTAAGTATCCTAAGCCGAAAAAGCCTCCCCAATTGAGGAGGAATGTGGCCGTGGAAGCTATTATTCTGGAGAGCAAGTACTCTAAGAAAAGAGAGATTGCCAAGGAAAGGAGAGATGGAGCCCACTAATGACATACCTGTGAGATTCAAGGAAACCACACGTTGATGATGAGAAGAGCAGGCAACACCAGTCCAATTGCAGAAAGAGTGATGGGGAGACCAATCAGACAAGCCTCCTGAAAGAGAATGTTTGAAAGCCAAAAGAGCTTCTTCATCAGAATGATAAGAAGGAGAAGAAGAATAAGAAATTGGTATTGCAAAGAGAAATAATGAAAAGAGCATGAGACAGTAGTTGTTTGACATCATCTTGGAGTGCATCCACACTGGTTATCCGATGGTGTTTGTTTAGGGAAATATGTTTGGTATTTAAAGGAGGAGTCGAATTCAAAAACGCGTAGTCGTCTCTTTTAACGTCAACTCCACTCTGCGCTCTTGTCTTTTATTGCGAATAATTAGCGAGGGTAACTCTTTTTGCGAATAAATAGCGAGGGATTATATTAATCTTATCTTCGTTTGTTGTTGCCGGCCATTGCGCATAAATTATAATAAAGGGAGGAATATTTCTTTTTAATGTGACGTTGCATTTATTTCAATTCCATTCCGCGCTTGTCTCTTGGCTGGTCAAAAGCGCGAGAGAAAGTTGTGGAAAATGTATGATATCGCTTTCCTAATAATTAGAGAATTTCTGTTGTCGAATGAAAACCTAGTGTTATTGACATGAGCGCGGAATTAAAGGTATACAAAAGAAATTCACGAGATGATATTGGCCAGGGATAACAGTTTTCTTTCCGTCATTCCGCGTGCTTGACCAGCATAGACTTTGTTATTGGAATGGCCGGCAAGAAGGCATGAGTGCGGAATTAAAGGTATACAAAAGAAATTCACGAGATGATATTGACCAGCGTACACTCGTTAGTCGTTATTCCAATCACCAATGCCCAAGCGCGAAATTATTAGGAAAGTGAGATATCCATTTTCCACAACTTTCTTTGGCGCGATTGACCAGCGATAACACTCAGTTATTCCACAAAGATACTCCTCGCTAATTATTCGTGATGTAACATATTTTTTCCCTAGCTAATTATTCGCAAAGTGAATGAGATGACTCCGCGTTTTTTTATGCGTTGACACGGTTACGTGCTGGTGTGGGGCCCAATTACCTGTCCCGCTTGCTATCCCCGTTTCCATTTTTCCCGTTCACCGTTAGCATTCAAATTGTTCCCGCGCAGTCTCACCGTTTCAGCACATTCAAAAGCAGGTTTCCCACGCAATTGGTTTTCGTTTGTCACTAACGGTCTATGCAAAAATGGCAGGTTTGGAACAAAGTACAGACGTCCATTAAAGCATAATAGACTAGGGATTATTCAATATTGTGGAAACCACGTCAACTGTTAGGGATTATTCAATATTGTGGAAACCACGTCAACTGTTTGACAGGATACCACAAAGAAATCTGGTCTCATGGAATGCAATGCTTGCAGTATATGGGCAAAATGAAAAGGATTTACAGACTTTCAATCAAATTTAATCGGCAGGTGTAAATCACAACTCTGCAATCTTTGTGGTAAATCACAGCATAAAGGAAAGCATTTTTTTGTGTAAAGCTTGTAATTTGATGGTTTATATGCACTCCAGGCTCTGGGGAATGAATCTACACATAACACTATTTGGTTATTTGAGCTCTTCTAGTGAATATCAAAAAATAATGGCTAATTTATATCCTTGTCTAAAGAAGAAATAGTTTGTCTTTCTCTGATAAGTGATGACTATGAAGAAATAGCTCGTCTTTGATAAGAGAATATATATGACAGAGCATTATCAAATGTATTGAGCTTAAGTGGTAAAAGGATAAATTTGGAATTCATCTATTTGCAAACAGCAGACAGGAATAGATAGAAAAAGTAAACTCAAAGTGACTGATTCTTATATCTACTTAGAATTTTAGGTTTAGAAACCAAAAATAAATAAATCAACTCCTATTAAGCTTAGAATTTTATTTTATTTTTCATTTTTATTGAAGAATATGATTGAAGAGGATAGCGTACAGGTTATGGATGAGTCACTGTGTAATAGATGACATGGGGTCGGAAGGTGGGGACTGTGAAGTTGAAAAAGTAGAATATCATCACCTCTATATTTATTTTCTTCTCAATTTTCATTTCGCCTGCTATGAGACCACCACCTTCCGTAAATTTTGGAGCTTAAACTTTTAAGTACAAAATTCATGGGACCACCCACTTAAAATGCTCTTAAAAAATCCCAGCAGCACCCACTGAAATATTTTAGGAATCCCCCTCCATGAGACCGCAACTAAACTCACAAACATTCACTCCAATCCAAGGCTGGAATTTGATGGTCTATTTGACCGTTTTTTCAATTTTAGACCGTATATTACAGCTATAAAATTTATTAGACCGTATAGTTTGACTTGCTAAATTTTTATTAAACCGTAAAAAAATATTATAAGCAAAATATAATATTATAATATAATATAGTATTTATATTTGTAATATATATCATTTTATAATTTTTATTATAAAAAGATGAATTAATTTAGAATAGAATATAACTTTTTTAAATATTTTCTAATATGAATTTAGAAACTTTGAGATTTTTATAATAGTTATCTTTTTTTATATAAATATATGTGATTTATATTATTATTATAAAAATATATATTAGTTTAGAATCTTTTTAAAATAGAATATAATTATTTTTAACTTTTATAATATATTTAACAAGATTTGTTTTTAATATGAACTTAGAAACTTTTGTTAATTGTTAATTATAACAGTGGATTTTTATATTTATTATTAATAATTATCATTGTTTTCTGATTTTTCAAGATATTGCATTTATAAAAGATTTTATATAAAAATTAATAAATTAAACATTTTTTTTACAGGCATTTAAATGACCAAACCGTCATAAAATTTTCATATGACAGGTAGGGGTGACCGTCAAATTCCAGGCTGCTCCAATCTTTTGAAGTTCTTTATCAGAAAATCTTTTAAGAGGCTCAAATAATTGATGTAAGGTCCGATGTACATGCACTCCAAGCTCTCTCGAATGAATCTACACCTTAAATTGTACAATTATTTGAGTCCTATTTGAGTCCCTTTATTTAGGGAAGATCTTTGTTAAATGGTCAGCCGGATGCTTTAGGCTGACTTGATTTTTGCAAGTTTCCTTGCCCGGATCTTGCAATTTCAATTGTAAGAGTAAATTTAAGATTTTTGCTTTATTACTATTAATTATCATCGTTTTCTAATTTTACAACATTTTTTAAGATTTTTATAGAGAGATATCCATGTGACTAATGAAATAACAAAGATTTTAGATGCATCATCTGCATTTTACTAGTGACTTGGTGACTCTTGAACATGATATGTAGATTTATCATTGTTTGTATATTTAACTCTTATCTTTAAATTTATTTGCTAGTTTCAAAATTTAATATTCCATCTTACTTCTAGTTCTTTTCAATCATAAATAAAATCTTGATCTTTGATGACTATGGTGCATAGAAAAAAAAATCTCTAAAATAAAATAATTTTTTAGTAAGGGTTCAATTACTTTTTATTTTATTTACTTATATTTTTTAATTGTTTATTGAAAATTTTAAGAATTACGATTCCTTTTCAAAACTATTTTGGTAATTTAAATGATACATAATAATATATTTTAAAATAATAACTAAATTATATTTGTATTTTTTATTTAATATGTATGATTAATAAAATATTTTAATATAGAAGATTTTATTTAATTTTTTCCATAAATTAAACATTTTTTCGGCAATTTATAATTTTCTTAAATCGTCAAATGAAAGGCCCTGAAATGACCAAACCTTCATAAAATTTTCATATGATTGGTAGAGGTGATCGTCAAATTCCAGGCTTGTGGGGAACCAATTATTGATGGTTCCATCCCCGCTGATATATGGATGTGGTTAATCTCTCAACAAAAGCACATGTCAGAGGCATGATAACATAGAAAAACACATAAAAACATACATAACATGGTAGAACAACATAGTGTGGGGCCCTCCAAGACAAGGGGGGTAAAAGTGACGAATTTGGTAGATGGGAGGAAATGATATAATGACGAAAACATGGAGATAACAACGCCATCAGCCAGTGTTTCCCATGTTTTATTGATAGTCAGCATTGTGGGTGGGATTTTCACCATAAAAGTCATTGACCCGATGGCTTCCGCCAGAAGGCATCACCTTCTCTAAATTTTGTGCACCCTCAAGCATTGGACACTAACATGAGTAGATTTGCAATCTAAATTGTAATAAATATTGTTTTTCGAGAAGATGTGTTTAAATATGATAATGCACAAAACAATTGCATAGGGAGTTGCAGGTGGGAGATACATAAAACTAACCAAAATGACCTAAGGGGTGACTAACCAATTGGGTTGTTATGTGTACAGGGTTTTACAACAGTATGTGGATTGTGGGTTGCAAGTTTCATAACACCCAGTGTTTTGCAACCTACAATTTTACAAAATAGTGTGAATGTCTTGAAAACTTTCTACTTGCAACCCACATACTATTGTAAAACCCTCTACACGTAACAACTCCATTGGTTAGTCACCCCTCAGGTCAATTTGATTAGTTTTATGCATCCCCCACTTGCAGAATGAAATAACTGACAACCTACATTGTGTTTTCCAATCTGCAATTATTTTGTGCAGTTTGTTTTCAATCATATGAAGTAATTGAAATCCAATTTTTACACTAACTATAAGTTGTTAAAAATTGTAAAGGTTCCTTTCATTACATTTGTATTGTCTAAATAACAAAAAAAATTTAGTACATTCATACTGTCAATAAAATTGTAGGTTGCAAAACAATGGGTGTTATGAAACCTGCAACCCACATACTTTTTAAAACCCTTTACAAGTAACAACCCAATTGGTTAGTCACCCCTCACCTCAATTTGGTCTGTTTTATGCAACCCCCACCCGCAACTCCACCCCATGCTCTCCAACCTTTAACTTTGAACATGCAAAATGAAAAACTCACAACATAGAGTGTTTTCCAACATACAATTATTTTGTGCATTATCATATTTAAACACATCTTCTTGAAAAACGATACTTATTACAATTTAAATCACAAATTTACTCACGTCAGCCTCCAATGCCTGCGGGTGCACAAAATCCAGAGAAAGCAATGGCTTCTCACAGAAGCCACCAGGCTAACAACTTTATGGTGAAACCCTTGCCCACAACATTAACTGTCGATAAAACGCAAGAAACACTAGCTAATGGCATCATTATCTCCACTTTCCTTCTGTCTACCAA
Source organism: Sequoia sempervirens (assembly GCA_007258455.2). NCBI lineage: Eukaryota > Viridiplantae > Streptophyta > Pinopsida > Cupressales > Cupressaceae > Sequoia > Sequoia sempervirens. The sequence continues at coordinate 565,717,433 of VDFB02000003.1, read as the reverse complement.
ATTCTGTCACTTTTATCCCTTGTCTTGGAGGGCCTCACACAACGTTGTTCCATCATGTTATGTGTGTTTCTATGTATGTTTTTATGCATTTTTCTATGTTTTTGTAGGGAGACTAGGCACTATGTTGTTCCATCATGTTATGTATGTTTTTATGTATGTTTTGTTTTTATGCGTTTTTCTATGTTATCATGCCTATAACATGTATTTTTATAGGGAGATTAACCGCATCCGTTATTTTGTTAAAGATATATTTTATTTTGAAAAATTATGCCATAAAGTAGGCATATTTATAATTGTGTTTTCAACAGCATGTAGAAATCTGTACTTTCAACGGTATGTAGGAAATCTCCGTATTGTCTATGCAGCCATCAGACTGTACATTTGACCGTATTTATTAATTTATTGAAAATCAGAATACAATACATTTTTTATTTTCAATTAATTAATAGATACAGTCAAATGTGCATTCTGCTGGCTGGATAGACATTGCCGAAAATCTACCCTTTCTTGTGATATAAACTTTTTAATTTTTTAATTGTATTTTACAGTAAAATAGCTAAATACAGTCATACGGCTATCAAATTTATTCCCTGGTCGCAGAATGTCTCTGGTTGACATTCCATGGAGATTGGAAATTCCACCGGAGTTTGCGTCCCCTCAAGCTCGGGTAATGGGGATTGCTGTCTGGGAGTCCATTTTTGACTGAATAGAGGACGAGTAAATTTATGAAGGAGGAGTAAAGGGACACTCTGAATTTTAAGTAATTAATAAATACGGTCAAATGTGCATTCTGAATGTTGGATAGACAATAAGAAAGAAATACACAATAAGATTTTTGGGGCATGAAGGAACACAGATCTGTCAATGGTCCTCAGTAAAGAGAATCTATTTTCCAATGTCAATGGGTCCTTAGTAAAGAGAGAATCTATTTTCCAATGTCATAAAAAAAAATAAAAAAAAAAAATTCAAGATTTCCTAAAAAATAGCTAATTGGTGACAAAGAGCCCATAAAAATGTAACATAAAAGTTAAAACGAAACACAGCAGATCAGCCCCTATACAATAGTGTGTAGAACAAAACAGATAGTTCACACGCATACAAAGCATTACAGGCTGTTATGACACCCCAACACATTTTCCTTCATAAGGGCTGTATCTAAGTTGTAAGATGGCGTGGGAAATCAAACACGGCCTCATGTTCGTCTTTGAATCTTGCATGTTTCTTATTTAAAATGTATATATATTGTCCACAAGTAACCAGAGCAGACGAGCAAAGCAGTTGTACCAGACAATCGAGGGGCTGCAACAGATGATGGCTGATGGGAATGCCTTCATAGCTGCCCAGATAGATTGGCATAGTATTTTAAGGGTTGATTTAGTTGCATACAAGTTAAAAAATTGGTCCCAATGGTACACCTCCACCCCAACCCCCCATAAATAAGAGGACAGGTGCCGAGTAATATTTCAAGCTAAATGGAGAAGCCTAGGGTTTCCTCCTTAAGATCACACACTCACTGAAATTTCCCATTTGTAAAGCACAAAATGCAGATCATAATTTATACATGAATAGCACATCTCGCGGAAAGAACACATTTGTAAAACAGACAGTGTAAAATGAATTTGTTTAAACACTAAAAAGCTTCATAGCCTAAGCAAGGACTCAAATGTATCCTTACCTCCACTCAGATGCTTCGTACCAGCCACCTCTAATTGAGCTGAAACACAAAAAACCCCTAAAATTAAGAAAATCAAACCCTCACTAAAGTTTAAGAAAAGGAAAATAAAAACTAAACTATGGGTGTCTGAATTAATACCATAGCCAGCCAGCGAAGGCACGTACATATGATTTATCCATAATTGCGTGAGGGTGAGTTTAGGTGTAGCAAAGAAATGAAGGGTTAATAGTCATAGTATATATACTATACTGGACAATTCACATAAGGAAGAGACAGAGAGAAGCAGCTGCAGAACTCTTACTACTCGTACGTCATTACAGACTTGTAACGAGTTAAGGTGGCGATAGAGAGTAGAAAGAGGTGGCACACAAAAGCGCAGGCACGTACAGAGAATTGCATAGGGTAGTGAGGACGCAGAACAGGTGGCAAAGGGGTATGGACAATTTGTTAGGCGGGCTCAGACATCTCCCCACGTCCATCGACAGTAGTTAGTATTCAATTTGTGACGTTGCACTGTGGGTCAAATACTTATTTAATATGGAGAGTCGGTTTAATATGGGGAATATGGGAAGGTAGGTTGTAAACCTCGACCATTTTTGGCGGCACACCACATCAAAATTTAGAATTTGGAGATATGCATTTTGTACTCTATTGATTAAATTGGCAACGTCTATGCAGCATTCAGGATACATATTTAGCAGTATTTGACAGTATTTATTAATTAATTGAAATTCAGAATACTATTAAATTGGCAACGTCTATGCAGCATTCAGGATGCATATTTAGCAGCATTTGACTGTATTTATTAATTAATTGAAATTCAAAATTATTCTGAATTTTAATTAATTAATAAATACAGTCAAATGTGCATCCAGAATGTTGAATAGCCATGGGCGATTAAATTGATTGGTGGAACTTTGTGGTCACTTGCACCATCATCTTCTTATTTTGGTTTGATAAGCAAGTTGCTCGTATCCATATGTTTGCAAATTGTAGTGCCCAACAAATTTGATCATGTCTCCTATGAGCTTGAGGGAGATTCGTTCAATTCTCAACTACAAACTTAGGTCTCCAAGCTCTATTGCTAGTTCAAAGCTACAAATGCTCACTAAGCCAAAGGTGTTCAAGTTTTAGCTCGCTTAGAAGAGATCAAGGTAGGACACAAAGCCTCTAAGCACTTCTTCAAATCCCTACAACTCAAGTATTCTCACTCTCATGTCCATGCTCTTAGAACCTAGTAGGTTGGCTTTGCTCTCTACCAAATATGTTTCAATCTTTCCTAGATCATTACAAGATAATGTTTGAAGCATAGTTTAAGAGTCTTAAGAGTATTGATATATACTCCAACAATGTCTTGATGTTGTTTCTACCTATCTTAGTCAGGTGATTGGCTCTACTTGACATACTCAACTTACTCTTAAGAAGTTGCACAATATGCTTTGTGAATGGCCAATGACAAGGTTTCAATCTTAAATGGATTTCCATATCATTTTTCCAAAGTCACCTTGTACTTCATGAGACAACATTTGCTCCAAATCTACTAAGAGGCTTTTGAAAAGGATTCCTTGAGGTTTGTGATCAAACATAGTACTATCAAATTTATTTTTGAAGTTGGAAATCCAAAGAGTATTTTTAGTGCAACCTATCAATTTGCTTGATGTGTCCCACAAAATTCATGCCAAAACATTGCTTGATATGCATCACTTGTTTTCCGCATTATTCATCTAAAGAAAATTGTCTTCATTTGCAACCACTATGATCTTGATGATATTGTAGATACCCTAAATTATCCTAACCTACGAGCAACACCTTTTTGCTAATTTTCACTCTTCTTCACTAAATGATTAACTAATACCTTATTATTTAATTAATATCAATCTTCATATTCTACTATTAATTAAGTAATTTTATATTATTTAATTAATTCATTCAAATTCATCATTTTCGACTAATTAAATAAATCATATTTATTTACTAAACTCATGATTATCATTATTGTCTCTAACTAATTAAATAGATCAAATTCATTTAATAAAGTCCTAATTTAACATTATCCTTCATGATTAATTAGATAAATCTTATTTATTTAATTGTGTTGTCAACTTAACTTATTCCTTTATTTTAATTAAATAGTTATCATTAATTATTTAATTAACATCAAACACCCTTCTCATAATAAATAAGTGTTACAAATTATTTAATTAAAACCATTTTTCATGTTCTACATTAAATAATTAATTTAATTATTTAAATTCCCCAATATTTATTCAACATGATCTATTAGTAAATAAATTTTTTTAATTAATTCAATCTTTGTTTGCATAGTCCTCTCAAGATCAATTAATTATTTAATTAATCAATCATCCTCACACATTTGACTAATCAATCACACTCATTGATTATTCAATCTCATATGTTGATTGATCAATCACATCCATTGATTACTCAATCTAATATGTGGACTAACAAATCAATTTCCACCAATTATTCAAATGCCACTAATTAATATATCAATTTCCACTGATTTTTCCATTCCTACTAATTAATAAATTAATTTTCAATGATTATCCAATCAATTTCCTTGATTGGATCCATCATGCCAATTAACTATTCAATCTATTTCCTCTCAACAGACCTCAACCACTGATCATGATCTTTCATCTTTTGATCCAAATCATTCATCTGAAATAAGCATTTCTATAAAAGCTAGTCGTGTTGCACATTCAAGGCTAACCACAAATTCTCAATATTGGGCATCCTTTATCATTCAACAACATTTGAAGCTTGAAGCAACATTGAGCATACAAAATCTAAGAGCAAAAGCAAGGATATGAATGGAGAGAAACAACAAAGGTGATTCAAAGATAGCATAGAAAGGAAGGTAAAATTGTATCAGTTTGTTATCTTCTATGTTGTATTTATCCTTCGTTGATAGATTGATTTGAGTTAGTTTGGATTTACAGTTTAGTGGTTACTATGATTGATTCATGCTTCATGTATATTATAAACTCAATTTTTTATCTTACATTTGGTGAACTTGACATGAACAACACATTTTAATCTATTTTCATATGGGTCTAAGCATTTTGTGTAGCTATAGGAATTGTGACACAATCACATATTATAGAGACACAACTGTGGAAAAGTATAATGCAATCACTCAGTCCTGAACCATAGTTAACTAACTGTGCAATGCAGTCACCTAGCCTCATGATTCATACATAGTTTAACATGTCATATGTCACTATTTTTTTGTTTATGTTGTAGGTTTGATGGTTTGCCGCATCTAAGCCATCCTGAAATGCAATCGCCTCTTTGTGAAACACAGTCGCTACTCTGTGTGACACAATCACTGCCTTGTGTGATGCAGTTGTTGCTCTATGTGATGTAGTTGAGCCCTTATGTGATCAGCTGACTGATAAAAAAATAAAAAGGTAAAATATTGTTAATACTATGATGATTTTTGATTTTTATTAGTAGGTTATGTTGAATATACTTGAGAAAACCTAGAGGGTGGGTGAATTAGTTGTACATTAAAACATTAAAACCCTCATTAACATTCAAATCTACAATAATCCTTAAACCCTTATCATGCATTATCAACATATAAATATGAGAAACAATAATGAAAACACATCCATACTCATGAGAATGTCAAATTTACGTCGAAAACACAAGAAAGGAGAAACTATGGTAAGGATTAGCTCACAATATAAAGTAATTGCAAAAGTGAATACAATAGGCTCACTGTTGAAGGGATCACTACCCAAAAGAAAGAATGGATAATTGTTAATGGCTCACTGTCAAATTAGAAAGAAGAAGATAGAAGATTGTTACAATGATAAATCCTTCTCAGAGAAATAGATAATATCCACCACTACAACTTTGCACCATCAGTAACCTCCAACTCACTACTATCAAAAACTTCAAGTACTTTACAAATGTAGACGCTTCTTCTCACTATATTAGATTCATAGGCATTAAGCTCACACTTCAGATCTTTGCATCTGATTAAACTCACATCCACACCACTTCTCCAACAATTCACCTTGTTTTTATACCATCCACAAACTTAGAAACATCTTTCAAGGTTGGTTATGCACCTCAAACGTGTAAATTCAAATTAGGTCGAAACCAAAATATTCCCTTGGTTGAGAGGAATGAAATCAAACCACATCACACCTTAAATAAAACCTAAATCCACACATACGTGTCATGCCACACTTCCACAAACACCAAAGCATATCCACAATTAGTGTAAACACCCAAGGTTAGTCAAACCTATGTTAACACCATTAAACATTTTAAGTACACGCTTCACCAAATCCAAAGACAACTCATGGACCACACATAACACTTAAACACAATCTAAATATTCCATCAACACCTTGAAATCCAACAAATCCTTTGCAACATCATACACCTAAATAACATACTCATTTTGTACACCTATTTCACCTTCTACATGCACTGCAACACATGAATCCAAACTTGTGAAACACCAAAACATAAAAAACTTAGACTAAATATAGATATGAGAAATATAAGCACACTTTTAGATCTTTAAGACCAGAAACCACAATGTGGAGAAATGCAAAGCAAAACCATTTCTCCCAGACAACACTGCTTCATAGTTTACACATTGGTGAACACAACTTCTTCTGTCAAACGATCCAAAACTTGAAACTCTGGATATAACATCTTTGAACACCTTTGATCAACATATTTTAACCAAACAATCAGATCTTCAAATGTGAAGAAATGTGGAGAAAAACATTGAACACCACTCTACCACACTGAACACTCTTTACCACAGTATCTCCTCTTTTATTCAAATTTTCTCAAAAGCACTTGAAAACCAAGCACACAAACACCATCTCAATATTTGCAACACCTCCTCAAAATCTCAACCACACAAGAGGTTAAACATCCATAAACATATGTTCATCAAAGCAACACTAGAGGTTAACATTGGTGATACTATTAATGACAACATGATGCAACCAACCAAAGGGTGAAGCCACAATAGTGGTTTACAATTGAAGTGAGGAAGGAAAACTCACAAAAAATGAATGCATGGAAAAAAACTTTATTTTAGGGGTTCGTACGAACCTATTGGTTCGACTGAACCAATTAGGGGTTTGGTAGAACCTAGGTTTGGCCGAACCCTCTTAATACTTTCCTGCCAAAAAATCCATCAAAACCCCTTATAGAAGGGGGGTTCAAATGAACCCTGGTTCAAACAAACCCCCTTTATTCATCATCCCCCCCTGAGACACAAAAAAAATGAATTTTGGCACTTCGGAGCTCAATTTGAGGATGAAAATAGAGGAATATTCACAAACCCAAATGGAATCAGTCCTCAGAACGAGCTATCCAACGAATATAATTTTAATATTTTTTGGTTTTACTATGTATTTTTTTTAGTTTTATTAAACATAATTTTTCATCAAAAATGAAGGTCTTTGTTCTACACATGTGGAAAAATAGCAAATTATCAAAAAAAAAAATTGAATTTTGATATATACAAAAAATGCTATGTGTTATACGGTCGCGCTATGTCTGAATTGTAATTGGTTTGACTTTGAAACATGATTAAAGAAAAAATATTCAATAAAATTTTTTCCAACCAAGTGGAAGCACTAGATATCAGAGTTGTGAATCTAAATTCAAAAGAATTATAATTTTATCCTTCATGGAAAAAGGTTATGTGTTATACTGTACGCTCACTTTTAAAAATGTTATTTTTTGAAAAAAATAGTTTTCATGGAGATGGAAAAAGAAGTGGAATCTCATTCCAAAAAATTTTGAAAAAAAAATATTTTAGAATCTATAGACAAAATGTGATGAGACTCTAGTTTGCATCATCTTCAAATTCTTCAGTTTAGCCGCTATAGGTGCTCGAATGTGAAGATTTAGTTTAAAAAAATAATTTCAGTGTCCAGTTTGGCCAAAAATTATAAACCACTATTGTGGGATCACCCCAAAGCATCTTCATAGGTTGACATCAATGCAACAACAAATATTTGTTGACATCAATGACAACATAAACTTCCAACAATCTCCCCCTTTTTCATTGATGGAAACACATGATATGAAAAACCATCAACAACAACAACAAATTTTATCACCAACTCATAAGAATACTACTCCCCCTTACACAATCACCTATACTTTCCAACACTTTCTCTTTGACAGGACTTCTCTCCCCCTTTCTTCATATGGTTTTGTAGTTAACTTTTGTCCCCCTCTGATATCAATGGCAAAGGATGACATAAATTATTTTCTTTGCTTCCCCTTTGACAACAATCGCATACACGTTCTCTCCCCCAAGGGAAACACCTATAAGGGACAACAACTACTCAACTCACTTCCTCTGACAACACCAACACAATGAACACTTACTCCCCCTGACTACAACAACCAACAATGCCACTACCTACTCCCCCTAAGAGGTAGCCACCAACATCAGTCTAGAACAAGTAATGAATCTTAAAATCCACTGGATTGATGCATAACCTTATACATCTAATTGAAAGAAGGAGGAGCAATAACCCCTAACTTCTCCTTGAGATACTCAAAATTATCCTTAGGAAGAGCCTTAGTGAAGATATCAACAACCTGATCTTTAGTAGGCACATACTCCAACTTCACCTCATTCTCTGCAACCTTTTCTCTTAGAAAGTGATACCAGATTGAGATATGCTTTGTCCTTGAATGCATTATCAGATTCTTTGAAATATTTATAGCACTTCTGTTGTCACATAAGATAGAAATCGGTTCATCATATGACACTTTGATATCCTTCAAGGTTTGCTTCATCCACAATACCTATGTCCAACATGATGCTACAACAATGTATTATGTCTCTACAGTAGATAGTGACACTGAATCCCGCCTCTTTCTTAACCAAGACACCAACTTGCTTCCAAGAAAGAAAGCACCACCACTTATACTTCTACTATCATCCACACAACCTACCCAATCTGCATCTATATAAGAACTTAGAGAGAAATCAGTATCCTTTGGATACCATAAACCATGTTCTAGAGTGCCTTTCAAATATTTGAATATTCTTTTTACTATTTCCGCATATGAGTCTCTAGGATCTTCTTGAAATCTAGCCTCAAGACAAAGTGCATACATGATATCTAGTCTAGTAGTAGTTAAATATAGCAGTCCTCCAATCATTGATCTATACTTTCACTGATCAAGTTTAAGATATTCTTCATTCTTACTCAGCTTGCAACCAATAACCATAGGAGTACATGCCAATTTAGAGTATTCCATTCCAAACTTCTTCAACATTTCCTTAACATACTTTGACTGTGATATGCATATTCCTTTCTTTTTTTGATTGATTTGAACTCCAAGGAAGAATTCATCTCCCCAAACATAGACATCTCAAAATCTTTCTACATTTCATTTGAAAATATTTTGCACATACTTTCATTTCCTCCAAATATTATATCATCAACACATGTGCACAACCACAATCAAAATATTATATTTCTCAACTTTAAAGTAAAGATTGATATTTGTGGTACCTTTATTGAATCCTTGCTACAACAAGTACCTATCCAATATTGCATACCAAGCTCTAGGAGCTTGCTTGAGTTGATATAATTCATTCTTCAATCTGTAGACCATATTAGGATCATTTGATAACTGAAAGCCTTCCAATTATTCAATGTATGCCTCTTCTTCCAACTCACCATTCAAGAATGTAAACTTCACATCCATCTGATAAAATTTGAAATTCTTGTGTGTTGCAAAAGCCAAAAGCATCCTAATAGGCTCCATCCTTTCCACTGAGGCAAATGTCTCTTCAAAGTCTATTCCTTCTACTTGTGAGCAATATTTACACACAAGCCTTACTTTTTTCCTAATAACTTCTCCATTCTCATTCATTTTATTCTGGAAAACCCACTTGGTTCCAATCACATTCTTGTATGTTGGTCTTGGGACAAGTTCCCAAGTCTGATTCTTTTCAATATGCATTAGTTCTTCTTCCATAGCCTTGATCCAAAATTCATCTTTGCATGCATTATTCACTATTTTAGGTTCAACTTTGGAAAGTAAAAATTAGTTTACTTATTCTTCTATCATAGCAGCCTTTCTCCTTATCAATACACCTCTACTTTTTTCACCAAATATCCAATCTTCAAAATGATTCTTTTGCATATACTTAAGGGTCTTAGGGATCCTTTCTAGAGATTTTTCCTCTTTAGCATGCACTTCTTTTTCCTTACCCAATATCTTTCTCTCTTTCTCTACAAGAGTACCCATCTGATTCATATCTATCTATCAACACTAAGCTTTTATGTATGTCTTCATCCACTTTGACACTTGCACTTTAAACAATCATTTTTAGCCTCTTATGGTAGCACTGGTAAGCCTTGCTCTTTGTAGAGTATCCAAGGAAGATTCTTTCATCAGATCTTGCATCAAACATTCCTAAGTTTTCTTCATCTCTTCTAATATAGCACTTGCTTCCAAACACTCTAAAATATTTGACAGTATGAGACCTTCCATACCATAACTCATAGGGAGTCTTTGAACCATTTTTCCTTATGCACACTCTAAGTATGTACACTACAGTATGAATTGCTTCTCTCTAATAGACATCCAATAGATTTTCTTCCTTCATCGTTTTCTTTGTTGCTTCTTGAACAATCTTATTCTTCCTTTCCACCACTCCATTTTGCTGAGAAGTCCTAGGAGCTAACAAATGTCTATTTATTCCATGATCTTCACAAAAACTATTAAACTCATTAGATGTGAACTCTCCACCTCTGTCAGATCTTAAACATTTTATTTTCATATCCATTTCATTCTCAACCATAGCTTTAAATGCCTTAAACTTATCTAAAGCTTTTGATTTTTCTTTGAGAAAGGTTACTCAAGTCATTCTAGAGTAATCACCAATCAACAACATGAAATACATGTCACTTTGAAAACTTCATGTTCTTATAGTTCCACAAAGGTCTATATGCACGAACTCCAAAGGTCCTACAGTATAATATTCTTTGGAATTGAACCTTTTTCTTATTTTCTTCCCAACTTGACATTCCTTACAAACTTCATTTATAGGCTTTGTAATCTTTGGCAGATCTCTCACAGCTTGAGCAAAGCTAATACTAACTAGGCTACCAAAATTGATGTGACACATTCTCCAATTCCATAGCTAAATTTCATTGATTTGAGTCATAAATCACATACCATTAGCACCCTTAAGCTAATAAACATTTCCATATATCCTTCTTCCTACAACAACTAGAGTTCTAAAGCCTTTCATGATATCACAACCATCATCTTGAAATACAAGATTATATCCTTTTCTACACATTTTTCCTACACTTAGAAGATTATGTCAGGCCCCTTAACATAAAGAAAATCATCTATATTATGCTTTCCATCAAAACTAATTGAACCTTTTCCACATATCTTAGCCTATTTATCATCTCCAAACTTAACAAGGCCACCTTCAAACTTCTCAAGTTTAAAAAACTTATTTTTATCACCTATCATGTGATTTGAGCATTCGTTATCAACAATCCAGTAGTTTTTGTCCTCTCTAGCATGAAAATCGGTCACCATAGTTCCATTATGACTTACTTTTGAAGCAACTTCCTTCATACATCTCTCGAAGTTACTAGAATTAGTTCCAATATTTAGATCCATGAAAAAGCATTCATCATTCCCATCATTCGAGTAATTAGATTCATCATCAGATATACTTGCATCTTCTTTAACATAATAACTTCTCTTAATTGATTTAACTTTATTCTCCTTAAATATATCATTTGAATATTTGATTGGAAATATTGAAGCATATGACTTATCTTTCCATAATTGAAATATTTGAAAGATAACTTACCTTTGTATTTTCCAGTGCCCTTTTTCAATCTCCTCACAAAGTTTTTTTCTAGCTCATCAAACTCATATGGGTCAGATTCCTCAATCTTATTTGCTTTTTCGGCTTTAAAAGAAGTCTCTTTTATTGAATTTGGACCAAACTCTCTCAATTCAAAAGTAGTTAAAGCATCGAAGAACCGATCTTTAAAATAATTATCTAAATTATGAGCTTCTTCAATAGCAGAAACCTTATGACTATAAGTTTTAGGAAGAGTTCTTAATACCTTCTCTACAACCTCATCTTCTTCAAGTTTTCCACCAAGGCATTTGATGGAATTGAAAACTTCGTCCACTCTATGCATGTAGCTTGAAATATCTTCATCTTCTATCATCCTTACGGTTTCAAACATAGTATTCAAATTTTGCATCTTTGATTGTTTGACCTTATCATCTCCTTCATAGGTACTTTATAGCTTTTTGTAGATCTCACTAGTAGTTTTAAAACTCATAACTTTCAAAAGTTCTGAATTGGAAAGACCACTCAAAAGAGCATGCCTTGATCTCATAATTTGTACTCAAACCATTTGCAGGCATTGTATATCCAGTTTCAACAAACTTCCAAACTCCAAATCCTAGAGAAACAAGGAAACCTTCCGTCCAGGTCTTCCAGAATGCATAATCAAATCCATCAAATAGAGGAGCCTCCTTCTAATTCGCCATCCCAGATCTACCTCAAGTGGTTAATATTTCTTCCAAGGAACCTTGCTCTGATACCAATTGTCAAATGCACAAGAAAACTAAGAGGGGGGTGAATTAGTTGTGCATTAAAACATTAAAACCTTCATTAATATTTAGATATGCATTAATCATTAAAACCTTAACAACCTTTAAACCCTTATCATGCATTAGTAGAATATAAATATTCAAAACAACAATGCAAAAACATCCATGCAAACGAGAAGACTAGATTTATGTGGAAAACCCAAGAAGGGAAAAACCACAGTGAGGATTAACTCACAATATAAAGTAATTGCAACATTGACTACAATAGGATCACTACCCAAAAGAAAGAAGGGCTCGCTACCAATGGCTCAAGCCTCATTGCTAGATTAGAAAGAAGAAGATAGAGGATTGTTACAATGAGAAATCCTTCTCGAAGCAATAGATAATATCCACCACTACAACTCTGCACCATTAGTAACCTCTAGCTCATTGCTATCAGAAACTTTTGGTACTGTGGAAATGTAGAACCTTCTGCTCACTACATTGGAGTCATAGGCATTAAGCTTGCACTTTAGATCTCTACATTTGATTAAACTTGCATCTTAACACATCCTCATGTCCACACCACTTCTACAACAATTCACCTTTCTTTTATACCATTCACAACCTTAGAAATATCTTTCAAGGTTAGCTATGCACCTCAAACATGCAAATTCAAATAAAGTCAGCACCAAAACATTCCCCTAGTGGAGAGAAATGAAATCAAACCACATCACACCTTAACTTGGACCTAAATCCACACATACAATCCATGCCACACTTACACAAACACCTAAGCATATTTGTAATTAGTGTAAACACCCAGGGTCAACTAAACCTGTGTTAACACCATTAAACATTTAAGTACACGCTTCACCAAATTGAAAGACAACTCACAGACCACACACAAAACTTAAACACACTCTATAATATTCCATCAACACCCTAAAATCCAAAAAATCCTTCACAACATCATACACCTAAAGAACATACTCATTTTGTACACCCAATTAACCTTCTACACACTACAAGACATGAATCCAACCTTGTGGAGCTCCAAAAAACAAATAAATCAAGCTAATGATAGATATGAGCAATATATGCACACTTCCAGATCCACAAGACCAAAAGCCACAATGCAGAGAAATGAGGAGCAAAATCATTTTTCCCCGACAATGCTACTTCACATTTACACGCTGGTGAACACTACCTCTTTTGTCGACCGATCTATAACCCAAAACTCTAGATATAACATCTCTAATCAACATTTCCAAACCACAAAAAAAGATATTCAACCATGAAGAAATGCGGAGCAAAACACTAAACACCACTCTTCCACACTAAACATGCTTTACCACATTGTCTCCTCTTTTATTTAGAATTTCTCAAGAGAACTTGGAAACCTAGCACCACAAACACCATCTCAATATTTGCAACACATTCTCAACATCTTAACCACACAAGAGGCTGAACATCCACAAACATATGATCATCAAATTAACACTAGAGGTTGACATCAGTGATACTACTAATTACAACATAATGCAAACAATCAAATAATCTCCATAGGTTGACATCAATGCAACAACAAAGATTTGTTGAAATCAATTATAACACAAACTTCCAACACGTCAGTATTTTCGTGTTACTAATAAATCTCTTTTAGCTTGTGTTGTCATTTTTTTCTTCATATTTATCTAACACACACTCCAAATTTGGTGTTTAAAAATGAACATGGGTTTGTCATATTTCAAATTTGGTGTTTAGAAAATGGACATGCCTACTTCACACTTGAAATTTTTTGTTTAAAAAAGAACAACACAAAATCACATTTATATTTTTGGTGCTCCTAAAATATACAAGACAACTATCATTTTTTCATCTTGGTTAAAGTTGATAGCATGCTTGAACATGACATCTTTCTTTTTGGTGCATTAAAAACAAACAATACAACTATCATTTTGCTATCTTGGTTAAAATTGATGGTGTTCTTGAAATGACATCTTTCTTTTTGGTGCAATTAAAAACAACCATTTGATTTTTGTCTCTTGTGCACTTGCACATGGTGTATGGCTCATAGTATCCTCTCCCCTTGTGCACTTGTGCGATCATGGGTGATGAGAAATAGCAATATTAAATGTCACCATTTTATTTGAAGTAGGAGGCTTTCCTTGAGATGCATCCTTCCTGGAGAACTCAAGGAAACCTCAAGCGGTGTTTTTAGGTGCACTATATGTCATATCTCAATTTCATTGCTTGCATTTAATAATGTTGAGTTAATTGAAATAATTAAAAAATGGAAATAGCTATAGGATTCATGTGTTAAATTTATATTCATAATGTCAATTTTTAATTTATATGAGGAAAATCTAGTTGGGCATGTTACATTTGGTATCAAAGCTCAAGGTTCAACTCTAGGCCTATTAGCCCATGATGGTTGAACTAGGGAATAAGAAACCCTTAACTATATTTGAGTTACCTAGAAAATAACCAATCTAAATTGGTTGCAAGAAATGGGAAGGTCCAAGACGGGAAGAAAGAAGGGAAAGACTATTAGGGCTTCGAAAAAGCCAGTCATTATTGAAGAAAATCTCAAACTTGAGAACCAACTCGAGATTCATAATGATGAAACTCTAGCACATGCCCTCACACATCTCAAGTTAGAGAGAGGCAAAAAGATTAAGGAGTCCAAACGAACTCCTAAGGCTAAGAAAGCCTTTGCATTTAGAGACTAACCAATAGGATGTGGACCTAATGCACATCTATTGACTAAGGAGGAGGAGTGCCTACGTGTAGATCTTGCCTCACCTAAGAGGGAATATGTAGATTTAGATGAGGATCCAAAGGAATGTCCTATTTTCGCTAATGAGGAATTGCTTAGAGTGGAAAATCTTTTGTAAATAAGGATCAATGTAAATCTAAAATTTAATATAAATAAATAGTCCTTTTTTGTTGTTCAATAGCATGAACTTGAAAGCTTGTCTTGATGTGAATGTGAAAGAACATGTATATCTCTTCTAGATTACATGTTGTGTGTAATGTATTGTATATATGCAATGGTTTCAATGTAAAACCTTATGTTAAGATACGCTAAATGTGACTATGGCATAGGTTGAGTGTGAGTCATTATGGTGACCACCAGACAAGAAGCAGGCAATAGCAGATGGGACAATGGGCTAAGCAAGAGGCTAGACCAAGTCCTAGAACTCTTGAATTGGAAAGAAACTCGAGTGGACCATTTGGAACAAGAGGTTTGAGGGGTGTGGGAAGATTATAATCTTAGGAATGAGATACTTGACCAAGGAGAAAGGGCCCAAGGGAATCCTAATCAAGGTCGAATTGAGGAAGAACTAGGGAAGGATCTTAAGAAGGTAGCACCACCGAAATTTGATGGCAGGGCCATCAGAGATGGGGCTGAGGATTGAATCATAGAAATGGAAAAATATTTTGGACTCCGCAACTTGTAAGACCAAACCAAGGTTGCTTGGGCTACATATCAATTTTATGGAGAGGTAGCTACTTGGTGGGACAATGAGAAGGTAGAAGGGATACTTTTTTAAGAGGAGATCACTTGGGAGTTTTCAATCCAATATTTCAAGAATAGATAGCTACCACAACTTTTCTTTGATAAGATGACTGAATTTTAAAATCTAACCCAGGGTGTCCTGACAATAATTTAGTATTGGGAGAAGTTTACCAACTTTCTCAAGTATGTGCCGCAATATCAATCTGATGAGCGTTTCTGGATACAAAAGTTTATATATTGGGATTGAGACCCCACATTGGAGCTGAAGTGGATCTTCATAATCCTCTTACAATGGTGAAAGCTTTTGAGAAGGCCATTAAGTAAGAACAAAAGTTGCAACAGTTGTCCAACCATCCCAAAGGATCAGACTCCAATCCTTAATTCAAAAACAAAAGGTTTTGGAAGGGTGAAAAATAGAAGGGAAATAAATTACATCGGATTAGAAGTTTTAAAAGGGAAGGAGACCCTTCGAAAAAGGAAGAAGGCACCAAGGTAGAAGGAATAAAAGAACTAACAGGAGCAATGATAGCTATAATAGTAACCAAGGGTACTCAAAAGAAGATAGGCTTGGAGGTCAAAAATGACCATGTGATGGGTGTTAAACTTGTGGGGGAGACCTTTGTGCATCTAATTTCCCTTAGAATTCGAAGTCACAAAAGGAAGGAAACCAACAACAGACCTTGCAGTACAAGATCCATGTAGTCGTGGATAACAAGCAAGTAGAGTATCAGGCTTCTTGAATACAATTGAAAGGTAAGCTCTATGGCTAAACTATTTCTATTTTGATAGATATCAAAGCTACTGAGTGTTTCATAGATCCTAGAATGATTTCTAAGTTACCCATTCAACCTACATATCTAGGAAATTCATGGTTTGTTCAATATGGGAATCGAGCAGAGCAGGAAGTAGATTCATGTTTATTTCACAACAAGTAAGAAATTCCCAACCTCCTAACCCAACTAGACCTTTACATGGCACCATTAGGATCCTATGATGTAATCTTGGGAATCAACTAGTTAACTGTGCACAAAGCAATTGTAAATTGTGAGGATAAGATGGTGAGTTGTATGGATGACTATGGGAACCTAGTTGAGATACAAGGGATACAACGACCCTTCGAACTTAGGAAGATCTTATCTATGCAACTCAAGAGAGCTCAAAGAAAGGGTTGTGTCATATATGTTGTGCATGTTAGTGAACCCGACAATGAGAAACCATAACCAAATGATTATCCAATTCTTAAGGAATTTCAGGATGTGTTTCTCGAAGATCTCACCTAGATGCCTTTGAAGCAAGAATTTGATTTCTCCATTGACCTAGTGCCAGGATTCAAGCCACAATCTGAGACCTCATATAGGATGACCACCACAGAGCTTTATGAATTGAAGGCCTAGTTACAAGAACTGTTATGCAAGGGACTTATTAGACCCAATGTGTCACTGTGGGGAGCACTGGTTATCTTTGTGAAAAAGAAGGATGGAACGTTACGTCTATGTATTGACTATCAGATATTGAACAAGGCGACCATCAAGAATCGCTACCCTCTTCCAAGGATCGATGAATTATTTGATCAGATGAAGGGAGCAACATTATTCTGAAAAATAGATCTCAAATCTGGATACCATCAATTGAGGATAAGGGAAGAATATATTCCAAAAATGACTTTTAGAGATTGGTATGGGCATTATGAGTTCACCGTTGTACCATTTGGGTTGGCCAACACATCTGTATCCTTCATAAATATTATGAACAATGTGTTATGAGACTGCTTGGATGATTTTGTCCTAATATTTATTGACAACATTTTAGTTTATTCCAAGTCTATTCAGAAGCACAATCGATACTTGAGAATAGTCTTATAATGTCTGACGGAAAAGAAGCTTTTTGGAAAGCTATCCAAGTGCTTGTTTTATCAAGACAAGGTGCATTACCTAGGTCACATTATCTTAGTTGAGGGAGTCTCTGTAGAACCTGAGAAGATAAAAGCAATTATGGAATGGTTGGCACCTCAGAGTGTGACAGAGGTGTAAAGCTTTATGGGCCTTTCTAGATGTTACAGAAAATTTGTGCAAGGATTTTCTAAAATTCATCTCTGATAACATCTCTCCAAAAGTAAGGAAAGATATTTGAATGAATAGAGAAGTGTGAATAAGATTTCCAAATCCTAAAGGAGAAACTCATAGCAACACCAGTGCTAATTATTCCATACCACAATGGTCAATTTTCATTGATCACGGATGCTTCGGGAGATAGAGTAGGAGCAGTGTTAATACAAGAAGGGCAAGTAGCACGGTGTATGAATCTAGGAATCTAAAGTAGCATGAAGTAAATTGCACGCCACACTATCTGTAATTAGCAGCTATAGTGCATGTCTTACAGATGTGGAGGCACTATCTTTTGGGAAAGCCATTTGAGCTAAAATAGGATAATTTAGGATTGAGATACATCTTCACTCAACAAAACCTCAATGCAAGACAAAGGAGATGGCTAGAGTTCCTTAGCAAATATGATTTCAAAATTGAGTATATAAAAGGAAAGTAAAATCGAGTGGTTGATGCTCTTAGTAGAAGAAGGCGTCTAATGGTTATGACCTTTACAAGGTATAATTTGAGGTAGCAGGTGATGTAGCACTTGCAAGGTGATGAGCATTATGAAAGAATGAAAAAGGCTCTAGAAGAAAATCTGCCAGACCATCGATTTGATGGGTACAAGTTTGAGTCAGATGGTATCTTGTGATATTAGAGGAAGATGTATATTCCAGATTCTGGAGAGCTTAGGAAGCTAGTCTTAGAAGAAGTGATGTAGTGAGGAAGGACTCAAAACAACTTCCCTAACACTCTCAAACAAGACTTCAATACTAAGGTAGCAATCATGCACTTTTTCTCATACTAGACAATGATTTCTCAAGCCCAAAAGGTGGGGCAGCATACTAAAAGGCACTCAATGTTTAAAGAAAACATGGAATGAGGGTAAAGTGAGTTTTTTAGACCAACGTCAACATATTTGGAAGGTCTCCAAGCATGCACATCTCCAAACACATGTTTGACACCAATAAACTGATAAATTGGGCTTATTGACACTAGGTATATGCAAGGGAATGACACCAAACAAAGGAAGCAACTTGTACTATGGATTATTGGGCATGAATAGAATTCTAAAATCATGTCATAATGATTCTTAAAACCTTTCCTTCACTAGTAAAAAAACACCAATATATGACTAAATAAACTACTAAAAATTGCATATAAATGACTAATTTGGTCACGTGACCATTATTAGTTTATTGCCGGTCATTTATAACGCAACTAAATGTATGACTAAACTATTTTAATCATTTATTTAGTCATTGATTTAGTCATTTATTTAGTCATTAATTTTAGTGACGTGACTATTTTAGTGGTTTATTTGTAGTCATTTATAACACCACCAAATTTATGACTAAACTATTTTAGTCATTTATTTAGTCATTGATTTGGTCATTGATTTAATCATTAATTTAGTCATTTATTTAGTCATGGTAGTGATTTGTTTAGTCATATATTTAGTCATTAATTTAGTCATATATTTAGTCATTGATTTAGTCATTGATTGTTGTTAACTGATCATTTATTTAGCCATGGTACTCATTTATTTAGTCATACTTTAGTCATATATTTAATCATTAATTTAATCATGTATTTAGTCATCATATATTTAGTCATTACAAATCAAATCTAACTTAATTAATCTTCACAAATTAATGCATTTAAACTTCAAGTATCATAGATATTCAAATGTTGAAGAAGCACCATGAAATGAAGACTAAAATGTTTGAACAAATATGATTGATCAGACACAAACACAAATAGATTACAAATCAAGAGGAGCCACAACATAGTATTTATGAGTAGAAAAAAAACCTCTGAAAATTTACTTTATTAAAACCTCATTGCAAATCAAAATCTCATTGGTTACATTTAATGTCTCAATGACACTATACAACTTACAGACACTATATAAACATAATACTCCTATTTTCATATACTTGTACTATTTTCCCCTTCCTTAATTATAGTCCTTTTGGAAGGGCAATGACCTCCTATAGGGGCTTGATCCATTTAATCCCCTTGCAAATCCATATTTTTCCGCTGCTATTGGTTTCGGCTCTGCCAAACTCTTCCTCACTGGTATTCACCTTTCACTTCTCCAATTTGGAGCTATAGCCTGAAAATAAGGTTTCAAAATTTGCACATCAAAAACTCAGAAAAGTCAAATAATGCAGAGGATAAATTTCAAACATTTTCTTTTCCTTTTCCAACTATGGCACCCTAAACTTAGGCACTAGATTTAATGTTTCCTAGTTATCTCTTACAATTTTTAAAAAGATGAATTCATGCAAGACAACAAACAAATAGAAAATATTCAATTAGTGATATGCAACTGCCTTATTCCTGAACAACTGATCAATAGTTTGATTAGTGATTGTAAATTTGTAATTGATATACTTGAAAATTTCCTTTCCTGTGTGTGAATTGGAGCTTTGGATGAGGTTATGAACATCCATCCAAAACATATTTGGAATTATATTTTTATCAGATAACACAATTCTCACATGAACTATAAAAATGCATCATTATATTCTCAGATCATTTGAGTTTGGTCCATTGATAAAAATGAAAGCCTCAAATAGAGTACTCCAATCCTAGAACATACTGCATTATGATACAAATTAAATACCTAGCTGATTTGGATCAACATAAGGGAGTGAATGAACTCGCTTTCCACCTGTACTACCATTTGGAGCCACACACTCAAAAGACACATCTATAAATTCTCCAGAGACCTGCGCGAAGTAATTGTCACTCCTATCTCCTATGTACAAAATGCTAATGGATAGAAGTTAAAACTATGCTAGACCTATTACAACTTTATCCCATAGTTGTCAAATGCATTCCCCAACTCTAGGAAAACACCATACAGGAAACTAAAAATTAACACATGCAAACATAATAAACATGAAATTTGCAGAGTCTGTGATATACTAAACAAGCTTCTGGTAAAAAATAACATTTAATATCATTGACAATCCAAATCACAGTCAGTGATCCATCATCAGGATTAAAGAAAATTATCCTAATGATGGATCACAAAGTGTGATCTAGAACGTTGATGAAATTAAATGTATAATTTTTTTTACCAGAATCTTGTTACAAATGCAAACAACACATATTCAGCCCATCTGGTCATATCTAGCAAGGGCATACATTACAAAATAACCTATATATACTATATAGATGCATTTATTAATTTTACTATTCTGAAATAAATCTGCACTAATGGTAAGCTCCAATGACAATTTCAAAAAATATGGATGACAACAAAGTTACATACCAGTGTTGCAGCTTGTAGTGGTTTAGAAAGATTATGGTTAATGTTTTCCTTTGAATTCTCAATGCCTATAATAAAACTCCTTAGCCAAGATCCAATTAGGTCTGCCAACCATAAACATGCAATAACCCATCATGTACTTAGGAATGAAGTTATATTTCAATTCAAGCATTGCAAAACATGAAATAACAATGAAAAACATGAGATAATGGAGTTTAGTCCCTTCATTACAAATAGGTCATGAATATAACCTCTACAGTGTGAGATTTTAGTGAGTCTATGTTCAACATCATCTTGTTGAATCTACCCTGTCTTAGGAACACTTTCTTTAACCTTCTCTACATCTGTAAATTTAGGCTTTTCACATCCTGAAAGATCCAACTGCCTGCAATTCTTTTGCATGCTACCATCTATTGGATTTGGCAAGTTTTCAAAGGCCTTTGCAACCATACAAGAAGAGGTACATTGAAGTGTCAATTTACCTGGGTTGATTTTTAGATTTACGATGATAAAAGGGTAGGGAATGCTTCAGGTCTGTTATGAAGGCATATATCATAATAGTGAAGTGACAGTGAGAGGATCAAGGATAACAAAGAAAAGTGTTAAGGATACAAATCCTCCTGATCTGTATAACAAGTGAGTTGTGGACAAGGCCTTGTATGCATGATGCATTTTCTAAATTTATCACAATTATGTCTTTTATAATTATGACAAGCTCACAAATTCTCTTAATGAAAAAAATATATTATAAATAAAAATAAAAATAAATTTTACCTAGTTATTGCTAGAAATATTATAAAAATAAAATTTCCCACCTGGTTTGTTATTCAAAATATAGACCATGCTCCTTTATGTTGGTTTATGTTCATGATAAAAATGTCTTCATGCAAGACTGTATTGTTTGTCCTTGCATAGTTAAGCTTGGTTGTTGTTGATGTTCATGAGAGAAATGCATCAAGGTGAAACTACATTGCTTGTCCATAATCAATAGTTCAGCCAACACCTGCCTTGCTTTGTCTGAAACTAGTTGTTGTTAATGATCTGTGAAGATCAGATGAAAGAGGAAAGGATTCAAGAATGACAATAGGACTAAGAAATACCACAATATAAAAATTGTCACATTTTCTATTATTTAAGGGTCATACATAAACCATATGTTTGGTATGAATAAAGCATCACTAAAAGCTTGGTTCATTTTTTATTTGGTTTGATATGTTGGTTACACCCAATGCCTTTATTTAACACAAAAGGTGATGAGTGCTCACATGAAGATCATGAGGAGGAGGAAGAGGAAGAGGATGAGGATGAAGAATGTGAAGAAAATGATTGCAAGGCTGAAAGTGAAGGGGAGGTTGAGGTAACTATTGATTCCCATGATGTTGAAGGTGAAGGAACATATATGAAAATTTCAAACCATTCTTTGCTAATGGCCAAACCTCTTGCAAAACATGTACCATCTGGTTTAAACAACATAGCACATAAAGATTCTAAGATTTTCTATGGCAATGATTCATATTATGTGCTTTTCAGGTTACCTCAGGTACAACATAGAATAGTTCCCTATTGGATCTCATGGATGCACCTTTCAATAATTTAATGATTTTCAATCTCTTCACATTCCTAATGCTCCACAAAGCTAAATAATAAATATACCAGTAATGCTATTTTTGTATGTACTTGGAATATTATTCTGACTTTATGTTGGTTGCATCTAGCCATTGGTAGTGCACATCAAGAGAAATGTCATTGCCTTTGATTTCAAATATAGGATAGATACTCCAAATTATTTTTCCTTTTAGAAAAGACGCTATTAGCTACAACATACATGCTGGAAAAAGAAATAACATTTTTTAGCTAAAATTTCCAAAGAAAGAATGTGCACCTTTGCCAATGACAACCAGATTAAGTGCTCTCAACCCATCTATGAAAAAAATCAGCCCTCTTTTCACAATAATTATGAGAAGGCACCTCATCATAACTATGGTTGATCTCTGCAGAAATTTTCCGCTTCCTTTGATTCCTTCGAAATAAAAAATATTCTATGTCTAGAACATAAGAAACCTAACACACACACACAAATCACAAGGGAAAAATATTGGAATGAGTTCCTATATATTTTGTTCATGCCACCCAAATTAAGTAACTGATTTTCTCCCCTCCCAAGCATGCTATCCTATTTAATTAAAATATGCAAGCAACATTCATCATTAAGAATCAAGACCTTCAATGTGTTGCATGTTATCTTGTACTCTAAACCATTCACTGCCCGAACACCTTTCATAGCCTTGTAGGTTGAAGCATACTCATCATCACATGCATATTTACATTTGTTTCTGAGCCAACCACAGACTAGAGTTAGATTATAGTATCATACCATATTAGTGTTGGACTATACCCAAAGATGAATTTTAAGTCCAAAAGGAAATACATTAAGTTTGAATTTTTTTCATAGCTACAATACCTTGCAAGGGAGATATGGTGTGTTTCCTTGGTATCATAAGCCGCTGAAAGAAATTTTTTATTCAAATAATTGGCAAAGGCATGATCCACTGCAACATCTCCAACTTCACATTTTCAGGCCCACGTTCCATAAGTTGAATGGATAAGCTAGTAGGATTTGATGTTTGCAACTACATAAGCATTAGTAATAAGAGAATTTAATAGATGTTTCCCATGTTTCTATCTAAAACTTTCTAGATAAGCTCAAATACTTTACAAAAGAACAAAACAAAACGTAGAAACTTACACATTCAAAACAATAAATATTTTCATCATGCAAATAAATACGGGCATTTGCATGATTCACGAGATATATGAATCTCTCAGGTGTCCTTGACCCTTCATACATATACAGCTGAAGCAATTTATTGTCCATCTCATCTGACGCAATGGCTTGAAGCTGCATAAGAGTCACATGATTGAGGAGAATGGATTGATTTTTAATGCTAGGGAAGGAGAAGGTAAACATGAATGATACATTAACCAGACCTATTTCACAAGTTTGAATATCAATTTGTCCAATGTGAACAAAAAATATGACTAAGTACCAACTAGCAATGGCACCTTGGTGTGCAATGGGTATGCCGAAGAGTTGTGAAGGTCAAATAGTGATAGGTTCTGGTTTATAACTAATGAAAAGCCAATACTTAGACATTAAGTAGCAATTGAAATAGCAACCAAAGTTTTTATTTTTTGATCATCGTGGTTTAAAATGTGAAAGACCAATTGTGGTGATAATGTAGTACTATTTGCAACATGCTCTTAATTTCATATTTCTTATGCTTGATTTTGTCTTCCAATCTGGAGATTATAGGCAAAAATTCCCTGAAAAATATTTCAAGGATCCTACCCTTGTTTAAGAGTTCCCAACAACATTGCAAGGAGTGTGTAGTAGATTAAAAAGTGTCATGAATGCATAGCACATTTATTAAGAAACAAAAAATGGGTAGATGGAAATGGAACCTACAATTTTTTTGACTAGAAGAAGAAAAAGCACGGTGCAGACAGGGAATTTAAGCAACTTTTGCAAATTTGATACCAAATTAGCCTCCATAATTGGAAATATGTGAATTGCATAATTTTTCCTTTTAGATTAATCCCCACATCTGTTGCTTTTTCAGAAATATGAGAGCATTGCTTTCCCCACAAAACCATTGATAGTACCAAACAAAAGTCAGATTAAAGACATGAAAATCATAATTCTTCATTTGAAAATCCCAAGTAGTAAATTGACATATCAAAAACCCCAAAAATGTCATTCATTATTATGAAACATTCACCAGCATCACAAATGCATCACAAATGCTATTCCAGCTTTTGAATTGGTAAAACAGGACGTGAGTTATTTTACTCAAATTTAGTAAATTTAATTTCTTACTCAAGAAGAGCCAGAGCATTTTTTAGTTTAGTTTTTATCATATTAGAGCCAGGATTTTTTCCCCTATTTTTATTGTGTATAAATTTTTCCTTCAATTACTATTCAACCCTAAACACTAAACCCTAAACCAGCCATTGACTATTTTTGGTATGTGGGATGGATCTATCATTTGGGAAAATTTTGGCAACCTGAATTTAATCTTTCTTGTTCAGTTTTGTATTTTGTCCAATTTCAATGTTTTATCATATGTCAATGTGCTTCTCTAATATGGGAACTCCATGTTTTTATCTACATGCTCATACTATTCCACAACTGTTGACGACCCTTTTTAGCTTATAGCGTTGATCAATCGTCTTTCTTCCAATTTTTATTGGACATATTTTTGAACTGTTACAACACATAAATGAAATTTGTTTCTTATATTTTTAATGTTGATTCTTTAGTTCAATTGTAAATTTGAAATCATTGGGGGCTTGCTTGATTGTTGTTGTATATATTCAACAGAATGGTGGCACTGGTGGTGGGTTGGTGGTGCTGGTGTAGTGAAAGTAGTGCGGAGATAGTGATTACAATCTCATATCCATCCTTATTTTGATCATGAGAAATGTTGAAGGTCGGGTCCCATGGTATACTTGGGGATGGACAACCACCTTAAACTAAACCCATGATACTCCTAATTTTCTACAGAGAAATGCATACAAAATTTCCAGCAGTTGCAAATATACTTCCATAACAAAGTGTGTCGACCTGTCAATGATGCCAATGACTGAAAATGGGCAGAGGTCACATGAATTTTTTAGAAACCCCAAGTTGTGTACTCTTGTTGCTTCACTATTGCTACTTCAATCTATTCACAATCAAGAGGCGGAAAGCATTAGCCGTGGTGGAAGCAATAAACTATAACTAATGAAAAGCCAACACTTAGACATTAAGTAGCAATTGAAATAGCAACCAAAGTTTTTATTTATGATCATCGTGGTTTAAAATGTGAAAGCCTAATTGTGGTGATAATGCAGTAATATTTGCAACATGCTCTTAATTTCATATTTCTTATGCTTGATTTTGTCTTCCAATCTAGAGATTATAGGCAGAAATTACCTGAAACATATTTTGAGGATCCTACCCTTGTTTAAGAGTTTCCAACACCATTGCAAGGAGTGTGTAGCAAATTAAAAAGTGTCATGAATGCATAGCATATTTATTAGGAAACAAAAAATGGGTAGATGGAAATGGAACCTACAATTTTTCTGACTAGAAGAAGAAAAAGCACGGTGCAAACAGGGAATTTAAGTAGCTTTTGTAAATTTGATACCAAATTAGCCTCCATAATTGGAAATATGTGAATTGCATAATTTTTCCTTTTAGATTAGTCCCCACATCTATTTCTTTTTAGAAATCTGAGATCATTGCTTTCCCCACAAAACCAGTGATAGTACCAAAAAAAAGTCAGATTAAAGACATGAAAATCATAATTCTTCATTTGAAAATTCCAAGTAGTAAATTGACATATCAAAAACCCCAACAATGTCATTCATTATTATGCAACATTCACCAACAAGATTTCTGATTGGTAGGATGTCCAAACACGCCAAGCCTGTGAGGAAGGCTGTACTAGCAAAAACAATTCATTAAGGAAACCTGCCAGGAGAAATATTTTGATGAGACAAGGGGGATGTTATAGCCTATTGAGCGCAGGCTCCTCTTTTATTTTCATTGATTAAAATGCCTGAACAACCTATATTTATGATTGCCTTCTATTTTTGCTTCCGATGAAATTTTTATTCAAATGGCCAAAACTATGTTATAGAAGAGCATGCTTGCTATTTGTTTCACTGGATTCAAATAATTAGATCGATATTATGAAGCTATGAATTTTGTATTTATTTAAGGTATAAAATCTAAAACATGCCCCAAGTTCCAATCATGTCATATGATTTTTTGAAGCCTGAGAATTGGTCAGTGCAAAGCCACAACTATTGTATGTCACATTGTCATGGTAAAAATTAGATTTACAATAGCAAACCAGTATATGAAGTGTGGGAATTGTGAGAGACTTTGTTATATAGCTAATAATTGAAGTTGGGTTAAAAATTGATATTCAATATTGAACTGAAGTATCACATTTAGCTAAGAAATCATGACTGCAATGAGAGCTTATTTTTGTTGGATTTATTCATGCAATCTAAGTACAAGTTTGCTTGAATAAGAGGAAATTTCACATAAATAGATATTTATTCAGAGAAAAATGTCGGGATAGGAAACCAGATAGTGCTCTTCTGATTATTGCCAATATACTTAATATTGAAATGAGTTTTACAGCTATCAAATATTTCCTACTTCTCCCAGTTGGCAGCCTGTGGCCCATTTTGTAATAAGCTTTTCTCTAAAATTTTAAATTTTAGCCAGTCTAACCCAAAGAGGAGAGAAGCATATTTCTATGCTTGTTTAACTCCTTTTCTTTCACCTTTGTTGGAATTTAAATGCATTGATGTAGAATGCAAAGATAAAATGCAAAGAACAGAGACAATATGGCGTGCACTACAATGACTCTACCTAAAAAATCATGCTTGTATCCAAAATAATCCTCCACAAACTGATTTAGTGGTTTGGAACTTTCACCAGTCGCTTGTAATTGGTTT
Organism: Sequoia sempervirens; assembly: GCA_007258455.2. Taxonomy (NCBI): domain Eukaryota; kingdom Viridiplantae; phylum Streptophyta; class Pinopsida; order Cupressales; family Cupressaceae; genus Sequoia; species Sequoia sempervirens. The sequence continues at coordinate 565,689,729 of VDFB02000003.1, read as the reverse complement.
GTGACATCTCCATACTGTGAGGCAATTAGACCATACACAGTCCATGAAACATGGCATATTTAGTAGTACCATGAGAACCACTAGTTTGGAATTTTCTGCATCAAATATAAAAATGAAGAAACATGAGAATTGGAAGAAAATTGCACAGTTGAACAACTATTGAATTCTAAGAAGATTACAAATCCATATTAGGCACCCGCAACAATAAAAAGATTGGTCTTGTTGCTCCTGTTGTTCAAAAGATGTCTAGTTAGCTAATAAGGTAATCAAAAGCTAGGTATTCACTAGGGCTAGAAATAGGTCATTTGATATTTTGGTAGTCTATGTAGCTAATTTTTTTTGGAAAGTAGGATGTCTTGAATGGAACTACATAGGATTTTATGCCAACCTTCCAAAAGATTAAGTGTGAATAAGTATCTAACACTATTATAGTCAGGGCTCCGCTAGTAAGTCCACCATTACTTCTAGAAACAAAACTTGAATTGTCCAAAGAATGACTGAGAATACTAGGTTGGAAAGTGAAGTGCTTCTGCTTGTGGGGGTGGAGTACTGAGATCTTTCACCAATGCTTTGTTTTTCCTGAATATTTCAAAAAATGGCTCAATGTAAAATATTAGTTTTAGTTGTATGTTGGTTTCTCTTTTGTCCTTGTGTCTCCATGGTTGCAAATTGATGCCAAATATTTGTTTCCTAAACTTGCAGTTATTGGGCAGGGTTCTTCTAGAGAAGTGTACGAGGGTTTACGGCTTGGAGTGAAGGTTGCTGTTAAGGAGATCCCCATATTTTGTGAGGATTTCGACTCTCTATGGCAAGTGGAAATTGTTGTGCATGCAAAGCTACAAAATCCTTTCATTGTTCAATTGATAGGTGTGTGTTTGACAGAAAAATATTGCTATCTTGTAATGGAATTCGTTAGCTCCAACTTGGATAAAATACTGGAAGAACGAGTTAGAGGAAGACCACCTTTGCCACTACCTATTGCAGTTGACACAATGCTTCAAATCTCAAGGGAAATGGAGTACCTTCATAGCCAAAGAATCATGCACATGGATCTCAAGGCATCTAATGTGCTCATAGAGACTTCAAAAGTGCCAAAATTTAAAGCTCAAGGGTACGAGCGAGTTAAGTTGTGTGATTTTTGGGAGTCTAGTTTAAGGCTTTACATTTTATAGTCCCCTGATGAAGTCACCAGGGGAACTTGTTACTGGAGGGTGCCAAAAGTCTTCCAATATCCCCAAGAAGGTTTTAAAATAGACAGGGAGATCCTAAAGTAATATACTCATAAAGCAAATGTATACAGCTTTGCCATGATTTGTTATGAGATTCTAATGAGAATGCAGCCCTTTGAGGGAGTGGATACCAAGAATGTCTACAGACTGATAATACGAAACAAAATGCTGAGATTACAATACAGCCTAAGTTAAATAAATACAATAAACTGAAATCATGGGAAGTGGCTTACCTACAGATTATGCGGAAATTGTGTTGCAAGAAATTTTCAGGAAACCCCAAGTTTTGTACTGTTGCTGCTTCAATATATTAACAGTTAAGGGGCTAAATAGTATGCTTTAAACCTTTGAAACTCCCTATTATGTTCAAGTGTTACATTTGTGATAGGTTGAAAATGGACAGGAGTTGTTTCATAGCATATAAGAATAAATATCTACTATTGAATCCAAATGCACATGAGTTGTTGTATAGCATATAAGAATAAATATCTATTATTGAATCCAATGACCTCTTGAGGATTCAGTTATAAGCTTTGTTGTGGAGCCAAGGCCTTCTTGGGTTTGAATCTGTTGAACTTCCTGAACTTGGAGTTAAGTCTGTTTGAAATGCTCTGTCTCAATTTCCATCTTCTTGTTTGATCTGGCTATTAGCATACTCATCTTTCCATTAACATTGTCATGATAGTTTTAAACCATATATGTTATTTTCTCATCTATTTTTTAACAAAATTGTGCCACTCTATGCGCTTTCCTATACTAAATAGTAAATACTTTTACCACCAGTGCACACCATATAATTCTAAATCGGTGCATCCGATCAGAACACTTAAATAATCATATTTTCTTCTCGAGATTTGAATATCATAAGCAAACAACCTTGAGCTAAGACATAGTTATGGAAGTTTTTTAAGACATGAAGATATGATATTATGTGGATGTGTTACTACAATAATATAAAAGTATTATAATTTAAGAAAAGCATACAAAAGCAAATATATACATTTTTCAAAAATCAAGACACAATGTGGAAAATTTGAATTATCAATTACCATTTGCTCTAAATATTACTAAACTTTTTTAACAATTTGTCAGTGCCAACATGCCAATGTTGATATGCATTATACATCATGATAATAGTGAAATATTTATGGTGAGTTGTCATTATTCACCTTGGAAACAATCATCCTATCTTGATTGTTGACATATGCTAACTTGATCATGAGTCCAATAAGTTTGTTAGAGATTTCATTTCGTAACTTTCTATCTACCGTATAATAATGAGGCCATTTGTAATTGTTGAAAGGAACTATATATTTGTGGATCTCCATTTAAATCACAGTAGACTAATACACCAATCTATGTGCATATATAAATATATATATATTATGAAATTTGTCACAATTTATATCTAGTATGATGAATCTGTATTCTACTCTTTTTCAAAAAATGTTGCACTTGACCCATGCAGATTGAAAAAATTTCTTTGAGGTAACTGATTCTGTTGTAGGCTGAATGAATCTAGATAGTAACTGGGGGTGAGGGAATGATTTAAGGTCATGAATTAAAATGGATGTTGCAATTAGATAGCCATTCTATGGAAATTCCTCTAGAAATCACCTAGATGAAGCACATTTGTATATGGTCTTTAACTAAATTTGTGTTGGCTATGTTAGATAGAGATGTAGCAGGGAATTCCTGGAGTATCCTGTAAATTTTAAAACAACCTAGAGGCATTTATAAGATAAAAATCCAGAAAAAAGAGAGCATTTCCCATGGGCCATATTGAACTATGGAGGGTATACAGATGGGATATACAAAATATTGAGGAATTTTCTCAAGAAATCATGTCTCATAGAATCCATTAGGGAGATAGGTTGGAGTAAAAATGGACTAATATGCAGGTTTAGTTCTCTCTTCATCCTAATGGTTTTCTGAAATGAACTTCTTTGAGGTGTAATTTATCTATTTTGTTCTGTGTTGAGGATTAGCTTGTGTTACATTTTATACATTTAAAATAGCTATAAGCATAGATAATGCTCAAATGCGCCTGTGGTACTGCATCATCACTAAAAACTTCTCACTGCAATAGCACTACAATTCCTTGGGCATTACATGTTGATAAATAATCAAAAATTTGAAATAATTTGTTATTGTTTTTGGAACATGTACATTTATGCATCTTTGTAAGTTGTTGTGTTGTTTCCTATGAGTTTAATCTTGTCCATTGAATTTGGCTTTAAATTTGGCACACAGTTTGGATTAGAAGTCATGTTTGAGGAGTTTCTTGTTTTATTATAATTTGGTTGCGATTTTTATCCAGCTTCTTCCACACATAGACTGCATTAATATATATTCATCAACACGAGGAATATACACATTAAGACTAGCTCGAATCACAATCAGTTTACTTTGTCACTAGTCTATGGCATGTTGGATATTGACTTTACTACTAGTAGCCCAGTTGATGAATGAACATTGGTTGGGTTTGATTGTCTATCTTTTGTCCTTACAGTCTTCTTTATTGACAATATCTTTTTGGATGTCTGTGATTTCTTTGTGCTTAAGGAGCTTTCCTTTAAAGAGCACTCTAGTCTTTAATTGCAGTAGTGGCATTAGAGATAACCTAAGATATTGTCATGTTAGAAACATGCAACTATCTAAGTCATCCATGGAAGATTTATTATTCCATTTCCCCAAGAGAAAAATTGCATTCAAGATTGGAAGGGTGTCTTGCTTTGTCAAACTGTTGTTCTGGGAAAATCTAGTGAGTTGAGTTGTAGAGAAAACTGCTCGCACATGTTTGAGAGTTTTACAAAACAATTTTTGGGTTTTTTTCCTTGTTCTACCACCTTTCCAGAACATACTAAAGTTTTTAATTTTTCCATAGGACATAAAAGTTATGACTGTTTAAGCGCTACCCTATTTAGTGTTTTCAACATATTGAAATCAATGTGATTTTATGATAAAAATATGCAATTCAATGGGTATTATCTTTAAATGGAAATGCATTATTATGTTATAGAGTGAACAAAATAAATGATATATTTCCTTCTGGACCAATTTCTAAAAAGGGTTCTAGTTTTGAGGGATTTGCAAATGAGGAGGTAAGACACTCCATCTCCTGAAATTCATGTCTTTTCTAATGTGGTGAGGTTGGACCAATTTCTAAAAAGGGCTCTAGTTTTGAGGGATTTGCAAATGAGGAGGTAAGACACTCCATCCCTAAAATTCATGTCTTTTCTAATGTGGTAAGGTTGGCCTGCATAATTTCTCAACCCCCATAAAAGTTCATTTTTGGTGTATATAAACTAACAGTGCGTCAACAATCAACCTCTCTTTTCTGGTTCATAATATAAGAGTTTCTTGCAAATGATTCAAATTTAATTTTTTTCATTTTTCATTTTTTATGCAATAGTATTAATGTTTAATTGGTGTGGAGGTTGAAAGAAAAGATCTTTTCCATCCTTTTTCATTTTTCCTCTCATTCTGAAAATGAAACTTGGAGAGTTTTATAAATTGAAAGAAATTTCCCTTGACCTCAGATGTAATGATAGTATGTCACATGTGGAATAGATGAAAGCCTAGGCTAAAAGCGAATCCTTGTATAGGTTTATTATGCAAAGTATTCTAACTAGGAGGGGGTTGGGATTTGTAAATAGAGAGAAATTCCCCCTTTCCCACTTCAGATGATAGGATAGTTTGTGTCACCTATGGAACAGATGAAAGCCTAGGCTAAGAACTAATCCTTGTGTGGTAATGGAGATAACCAACCTTTTTGGAGTTTTCTGCATTGCTAGTACACATGTAGAGTTTTAAAGGTGAATTGAGCTATAGGCATAATATTTAGCTGGTTATGGCTCATAGTCAAATTTAAGACTTTAAGAGTTTGCATGGGCTGGTTGGGGGTTTTGAAGGTTAGAGGTTCAACAAACATCTCTCATGCCATCTCAGAGAGCTATTGTGAGCAGCAACTCTCATGCCATCTCAGAGAGCTCTTGTGAGTAGCAAATATAACTTTTAAAAGAGAGAGAAGCCAATAAAGGGGAAGTGAGACTTGGATAGATGGTAGAGGCAAGCTCATGGCAAGACTAATTCCAAAGAGGAAGTTGTATGGAAAAAGTTGGAGAAGATTGAAGGAGTCACATCCTCATTCTCGAGGCCAGAGCCTCATCACGTCCCGAAAGATGGATATAGGGAGCCTAACTATAGTGGGCACGGTGTTTGTGGTTTCTATCATGTTAAGATGATTTTATTATTTGGTACTGATGCTACTTATCCTATCTGTGAATGGTTTCATTCAGTTTAACGTGGATGTAAGGCATCCAATCCTAGATATCTGTGGCCCCAAAAAATAGGCTCACACATGACCAAATGAAAAAATAGAATTAACAACAAAAAAAAAACCAAACCTCCACAAAATTATATAGTTACTCAAGTGTCCATTTAAGAAAGAAAACTTGGAAACACAAATCCCATTTACAAAGATCACAGGCAATGCAAAGCAAGCCTAGGATCTTTTAACACTTTCTTCAACTAGAAAAAGAAGAGATCATGTGGATAGTTAAGAAACATAAAGCTCAATTCAACGTGTTCAAAACATATGCATAATTCAAAACATAGGAGGATATAGCGTAGGCCCTTTCCTCGCTAAACAAACCATGACCACCGAAATTATGTCATTTAAGGATATAAATTATTACAATATTTTGGTTGGCACTAGGGTTCTACTAGAATTCTTGTGAAAAGTAAACCAAATCCATGCTTCGAATGCCGATAGTAAATTATACATACCATTTCCCTAGTGCAAACCAACTCACTTCCTTCCCAAGAACAATTTCCTTTCTAGAACAATTTCCTTTCTCGATAATAAACTAAAAAATTTCAAGTGAATGAAAATAATTTGTTAGCATATTTAACGGTTTTTTGAAAATAAATGGGAAGAACATCGTTTAATTATGAAAGAATTTCCCAAATAAAATAAAATTGTTTGAAAAAAAAACAATATTGAAGTTACTCATGCCCTACTAGTTACAAAAATAAAGTTGGGGCATGCAAACTATAGACAATAAAATTGGGGTATGTAATGATCATACCTCTGTAACTGTGGACCTTTCCTGCGAACAACACCAAGATAATCAAGTTCCCTCCAAGCATTGGTCATCAGGGTCCTGTTATTCTTAATGAATTTTCTCTCTCCAAAACCAAGCTCTTCAACTCAAACCTGCATTTTATTAACATAAAATTTAATATTGAATAACCAACAACCTTGTGAAATGATTTGGCTGCTACCGTGCCATTGTCATGTTGCCGTCAAGATTTCTCCATTTCTCTAGCAGCTTCTCCTTCCAACAGCTTCTCTTGCACTAACTATAATGTACCAATTAAAATTATTATGATCATTAAATTTTTAATTTTTTTTAGAAAAATGAATTACATAGCTACTCTAACCAACTAAAAAAGAGATAAATAATATTTTTTAAATATAAAAAATATGTTGTAAAATGCAAACTATAGAAATAAAGAGATATATATTTAAATAAACAATATGATTGGTCAACCAAAAGAAAAAAAATCAGACGATTGCAATAGTATCCTGCCTATCGGCAAGAACTAATAATATAATATAAATATAATATTATCTTATATAATATTATAATATAATATAAATATTATATTATATTATTATATTGTAATGTTATATAATTTAAATATTATAATATTATATTATTATATAATATAATAAATTATATTATATAATAATATAATATTATAATATAAATATTATTAATATAATATAATATAATAATATTATATACATGACTTAATAGAATAAATATATATAGATGATAGATAATTTGTGAATCAACTTCGTCCACGAAGAAGGGAGCTATAAGTAATAAGTAATGGAACTTTGAATTTCATTGAGTTTGATCCTGGCTCAGGATGAATGTTGGTGGCATGCTTGACACATGCAAGTTGGACAAGAAGTGGCATTTCTAGTGGCAAACAGGTGAGTAATGTGTAAGAACTTGCCCTTGGGAGGGGAACAAGCTTAGGTAGGGGTCCCATGAGGGGGGCTTAAGCTCTATGGATTATGACCAAATTCAAAATAAAAAGGAATAGAGTAATAGTCATTTATTTAGTCATTTTTATTTGTCTGATATTAGTCATTTAGTTGTGATTTTACTTGATGACCAAATTAGTCGCTTATAGATGACCAAATTAGTCATTTATTTGCACTATTCTACTAGTGTTAGTCACATGACTAAAAGTTTTAGTCACGTGACTAAAATTTTTAGTCACGTAGTCATTTATTTTCCAAATTCTACTAGTGCTTAACAATCAATGTATAGATTAATCAAAACAACAATGAACCTAGGGTCTTTTTTGGACCATTTCACTACAAAATTAGAAATTTTTGGTGAAGATATCTTTCTCCCACATCAAAATAATGAGCCCAAATCTTGTAGGGTGGTAGAAGGAACCAAGAAAAATTTTCCTACCAATTTTCAGCCTTTTCCAATGGATAAAACAAAAGTTATGATATTTTCTATGTGACTGCAAACCCTAGGAAGGGTTTCAGGTAGTTTTTACAAAAATGCTTGTACCTTATTTGAACGTGGGTGAAAATCAACCAAACCAATTGCACTTGGAAGGTGATTCAATCCTCTATCATATACAATCAAGTGAAAGTCATTAAATGAAAAGTACATTTTGTAAAAATGAAAAGAATAGTCAGATTTGTAAGAAACATATAGTTTTTAAAGTGCAAAATTGAAATTTCTTCATTCCAATCTCCTCCCAACCTTCACAACCTTTGGATTCATGTTTAAAACATGTATTTATTCTTTCCAAATCATTTTATAACTACCAACCACCCACAAATAACTTTCTAATCAAAGTTGCAACTATAATGCACTTTTGACAACTTTCACAATGACAACTTTAACATCTTTTTTGCAACTTTTACACAAATGACACAAAAATTTTCAAAATGAACCCAAATGATTGAAATTGATCAAAAATGACCTTATTAACATGAAACAACCTAAAACAAAAAATAAAAAATCCAAAATTTTCCTCCTAGAGGCATATCAGGTCCTAAGGGTGCTCCTGCACCATACTCCCAAGGAAAAGAAAAAGATTCAAGGCCACTTGAATGGGAAGCTTTGATATTGTTCAACTTGGAATCATTTAAATAATTAATCTAACATGTACTTTGTTGTTCCAACTCTTTCATGTTGCTCTGTACCTATGCTTTGGTGAAACAAATCAAGAATTGTCTCATCTTAACTTTAGGTCTCCTTAGTGCCTTACAAAAGTATTTAAGTTTTTCAAAAGGAGTAATCATTATCTCAATGCATCTTTGAAGTCCTTTGTCCACATTGCTTCAACAGTGAAAAATTTACCACTACATTGTGTAGGGACATCAAACTCAAATCCCTTAGTCTCCTTGATGTGAAGGGATTCAACTTCTTGTGTAGCATTATCCTCTACAATTTCTTGTTTGCTCTGCTTTTCACATTTTTATATTGATCCTGCAAATATTACAAATTTTGATGGAGGATTCATTGGTTGAGAATTCACAATATCACAATTTACCTTGGCAACTATTGCCTCTCTATTGTGCTTGTAGAATGATTGATCAATTGCTTCTTCATATCATCCTCAGACAAAGAACATGATGAGAAAACATACGGGAATGGGTACAAAGAACAATGACCATGCATATACTCTTGACCATCCCAGTTGACTAGGTTTATTGTTTCCTTCTTCATAGACTTTGTAGACTGACTAGCCTACTCCCTCTTGACATTATTATTTTCATACACTCCCATATTGGTAAATAAGTCAATAGACTTAGATTTACTACCCTCTAACATCTTTAAATAATAACTGATCCTTCTCATTGGAGGCAATGAATTAGTAGGTTCATCAACAAAAATGTCTATACTACCCTTCAACATGTCTTGTATGTCCCAAGGAAACTCATCAATGTGTACTATTGTTATGACTGTCCTAGATCTGATTATTGTGTCAAAATCTACTTTTTCCTCCTCCTCAGATGGCTGAGGCTCTTCCATCATCAACAAAGACTCTCCAAGGTCTTGTTTTGTTGTCCTCTCTTGCCTTCTTCTCCTTTGAATGATCTTCTTGATGGGCTACTTTAGCCTTGTTCTTATTGGTAAATTCCAACCACTTTCTTATTCTTCCTTCTCAAGACACTGTTGCATCTCAAGATTCATTCTCTCTTCAAAAAAATTTATTTGTTCCAAGGCCTATCTCAGCTCTATTATCTCTTGCTCAACATTTATTTGTTTTTCCTTCTCATTTTCTTCTTCATCTCCCTTTCCTCTCTTTTTCTCTCTTGTTGCTTGCTTGGAAACTCCTTACTCTGCAAGTCTCCATGAACTATTCTCTTCAAAATTTCCATTTTTCTTTTGAAAGAAAGTCTCTTTCACTTGCTTCTTCTTGTCTTCATGATACCTCACCTTAGGCCCACTTCTTCTCCCCCAAACTAGTCTTTTGGTATCCAAGTTCTTCCTTCAACCAGTAAAACAAAAAGATAATACACAAACTCCCAAAAATTTCTTGCCTAGATCTTTGGGCTTTAATACCAATTTGATGCAAAGAGGAAGGACTCAAAACAACTTCCCTAACACTCTCAAATAGGACTTCAATACTAAGGCTATAATCATGCACTTTTGTTCATACTTACAATGATTTCTCAAGCCCAAAAGGTGGGGCAACATACTAAAAGGCACTCAATGTTTAAAGAAAAAATGGAATGAGGGTAAAGTAAGTTTTCTAGACCAATATCAACATATTTGGAATGTCTCCAAGTGTGCACATCTCCAAACACATGTTTGACACCAATAAACTGATAAATTAGGCTTATTGACACTAGGTATATGCAAGGGAATGACACCAAACAAAGGAACCAAATTGTACTATGGATTCTTAGGCCTATAAAAAATTCTAAAATCATGTCATAATTATTCCTAAAACCTTCCCTTAACAATCAATGTATAGATTAATCAAAACAACAATGAACCTACGGTCTTTTTTGAACTCTTTCACTTTAAAATAAAAAAATTCTGGTGAAGAGACCCTTTTCCCACGTGAAAATAACAAGCCCAATCTTTTAGGGTGGTAGAAGGCACCAAGAAAAAATTTCCTACCAATTTTCAGCCTTTTCCAATGGATAAAACAAAAGTTATGACATTTTCTATGTGACTGCAAACCTTAGGAAGGGTTTCAGGAAGTTTTTACAAAAAATGCTTGTAACTTATTCAAACATGGATGAAAAAAAACCAAACCAATTGAATTCAGAAGGTGATTATATCCTATATCATTTCCAATCAAGCTTAGGTCATTAAATGCAAACTACAATCCGTACAAATGAAAAGAACAATCAGATTTATAAGAAACATACATTTTTTTAGAGTGCAAAATTGAAATTTCTTCATTCCAATATCCTCCCAACCTTCCCAACCTTGGGATTCATGTTTAAAACATGTATTTATGATTTCCACATCATTTTCCAACTACCAATCACCCACAACTAACTTCCTAATCAAAGTTGCAACTTTAATGCACTTTTGACAACTTTCACAATGACAACTTTTACATCTTTTTTGCAACTTTTACACAAATGACACAAAACTTTGCAAAATGACCCCAAATGATGGAATTGGTCAAAAATGACCCTATTAACATGAAACAACCTAAAAATAAAATAAAAATCCAAAATTTTCCTACTAGAGGCATATCAAGTCCTGAGGATGCTCATGCACTGAGAAGTCCATAATGCACCATATTTAGGACACGCTAGAGTTACAAAGATGATCGCAAAATTGAAAAAACTTGTATCATTGGCCAAAAATCAGGAAGGATGTAGTGGAACACATAGATAGATGCTTGGAGTGTCAATGAGTCAAGGTTGAGCACCTACATCTAGTAGGGTTTGTTTACCCTCATGATATACCTGAGTACAAATGGCAAGTGATCGACATGGAATTTGTTTAGGGGTTACCTCTAAGCAAGAAAAAACATGATTTCATTCTGGTAGTAGTTGATAAGTTGACTAAGGTGGCATATTTTATTCTAGGGAACCTTAAGGATAGATCATTAACCTTGGCTAGGAAATTTGTCCAAGAGATCTTTTGATTACATGGAGTGCTAGAGACCATTATATCCAATAGAGATACACAAATGAAATCAAGGTTTTGGAAAACCTTGAATGCAACATTGGGGAGTAAGCTAAACATTAGTTAACCTACCATCCTCAGATTGACAGGTAAACTAAGATTGAGCCAAGTAGTAGATCTCCTTCAGATGTATTGCATGGATCAACAGAACAAATAAGAAGAGTATCTACCACTGGTAGAATTTTCTTATAACAACTCCCATCATGCATCATTAGGTATGACACCTTTTGAAGCTCTATATGGGCGAAAGTTTCATACTCCCATCAGTTGGGATAGATTGGAAGACATGATCATAGTGGGTCTTGAAATGCAAAAATAAATGGAAGAGCATATGAGACTTATCAAGAATAGACTGAAGGAGGTGACAGATAGACAAAAGAGCTATGTTGGTCTAGGAATAGAACTTTTAGATAATTTATATATGGAGACAAGGTATTTTTAAGAGTTAAGTCGCATAAGAGCTCTATTACCTTTAAGAATCATCCAATTTTGCTCCAAGATACATGGGTCCATTTGATGTGTTGGAAGTAATCAACTTGGTTGCATACAAACTTGCTCAACCACCTGCTCTAGCTTGAATCCATAATGTGTTTCATGTTTCTTTGCTTAAACCATACCACCCAGAAGCATATCATATACTTGATTGGCATTCTTTATAGGTGGAGGATCTAGGAGTGGTGCTAGTGGAGCCCATTAGAATTTTGGAAACAGGGACAGTGTTCAATATAAGGTCCAATGGGATCAATATTCTGAGGATAGTGCTACATGGGAGGATTCAGAGGAAATAGATAACTCCTTCCCTCATTTTATTTCTTAAAAATACTATTGATGGTTTACTATATGATGTTTCTTGAAGTTTTGATTAATAAGTTATGATGTTTTGGCTTGAAAATAATATGATTTGATGAACATATGTGAATCACTTTTGTTTGATTAAACATTGGGATGATGTCTCCTTCTAGTGGGGAGGGATGTGATATCTCAATTCCATTGCTTGTATATAATAATGTTGAGTTAATTGAAATAATTGAAAAATAGAAATAGCTATGGGATTTATGTCATAAATTTATATTCATAATGTCAATTTTTAATTTATATGAGGAAAATATAGTTGGGCATATTACATTATATAAATTGTTTGAGAGAAAAATTTGTAGATAAAATCATGCATGTAGCACTCTAGACTTGTGTGGGTTTCTTGATGGGATTTCTGAGTGGTCGGAAGTGTTCACTAAGTTCTACAACTAGACACCTTTTGTATTAGAACCCATTTAAGACTTTCAAATGTAACTAATAAAGTGGTGCAAGGGATGCACATCATTCCTTGAAGTTACTCACCATGTATTCTCTTAGGTCAAAGTTGAATCCTTTTTAGTTACTAGAAATAATACTTAAAGGGAGAAGGAAGATGTGCCCATGGCATCTGTCAATGACCATGTGTCATCAAATCTCTACTACTCACCTTCATAAAGAGAAAGGTGTTTAGAAAAATTTCTTGCAATTGTTTAGATACCCTATATTGTTTGAGGATTTAACCCTTTAATGAGAGGAGGGCCCATCTACAGTTACACACTTGATCTACCACTAAATTGGGTTGTACATTTTTGATAATTCTTGTTTTGCCTAAAGTTAAAAAGTTCTATCATTGGATACCGAAATAGTTTGTTAAAAATTAACCAATCACTTTTCTAAATGTCTTTTTCTATGTCTTATCCACTGACTTTCACTTAAAAATAAAAAATATTAGGGTTCCTACAGGTCATTTTGTTTGTCTAAAACTTTTGCACCGCAATTGACAACCTATGTGATGCAACTATGTATCTACACCACAAAAATAGTGCAACACAATCATTTGGTTAAACACATATCTATCAATCAAAAAATTTAGCCTTAGTAAACAAAATTGCACTGCAACTTGTGTAATGCATTTGTACAATTCTACAACGTAACTATTATCGATTGCATTGTAGTTACAATTTATTGCACCACATCTACAAATTTGTATTTCGCATTTGCATAGAAAGAAAAATAGATTTTATTAATCAAATTATAAAAAATTGATCATTTTACAAAGAATCACAAATCTGAGATAGTCACTATTTCCTACATATTCAATATTATTAGAGTTCTTAGGTTAAAACTTTAGCAATCACTTTAGCAACATTTTAGTATCATTATCAGAGAGTCATTATATCACCCTATCTTTAAAATATTAGAAACTAAAAATAAAAAATAAGTTAAAAGTCAAAGAATCTCAAAAATAAGTTAAAATATTAGATCACCCTATCATTTTAGATTTGTCATTTAAAGAATCTCAAAACCTCATCTTTTACAACACATCTCATCAACAAAGGTTGGATCAAAATTCATTAGTCTAGTTGTGAATTCACCTTTTTTACAAACTTTTTGATCAAAAGTAGAAACACAACTCATTAGTCTAGTTGTGGAAATCATTTTTTATCAAACCATCACCTTTCACTTAGAGGTTTTAGGATTCTACATGCAATTGCACTAGTCTCAAAAACTGAAAAATTTGTCCAAAGGTTACCATTTTTAGGATCAAAAGTTAACAAGGTCTTTGTATTTAGTCAAAAATTCCCAAAAATCATAAAAAAACATAGTTTCATTTAAGTCGTTTACCTTCAAAATTTTCCAAAAATAGATAAACACAAAAACATAGTTGTCATTTTATCATTTACATTCAAAATTTTCCAAAATTAGAAAATAAAAAAATAGTTTTATTTTAGCCATTTACCTTCAAAATTTTCCAAAAAAATAGAAAATATCACAAATATAAAGTAGACTCATCTTAGTTGCATTCCATACCAAAAATTCATAGACAAAAACCAAAAAAATTCCAAAAATTTAGGAAAGGACAAAGTTCTAACAAATATCACATTTATGATCGTCACAAGATCTCAAATCAAATGAAGAAAATAGATGAATTCATCTTCTCATTCAATGTACAACCCAACTAGTGGTATGAAATTTGAGGAGAAACTTAGTAGTCACACAAACTCCCAAAATTAGATTCTTCCTCCTTTTAAGGAGTACACTTTGAAAGAGGTCAACCAAAGGCTCATGCCTAAGGAAATTGAAATCACATCTCAAGATCTAGGGATCTTGAGAATTATTGATGAAATTGTGTTAGCAAACCCATACATGTATTTTATGCAATTAGATCAACATGGAGCTAAGTTACCAATTGATTTTGACATAAAAACCATCATAGGGGAGAGTCCTAACACTGTGATACTAGGATTTGGTGCCACAAATAGACCCCCAGCTTCATTTTCACCTACTACATCACAACCCACTTCATAGTTGAACAAAGGCATGCCGCCTACATGAACATCTCATTACACACCAACTTTGAACACTAAACCAACACCTACATCCACTAAACCCATGGAAAATCCATTTGCCTCTAGATCTACAACTACAACACCAACTCACACCACAGTTGCAACCCAAAATTCACCCCATAGAAATATACCAAGTAAGATACAAAATAAAAACCCTTCGTATCTAGGACCACAAGTGAGTGCCACACCCACTTCAAAAAATGTAAATACATCTCTGAAAAGGACTTGGTCCTTTTCTGGAATAGGTCCCACCATCACTCCACCTTTATAGCAACCTAAAAATTTGGGTTTGTAATATACATTTGAGTTTTCTCAACCCCCACTTCCACAACAACCCAACAATCTAGGTTCGTCATCATCATTTAGGTTTAACCAACCCCCACCTCCATTTCAACCCAACAATCCAGGTTCGTCATCATCATTTGGGTTTAATCAAACCACACTCCCATAGCAACTAAACTATCATGTCTCTGCATACACAACTGGGTTTACACAACCTCCTTCACAATGACCTAATGATCTTGGTGCATCATTCATAGCTAGTGTTAACGTTCCTCCACAACCTTCATCATCATACAACTCAAATCCCACATACAATTCACAAAATCACCACCACATTCCACCCATGCATCAACATCAAAACATGCATGGATTTAATCCACAACACAACACAAATCCATTTGGGAACCAATCTCAAGGTTCCTCACAATTCATTACACCCAAATCGATTCCAACAATACCATCACCAATGGACCTAATAACTCAACATTTACAAACATTGCAAAAGCAAATGACTAATATGCATGTAACTAGCAGTAAAAAAATACTCGGTGGAGGACTTATTTCCTTACCGCTTTGATAGGAGCATCCACATGCCTCCCTTTCCCATGAGCTTTGTAGTTTAAAAATATGATAAATACAAAGGAAAGGGTGACCTCGTTGAACACATACAAGAGTTCCACACCACATCTTTAGATGTGGAAAAATCAACATACATATCTCATGAGACTATTTCCACTGAGCCTGGGAGGACAAGCTCTTGAGTGGTTTGCACACTTACCTTCAAGTATACAAACTTGGAGTGGAATTATCGACAAATTCATCACATGCTTTTCATACAACATATCAATTGATGTTAATATTACCAATTTGTGTGCATAAAAGAAAAAGATGGTGAGACCTTCTTGTCATTCTTACAAAGATGGTGAATCCTACCCAACAAGTGTGCATGCCATATACCAAAAAGGGAACTAGTCTATATCTTCATAGAAACCTCAACAAGAAGGTCCTATTCCACTTATGCATCCATTGCTCTAACACATTGATGATGTGATGAAAAAGGGATTATCCATCGAAAAGGCCCTAATTGCAAAGGGGCTTGTCAAAAATTTCAAGGAGAATAACAATTATTCTTCAAGTTCAAAATCAAACAAAAATAAATATTGGTCACATAACAAAAACATGATGAATGATGACCTTGTAGATGCAAAACTCATCAATAAACCTCATCTTGTATTAAATTTGAAAGGACCCACAACAGTGAGTACCAATAAAAATCCATAGAAGTAGGCACAAATTGCTAATGTGGCTCCAAATAACACACCACACAATCCTCCTAGGTCCCCTCCACTGAGAAGAAAGTACACTCCATTAGGGGAACCCATTGATGCAATTTTGAAGAAATTACTCCAAAATAATGTTATCCAATTACCGGAGATCAAACATTATGAACCAGGTTCATTCAAACTAACTTGGTGGAATGATAATGATTTATGTGAATCATACAACATGTCGAATAACAATTAAAGCATATGATGATGTTGAACAAGAATCAATAGGCACCATCATATTGTGTATACAAGTGGGGCCTCTCACAATCGATACCATCTATCAAATTATAGATCTAAAGACCCCTTATAACATTCTCCTTGGGATTTTATGGATCCATTCCATGCAGGCCACCCCATACACTTTACACCAATACATCAAGTTCCCATACAACAAAACTATGGTGAACATACTAATAAACCCAAGTCCCTTTACACCTCATCGACCTTCCCATAGTAGTCCTGGCCTCCTAGACCATTTCCTTGCCATTACTGTCATCCCATCAAATTCCTCTGCAACAATTGAGCCATTAGTACCACATATTCCTCCTACCCGCATAATCTTGGTCAATGTTATAACCTTGGAGTCAGGGAATATGAGTTACAAGCATACCTTCCAGAGGTTGAATCAGTATCTCTCACATCTCCATCATACGATGCCCATGAAGACATCTATGATTATCCTACTTCATTGTAGGATCATATCCTACCTTCTCCATTTCATGGGCTACCATCCTTCTCTTTTGAGAATCCTAAGCTAGACTATGCATTTATAGATGTTGCTCCTACTAAGCCTTCCTTCCAGCTCATTGATTACAAGCGAGCTACCTTTGACATTACCGGTACTGAAAAGGATAGTCTTGAGGAATTTGTTGTTGAAATCGCTAGTCCTATACAAGAAATAATCATATTTTCCAATCCACTTAATTCATACAAATTCACCTATTCCCTAAACATGAATCAATGAGTATTAACTATGAAAAAGGATCAAAAGAAGCCTTTAGAGCATACTCAAATGAAAAAATTGATCTATACAATCAAAAAGAAAGAAAAAAATCTCCAAAGGTACCTTTAATCCCAAAATGATTGGGGGCATATACGAAAGAAGGCCTTCAAGATACAAACTTGTTGATCCAATGTTTTTATCCACATCATTATTTCAGAATCTGTACAATCAAGTGGACCCCCCTACATTTATACATCCACCATCCCATAATAAATTAGTTGGTGATGTCACAGAACGTATCTTTGAGGATGACCCCTTGATATACTCTAATCCATTGGTTTCCCGATCTCCTCATCAGGAGAAGTATAACAATATATGTAGGGAACATTCTAGAGATCCTACTTTAGCTCCTCCCGCTTCTATTGGTGTCTCCCATGAATACATAGTGAATCATATATAATCATCATCACACCATAATGCATCCACAATCATCATAAAAAATAAGAAACTTGAAAGTGCAATTACCAATAGGCAATCAAAGGTGACTTTGTAAGGAGCCCCTTCCAAACCTCAATTGACACATGAATACAATTTGCTTGAGAATCTAGGAAAGACCCCAACTCATATCTCAATTCTTGAGTTGCTATGCACCTCTCTTGAGCACAAGGCTATTCTAGATAAGGCATTACAAGATTCATTCGTCCCAAAAAACCTAAATATGAATCAATTTTAGGCCATGGTAGGGACGTTATCCACCAACCAACACATACAATTCACTGAACACAACCATACTTTGTAGAAAAAATATCACAATGAACCATTACATCTTAGAGTATACTTCAACAAACATAAAATCAAATGAGTTATGATAAATGGTGGAGCTTGCTTGAATATATGCATTTTGAAACTTGTAACTACCATGGGATTCTTAGAGGCTTGTATAGATGAGTCAAAGAGGATCGTGATATGTAGGTATGATGATATGGAACACCCCTCCAAGGGTGTCATTGTGCTACGAATCAGAGTGGTTCCTGCTACACATGACACGATATGTTAGGTTCTATATCTAGACCTACCCTACATACCCTACAACCTTTTGCTCAGTCGTCCATGGATTCACTCCATGAAGGTTGTCCCTTCCATGTATCATAAATGTCTTAAGTTTCCCTAGAATGGGAAAGAGATCACTATTTTTGGTGATCCTAACCCCTTCCAATATTGTAACAACTTGAGAGGAACACCTGAGAATTAGGTACCTAGTAATCGACAAAGCTCTTCTACCCCTTCCTCATCACAATACATTGATCCAAATTCCCTATCAAAAGCATTTCCATTACCAACAAAATTCCCTAATACCAAGGTCCAGGTCTAGGACTATGGAGTGGGAGAATACAATATTGAAAATCTATTTTGTATAGGGAAACTACCATTTTCCCCAAAATATTATGGCAAACCCCGTCACATCAAGAAAGAGTCCATAGTTATGATCCAATACCACCCACCCATGACCTTAACCAAGTGGGTGAGCTGGGAAAGGAATGTATTGAGGAAGAACTCTCTAAATGGATATATAGAGATGAAGAGGATGAGATACATGTAGATCTACCCATAGATAAATATGGCAAGGGGTTTGACATAATGAAGCAAATAGGCTACAATGGGCATACTGTCCTAGGACTACAAAAAATAAGGTATAATGGAGCCTATCCTTGCAATAAAACGGTCGCACAATACAGGGCTAGATTATCTCCTCTTTGTGAAAGCTCCTTGTACCATGATCTTTTGGAAGGAAGTCGTTAATGTTTTTGAAGTTGTTGAGACATCTAAGGATTACCATACCAAAATAGACTATAATGAATGGAAATGAGGTTCCAATAAATCCTTTAGTGACTATGGCCTAGTTGAAACCTTTTGGGAGCTTGACCAATCCTCTCCTCAATCCAATGACCATGCCTAGGTTGATACCTTTTGGGATCTAGATAATTCCTTCATCTTCATCCTATCTACCTCATCCATAAAATTTATTGATACTAGCAATGGCATGCCATTATTTTACCCCCAATTGATTGATTGGGACCAAAAAGGTCCACCACACTTAGAATTATTCAAAAATGATGAAGCAATTTCTGATTTTATGGGACATAGAGATGGAGTACCAAGTTGGGATCACAAGGCTAGATTCACCATTGATCTTGATATAGCTACATATTATGGGGAGCTTCCCCACCTTCCAATCACAAAATAAATGAAATAAAGAAAACCAAGTATGTGGGTGAAAACTGAAAGGCACCTATAGACATAGCAAAAATTAAGAAAAAAGATGTATCTGAAGGTGAATACATATCTAAGGCACCTAAGGATGGAAGGTTGGACCCACTACCCACAAATCAAGAGAAACCCCCAATGTTGGTCGAAAAGTCACAAGAGGTCAACATCAACATATCAGAAGATCCTAAAATCATACACTTTGCAACATCCCTGACAGATGCAAAGAAGTCAAAATTCACCATTTTTTTCTCAAAAAGGAAAATCAACTTTGTTTGGTTCTATGTGGACATGTAGAGACTAGACCTTGAACTTGTCCTCCATCACCTACCCCTCCTTTTTTATGCTAAAATTTTTAAGAAGTTAAGGAAGATGCACCCACAAATTTCCTTACTATTTAAAGAAGAGTTAAAGAAACTGTTGGATGTTAGGTTCATAAGACTCATTGATTATGTAGAATAGATTTCAAATTTTGTGCTAGTTACCAATCCAACTGGGGGAATTTGTATTTGTATAGACTTCAGAGATCTAAACAAAGCTTTTCCAAAGGATGATTTCTTATTACCCAATATAGACATGATTGCGGATCTTACAGTGGGGTATGAGATTCTATATCTGATGGATGGTTTCTCTGGGTATAATCAAATCATAATTGTGACAAAAGACCAACACAAGACAACTTTCACCTACACATGGGGTACATACTACCACCTTCCACTCTAACTCATCTAAGGAGCCTACAAGGAAAATTGCAGTCTATCTATAGGCTTATAGCATAACTGATAGATAAGTGCTTCCCTTTTTAGTATCTCCAATGCAAGGATGTACCCTTCAAATAGACTGATTCTTGCCAATAAAATTTTCAATAGATCAAGGACTATCTTCTATCACCATTGGTACTAAGGCCACCTATACACGGGAAACCACTCATCCAATACCTATTAGCAACATCATCAACACTAGGAGCTCTCCTAGCATAGAATGATGAAGATGGGAAGGAACACACAATATATGCATCAGCTATACCCAGTGTAGGATATGAACTTAATTATACTCCCATAAGTGGCCATTTATTGCTATACTCTTTTCTACCCAGAATTAAATCTATAGATAAAGTTGATAGCAAAAATTGATCCACTAAAGTATTTACTCAACAAGGCCACGTTAATAAGAAAACTGGAAAAATGGGTGATGCTCATAAGTGAGTTTGAAATTGAATATGTGGAAAGGAAAGTGATTAAAGGTCAAGTCATTACTGATCAGTTAGTAGATACCCAAACACAAGCATTCACACCTCTCATATCTAAATTCCTAGATGAGGAAATCTTCAAAATAGACACATCTACAAAGTGGAAATTGAACTTTGATGGGTTGTACACAAATCACAATTTGTGAGTTGGTGTCTTGTTCATTATGCCACAAGGGGACACAATCCCTAAATCATATAGGATCACATTTACATGCACAAACAACATAGTTGAATATGAAGCCCTACTCACAGGTTTGTAGAAAGCCATTAGATGAAAAATTAAAGACCTTCAGGTATATGGTGACTCACAGTTAGTAGTACAACATATCAATGATGAATATGATCTAGTAAGGATGAAAATTTGGTACCATATAAAAAAATGGTGGAAAACCTCAAAGAATACTTCACCACCATCCTATTTACATAGAACCCAAGAGTGCAAAATAAGGTAACATATGCAATGACCACCATTGGATCTCTCTTGGACATTCCTAATAATGTATAGCATTTTGAGTCTTTGGTGGAACAATTGTTGATCCCTACATTCAACATCCTTAAATCTAAGCTCATCTATGATATTGTTGGTCCCAATTCACCCTGGTATAAGGATATATACGACTACCTTCACACCCAAATCCTCCCTCCTGACTTGTCCAACAACCAAAAAAACTTTTATTTGATGAGCGGTTAAGTACGTTATCATTGCCAATACCATTTACTTTTATAGCCTAGATAACAACCTCCTTAGATGTCTCAACATAGAGGAATCAAAGATGGATTTAAAATAAATACATGAGAGTATATGCAGGGCTCACTCTAGTGGTCCTACCCTAGCCAAAAATCTTATGAGAATAGGGTACTATTGGCCTATAATGGAAAGTGATTCATATTTCTTTTTGAATAAATATCGATAGTGTCAAATCCATAGTGACCTAGTACATGCACTAGCATAGGGACTCCATCCAATTACCTCACCTTGGCCATTTTCTCAATGGGGACTTGACCTCATCGAGAAGATTCATCCTACATTTGCAAAAAGACACAAGTTCATTATCAATGCAACGAAATATTCAATAAGTGGATTGAAGCCATACCAATGACTTATATCACTGGTAAATAAATTTCAAAGTTCATTTTGAACTATATCATATGCCAGTATGGTGTTCCTTTATCCATAGTAATAGATAAATCCTTTCAAAAACCAAGACATCAAGGAATTATGTGAAAGATACCACATCCAACAACACTTCACCACTCCATATTAT
Organism: Sequoia sempervirens; assembly: GCA_007258455.2. Taxonomy (NCBI): domain Eukaryota; kingdom Viridiplantae; phylum Streptophyta; class Pinopsida; order Cupressales; family Cupressaceae; genus Sequoia; species Sequoia sempervirens. The sequence continues at coordinate 565,667,592 of VDFB02000003.1, read as the reverse complement.
TCCTAAGGTAATGGTCAAGCAGAGGTATCTATTAAAACCATTATGAAAACACTAAAAAAGACTGTCAATGATGCTGGTCAAGACTGACATATACAACTAAATCCAACCTTATGGGCTTATCATACAAGAATTCAAACTCCTGCTAGTGCCACACCTTATCGTTGGTCTTTAGTTCCAAAGCCATCTTACCCATTAAGGTTGAGATCCTATCCTTGAGAGTTTCCACGCAAAATTTCATTGATGAAGACTACAAAATATCTAGACTGCATAAGATAGAGTTACTGGACAAAAGAATACAAACTATGTTTGACCACTTGCAGGCATATCATAATCACCTTCGATGTAGCTACAACAAGAGAGTCAAAGTCCAAAACTTTGACATTGGTGATCTGGTCTTGGAAGAGAATCCTAAGAACCATCTAGAAAGAGACAATCCAAGAAAGTTTGAGCTTAACTAGTTTGGTCCGTATATCATCATCATAGCATACAAATCTGGTGACTATCAACTAGCTACTCCTAAGGGTGAGCCACTATTTGATTAGATCAATATAATTCACCTTAAGAAGTACTATACATGACCTTTGGAGATCCCATGGTATTAGAAAAATAAAAAAATGGAAAAACAAAAAAGAAAAGAGAAAGAAAAATAATCCATCCAATAATGAAAATCATTTCAGTACAACACTTTGGATACATACCATGGTGAAAACCTGGCAAACAGGTGCCATGTGTAGTTGGATTTCACTCTACCATCTATCAATACTCTATATGATTTTTTCCATAATAAACTGAGCATATGCACCCTCATAATAAAAACATGTCTCACCTCTTCTCATGGCTTGAGATTTATGGATGTTTAGTGTCAAAATCACTTATCATATCCATCCCTTCATAACAACTAGTCCTATTCCAAATTGGGGGCAATCCTTGGCCTTTGTTTTTCAAAAAAGGATCTTACACATGGTATTCAAGGATGTTATCACAAAAATGCAAAAACATCAAAAATCAAACAAAACATCAAAACATTCAAATATCCTTGGAAAAATTAAAAAATAATCATAAAATAGTAAGAAAATTAAAAGCAATGTCAATGCATGGTTAGTCAAACTACATTGTCTCTGCATTATTACATAGGCAAGTCCATCACTAATGAGCCCCCAAGGCATTAGGTTTTTTCATTAGGGTCTGTCATAGATGAATATTTGTCATAATCCATATGTCATATTAAAATATCACTAGTCATGGTCAGTCGAAGTACGTTGTCTCTATGGTGTCATGTAGGAAAGGCCATCACCGCTAAGCCCTTAAGGCATTAGGTCAGTCCCCTTAGGGTCCACTATAATAAAATTACACCACAATCCAAAAATTAATAAGAAAACTATTCATTTGTAGAGAATAAACATGTTTGACACAAACAAATTATCCTACATAGAATCGAGCTTAACAAATCACAAAATAACAAATAACACTACCTAAACTAGTCTGCAACTAGGCTAATCCAATTATCTACAAATGTTACCTATCTTATCAAAAATTACTTTTCTTCTAGTATGCCACATTGTCAAAACCGAACCAGGCATCTTGCATGAAATGTTTCACTGCTTAAAACAAACACAATATTTTGAAACTATATCAAACACTTATATGTGGATTAAAAAGGTCTAAACAACTGATGAATTATTTGGCTTATTTTAGTCTTATCTTTTTATTTGATTTATCTTATTTCATACTCCTAAGCTTCTCAATTCTATCTACAAGTGATTAGAGCGACAATGATGGATTATGAGATTTCTTTTTGTTTATTTCTATTTGTGGTTTGTCTTGGTGACACGATTGGGGCAACTAAGGTCCTTGTGTGTGATTAGGATTCTATCTAGCATAATCAAAACATTCTATGTAATTTAAAATCCAATCTAACACTTTCCTGTAGTAGGATTAATATGCTCTATGGTAATTTCCTCACATGTTCCTATAAGGGTCTATTGTCACTAATCTAAATTAGGACACTCCTTGTCTAACTTGTCTTAAATCTTTGACAAATGGATACTAATGTCACCAAAGTTTGTCTCGACTTGGCGTACACTATCCACTTGTCCATATATAATATCTTTAAGCAATTGGAAACAAAAGTTTCCTTCACAATTCATGCTTAGGTGTGCATACATCTGCTTGTTCCATAAACACAAAAATTGCTTGATGATGATAAAACATGCACTATTGAAAGTTCAAGTAATATCAATCATTATGTTTGGAAAAAATTGTGGATCAATACTATCCTTGTGATTCTATCAAATTGGTTGAATCAATCCTTTGTGTTGGCTTCCTTAGTTTGTTCGTAGATGTCAACTCGAGGATCATAAGCTCTTGAAAGGCATTGTGGTTATATACCGAAGGGGTGAAAGTAGCAAGTTGAGTGGGGATGAAATGTAGAACAATAAAATCTAAATGCTCTAAAAGAATAATAGAAAAGAACACTCTTAAATTGTACCCCTAAAGCAAACCTTTTGAAACCATCAAATGCTTTAAATTAACAACTCAAATAAAATCCTTTAATGTATATAAGATCTTGCCATGTCCAATTCAACTCTGATTAAGCATTATTGGTTTTTTTAAAGATTAAAATACTCTTGAATTCACAAAAGTTTGCATTGACATAATTCCGGAGACAAGAGCTCTATGTAGGCAACAGGGACTGCAATCTTCCAAAACTATACAAATTTTTGCAACTACAATTTTATCAAATAAATAATTTAAAACCAAACTGAAAATATGTAATCACAAAATTACTCACATTTTAATAAATAAAAGAAACCACAATATTAAAATAAAATATATAATATAAAAATTAACATCACCACCATTTCAAGAGAGTGGGCCCTCCTCTCCTTCCACAAGGTGACAAAAATAATTTGTTGTAAACTCCTTGAGACTTCAAACCAACTAGTGTATTATTTCTTTTTTGAAAAATATTACATCTCCCTTCTCACACCATTTCTTATGTATTATATAATAAATGAGGCATTTGCTAAATGACATAATTCTGCCCTATTATCTCTCCACAAAATTAGATCTCAAATGAGAGAATCATGGAGAGAATTATGGAGAGAATCATGTAACTAAGATATTCTTAACATGGCATGTTTGTTTGGTAACAAAATAACAAATATATCAAATTGGTTTTAACATAATAATAATAATATGTACATTTATTTTTTGTCTCATGTCCATAACAATAGGGAGCACAAAAGTTTTTTATGGCTACCAAATATTATGTTTAGTTTATGGCCATTACAATATAATAATTTTTTATAACAAAAGATTAAAATATATCTTATCACATATAGCGAAAAGCGTTTATTTACTTTTCAACATAATGGTAGCAAATATTAGTAAATTCAATCTAATATTTATTATTCACATATTTTATCTAAAAACTAAATTAAATACTACTTATACATATTTAATCATATGCAGCATAAAGGTGGTAAAATGGTGGGATAATCTATGGAAATGGAATATGAAGATGGGTATAAAGGTATATGAAAAAGGTTAAAAGATGGCATAAAATGGAACATGAATTACTGTCATCATTCCCCACAACTTAGCAAATTGCACATCTTCATGCATTATTCATTTCTAAAAGGTTTTGATTTGAACTAGTGAACTTTTGATTTATGACTTGTACCTTCTTCACCCTTGACTATTATAGCTCATGCTTAATTGCATTTCCCCTCTTCATAGCAAGCTTTCATGGATTTTCTTTATTTTTCAGCTTACATTTTTTAATTTTCATTTTCAATATTCATATAGGTTCCTCCAACTTTTTATGTTTTCCATAATTTTTTATTTTTTCTATTTTTCATTTTTTTCCTCCTTTTATCATTTTTCCATAGCATTTTTTTTGAAATCCTATATATAGGAGGTATCATAAAATTTATCTTCATATTCATGAGCTATATGAAATGGGTGACATGATAGACAATATGAATGATTATTAAGGGTGAAAATAATGGATACTATGATAGGATACTTAAGAATAATGATGGGTGAAAAGACAGGTAATAAGGATGACAAACCTCTCCCCAACTTAAAGGGTTGACCATCCTTGAGAAACAAGGAGAGGATTGATGTGAATTCCACTTTATATGATTTATAAAATAAGAAATATTAATAAAATTAAGAGATAAAAAAAAGAAAAATAAATTTGACTATTTTACCAACTTGCTTGGCCATTTATGCCAAGTTTTGGTAGCCAAAGTATCTCAGCAAGTGTGAATCTCCAAGATGGAACCAACAACTGTAACTGTGAATGTCCAATAAGGAAGGAACCAAAAACTGAGATAAAGATGGCATCCACACCATACACGAAAGATTTGCATTGAAATGAAGCATTATGGAACATACTGATGGTAGTAGATTCTCTCAATATTGTTGTTAACACCTCAACTGAAAGTGTGACTCTTGCTAGAAGTGATCAAAACTATGTTGACCAAAGCAAACTAGAACAAAAGCGAGTGACAAGAGGTGATAGGAGGCACTTGGGCAACCATTGAAACAACAAAGTATACCTGCAAAATGATTATTATTTTTTTTTTTAAGGCTGCAGAAATTGTGTTTGTATAGCACGACCCCCTATAAACTACAGTGCGACTGGTAAAAATTTTAACGTGACCGGTGGCGCTAGCGCGACATGCCCTCTGGTACCACGGGACGGGGGAGACTAGAACTCGTGACCAGCCTCCTGCAATAAAAAAGACTTAGCCAACCGAGCTAGGGCCCCCGCCCTATTAAAAATATTAAGGTTTGGGCCTTGGTTGTTGGCACTACAGGCAAGAAGCCCCACCAATTCACCAAGGAACCTCCCCTTAATATGAGGGTAAATAGCAAACTCCATTGTTAATGCGGTAGAGAGTGACCCCACGAGGTTTGAACCTTGGTTGTTGGCTCTACAGGCAAGAAATACCTGGAAAATGATTAGCCCATGCAATTTTTTTCATTTTTTTTTTTTCATTTTCAATTTTGATAACGACAAGTGACCACTGGCAAGCCAGTTTTCAATCACATACTACTTAGTGGTGCTGTGAAAACAATTTTCACTACTAAGAATTTTATTCAACTACAATCTGCCAGAAACTAGTTTTCAAGTTGTAGTTTTCTAACAACGCCCTAAGGTTTTTATTGTTAGAATTTATTGATTTTTTTTCCTTTTTTTCTCTTTTTTCATTTTTTAAATTTTTTTTCATTTTTCATTTTTTCATGTTTTTCATGTTTTTCAGATAACATGCATATAATGACCAAAGAGAAGGAACCCCTTATATGGATGTTGAAGTGACACCACCCAAAACTTGAGTTCCTTCTATGACCCTACAAAAATTCATTATTGAAACGAGGTTGCATGTAGAACTTGAAATGGTGATCAACAAGAAAGATACCTTCATCAAGATTGACCATATATAGTTCATAGCACCATTTCTACAAACAATATTAAGCACATGCAACTATATTTGAAAGTTGCATGTAGAAGAATGACAAGGTTGTGTAGTGGAAGACCAATTGTAGTCTCTCAATTTGTCCAATTTGTCTATACAACTTTAGGTAGGTGGATACTAATCTCTCTGATGGAGTGTGATGATCTGCATTAGAATATATTCAAGCTCCTTGTTCATGTCTTCAAGTAGTGTCTGGATGTGTATCTCAAGAACATAATACTACAAGATTCATGGATCTCATAGACCAATTTGCAACTTGTATATGACTATCTAGGTAGCAATGCTAACCAAAAGTAGCTACAAATTCTCATCAAGAGAAGCATCATCGTCAACTAGTGCAACAATGTTGGAAAAACTAGATAATAAACCTACAACCATATTCTCATGACCAAGCATATGAAGTATATAGTAGTGTTAAATTTTCACAATATCATCCATTTAATAACTCCACCATTATGAATGATTTATCATTAGAAAATGGAGGGTAGAGTTATTAATATGAATAAATACTTGATAATTATAAAATGGATGAATAAATACTATTATTAAAGTGAATTCTTGTGTAGAGATAATATAAAATCATTTCCAATTAACACAAGAATGCATACCTTCATATTGTCCAAAACTCACACATGTGACTATATTAGAAGCACCAAAGAAATAATCAATTAAAGCTTTATTAATAATCAACCAAATATTTTAAAAATTCAATGGATTCCCCCCCAACTTAATTTCATACTATAAAATCATGAGAGTATTAGGATAATCCAAAGAATCAAGAAAGAAAGTGACATATTTAATAATACCTTGATCCTTATTTATTGAATTATCATCCATTTGTAGCATGTTGTGTGTGTTCATTAATGCATTCAAACCTGTCTAGTTCTTCTTAATCATAAAATCAATTATTGAACCTAGATCAATAAGTGTGCGAGGAATACACAGTTTTACCATAGGCCTCCAAAGATTTGGATTTTTAAGTATAAAAACATTTATAAATGATAGATCTTGTAGGATGCCATCATGAATTTCACACAACTCTTGAATCATTAAAGTGTATAATTCACTATTTCTTATTGCATGATAAATTTCAACACACACATTTATGAGTGCAATGATAAAAGTAGACTCAAATTGAAGTGTCTCATTATGTGTGTGAATTCTTTCTAAAAGTTATGATTTTTTAATTAGATAAGAAGAACTAAATTGATTATCTTTTAATTGATCATAGTGTTCCTCTAATTCAATTAGACAAAAATCACATCATTTAGTTGTGTGAATAGATTACAATTGTGACTCACCAATTTCATGTACATTAATAAAATGTAAAGGGATCCTTGAAATCTCATTATTATATGTAGATTAAACCATGTTATTAAATAATAATTTATTATGAATTGCAATTTCGCTTGGTGGATATGTTGGGGTGGATGTTGGGTGATATAAATGGGATAATGAAAATGGTAAAATTTGTTTTGGATATAGGGTGGGTGGGATTAAGTAGGATGGGTATAATGGAGATGGTAATGATGGGTGTTGTGGTTGTTGTGAGAATTTGTTTTTCCATTCTTGGTAGTATTGGGGATTGTTGCAATTCACCATACATACTAGATGGGGAAACATTTTGTGAAGAAACATATTATCTTTCTAATCCAATAGAATTATAAGACATTTTAAAATCATTAAGCATACCATGATCTACTTGATTTGATGTGAGTAGTTGTCCTTGAGTTACAAAGAATACATTCTCACTTTCACCTTTGTTTTATTGAGGCTCATGTAGAGCTTGGATCTCCTTCACCATATCCTCTTGAACAACTTGCCAACATGTGCACTTGGCTTCTTCCTTGCAACAAATAGAACAATAAATGGCCAAATCTTCATCTATGGATTAATTTTCAAAAATCCATTGTCCCTCTAAAAATTCATCAATTATTTGTTCTTGCTCAACTATAGGAATAAGATTTGAAAATGTTTGTGACAAAGTTAAGGGAAGATCATGATGATCTAAGTTGCATTATTTAAGTAGAGGGAATATAAAAACATCACCTTGTGTCAGTGTGAATTCCCCACCAATTTCTTCTTTGGCTTTTAAATTTAAAATTGAAGTGTTTGAACTACCTTGAAAATGCAACTTTTTTTATGTTTTTTTGTTTCTTCAAAATTACCTCTTTACCTATCAATTGACTCACAAAAATGGGTTTGAATATATCAATGGTTTAAAAACCTTCTAAGATCTACCTACAAATTCAAACCATGCATTTATATGATTTATAATATAGAAAACTAAGGGTGATTATCCAAATGAGGTCTATTGTCATGTAGACTTTCACCTTAGCGCACTAGTCCAAACTTAACTCACTAGGTTTTCATGCCTTTAATGCCTCTCCCTAGAAACAACGCCAAAATGTTTAGACAATACTATGGATCAATACTATCCTTGTGATTCTATCAAATTGGTTGAATCAATCCTTTGTGTTGGATTCCTCAGTTTGTTCCTAGATGTCAACCTGAGGATCGTAAGATCCTAAAAGGCGTTGTGGTTATATACTGAAGGGGTGAAAGTAGCAAGTTACGTGGGGACAAAATGTAGAACAATCAAATCTAAATGCTTTAAAAGACTAATAGAAAATAACACTCTTAAATTGTACTCCTAAAGAAAACCTTTTGAAACCATCAAATGCTTCAAATTAACAACTCAAATAAAATCGTTTAATGTATATAAGATTTGGATATGTCCAATTCAACTTTGATTAAACATTATTAGTTCTATTTAATATTAAAAGACTCTTAAATTTACAATAGTTTGCATTGACAGAATTCTGGTGATATGAACTGTCACTTCCTAGCGATAGGAGCTCTGTGCAGGTGACAGGAAATTTATGCATGCGACAGGAACTACAATCTTGCAAAATTGTAAGAATTTCTGCAACTACAGTCTTATGAAATAAATAATTTAAAACCAAACTAAAAACATGTAATCACACAATTATTCACACATTTTAATAAATAAAAGAAACCACAATATTAAAATAAAATACATAATATAAAAATTAACATCACCATCATTTCAAGAGAGTGGACCCTCCTCTCCTTCCATGGGGCGACAAAAATAATTTGCTATAAACTCCTTAAGCCTTCAAACTAGATATTATATTATTTATTTTTTGAAAAATATTACATCTCCCTTCTCACACCATTTCTTATGTATTATATAAGAAATGATACATTTAATAAATGACATATTTCTTCCCTATAATCTCTCCACAAAATTAGATCTCAAATGAGAGAATCATGTAACTAAGACATTCTTAACATGGCACATTTTTTTGGTAACAAAATATTCAATATATCAAATTGGTTTTAACATAATAATAATATGGACATTTATTTTTTGTCCCATGTCCATAATAATAGGGATCACAAAAGCTATTTATGGTAAACAAATATTACATTTAGTTTATGGTCATTACAATATAATAATTTATTATAACAAAAGATTAAAATATATCTTATCAAATATAGTAAAAAATGTTTATTTATTTTTCGACATAATGGTAGCTGTGATAGGTCGAATATATGTGCTAGAAAATGAGCAGAAAGAAAAGTAATGCAAAATAACACTAAAACAACCTACACCTCAAGATTAGCCTAGTTGGATTCAACACAAGATAAAAACAACAAATGGAACTTTATACCTTGTCTCGAATCGATCCTTTGGTTGGCCCTTCAATCTTTGATGTGTATGCTCCTTAGATGGCAAGAGATGCAAGTTAGATGATGATATGGAGGTGGATGCAAGTGAGTGCAAGCATGAAAATGGCTAAGTATGGATTCTAGGAAAAATTTGCAAGAGTTTGGCTATAATGCATGATCCCCCCAAAATGAGAGAAAAGAGGGGGTATTTATAGAGATTTTGGAAATATCTAGGGAAATGGATGGTCAAGATTAAGCCACCAAGATCAAGATGTAGGGCTAAGGTGAGTTGAAAACTCATAAGCCCTCACATCTTGACATGTGGCAAGTGATATGGCCTAAAAAGGGTGATGTGTACATGAGGTGGAAGGATAGTACATGACATGGAGAGGGTACATGGTACCTTGGGATTGGGACAAGATCTCCTCATAAAGGAGGTACTTTTCCCCATGTGGGTGAGAGGACATGTGAGGAATTAAAAATTCTTCAAATATTCTCATGGGGATGAGAGAAGGAATTTAAAATTCTTTTAAATGCATTGGGGGATTAAATGTGAATTAAAAATTCACATGGGGAATGGAGATGCCTTGTCCAAAAGGAGAAAGCATTTAATAGGGTTGACTTAGTTAAGTGACATGGAATGATTAAGGTTGTGCAAGTACTTGATTAGACTAATTAATGACATATTAGAAGAGGGTTAGATTTCACATGTGACTTGATGTGACAAGTCAAAGATTATATGGGGAAGAGTAAAAAAAAATTAATATTCCTTGGAAGGATAAAAGGAATTAAAAATTCCTTGAGAGGTTGATTAGGCTAGTTAATGAAGGATTAGAGGAGGGTTAGGTGGCTAAAAGAGATTAGAGGCCAACTTGCAAAAGTTGGAGGATGTGACACATCCTAATTAAGGATTAGGCATGTGCACATCCCTAATGATGCGATTAGAAGATGGATTAAGATTAGATAAAAAAATGATGGAGGATGTGACATGAAGGGAATTAAATAAATGGAATATTTATTTAATTCAATTGATGAAAATGATGATTAAAGAGATAAGGTATTTATTTAGTAATTAAATACCTTAGGGATTTGGCAGAATTAAGGATATTAATTAAATAATAGTAATATTACTTAATTAATGCAAATAAGGGGATGCTTAGACAAAAGGGGATAAATTTGGATAAATTAAGTGTCCAAATTTAGGTGTCTACATTTTCCCCTCTTTGAGATGGTGTTACGAAATAGCATCATTTCAAATAATATTAAAACATAGAACCTAGAAGAATATGGTTAGATTGGAAAAGATGCCCTAGTCATCAAAGGATTGACTAGGAAGGAAGATGATGGGGGTGAAGATGAAAGTTAGGGATTGAGGATGCCCCCTCGAGAGGACATGCGTGTTCAAGATAACACAAATTTGCTCTCAAAATGGATGAGATGATGCAAGAGGAGATGAAGAAGATGCAAAGTGATGGGTAAGAAAGGATGAAAAGGCGGCAGGAGATTGGGAGGGAAGCGTGATGAAGGATGAATGGATGGGGGGATTTTGATAGATGATAGGATGGGGGATACATGCAAGAGGATGGAATGGAAAGTGAAATGCAATTCTGATGCAATTTTCCATCTTCAGAGCACTGATTTTTGCTATAACAGAAGACACGATACACCAAGGTATAAATGACCAAGGTAGACTAGTGTCTAATGCATGAAACAAAAACATTAAACAAGAAGGCTATCCCAACACCCCAAGGTCACGATGACCTTAGTCGGGCCAGCTATTGGGATAACCAAAAGCACACAAGGATTCCCTAGCATAACACAAGACCTCAGGGATCTTGGTGGGTACTACGTGGGACAATCGAGAAGACAAATAAAAGATCAAGATACACCCCTATGTTGACTAGTCAAAGAAAACCATGATATGATGGATCAAGGCGACCATGACAAGTGATGATAGGGAGCTCAAATGATAAACAAAAGCCAAAAGCATCAAAATATCGCAATAAATTTCAAACGTCCTTTGCCATAGGATCATAGGGATGGATGGGATTGATGAGGTCTGCTAGGAAGGATGCATCCTATTGAGACCAATGATGGATACTAAACGGAAAGACTGATATGACTCAGGATATTCAGAACTGATGGGATCTGATGATACAAGTGGATCTTGTTGGTTAAGAACTAGCTAGATAAGGGCATAACTTGATGACACGACACAAGAGACATGACACAAGACTGACACATCCTAGCGACCTAGGGTCTTGGGGGCTAGTCAAAGATTAGCCTTGCCTATGTGAAAGCACAGAGCCCTTGTAGTTCAATGAAAGGCTGATGATGGACCATGAGACTTTGATGGATGATGAGGATAGGATGGATGACCAAGCTAGGATAGACAATAGGAACAAGATACGAAGACTAATGATAGATGATAAAGGATCAAATTGGACAATATAGAGTGATGAGGGAACCGTAGGGGTGGATCAAATGTTCGACCTTACCAATGTGAAAGCGCAGGGGCAACGTAGTTCAACGAAAGGCCAAAGACAAGTGATGGATAAAAGATGAAGAGATAACCCTAGATAAGGGGATAAAATGATTGGACTGACACGATAGACCTATTGGATTGAATTGGAGGATGGTGGTGATCACAAAGCTCAAGGATGGGATAGTTATTCAAATCATCAAAAGATGAATTGGGAGGATGATATGATGGAGAGATGAATGATGAGAAAGTATAGGAGATGGAAAAGATGTGCAAAAGAAGCAGAAGTGATGATGATAAGATAGATGACATTGGATTACATGGGGAAAATCCTATAGCTAGATACCTAATGACAAGGGATTATGAGATGGGATGAGGGTAGAGGATGGGGGGAGGAAAATGATTGTTTGGGTGGATTGGATAGAGGGATAAGGATTTGGATGAGGAAAAGGTGACTAGATGGATAGATGAAAATGGATGCCATGATGGAAGGATAGGAAGATAGGGATGGGAAGATGGATATAAGGATTGTGTGGAGGGATAAAAGATAAGGATGGGGAGATGGATATATCAATAAGGAGATAAGGATAGGGAAATGGAAGGGATTGTTCTAATGGAATGAATGATGTCTCCAAGGATTGTATCACAAATGAGGATAGATACCCCCACTCTAGATATGTCATGTATAATGAGGCATGAGTGATGGGAAAATGAAGGAGATAACTTGAGGAGGATAGGATGAGTGATTAAGGGATATGATAGACCATGTGTGAAGGGAATGTATACCAATAGGTGTCCAAAGCATGCATAGATAGGTGCCCCTATTTTTTTTATTTTTTTTTCAAGATCACAAGAAGGATGGAGGGACATGATAAATGAGATATGCCAAGTAGGATGTGTAAGATAGGCAAGATGGAGGGGATGAATGAAGAGGACGTATAGCAAGAAGACGGGTTCATAGCTAGAAGCATAGCAGGAAGCATAGTGGATGGAGGGAATGCATAGCAGGAAACTGCCCTCAAGTGCAGATGGGGATTTATGCATGATGTCTATTTGCTAGGTTTTCATCATGGTACTTATCCAAGGTGCTTGTTTTCCAAGTTTTCACCATTGGATGGATTGTTTCTCTTTACTATTTTATTTTTTGATTTTTTGATTTTTTTGACTTTTTTGGATTTTGAACTATTTTGGATTTTTGGAATTTTTGGATAGCATGCAGAAGGAGATGGATAAGGATAGGGAGGTGAATAAGTGGATTTAGAAGACATGTGATAAGGATATGGATGAAGGACTCAAGCATCAAGTTCCATACGAAGTATTAAGAGCTCATGTTTGAACTGACTGTTGGATGTTGGTACAACCTTATTAGGAGAAATGGATTATACAAACGAATGAATTAGAGGGATTTGAGAGGGGAGATACATGGGATAATGGATGGGATGCTGCAAGGGGTATGGATAGAATGATGGGGTGGATGTATGGTGGGGTGGTGAGTTAAATACCAACATTGGCACATGTGGTGGTGTATGTGGAAAGATCAGCGGATGAATGGATGGAGAATGTGGGGATAATGGAGGAGATGGAATAGTGAATTTCGGGACATAGGGACCCAAAACAGACTTAGGAGATGAAAGGGGGGTATGGTTAGCTTTTGGAGTAGCAACTTTGGATGTTCTTACAGATTTTTTATTTGATGGCATTGCATCTTTTTTCTTTGGGATCCACATGGTTTTGGTTTTTTCTTTAGTGGGCCTTTGTGGCTGATGGGTTTGATTTGGATTTCAATTTTTCTTCTCTTCACCATGTCTTTTAGAGGGGACATGGGGAGCCTTAGATTCATGTGGATGTTTGGATTTATGTAGTTTTACCTTAGCATCCAAATTTCTTTTATTAGCAATGGGATGGGTGTGAGGAGATGGATGATGCAGAGCAATGGAGGTAGGAGTATGGGGATTACATGTAGATGAAGGATGTTTAGGTATGTGCGTTTGTTGATCTTGATTATGGGATGGATGATGTGGAGCAATGGAGGTAGGAGTATGGGGATTACGTGTAGATGAAGGATGTTTAGGTATGTGCCTTTGTTGATCCTGATTATGGGATATGCGAGAGGGATTTTTATGATGGATGACATGGATAGGTGTTAGATGGATGAAAGGATGAGATGGAGGAGGTGATCTTGGGATATACGGACCCAAGATGGATGGAGTAGATGAAGGATGGGAGATGGTGGATGGAGGGATGTAAGGACCCAAAATGGATGGGGCAGATGAAGAAGGAATATGGACGGTTGTTTTGAGGTGATACGATAGAGGAGGAGGGATGGCAACATATGATCTAGGGGAGCAATGGGAAGAGCCAGAAGTTCTTTTGGAAAAGGCTTGTTGAGGATGTCTAGAGGTTGTACCAACATCTTTAGATTGTGAGTCTTGGGAGATAGATCCAAGACCTTGCATGCATATTTGTTCTTTGACTTGGATGGGCTCTAAAATACCTTGCTCATGAAGGCCTAGACCTTTTCCTTGATAGTTCATTTTCTTGAGCATGCGATCCATGATAGGATTTCTGTTATTCTAAAAACATGATGTGAGTCCATTATTAGGTGGAGGATGATGGGTGGTAAATATACTATGCTTTTCTTTTGCAAGGAGGCCACCATGGAAGAATGTGAGAGTACCAAGGGGATATGCAAGCGATGATGGGGGATCATGAGAGGGAGATGATGGGATAGCAACATTTGGATGGGTGATAGTAGATGAGGGATTGGGGAAAATGATAGGATCTAGATTCGTGATAGCGGGCTCATGCGATGGAGATGGAGATGGAGCAGTGGAATCTTGAATGACAAGGGGATAATGGAATGGAATGGATGGGGGATTGTGATCTTGAGGTGGACTAGATGGGATGATAGGATCTTGATCTGGAGAAGGGGATAGGTTGGCATGCTTTGGATTAGGCTCTTGGCATGACTCATCGTGTGTGGGAGGCATGATAATGGAGTCTTGGAGGGACTCTTCAAGTGGGGAAGATGGAGGGATGGATTCAAAACATTCATGGGGATGGATTTTAGTGACACTAGGAGTGGGAGAAGTGGATGGGATTTGGGTGTCGTCAATGGGTTCAACAACTTTAGGAGTAGGAGGTGGGTGTTCAATGGATTCAATAGATGTGATGGTAGGAGATGGTGGCTCGGTGGATTCAAAGGATGTGATGGTTTCAATGGTTTGAGTGGTGCTAAGGGTGGTATCATCAATGATAGGTGTTGGGTGGAGAAGGGTCTCACCACTAATGACCGTGGATGATGGGTTGGGATGGCATGATTCCACGACTTCAAGGTGTGGAGTGGGAGATGTCTTCTTTGTTATAAGTCCTTGGAGAACTTTTGGAGTGAGGAACTTGCATACTCTAGGTTTGGATGGTGAGGTAGGAGTGGATGAAGGATTATGGGTTGGTGGGGGATTAGGACTAGAGACTGGTGGACTAGGATTAGATAGGGGAATGGGATTGGATGTAGGACTTGGAATAGATGGGGGATTAGGTGAAGGGTTAAGATAGGGGTATTGGCATGGTGAATTAGAACACGAGGATGCAGGTGGTGGATTGTAGTAAGGGTATGGGGATGGTGGATTAGGATGAGAAGATTGAGGTGGTGGATGGAGATAGGGAACTATGGATGTCGGATTAGGATAAGGATAGGTAGGTGCGAATGTAGGATTAGGGTGAGCAGATTGGTATGGAAGATTGGGGTAGTGGGTATATATAGATGAAGGATTGAGATAGGAGGATGTGGATGGGGGATTAGCATAGGGGTATTGTGATGGTAGACTAGGATAAGCGGATGATGTAGATGAAGGATATGATGGATATGATGGATATGATGGGTATCCCTTGTCACAGGTAGCATAGGGAGCATGATTACGCATGGATGAAGACATGACAGGATAACTCAAAGGAATGATTGGATTTTGGAAAGCGGGTGGAGAAAACTTACTAGCAATGATAGTGTCAAGGGGATCCATGTCACATTCTTCTTGATCAACAAGACTTTTATTATCGTCGTCGACGTAATTAGGATTTCCCTTGACCACTATTGATGGAGGATAAGAATTCATGATGATGAAAGGAAAAATAGGATGGATCAAAGCTTTTGGATGGGAATGGACTAAAGCTCAAATCAAGATTTAGGTCAAGCTCAGATCAAGATTGGATTAAAGCTTAGATTAAGATGATTGGATGATGATAGGGGATTGATTTTGATGATTGGATTGGATTATCAAAGGAGGATTACGACACCAAATCTGATTCGAGATGGAAGTAGATTGATTGGGTCGAAGGTGATTGGATAGGGATGCGATTGGATTGGATTGGATAAGATTGATCGATGGATTGGATAGGATGATGAAAGGGACTATAAACCCTATTCAAAGATTACCCTAGGTGACATAGGATACTGATTGATTGGATTAAAGGATGAATGAATGATTGCGGCACCGAATCCACTTTGAGATTGAAAATGGATTGATTGGGCCGACGATGATGATTGACTTAGGATGGATGACAATCCTAAGAGGATGTTGATGATGACAATCAGATCAGACACTTAGGTCATTTTGGATAATAACCCGAGATGAAGTTCAGGGGATTTGGATGGGGAAAATGATGATTTGATTAGATAAATGGATGATAGAAATGGATGAATGAATACCCAAAACGAGTAAAATGTTGATTGGAATGGATGAATGACTACTCGAAACAAGTAAACGACTGCTCACAATAGATGAATGATTCTCGAAATGAGAAGATGAAGGCTCAGAATGGATGATAGATTACTCAGAATGAGAGTTCAAAATGATAGGAAGGAGGTTTGAAACATTTATTCAAAATGAGTAAACGACTGATCGGAATGATAGAACGAGAGTCCAAAATGATAGACGAAGGTACGAAATGGATAAATGTTTACTCAGAATGAGTAAACGGATGATCAGAATGATAAAACGAGAGTTCAAAATGATGAAATGATGTGTTAAATAGATGAACGTTTACTCAGAACGAGTAAACGGATGATCAAAATGATAGAACGAGAGTTCAGAATGATGAAATGATGTGTTAAATGGATGAACATTTACTCAGAATGAGTAAACAGATGATCAAAATGATAGAACGAGAGTTCATAATGATAAAATGATGTGTTAAATGGATGAATGTTTACTCAGAATGAGTAAACGGATGATCGGAATGATAGAACAAGAGTTCAAAATGATGAAATGATGTGTTAAATTGATGAACGTTTACTCAGAACGAGTAAACGAATGATCAAAATGATAGAACAAGAGTTTAGAATGATGAAATGATGTGTTAAATGGATGAACGTTTACTCAGAACAAGTAAATGGATGATCAAAATGATAGAACGAGAGTTCAGAATGATGAAATGATGTGTTAAATGGATGAACGTTTACTTGAAACAAGTAAACGGATGATCAGAATGATAGAATGAGAGTTCAAAATGATGAAATGATGTGTTAAATGGATGAACGTTTACTCGGAACAAGTAAATGAATGATCGAAATGATAGAATGAGAGTTCAGAATGATGAAATGACTTGTTAAATGGATGAATGTTTACTCGGAACGAGTAAACAGATGATCAGAATGATAGAACGAGAGTTCAGAATGATGAAATGATGTGTTAAATGGATGAACGTTTACTCAAAACGAGTAAACGGATGATCAGAATGATAGAATGAGAGTTAAAAATGATGAAATGATGTGTTAAACGGATGAACGTTTACTCAGAACGAGTAAATGGATGATCAGAATGATAGAATGAGAGTTCAGAATGATGAAATGATGTGTTAAATGGATGAACGTTTACTCAGAATGATAGAACAAGAGTTCAAAATGATGAAATGATGTGTTAAATGGATGAACGTTTACTCAAAATGAGTAAATGGATAATCAAAATGATATAACGAGAGTTCAAAATGATGAAATGATGTGTTAAATAGATGAATGTTTACTTGGAACAAGTAAACGGATGATCAAAATGATAGAACGAGAGTTCAGAATGATGAAAGGATATGTTAAATGGATGAACGTTTACTCAGAATGAGTAAACAACTGCTCATAATGGATGAATGATTCCTGAAACGAGAAGATGAAGGTTTGGAATAGCTGAAAGATTACTCAAAATGAGTAAATGATTGATCGAGATTGTTGAAGAGGGAAGGTATGATTCTAAAGGAGGGCATATATGGTTGTCTAGAGGGGAGAAAGTATGGTTGTTTGGAGGGCTATCTAAAAGGGATGCTTCGGTCTTGTAAGGGAAGGTTTATGATGGAAGATTGAGAGAGAATGGTAGGGTACGCCCCCCTCGAGGAGGCAGATGGCCAAGAAAAAGGTGCCTCGGGCATCTTCTCAAAAGTATGAAGTGGTATATGTCATTGGAAAGAGCACAAAAAATTGAGAAGATTGGCGCTTGAACGGAGGAAAATGGATTTACAATGCGGAAATGGTGGGGCCTATATGGCTGTCTGTCAAGGCAAATCCACCTGTCTGTTAGGTCAGGTCTGCCCCTGTAGGAGGTCAGGTCCGCCCATGCAGAAAGTCAAGTCTACCCAAGGAAAAAAAGTTTGTCAAAAGTATGAAGTGGTATATGTCGTTGGAAAGAGCATGAAAAATCAAGAAGATTGGTGCTTGAACGGAGGAAAATGGGTAAATAATGTGGAAATGGTGAGGCATATATGGTTGTCTGTCAGTTTAGGTCTGCCCAAGGAGCAAAAGTTGGTCAAAATCCACCAAAATAGGCTCCAAAGGACCATTTTTGAGGGCAAGTCTGCCCCTAGATGAGGGCAAGTCCACCCAAGGAGCAAAAGTTGGTCAAAATCCACCAAAATAGGCTCCAAAGGACCAGTTTTTAGGGCAAGTCCACCCCTGGATGAGGGAAAGTCTGCCCAAGGAGCAAAAGTTGGTCAAAATCCACCAAAACATGCTCCAAAGGACTAGTTTTTAGGGCAAGTCCGCCCAAGGAACAAAAACTGATGAAACTAGGTCAAAAACAGGCCCCAAAGGACTAGTTTCTAGGGCAAGTCCACCCAAGGAGATTTTAATTTGAATTTTGACAAAAAAATACCAAGGCAAAGGACTGAAAACACATTAGTCATCAATCGAAGGGCTATGGTAAAGTGAAGCAAAGCAGACAATCACTGGTTTCGCACAATTAAGACAATTCAGATAGCATAAGCCTAAGTTTTATAGAGGGGAAATGGTCCACAAAGTCCTCTAATCTAGGATGAACATGGTTACTAGGGAGTCCTCGATATACACCCGGTACGTGAGGCCCAAACTGTGAACACCAACTCATTACAAGCGTGAGTCGGGAACCTAGAAGGCTCGGACCAACTCTTCACATCATTCCAATGCTTCGCCAATTACAACGTGGTTGGATTGAGGTACAACTTTCACTCTCCCCTTTTTATATACCCTGCTGGTACACGTGGTTGGAATCGTGCCTTAGGATGATGAAATCCCCAAGCAGGTCCCACTAAGAAAGATAAAATGGGTAGACTCAAAGGACGAGGTAAGCTACGATTTCTCGTCACCTAGGATCACTGAATGGTGCAAGGGGATTGGATACGTCAAATAGCTCACCCAAAACACATCATACAAGGTTGATTGACACCTTTTAATTAAACTATGTTCCTAATTAGGGGCTAAGAACCCTTAAAATAGCCAAAAAATTACTAAAAATAATGAAATTTCACCTTTTTGAAAAAGTTGTCTAGGGCAAATCTACTTGTCAGTGAGGGCAAAATCAGCTGATTAGGTCATATCTAACTATCTGTTAGGTCGGGTCTACCTGTCTGTTAGGTCAGGTCCACCCCTCTATGAATTTTTTTCAAAAAAAACACTTTCTGCAATCTGAGGAGGGCAGGTCCACCCCTGGAGAGGGTCAGGTCTGCTTGTGGAGGGCGGGTTCGCCTGTCTGTTAGGTCAGGTCCGCCCCTCCATAACCTGTACCTACAAAAATTCAAAAAATAGAAAATGTAAAAGCAAGAGACCTGTTTGTGGGTCCCACCGGGTGTGCCAAAAATGTGATAGGTTGAATATATGTGCTAGAAAATGAGCAGCAAGCAAAGTAATGCAAAATAACACTAAAACAACCTACACCTCAAGATTAGCCTAGTTGGATTCAACACAAGATAAAAACAACAAATGGAACTTTATACCTTGTCTCAAATCAATCATTTGGTTGGCCCTTCGATTTTTGATGTGTATGCTCCTTGGATGGCAAGAGATGCAAGCTAGATGATGATATAAAAGTGGATGCAAGTGAGTGCAAACATGAAAATGGCTAAGTATGGATTCTAGGAAAAATTTGCAAGAGTTTGGCTACAATGCATGATCCCCCCCAAAATGAAAGAAAAGAGGGGGTATTTATAGAGATTTTGGAAATCTCTAAGGAAATGGATGGTCAAGATTGAGCCACCAAGATCAAGATGTAGGGCTAAGGTGAGTTGAGAACTCACAAGCCCTCACATCTTGACATGTGGCAAGTGATATGGCCTAAAAATGGTGATGTGTACATGAGGTGGAAGGATAGTACATGACATGGAGAGGGTACATGGTACCTTGGGATTGGGACAAGATCTCCTTATAACAGAGGTACTTGTCCCCATGTGGGTGAGAGGACATGTGGGGAATTAAAAATTCCTCAAATATTCTCATGGGGATTAAAGAAGGAATTTAAAATTTCTTTAAATGCATTGGGGGATTAAATGTGAATTAAAAATTCACATGGAGAATGGAGATGCCTTGTCCAAAAGGAGAAAGCATTTAATAGGGTTAACTTAGTTAAGTGACATGGAGTGATTAAGGTTGTGCAAGTACTTGATTAGACTAATTAATGACATGTTAGAAGAGGGTTAGATTTCATATGTGACTTGATGTGACAAGTCAAAGATCATATGGGAAAGAGTAAAAGGAATTTAATATTCCTTGGAAGGATAAAATGAATTAAAAATTCCTTGAGAGGTTGATTAGGCTAGTTAATGAAGGATTAGAGGAGGGTTAGGTGGCTAAAAGAGATTAGAGGCCAAATTGCAAAAGTTGGAGGATGTGACACATTCTAATCAAGGATTAGGCATGTGCACATCCCTAATGATGCGATTAGAAGATGGATTAAGATTAGATAAAAAATGATGGAGGATGTGACATGAAGGGAATTAAATAAATGGCATATTTATTTAATTCAATTGATGAAAATGAGGATTAAAGAGATAAGGTATTTATTTAGTAATTAAATACCTTAGGGATTTGGTAGAATTAAGGATATTAATTAAATAATAGTGATATTACTTAATTAATGCAAATAAGGGGATGCTTAGACGAAAGGGGATAAATTTGGATAAATTAAGTGTCCAAATTTAGGTGTCTATAGTAGCAAATGTCACTACAACAAATCCCTATGATTTGCTCCATTTTTTGCTTCCACCCACTATTTTAATGTATTTTTGCCAATTTTTTGAAAATGTCAGTGCTAATTTTGGCGTTTATTTTTGTCGATTAGGACAAGTCGGCGCTAATTTGTGCCAAAATTAGCGTCACCTTTAGTGTCAATATTGGCTTCGAGTGTGGTGCCACCATTAGCGTTGCCTTTGGCTCCAAGTTTAGCTTCGAGTTTAGCGCCACTTTTAGCTTTGACTTTAGCTTCAAGTTTAGCTTTGGATTTAGCGCCAGTTTAGACACCCCTATGTCGAAGAAACTTATTTATATGTCTCATCGACATTGTAAAATAGTGAAATGTCAACAAGATATGGGCATATCGAGAGAATCACTTACGTCACATTGACAAGGTATATCTACAAGTGCTCAATGAAACACTACTCTTGGATATAACGAAGTAATGTCGATGAGACATTGAGATATCGATAAGACAAATAAGATTGTCTCATTGACACTCTTCAAGTAATGATCAAAAGTATACACCGCTAGACCACCAGGAAGGTGATCAACATATGTAGTAGAGTGGTATACACTGCAACCCCACAACAAAAAGCCTTGAGCAAGGTGGTAGTGCGATAAACAACTGAAGGGAAGGGAAAAACACCACTATACTACATCAATAATCATGAGTCTCTCTGACATGGCAGAGTTACATTGATATATAAAGAAATGCCACCAAAGGAAAATATCAATGAGACAATTGCATATCGGCAAGAGATATTAACTTGTCTCATCGACACCAACAACCAACATCAGAGGAACATAAGATCTAATGTCGATGAGACATTGAGATATCGGTAAGATAAATAAGATTGTCTCATCGACACTCTTCAAGTAATGATCAAAAGCATACACCGATATATCACCGGGAAGGTGAGCAACATATGCAATAGAGTGGTATACACCCAACCCTGCAACAAGAAGCCTTGAGCAAGGCGGTAGTATGGTAAACAACTGAAGGGAAGGAAAAAACACTGCCATACCACAATGGGTATAATAAGAGACGATGGTAGTACAGTAATTGTGGAATCATTACAATTTACAACACTAAATGCAACAAATCACGTTAGTCACAATCCATTTGAATAAATCATTTAAGGAATCAAGAATATAGCCTGCCAAAATACTCTAAAACTCTAATAAACATACTCTAAATTTTTTGTCGAAATCTTATTTTCAGGCATAGCTTGCCATAATGGAGTTTTCATTTTAATAAAAATACAATAAAACCTTTGTTGAAACCTTATTTTAGGCATAGCTCACCAAAATGGAGAAGTTTTTTAGTAAAGAATGAAAAAGAATGGTAAGAAGATGTGTGTGATAAGAGGCATAGGATTCATCATTGTTAATCTCATTCTTGCTCTGATCAACAAGGGTTACAATGTTCATGCCACTGTTTGTAATCTAGGTATTTAATTGACATATGTTTGCATAGTCTCAAATTCCTTCAGATGCTTTTGAAGTATCAATATATCCTATATAGGGTTTAGAATGACTTCTTTTAATTTTAAAAAATAAATCAGATGCTTTTGAAGTATCAATGTGTCCTATATATAGGGTTTAGAATAATTTCTTTTAATTTAATAAAATAAATAAATGATGTATTTTCCTATGATTAGATAATGTGGAGATCTCCTAAATCTGCCCTAGCACACTGTCCTTTTTCACACTGTGTTCATTACTCTAGTTGCTAGGGTTTTGCATTTGACATCTTTAATATCTTCATAATAGTGGCTTTTAAATATATCTGTCTTTGCTTTAATTTTTATCATGGTAACCCTTGAGTTCCATAATCCACCTTTAATCTCTTCTAAGAACATTGTCTTAAGCTAGAATGCATAGTATGCATATAAAGCAAGTCCTTCATACTTTCCATTGTTCCAAACCACCACTCATTGCCTTGCTTAAAATGTTTCCTCCATAAGCACAATAGCATGTTTTAAAATCATGGCTGCTAGTGATTAACCATTAAGGTCACTACTTTTATCAAGATACAATGAGATTTTTGTCTTCAAACTTAAGGCATTATGCAAGATAACATTGTGAATTGTTTGTTGTGTACAATTTGATTTTCTTGCACATTTACTGATTTGCTAACTGCCTTTAAGATTGGATATTGCACCATCAACTGCAATGTCAAACAACTCACTAACGGTCACTTGAAGATTCCTTTCATGAGCATCCTTGTATAAAATCAAACTATGTCCTATAGACTGCGTACTTACTAATATAGAGGACTCAGTGTTTCATGTTATTTTGAGTTTTATTTAGAAGGGCTTAATATGTCGCATTTTTATTTTTAGGAAGAATAGATTGTGATGCAACATTCAGGTATGGATGGTTCAGGAAAAAATGGATTTCTATCAATGTCATAACCAGGTTGGATCGTACCTTGAGCTGGTGTGAAACACTTTTGGGTGTTTTCGCTCTGAAGCAGAACTTGTGTGTAGGAATTTCCAAATATACAACAGAGGAAGTTCCTACATTCTAAAGATAAA
This sequence comes from Sequoia sempervirens, assembly GCA_007258455.2. NCBI lineage: Eukaryota > Viridiplantae > Streptophyta > Pinopsida > Cupressales > Cupressaceae > Sequoia > Sequoia sempervirens. The sequence goes on along the minus strand of VDFB02000003.1, from coordinate 565,643,925 downwards.
ATCATAAATATGCTTATCCAGTTTCTGATCCAACCTGACATCTTTAATATCTAATAGAGAAAGTTTGAACATTCTAAAGATAAAATCATAAATATTCTTATAGAGCTTCTGTTCTAATTTGAGGTCGTGAATATCGAACAGAGAAAGTTCCTATATTCCAAAGATAAAATCATAAATTTTATTGGTCCAATTGGAGATCCAATTTCAAGTCATGAAGCTTTAACAAAGAAAGTTCCTACATGCTAAAGTTAAAATCATAAATTTGTTTGGTCCAATTTGAGGTTGAATTGTAAGGATTTGTATTTTAATTATACTTTTTGACATTTGTCTTGATACAAATTGTTACTTTAGAATTATGGTATTTCTTTTCTTCTAATGTTTTCAACCCTCATTTCAAGGAAGAGCTCCGTAGATGGTTCCTTTAGATGGAGACTACACTTTTCCGCTATAGGTTCCATCTAGAAACACCACAAGCTCGGGTACTGTCATACTCAAGTACAATAGAGTTTGAGGTTACCCTGTTCTCCTTGATATAAAATGTTGTCATTTAATCCCTCTTAAGCAATATTCACTATTATGGATTTCATCATTGTACATTTCATGCATTTGATTTAATTTGTTATGTGGAAACATGTCTCTATTTTTGCAAGTGCTGACTATTATGTAAGCTTTTAATCTACACGACTGCCTGTCATGGTCAATTCTTGTGACTATTATGATGCTTGGGGCTGCTTACTTTTAATTAAACTGTTAATGAAAACTATCTTGGAATCCTTGATGATCAGTTTTGTCAGAATCATGGCTATGTTGATAATGGAATGTTCTTATTAATAAGGATAAATATTTATCAATAAGAAGATTACCCCTTACCAACATATTCCACTATCCTTGCAAAGATTGATCTTTAATGCTTCATGGATGGTTTACATGTGATTATCCTTCTCAAATGAAACAATAGGGTAGCAGGCTGGGCTCAACCCTTTTGAGAGCCACATTTTACCCCACATGTTGTAACTGGATAAACAAAACAACAACCTAATTTTATCTATACTTGCATAATGAGAAAACATGTTAGATAAAGCTGAGCATATGATAGATATGTTTGATAACTTTCTTGTTTTCCTAGACATCTATGGTATGCAAGTTATTTGAATGCACATGATGATCAAATTATATGTTTATAGATGTATGCACATATTTTGATTGGTCGTGATCCTTCATTGCTCTAACAACACTCTTCTCACTCAAATGTAGGGAACCTAGGAGCAGCAACAAAGACATCAACTTGGAGGATTAGATAAACGGGAAGATTGAAGATGATGCAGAACAAAGCAACCAAGATTCGTTATTGAGGCAATGACAAGTCCCCTTTCTCTTTATGTGCATTTTTCTCTTTTGTATCTATAAATGTATAGTTTTTCGATTATATTCATTCAAATAGTCAATTCCATGGCTTGTGTGGAACAACATACATTTACATTATCAATAAAGACTACATTTTTGAAAGGACTGTGCAATTTTTCCTATATTATATGCATTTGCATAAGTGCAATCTAGTAATGTAATCTTCTGATTTTGTTTATACACATGAATGTAATGTAGCATAAATAAAAATGTACCTTACTCTTCATTTTAAAATAATAAAATCTCTACCTGATTGAGTTATTAAATTTTGTGTCTTCATGAACAAATGTTGATACAAAATGAATGGAAGAAGCATCCAAGCAATCCTAATTTTTTTCTGCCAACAATTCATACCAACACTAGTACACAAACAACAATTTATGACTAAATAAACTACTAAAATTTGCATATAAATGACTAATTTTAGTCATGTGACTATTAGTGGTTTATTTGTAGTCATTTATAACACCACTAAGTTTATGACTAAACAATTTTAGTCATTTATTTAGTCATTGATTTTAGTCATTAATTTGGTCATTGATTTGGTCATTGATTTAGTCATTGATTTAGTCATGGTAGTCATTACTTTAGTCATATATTTAGTCATATATTTAGACATTAATTTAGTCATACATTTAGTCATATATTTAGTTATTACTTTAATAATTAATTTAGTCATTATTTTAGTCATATATTTAATTATTAATTTAGTCATTTTTATTTACTAGTTTCTATTAATTGGTAGTAAATATAGTCATGAAATGAATAATTTATTAAATACCATAAATTTTATAATGCAAAACTAACATAATATTAAACTTGAACTAAAACATAAAAGAAAATAAAAATATTACATATACGAACAAGCTACAACATGCTAGAATTAAAAGATTGATTCAACATTATGATAAATAAAGGTAATCTGCAATAAAAAATTTAATGCAAATATATATATATATATATATATATATATATATATATATATATCAAGTTACAAGATGCCAAAGCTATCTAAGAGTATATATGTAAATATAATGAAAAATGTCAAAGCTATCTAAGAGTTTCCAACTCTTTCAAATACACCATGATAATTAAGATCCCTAAACAACACATTCAAAATACTGCATAAAGCAATGAGTGAAGATGTCTAACATTAAATAGTACATGATAAACACATTCAACTATTTCATTTTTTGCAAATATTTTAGTGGCCACCATGTGAAGGTTCCCTCTTTCTCTTTCAAACAAACAACTCCATCTATTTTATCTTCATAAACAAGGGGTATGTTACTTGTGACCTTTAAAATGTTTACATTTGCATATCTAGTTCCTTTCAAGTTGACTCCATGTACAATAGATAGGAAGTGAATCCGCCCAATGCCCACAACATCACCATCAAATAGATCCAACACCCTAACTTTATCCCCTTCTTAGAGTTTATCAATACACTTCTACAGAAAGAAAAAAATACATTATATTAGATAGGTAATGATTACCCTTGTTTGCATAATAAAACAACCATTAATTACTTAAATAGTACTTGCATGTGTGTGTTAAAATAATTGCAAAAGGAAAATTTAAAAAATAATTGCAATGATCAATCTAATTTACTAAAAAACTAACACTCATAGCAGTGCTTAATTACAATGTTACTATTAGCTTCATGCTAGTCAGATACAAATGCCACAAATATAAACACTACATTACCATGCACGTATACTAGACACATAAGGTTATGACAACACTATTACACATAAAAAAGGTAGCTAATGCACAAAAATAAAGAATGCAATATGAGAGCACTACTACTACTGTTGCAAGGTGAAGGTGAAATACATTAGGATGTACAAAAACAGTGGCATTAAAGCTCTAAAACATAACCCTGTCAATGATGTCATATAAAAGAAGAACAAAGAACAAAATGTATCAAGGCAACATGTGACAACCATTAAGAGCAGTCATTGAGGAAACAATGTAGTCTTTCTTTGTGGCTTTCATAGCAATAGTAAAAGAGTAAAAAATAAGGTTGGATGTAGAGGTCACATAAATAAAAGAGAAAGAGTCTTTCACTGTTAGAAAATAGTTAAGAGTATGCAAAAAGAAGTAAGGAATGATGTCCAATGAACAAGTAGTAGTAGCAGTGAGTTTCATAGCTGTAACAGTGAGTTTAGTGCAAGGGCAGCAAGTTTTATGGCTATAACAACGAGTTTAATGGATCAAGCAACAAATATCATTACTAAACAACAAAATGACATTAAGAGAAAGTGGAAAGAATATCTAAAGAAACTTTTTTTTAATAACAATAGCCATAATGAAGAGTTAACAACAGATCCGTGAAGGAAAGAACAACTGGTATCATCCAATGAAAGAAGTAGGATGCTAAGTTCAAGATGTTGAAAAGGTAAATTACAATGCCCTAAAACACAATCAAGCATTATAAAGTATTGAAGTGTCAGCAATCCCCATTGAAAAGTGACAAAGTAGGCACAATGATTATTCTACGGGTTACATTCAATGTTTTAGTTTTCTATTCACTATTTGGGATCATAATGGTCATTAATACAATGAAGGCTTTCAGAATCAAGGAAAAGTAAGGTTTTGTAGCACTCACTTCAAGTTCAACACCAATAGTGCTATCAATATCATGCATATACTCCTCGAATTCAGCATAATCACTATCAACATTGTCTTGAAGTTGTGTAGCTTTGCCAAGAGCTCTATTGATAGGGTCTTTTCCTTTTTGTTCTACTTTCATATAATTTCCTTGCATATGGTTTAATCATCATGCAAAGTTAATATAATTCAAGTAAAGAATGCAAAAGCTATAAATTTTTGTCCACAACAACTATTATTTTATGTCAACTTCAACACAACTATGATTGACAACAAGGCGCTGTTTTCATGTTGCTTTGATAAAATTGCTCTGCATGTAGTTTAACCATAAAAAAAAAAAAATATCCAGATGAGTAATTCATTGAAAAAACAATCAACAGAGTCTTTCCAAGCATAAAAGTCACAATAGGTGGAATGGTTGAAAATCCATTTTTGTAGACTCACAAACCCTCAACTCTGTCTTTATAGACCCATTTCAACAATTTGACTACAAAATGCACAAAATTCTTCAAGAATCTACCAGATCAGAAAAAATTGAAGTTAACTCACCCAACCACCTAATTCAATGCAAAAGAGAACAAGGAAACCCTGTACGGGCAAGTAAAGAAGCTTGGAACTGCAAATAATCAGAAATTTCTGAGAAAATAACATAATTTGAAGAGTTTTATTATTGCTTTATGATCCACAACAACAAAACTATTTTGGGGAAATAATTGGCAAACCAAAAGTATAAGATTTTTTGAAAAAATAAGGAAAAAGTTTGGAAAAAATCATATTTAAAAAAAAAAGGTAAAAATTGTAGAACAAGAGATAAAAAATATTTTTTTGAAATTGAAAGGAATTTCCATAGCATAGAGATATAGAGAGAAAATAAAATAAAGAGTTTAACTAATGAATTGTAAAAAAATAGATTTTTGTAGTTTATATTCATATCGTTGATTACATTGCATTGCACATCTTTCAAACTCAAAGCATTACTTCACATTGGATAACTAATAACTAGATGTTGATAGATGAGAAAATTTCAATTACAATATAGTTTTTACAAAGTCAACCTAAGGAGTTATGCAGTTACTTCACATTGTATAACTAATAACTTAGAACAACTGTTAATTGCATTTGCTTGTCATGGCATTCTATGAGACCACATTTCTTTCAGGCATTTTTTCAAATAGTTCACTGCCTTATCTATGCTACCACATTTTCATACATGTCTACCAAATAATTTTGTCAAAAAGTTCATTGCCTTGTTGCTATGGCTAAAAACCTAAAACAAGTGTTCTCAAACAAGCTATGAATGCTTGGAAAAAATCTATCAAAAGCATAATAGTAAGCAATAGCATAGACAAGCGGTGAACTCTTTGAAAAAATGCCTCAAAGAAATGAGGTCTCATGGTGATGTAATGCCATGACAATCAAAATTTCTTTTGATTGTCATTGCATTCCATCACCATGAGACCTCATTTCTTTGAAGCATTTTTTCAAAGAGTTCATTGCATTGTCTATACTAATACATTTTTCATACATGTCTATCAAAGCATTTTATCAAATAGTTCATTGCCTTACTGCTATGGCTAAAAGCCTAAAATAGGTGCTTTCAAACAAGTTATGGATGCTTTTGGCTAAAAGCCTACAATTTTTTTTAGAATGAGATTAATCGAGATTTTTTGCATAATTTTGCTTCTATGGCCCAGATTTCCAAATTGTCACACCCATAAATGAGTTTGAGACTCCATAATATTTCCCTGTTCCTAAATAAAAACTAGCACTATCGGCCTAACAATGCCTCATCAATGGAACCCCCATCATAGCCTCACTGATGGCTCGATGAAAGCAATTAATTAATAACCTAGTATCAGTGTAACAATACCCTATCGGGCTGACTCCTAAGGTGTCCTCCCCGATAGATCGATAGAGTCAACAAAAGAAAGCACATCATTGTAACACATGAATATCAGTGGAATGAATGTTTGCATTCCCCTGATGGCCCAATATAATGAATGTTTGCATTCCCCTAATGAAAGTGGTTAATAACCTATTATCGGTGTAACAATACCCTATCGGGCTGACTCCTAAGGCATCCTCCCCAATAGACTGATAGAGTCAACAAAAGAAATCACATCGTTGTAACACATGAACATCGATGGAACGCATGTTTGCATTCTCTTGATGCCCCAATATAACGAATGCTTTCATTCCCCCGATAAAAGTAATTAATAACCTATTATTGGTGTAACAATACCCTATCGGGCTGACTCCTAAGGCGTCCTCCTTGATAGATCGATAGATTCAAAAAAAGCAAGCACATCGTTGTAACACATGAACATCAGTGGAATGAATGTTTACATTCCCCTGATGGCTCGATATAACCATGGATTATTAGGAATTAATATATATTGGGGGAATTAGTCTTGTTTACCTTGTTCATGGGCCAAAGGTGTATTAAGGGATTGGCACCCCCCTATGGTTTAAAAACCTACACTTCTAAGACCTAACAGATCATTCATTGATCTCATAGTTATTTTTTCATAAAACTCACAATCACAACATTTAGGACAATCACAATGGATAACAATGAAATAAAAGGAAAAATTTCATAGATTCACTGTTCTATATATGATCGTAATACTTTGCCTAGAGATCACAAGAGTAATTTTATAAAGGCATGTTGTGGAAAACATTTATAAAATTTGCAGACATCTTTGGAATACAATATAAAGATGATAAAGTTGAGAGTCAAAATATTGAGGGATAGCCTCTTACTTGATCTAAACTCGTGGAATTATGGTCATTCCATGCAGAAACTATAGGCTTAATAGAGACAACCAAATGTGAAACTTTCTCAGTGAGACAATTTAAGCAACTCATTATATGTTGGTACTCTTCATTTGAGTTGACATGATTTGGAGAGGCTCTTATTGGGAATTCAACAAATGGCTGTGAAATCTATGTTGACAAACTAGATTTCCTCTTGATACTAGTATTAGATTTAGTATGATCTAGTGTTGCCATATAATTGACAACATATTCTACACTTGCTTCTTTACTATTGTTTTCCACCTAAAATACAATGTCAATTTCAACATATAGTCAGTTCAATAAAAAATTGAAGTAAATAACACAATGTAAATTAAACCAAAAATCCATACACTTACTCCACATTTTTCCATTTTGGCTTGCAACTTGCCTTGGCCAAATGTATATTCAGTCCTCACATTATCTCTTGCTCTGTTTCCTCTGTTACTCTTTGTCAAATATTCTTCAGAACACATACTTTCTTTCAATGCCTCCCACTATTTGGGATATAGAGTGGAGTCTAACATCTCTTTTCCCTCCATGATTGTTTTTCTACAATTGTATCTAAAACTATTCATTAGAAGTCTCATCTTGTGCTTGTAATATTTTCTAGAGATTTTTCCACCAATAGTGTCAAATGCATTTTCCATTTTTTGTATAGCAAATTCCACATTTTGTGGATCTTGCTCTACAAAATTTTATTTGTAGATATCCAAACGGGCCCTACATCTTACGCCCAACTCGGAGGCCCACCTTCTAGCATTTTACCTAATGGGCTCACCATCTCTTAATACCTCAACCAAGAATGGCTTCTTCCCTTCTAATATTCTTTCTTTTGTGTTCCTCTCTATAGATCTATATAAATCTTGGCTCAATCTTTGTCTTTTAACATAAGTAGGCACATCTTCTATTTTAGCACTACAAATATTTTTGGCTGATCCACTAATTCCTTCAAAAGTTGTAGATGTGACAGGTGCACTCTTAGGCACATCAGATGCAAGCAAACTCTCTTCATGACTTTTATTAACTGTAACTTCATGCTCCTTGGCCACATCATGTGTGGCATGAGTAGGTAGATCAATTGTCGTCCTCATAGATTTCACTTCACCACAACTATTTTTTTCACCAACTTCATTTGTTGAATCATGAATGCCTTGGCTTCTATGAGCTAGCAACACTATATCTTTACTTTCTTTTTGTTTTTCTCTACATTTTCTTTGCTCTATTTTTCTTTCTTGTAAAACAAAAAAAAATCATATCATGTCTTATATACATAAATCTCTTGCCTATAAAACTTTATTAAACAATATTAAACAAATAATTTACTACTTAGTGGATTTACAACTTGCCTGTTTGGCAAACCAAGACATGATAAATATTCATTATTCTTGGCCACACGTTCTTCACAAAAGCAATCATAATATGTCATTGAAATTTCAACATTGTGATCACTATCATCTAATTTGTGCCTTGAATTATTTTTCTTCATTTCTTGATGTCCAAAAAAACAATAATGTATAAATTAGCAACTTGATACAAAGATAATTAACCATAATAGAAACTGCATAAATAGAAGTTTACGAGGTCTTAGTTTTAATGAACATTCATTAAAACATGTACAAATTCTAAAGCACTGCAAACAACAATAGTCATTAGATGTTGTGGGTATTTCAGTCAATGGATATTAAATAATGGTGCCCAAAAGAAATGCCATTACATAAAAAACTTAGCAATGTATTTGAATCAATCCATCAAATATTTAGCAATAATGTTTTCATTCATGGTTCAATAAAAAAATCTATATTACCAAATTTTAACTGGACATGAACTTGTAGCATGGCAACCATTTTGTACAACTAAACCAATGCTTTGCTTAGGTGATAGCATCATCACTAAGAAATGTCTATGGTATTTGGTGATTCTTACTTTTGTTGTTTTGTTACGTAATAATTTGTTCATAACATCCAGATACATTCATGAAGGGGTAGATTTCACAAAAAAGAATAGATATATTGGAGTGGACAGTGAGTTAAAAGCAAGGAACACTATGATTTGAGGACCAAGTAGTCAAACAACAGTGAACTTCAAGATATATGCAAAACAGTGAAGAACATTTGATCAAAGCAAAAAAAAAAGCAATGACCTTATAGTATATAAAGATACATATGAGAGTGATTTCTAGTGAATAAAGTCAAAAGTACAAATGCTGATAACAGTGATATCACTGTTAAAAAGAATGTGAAGACAAAAAAGGATGTGAGCAACATGTAATGCCAAAATAGCGGGGATATAATGAGGAAATGCTTCTATTGCAATGGGGAATCATTGTATTGATTCCTTGAGCATTAACAAAAAATAATTATCAATCATCAAGGATTGTATACTGCTACTATAAACAATGAAGGAATAGAGAACAAAATACCATATCAGTGAGGAAATGAGTGTCATAGTGGGTGAAATATCCAAGAAATGAAGACAACAATGAGAAATACGTTCATGGCAGCGAGCAGTCAATGCCAAAGCAGTTCACAAGGAGATGGTATATAATAATATTACAAAATAGGGCTAAAGATAATACCATATGGAGGGAAGACAATGCTATTTTAGTAAAAAAAAAAACTTAAAAGAAAACATAGAAACAATGTTTAACAATTCTTCAATGATGGCTTTTATAAAGGATGCTAGAACAATGACAGTGATAAAGAACATATATAAAAGTAGTAAATATTCCAGAGGAGCTGTCAAGAAAAGATCATTGTCAAAATAAAGAAATGATGGTATACATATTCATATTGTATAGTACATTTATATATGAAAGAATATTCATATTGCATTCATATATGAAAACATAATAATAAAAAAGTATTAAAACAACATAAAAGTATTACATAAAAGGTCATAAAATGGGGCTCATCAATAATCATTTGCATTTCTAGCAAGATTAGAATCCTGATCACTCGTGTCTGCATCTACTTGATTTTCTTCCTCATCCTCATTTGTGATAGGCAATACATTATCTTGCCCAATTTATTCAGTGGTAATCAAAATCTCTTCTTCAAACAGTCCCTCATTTTCTTCATCCACTTCTTTGAATGTTTCTTGTAAATTAACATATTTCCCATCAAGCATTACATCAACAACTTCCATGAATTTTCATCTTGAATGAGACTTTGTTTGAATGACATATGACCAACCTGGGCTTCTTACATCACCAATAAGAAATGATTGGTTAATTTGAAGAGGGGAAACATACGGCTCATCTGTCTCTAACAAAAATTGTCATGTATTTGCATGTACAAATCCATACTCATCAAATTGTACTGTAGATGGTCGAATCCACTTATATTTTAATAATATAGGACTATTTTCACCAAAATCCACTTGAATAATTTCTTGGATGAATCCAACATAAAATTTCTTCTCAATTTCATGAAGAAATTCAACACTAACAACACAATAACAATTTGTCTTTCCTTTGTCTTTTTCTTCCACTCTTAAATGACTACCATAGGCCCACATTCCACTAAAACTCAAAGCCCATAAATGTGGAGGTCATGAAAGCTCACTTTCCTTTGTTGTTATATCTTGACCTTCTTCTATTGCATCACTGATTGCATTAGCAATCCATTCTTCAAATTTTGGAAAAGAATCACCTCCAATCAAATCATGACGTTTGCACCTTTGAGGTCGATGTTGCATCCAAGTTTGATTCTCTTCTTCATATTTTCTACATAGAATAATGATGTACAAATAGTAAGATTAATAATATAAATGTGTAATGCAATTGAGTAAATAAATTGTGTAATTTTTTTTACCCATGCCATTTATCAAACGAAGATGTGTTTTGAAGAATAAAGGCATGTATTGCACTTCTTTCTTGATATGATAGCTTGAAGCAACATCCATTTCCTTATGATAGCTTGAAGTGACATCCATTTCCATTCTCAACAATGTAATCACATGTTATTAGCAATGGCACTTCAAAATTCTCTTCTTGACCATTGAAATGTGTTTTCTGTCAACGATATGGATGATCCATTTTAAGGTAAGCACAATGTCCATAATAAATACACTTATGCAAACTTCTTGAGTGCCTCACAAAATCCTTAGAGTTGCAAGCAGGACATCCATGGTATCCATGAATAGAGAGACTAGACAATGTGCCATATGCTGGAAGATCATGAATCATAAACAATAAGGAAGCTCTTAAAGTAAATTTGATTGAATGACCATCCCTTAAAGATTGAATTGCTTCAATTCCTTTCAACAATTCCATTAGCTCATTATATAATGGCTCTAGATAAGCATCTATTGTATCTGAAGTCACACTTTTCTTTATTGGTATAATCAATGATAACATTAAGAAAAATGGTTTAGTTGCTAACCATGGAGGAAAGTTATAATTTATTAGAAACACTAGCCAAGTTGACCATTTAGTAATTTGATCTAAGAATGGGTTCACCCCATCTAGAGCCAAACCCAACCTTATATTATGAGGATCTTAGAAAAATCAGACCATCTATTATCAAATTCCATCCACATCTTAGAATCAGACATATGTTGTTTTCCATCAGTTCTCTTATTTTGGGCATGCCATTGCATAAGTTCAACAATGTCTCTACACCTATACATTCGGAGTAATCGTGGGATTATCGTAAAGTGGAAAAGAACCTTTCTAGGAACCACAGTTGATTTCAACCCTTGTCTATACCTCAGTTCATGTCATTTTAGACATTCACTCTCATTTGCAAGATTTTTGCAAAATAATACACAACCATTCACACATGTGTGGATGTTTTCATGCCCCAAGCTGAGCTTACTGATTTTATTTTTACATTGATTTCATTTTGTTGGCAATGTGGAGTCAGCTGGTAACAATGAACTTAATAATGCCAATAACTGATCTACACTCTCATTTGTCCAACCATGCACCACTTGCAAGTTAAGAATTTGAAGTATTTTTTTCAAATGACTTAACTTGCAATTAGCATACATAGGCTTTAAAGCATCATCCATTGACTTGGCCCAATCATCATTTAGACCCTCATTCAACATTCTATCAACTTCAACCCTTTGTCAAACATTTTTGGCTCTTCATCTATGTTTGGTGCCACTTCATCTATGTTTTTTTCCTCTTCATCTCTCACAGTCTAACATTCTATCATATCTTCATAATAATTGTAAGCCCAAGGGCTTATACCACTATGCCCATATCTTATCATATGTCAATAAATCATATTTCTTTTTTTCACCTTTCCACCAAGAAAATTTTTACATGGACATGGATATTTCTCAATGTCCCTCTAGTCAGCTACTCTCTCATCATATGCATGATATTGATCCGTAGTCAACCTTCGATGCTCATCCATCTATCATATTGTGCATTCCCATATTAATTTAGTTTTTGATTTAAAGAAAAAAACATAAATATGAAAATAGAGATGCCAAAACATTGTTGAAAGTAGTCACTTTTAGTACAGACCATAACAAGAAGAGGAGGATATAATGAGTCATTGTTATGAGATCTATCTTACATTCATTTGAAGTTTACCTACTGAGAATGGAATATTCCTATGTTTCCTATCAGCTTACTTTCAGAAATGAGGGTTTCAAATTACCTCTGAATTCACTACAGAGGGCCTCACTGACTTCAAATTCATTGCAACAAACTCTGAATTCCTTGCCCACCTTTCCAAAAGTCTCCAAGTCCTATCCAAACAAGATTTATCACCCATGCAAGTGCTTCAATACCTATCCATGAGAATAAAAAATGTCAACAACAATCCAATTTCATTCACATGCCAACAATTATACATTTTACAAGTTGTCTGACTAATAAATATAGACAAGTTATGTAAACCACTAGATAAATAGCATTTAAAGGTTTGTTGTCTTTGAATTATAATCTATTTTTGAGTTCAGATAATTTACAACTATTTTTTTTGGTTTGTTTTCATGGTTGTTACTCATGTAACTTGTACTTTCATATCCCTTTCAACTGCTTTCTATATTTCTTTCTTCTGCATTTGTTGTGTTATGAAAGTAAAAATTGAAAGTGCCCCTAATGATAAGTATTTTGTCTAATTGTCAAAGAGAACAAACTTAACATATCCTTACACTCATAATTGATTTTGCATCACAAGTGTTTGTGTTCAAAATCATCTCTTAGAAGTACATGATATATATCTTCTACAAGTATTTCAGCACGTTGCAAGTATATCTTGACAAGCTTATCTCTAGGTTCACCTAACTTAGAATTACATGCCAAATGCTACTATGTTTTTTCCTTGGTGAGTTAGTTTTGTTCCTTTTTGTTTATAAGTAACATCTTTATAATTAATGTGGGTTTATCTCTTTTGATGTGCATCCATTTCAGGCATGCAGTTAAATGGATTCCAGAGAGGCTGTGTTTGGTGGAGGCTCATCGGGTAATATTTTGGAGTAATTCTTTAATTGGAAAATATATCCTTATTTTCTATAATTTTATTCTATTTGGTAGAGTGGCTCTGGGGATAAGGATTTTAAATGTTTACACAACTCTATGAAGAAGTTTTCCTTTCTTTATAAGAGTTTCTCCAAAATTTACTTCCAAATTACCATGAGAAAACCCTTGAAAACTGTGGTTATAGGAGGGTGTGGGAGGTGTGCTCAGTATATGATGTCCAGAAAACAACTGAGTTGGTTCCTGCAGAAGTACTTTGGACATTTCGACTGACTAGATATGCATGCATTAGCAATTTCAAGCATAGTAAAGCCTATTCAATCATGAGAAATGTTAGGAGATTCATTTGTATCTCTAACAAAGAGTTTTTTCAACTGTTGTAAATTTGCAACTAGCTTGAAATAGTATCTTCATTATTGAAGAACTAGCATTCGTCTTGTCATAATTCTTTGGCAGAACTATAGTAACATGGGGATACTGCAAAGAATATTATAAATTAAAGTATTAACATTGATCTGGTCAAGCTAGGTAATGAACACCATATATATGTGGTATTTTTCTTCTTGGAGACAACAAGCTTTATTCAACTATCCATTACTGACTCTTATTCTCTCTTATTTTTTTGTATGATCTATTCATGTTATTTTTCATTATGCTAGTTGTTAGAACTAAAAAATTTCACATTTTTCACTAGCCTCCACCCACCAATCCTCCACTATCCACAAAAATTCATCACATTTTAATTTTATGATCAACACAAATTGTTGAAATTTGTGTGAAAAGATCCATTTTGTAGCCCACATTGCCAAATTGTCACACCCATAAATAATTTTGAGACTCCATAATTTTTCCTAAGTAAAAATTAGCACTATCGGCCTCACAATGCATCATCGGCAAAACCCCCATCATAGCCTCGCCGATGGCCCGATGAAAATAGTTCATAACCTAGTATCAGTGTAACAATAGCCTATCAAGCTAACTCCTAAGGCATTCCCCCCAATAGACCGATAGAGTCAACAAAAGAAAGCAAATTGTTGTAACACATGAAAATCGGTGGAACAAATGTCTACATTCCCTTGATGGCCCTATATGATAATAAATTATCAAGAATTATTATATATCGGTGGAATTGATGTATATTGGGGTAATATATTTTGGGGTCCTGCTGATAGACCAAAAGAAAATTGTTCATCAGTGGAGAGGGTGGCTATCAATGGAATAAGGATTGTAGTCTTGCTGATACAATGATGATGATTGATTGCTAACTAATGTGACATCTCAAGGCATCATCCAAATATTTAAAAATAAATGCTTCCTCTCGATGACAAGACTGAAATGAGTGGTGTATTTATGAGCCAAAGTTGAAGTCAATCATATCACAAGTTGATTGCATAATTGTTGCACAATCTGGAAGATTTTGTTGAGGAAAGAAGAAAAAAGGAAAAGCTAGGAGTTATCACATGGTAAAAACCAGTGGAGGTGAGACCCAAGTAAGTACACCAATCTCAGCTGAGAAGTTGTATTTTTCAAAGGATTAAGAATTTGAACAATGAAGGAAAATGTAGAAAAACCCAAAGCTAAGAAACAAAAAATTGAGAAGAGACTCTTGAATCAAGACCTGATAGATCAATGCCCTAGGTCAGGGCCAAGACCTAGGAGGGCTGTTCTAATGAATCCTTCAATGGATACATTATTAGATAAACATAAAGGCTTGGGGGATATTTGGACACCACTACGCGGGTATGAGCTTTTCATGTATCATTACAAGAAACAATTTAGGTTTCAGCCATTCTGAAACCTATGGAGGTTGAACTTGGGAAGACTCATGGTGCCCAATGCGATCATAAATGTAGAATTAATTAAAGCTATGGCTAGCATACATGACCCCAAGAGGAGAACTGTCCAAGCATATAATGGGGATGACATGCTTGTTATTTCTAAGGATTTAATTTCTAATGTGTTTTAGTTGGAGTGTCCTATGAACATGCCATTCATGATTAGAGATCTCTTGATAGAGTATCACCATATGGATACCAACTACAAATGATGGAAACTACCCTTTCATAGGCCTAAGAATGAAGGAGGCCAACTCAGAAGGTTTTTGAGTAATGAAAACCCTCCTTTTCATGAGGACTTGTTTGAAGAATATTTCAGATACACTTATTATTCAGCTAGTCAAGTCTTGGGGGTAGAGGTCCCACCCCTCGTGTCTATTGCCCCAATGGTCTTAGTTGCGGACATACAAAGCAATGATGCCAGGTCATTCAATTATGCTAGATACTTGGCCAATGACCTAAATCGGGAGCTTGAAAAGATTAAAAAAAATAGTGAATATATTCATTTCAAACATCATTCTCTCTTCATGCATTTTCTCATGCATGAGGGACATGTTAGAAGGGTCTGGAGTCAAGAATTAAGAATAAAAGATACAAATGAAAATGGGAACCTCAAACCTGTATAGATGTGGACTTCACTATGGGATAGTTGATTTGGTAGATCTCATTATCTTTATTTTGAGGAGCTTTTTTGTGAAACCATTAATGGAGTGGCTGGGATATCCGCATGATTATACCTTATACAGAGAAGTGAAATTTTTTCTAAGACCAAAGGAAAATGACCCAAGGAAAAAGGTGGATCATAACTGGGGAGACTGGTATGCTTTTCCTGACTGCACAATGATTAGGGTTTATGGGTTTGAAGGAACTCCACACTTGTTTCCATGAGTAGTTCCTGATATAATTACCTACTTAGACATTGTGAGGCAATTGAAAAAATCTGATTCCAAAGACCTCAAATACACAACAAACAATCAATCATGCCCAATACCTTATGTTTTGGAGACTTTAAATGGTTGGAAATGAGGGATATGAGGAAATTAATCCTAAATTAGCATAGTATAACCTCCCTCTAGGTAACAAAAAGAAAAATTTTGATCCAGAAGGATTTATTCACAAAGCAAGGTTATCATAGGTGTTATCAGGATATGAGCATGTACTCTTAGATGAAGATGTAATCAGAAACCATGATGAAGCCTCTACCACGAAAAGAATGACTGCATATAATAGGGTTATGCTTACAGAGGAATGGAAAATAAGAAATGTCCCATCTTATTCGAAGGCATTTGGTCAAATACAAGATCCTCTAGCAAGGATTGAGCAAATCATTCCTCATATGGATGAAGTGGTAAAGAATGTGCCTTCATTTGTCTTTGATACCACTCATGCAACCTATTCAGGAGTGCAGGCTAAAGATATAGAGCCCTTAGATTATATCCCTTCACAGCCAACTCTTGATGTGACTTTTTCAGTAGATACTAATATGAGTGAAGAAGAGGAGAGTGACGAGGAAAGTGATGAGGAGGTAGAGAAAGTACAACAAATAAGTGCTCCTGTAATTGTATGGTATGAGCCTCCTCAAGAACACAATGTTGCAATATTTTAAGCATCAGATGAATTATCAGATGATGTTAGGGTCAAGGCTAGACAAGAGTTCATTTCTGATGGTGATTTTGTTAAGTCTCCTAAGTTTAAATCATTTGTTTACAAATATAAAGGCAAGAAAATAAGACAAAAGATGGAGAATGTCACTCCTAAATGAGAAGTTGTTGTTTTGAAAGAATTGAAAAAAGAAATAGACAAAGGGATGGAGTCCATCACTCTTGAGAGAGGGAGAGAGTTACTCCAAGAAGTTGGAGTATTGCTTTTTCCTGGATGGGATATAAGCTCTACAATTATTTTTGATAGTTTCAGAAAGAGAGAAGATAAAACAATGAATTTAACAAGCAAAGCAAGTGACACTATGTATTCAGGATCTGGATACAATCTAGATGAGGCCACCTTGCTTATTTGGTCACTGTACCCTCGTGACAAAAGACCAGTTGTGATTGATAATCCAAACCAAATGTTTGGACATCTCTTGGTTCAAAGAGTAGGGGATACCAACCCCATGGAGACAACAGAGTTGAATGTCAACGTGGAAAAGTTCACCAAGGCACAAATTGATAAGTTGGTTAAAGAAAATGACAGGTTGAAGAAGGAATTAGCACATCAAAGAGAAAGATCATCTTCCTCTTCCACACTAGAATTGTATTCCCCATGGCTTGAGAAAGATAAGAGAGTATTGGATGGAATGGCTGATACAACTTATTGGAAGCACTGCCACCTAAAATCTCAAGAAAAATGTAAAACCATCAAGTATAATACTGCATCTAAAATGATCAAGGGAAGATTCAATAAGATGATGAAATGTGTAGATGAATATTGCAGGCAATTTAAACAAGTACTCTCAGCAACAGAGGAGAACAACCTATTATAGGGGAGAATAATCAAAAAGAGACAAGAGCTTCAAGACAAGCAAATCCTGAAAGGGCAGACAATGTAGACACATAAAAAATTGGTAGAAGCACATAATGGATATCATAATAGGCGCCGCTTGAGGATTTGGAGTGCTTCAATTCAAATTCAAAACTCTATGATGATATGGGAAATCCTCGAGAATATGATGATTGGAAGGGATATTTTAATACAATTTTGACTACTACATTACAAGAGATCAATGACAAGGACATGATTTTACAAAATACTCCCAACCAACTCGAGAATATGATGTATATGGAGTATGATATGAGAGAGATGATCTCTAATGCAGATACTTGTGTTGAACAAGAATACATCCATCACCTCTCTGCATTCAATTTGTTCCTCAACCAAACTATGGATACACCAGACATAGCAGGGCAACCATCAGGATGAAAGGATTCAGCTGACAACATGAGCACCATATGATGGAGTAGAAGCTTTGAATAGATCTTAGGTGGTCATGGGATTTTGCTTGGAGATTAATGGATCGGTACATTTAGTTGTTGCAATATTTCATTTTCTTAATTATGTTTAGTTATAAAACATGACTTTTTGTAATGGGTTTGTATCTTGTTGCCTCTCACATATATAAGAGAGACCAAGACCTGAATAGATCATCCATCTCATATCAGAAACTACTATTATAATGCATATTATTCAAACATAAATATAATGGAGAAGGTTATGCATAATTGTTAATTTAATTTCAAGTGTTCAATTGTTGTGTGGATTTATACGCTTATATGTTATTTGGATGTCTTTGAAATGGTTTTTTATGTTATTCAAATTGATTGTGTGCAAATACATTTAATTTGTCAATACACATTTGTTGTACTTGTGTGACATTGTTGACTGGTTTCAATGTGTAGAAGAATTAAAATTCCTTTTAAGAAATCAAATTTGATAGGTTTCTATTTGGATTAAATTCCTTTTGAATAGATTTTCTTAATTGGTTTCCTTTCACATTTGAATTAAGTCCTTTCACAACTTCACAGTATCATAAGGGGATATCACTAGGATTAATAAGAAGAGTCTAAATAACTAACATACTTGCACATTTTCATAAGGTGCAAACATTCAAAGTGCCCAATTGTTTGAGTTTAGCTGAAAAGTGAATCTACCTATCTTACAAAACCCTATCTCCAAAATCATCATTCATCCCTCCACTCCATCCACCCAATAGAAGTAGGCACTGGTAATAATTAGATATTACATACAAAATACAACTCACAAACTTGAACTCTCAATTACTCTCACTAGTATTTAGACATTAAAACTCTACATTTGCTTCATCTAATGTGCCATAGTAAGTAGATTGCTCAATCTAGGAACCATATCTATCTACAAATTTGACTTATTGTTTAGATATACCCACCTAGGTTTGGCATAGCTTGAAGAATTTAAAGTAATCAGTCTTGCTTACCTTATTCATGGGCCAAAGGTGTATTAAGGGATTGGCACCCCCTTATGGTTTAAAACCTACACTTTGAGACCTAACACAAGTGATGATGGCCTAGGATTTTTCATCAAAATATATGCATGACTTCCATGGTTTAACTACATCTCACTGTCCTTACCATGATGAGAAGGTAGAGGTAGATTTCAATAAGAGCCTCCATTGTTTGAATTGGCATCAAACAATACCTTTAACCTCAACTTATGTCATTACATATAATGACATTTCCCCAATTGTCTATGTTGTTTAATCACACAATAAGGGGCCTTTAGAGCCCAACGGTACCTGCCCAATCTACATATACCTTTGGTGTTAATGAAAATCATATGCAAAAGTGAAAGTGTTAGGAAGGTAGGTCTATTTAATCTAGATTTTTTTCATTGTCAAAATACGTCTACCTTAATTGATGCAAATTTGTTCATGAGATTTATGCATGATCACTATTGCTATCTATGCTCTATTGGTTTGATATGCTCATGATTTGTTTCCTACAATACTTGACTAATGACTCTCTGTGAATAACCCAAGTATAGTACTTTAATTTCTTTCAAACATAAAGTGGGTGGTAAGTGTTGCTTTATGTGATAACCATACATGTGACTTAGTTAAGAAATGGGAATCTCACTTATCATATTTTCTCAATGAATTGGGATCCTGTATGCAAATACATGATGTCTATATTTTCATTTTCCCTTTTCAGGTCCACTCTTGAAAGCTCCTAAGTGGCTGAAGAGACCAGTTGGTGTCAGTTTTGGATTTGGAGGAAAGCTTGCTTCATTTCGGCCTAGTATAGTGTCACAGAGTGTTGTTGGCTCTTCTGAGCTAGTAGAGTACAATTTATTCTTTGGTACATGTCATTAAGATGATATACGGTCTTATTTTTTTGTTATTTTCATAGGAATATATACACAATCTCATTACTGAGGACAGTTTGGTACTTCGTTCAACAAAGTTTGAAGCTACAATAACAGATGGTGAAAAATTATCATTACAAGCTTTGTGTGATAAAAATTCTTAGGATTCTTGGTTAGTTATTTATGGATACTTCTTTGAATGGGATTAATAACAATTTACATTCATTTGTATTGTTTCACTTGCAAATTTTTGGTTTTTGCATTGATTTAGTTTGGAAGAAGAGATGGATACATGTAATTTCCTAAGAGTCATGTTTGAAGATGAAGGAAATGATAGGACAAAGCTACTTGAGCACCTTGGATTTCAAGTGTAGTCAATAGAGAATCAAGACTTACAGGAAGCTCAATCTGCCAAAATTGATTATAGTAGCAGTGAAATAATCAACAATGTCACTCTTTATGATACAACACAATTAGATCCATCAGTTCAGTCAAAAGGTGGACAAGATGCTACATCCCCTAGAGACAATGGTGAAGGGTTTTTTGATAATTTTCATAGTCCGAAAGAAGATTCCTCACTTCCTCTCACTAAAAATGATTTTTTTATTGGGAAGGATACCCTAGGTAATGGAGAAGAGGTGCAACATGAAGCTACTACAGATTCAACTGAATACTAAGAATTCAATGAAGCCATTCAAATTTCTTTAGTTGTTGGTGATTATAAGGGAGCAATCATGCAATGCCTATCAGCAAACAAGATGGCAGATGCACTTCTCATTACTCATGTCGAGGGGAATTCTTTACAGGATAAAACTCATGATGAATATTTAAGAAAAATGAGTTGTTCCTATCTTAATGTTATGCTTCTATACTAATTGCATGGCATTTGCAACATCTTAAAGTCTTTTAATGTTTTATGTTTTACCCTCCTTCTTGTATTCAACTATTTGGATTTTAGAAGGCTAACTGGCTCTGTTTATCTAAAATATATTTCTTTTTGTGGAATATTTTTTGACTTAACACTATTAGTGTAGGTGGTTTCTACTATGGTCAATAATGATCTTATTGTCCTTGTGAACAACAAACCTTTGAAACCCTGGAAAGAAACTCTTGCTTTACTTTATACACTAAGTGTTTTTTCCCACAAAAATCAATTAAGTAGAAAATTATGTAAATTGGATTATGCAATTTTGATTTGGAGAAAATTGTACTTGACAATAAGTTTTTTTTATAACTCATTTCTAATTTTTGTGAGTTGTAGTTTGAAATTTTTGATATAATGAGAAAGTGTACAAATTTATGCATTGTGTCATATAATTGTGTATAGTATTTTCAAACATTTATCATACTTGTATCATAGATACAAGACTTGGATGTAAAACAGTCTTGGTAGGCTAATTTTTGACTTAAGATTTGGAGGACTCGACACAAACTTGGTAGGCTGACTTTTTGACTTGGACATTGAAGGTAGGTTTTCAAATCAAATAAACCCTACCCCATAGAGTGATGTGTGTTTTCCATTATATTTTTATTGAATGCTCTTGGAAAAGAAATAAAATTAGCTATGATGGTTTTTTGTTCATTGTTGCCAATTGATTCTAAGTTTTCTTTAAGAGGCTTGGGGCTATAAGATCAAAGGGGTCTCTTATAGTCAATAGAGAAAGAAAGTTAGTCCTTGAAGAAATTGTAACAAATATGTGATAATCACAAAACACAAGGTTCAAAGCAATGAGATCATAATGTAAAAACAAAAGAGAAAAATTATCAGAACAATGATTTTAAGGATTGACTATGAAGAACAATCATCATAAGATAGTAGTGAATACAAACAATGATTGACTATGAAGAACAATGATTTTTATCAGAACAATGATTTTAAGGATTGACTATGAAGAACAATCATCATAAGATAGTAGTGAATACAAACAATGACAGTTCCAACAAGTTATCAATATAGTGAATAAAGAGTTCCAATTTTCAATGCATGATAATAGTAGTCCAAGGCATGCAAGGGATAGGAATGAAAGACAATATATAGAGGGAAAATAGTTGCAAATGATCACTATTATATCAAAGCATATGAGTGTCAGAGGATCATAGAAAATGAAGGAGATAATAGCAGTTGTTTTGAATGTCATGTGACTTGATATCATGCACATAGAAGATGTAAAAGACCATGGAACAGAGTGAAAAGGGGTCAAATTTAATGAGATTCATTCAATGTCAAAGAGCATTATCATTATATTAGTGAAAGCACAAGATTGTAACAACAATGAAGCAATGGAAAGCAAGAACAATATATGCAACATTAGGATTGTTGTCATAAAGGATGAAGATCAACATGAGGTTTTAGGATTCAATATTTCCACTTACCTTTAGATTGTAACCTTGTTAAATTTTTTTCCCTTTCTTGAATGATATTGGTGTTGCAACTCAAAAAATGCTTCTCAAAAAGCTTTGGCATTACAAAAATGGAAACCACCACTCTTTGCATTCAATGGTTATTTCCTTCGTTAGACTTGCAATTGGAAGACCTACAAACACGTATGGGAGTTGTAATACCAAATTGTTGATTAAACTTTGAAACTTCCCTCCAACGTGGAATCCAAATGTTTTATGCCAAAAATCAATTTCTTGAGATTCTCTCCAAATGCATACACGACCCGATCGAAAGGAACCAAAAATACCCCCTTTTTTTTTCTTCGACCAAAAATGCACCCAAAAAAAAATTGTGTGGAAGGCATGCAATTTTAGGGGAAAAACATTCATCTATCTACATTGTCATTTTAATATAGGTTATGAAAATTAAGATAAGTTGATGTGCTCCTAAAATTACTAGAGTTCAAACTTGTATAAAAAATAACATCTATAAAATTGATCCACACACAATTGATTTCATAGATTATACAATAATTCTATTTTAAAAAATAATTAACAATATAAATCCTAAAACATAAAATTTTCGCATACCAAAAGTGATCATAATTTTTGTTTCTATTTCACATTATTAAGATGGTCGAGTATATGAGCAAGCGAAGATATATAGAAGTGAATCAATTTCTTCATTTTTATTGCAATTGGATTGTTTAAATCATATTTAATTTATTAGTGAAATTGACCACAATTTCTCTTTGATACATTTTACATGCTAACACATGAACATGAAAATCAAACTAGCTTCAAATCATAGTTAAAAACATTAACAATTCATTAACATAACAAGTAATAAAAGTTAAAGAATGTAAATGTTTATAATTTTTTTATAAAATATGTGAAGGCCTTAAGACTACACCGAGAGGCAATTCCTTCCACGCAATAGATATTTTGGTGCACCAAGCAACCTAGGCGTCCAAATGGCCTGCTTAAGTAGGGGTCTCATGAGGAGGGCTTAATTAGCTCTATGGATTATGATCAAATTCGAAAGAAAAAAATACAGTAATAGTCATTCATTTAGTCATTTTTATTTGTCTAATATTAGTCAATTAGTTGTGATTTTACCCAATTACCAAATTAGTCACTTATAAATGACCAAATTAGTCATTTATTTTCAAAATACTACTAGTGTTAGTCACGTGACTAATAGTTTTAGTCATGTGACTAAAATTTTTAGTCACGTCATTTATTTGCCAAATTCTACTAGTGCAAAGATTGAACAATTTAAGGATATTGCAATAGGTAATTTGTATCGATGAGACAGTGGCATATTGGCAAGAGACATTAACTTGTCCCATCGACACCAGCAACCAACATTAGAGGAACCTAAGATCTAATGTTGATGAGACATTGAGATATCGGTAAGACAAATAAGATTGTCTCATCGACACTCTTCAAGTAATGATCAAAAGCATACATCGCTATATCATCGGGAAGGTGAGCAACATATGCAATAGAGCAATATACACCGCAACCCCACAACAAGAAGCCTTGAGAAAGGTAGTAGTGCAGTAAACAATAGAAGGGAAGGGAAAAACATCACCATACTGGCATATCGAAGAAACACCGAGCATTTTAATTATAAGTCTCTTCAACAATTATGAAATGATGATTAGTCTGATTGATGTGACTAACAAAAATATCAATGAGACTACTGTTATTAATGAAGAACTTGATCATAAAGGTGGTGCGAGTGCCATTTATGGACCAGGGTTCGATGAAGTGTCCTAAAATTTGATAAAAATGACCTCAAAGAAGTTGAAATCACTTGGAATTGTAATTGAAGGGTTTGGAGAACCAAGTTGGACGACGATAGGCAGCTGGAAATTTGCAACATTTATCCAAGTAAGTGATCTAGACATAGCTCAAAGTATTTTCTTAGTAATTAGATGAAAGCATTGCATGAGTAGGGTTGAGATGGAAATAACCCTAGGCAAACATAAAGCAAAAAGACAAAAATTGAAGCTAGGCAATTGAATCAAGACTTAATTGATCGGTGCCCTAGGTCTAGGCCAAAATCCAAAAGAATAGCACAACTTAACCCATCGTGTGTGACATTAGAAGATAAATAGAAAAATATGGGAGATGTATGGACTCCATGTAGGGGTTACGACCTCTTTATTTATCATTATAGGAAGAAAATATGGCATAGCCCAGTGTCAAACCCGTGGAATTTGAATTTGGGTAAACTTGTAGTACCCAATGTATTTGTGAACGTAGAGTTAATCAAGGTGTTGGAAAATAATTACAATTTGAAGATGAGAGCAATTCATTTGCCTGATGGGTCACAACTCATGGTCATAAAGCCAAGTTATATTTCCATGATTTTTTAGCTAGACATTTCCTTGAAAACAAAATTGCGAATTAGAGACTTGTTGGAGGAATACCACACCATGGACACAAGTTAAAAGAGGTGGAAATTTCCTCTACATAGGGTTAAAGTTGTGGGTAACCAAACTATGAGGTTCTCTAGTGAAGATAAGCCCACATTCTCTATGGCTTTGTTTGAAGAATACTTTCAATACACTTATTGTATACACCTAAAATCGGTCATGACATTTAATTAATTAAATACTAGCTATTTAATTAATATTCTATTTACATATAAATAAATTTGCAATTTATTTATATAGTTCACCCTTTTCCAATTCTCAAAATCTAAAATCATATTCCTCTAATTTAATTAAATAAACAAATTTCATAAGCTTGTTTTATTTAATTAAGTTTCACTAATCTCATATTAGGAATTCAAGCACATGTATACAACTTTTTTTCATGCCACCTCACCAAGGTCACATGAAATTAAATAATTCTAATTTTAAATTATAATTATCTTCAAAACACATGTCTTATTCTTCACACACTTAGGTCAACAAACTTTCAAGCACATGGTCTTTTCTTCCCACACTTGATTCTTCCATCCATTTGGCATGTTGCCTATTGGTCAAGAGATTCCTCCATCCATTTGGAATGTTGTCTTTGGTCAAAGGGACACATTCTTGATTCTCTTCATCTCCGTCATTCATCCTTATTGTTTGAATTTGGACCGTTGATCTTTTCCACCTCACAAGATGCTTGGAAAATTCTATAAATACAACCCTTTTCCATTATATTTGGAATCCAAATTTGAATAGAGTTATCATGCAAGAATATCATTGGATCATTGGAGTATTTTAGAGTCTTATAGTTACATTTCATATCATGCTTTGTTTTGTAGTCACATCTTAGAATCACACTTTGCTTCATAGTTGCATTTTATGTCACAATTTGCATCATAGTTGCATTTTAGATTAGCATATTCATAGTTAGAATTTGAGCACATGTAGAATCATCCTAGCTTAATACCATAGTATCCACCACTATTATCCATTCATCATAATATCCATTATCATGTTCATCACATAATTTCATGTAGGAATTTCATTAGCTTGCATATTAAATATCAATCTCATTTTTCAATTTGTCATTTTAATAGCCATAAGTGCACACATACAAATCTAAGAGATAATATGGTTTAATAAATCCTTGAGAATAGAGGACAATGAAATGTTCTTAAAATATTTGTTTAACTGCAAAGTAGATTAGTTTATTTGTTTCAAATCTTTGATATAATTCATTTCATTAAGGTTTGTGTTGATTTACTAACAATTTCCACATTTAACACACACTTATTACTTAGTTGGTCAAGTACTGGGAATTGATGTTCCTAAGAACATGACAATTTCTCCCATGGTTTTAGCTATAGACATCCATATCCATAACGCCCAACCCTATGATTATGCAAAGTATTTATCAAAGGCCATCAATAATGCCCTCAATATCATCAAGAATGATAGTGAAGCCATTAATTTCAAGCACTATTATCTTTTCATGCACATGATATTATATGAAGGGCATGCGATAGGGATATGGGGTGAGGAATTACGAATAAAAGACTTAGATAATGATGGAAATTCAAGGCTTGTACAAATGTGGACATATGTGTGGGACAACAGGTGTGGGAGGTCCCACTGCCTATATTTTGAGGAATATTTTGTCAAACCACTATACAAGATGCTAGGCCACAAATGTGACTACAACCTCTCCCCAACAATATTAAGATTTCTCCAACCAAAATATATGGGTCATGAAGTAGGGATAAATCACAATTGGGGGGACTGGTACATGTTTGGGGATTGTACTATTATCAAGTTTTATGGATTTTAATTTGTGCCTTATTTGTTACCTAAGACTATGCTAGACAGAGTTGCTTATTTAGAGATCATAAGGCAATTGTCATTTTCAGCTTTCATGCATTTAAAGAGCTATGGGAGGTAGACTTTCATGCCTTCCACTTTATGCTTTGGCAATTTCACTATTATCTCTAATTCAAGCTATGACTTGGTTAGTGGTAAACTGGATTATTATGGCTTGTCAGTTCCCAACAAAAGGGAATTTTTTTATCTTGAACACTTCATTTGTGATGCCAAAATTTTTCAAAAATTGTAAGGGTATGAGCATAGTTTCCTTTTAGAAGATGTCATCAAAAATTGTGAAGAAAAACAAAACATGATGTGAATGAATTCCTATAGTAGGGTTATGATGGCTGAGGCTTGGAAGGTGAATAATAACCTAGGCTACATAGGGGCTTTCCCTGAGGTACAAGATCCCATAGAAAGAATTGAATAGTTAATCCTCCATGAAGAAGAATTGATAAGAGATGTGCCACTTGTGGCATTTGAAAGAGGAAGGGGTATCGGTCCTAGGAGGCAAGTAGAAAATATCACACCATTAGATCACTTATCACCTTAGCCTACTCCTGAAGTGAGCTTTGCAATTGGTTCCCCATCCATGGAAGAAGATAACATTGAGGAGGAAGAAGAAGTCTCATAGTTTAATGCTCCTGTTATACCCCAATATGAGATGCCATTGAAAAGAAGTGTGATCAACTTTGAAGCCTCTAATGAGCTATCAGATGATGTGAGGAGTCATGCAAGTCAAGAATTTGTTGCAAATAATACTTTTGTGCAGACCCTTGAATTTAAGTCCTTTATATGTGAGTATAAAGGAAGACTAATAAGAGAAAGGTTAAAGGACATTGACACTTATAAAGAGGCTTATTCCTTGAAAGAGTTGCAACATGAAGTTGATAGGGAAATGAGAAACATGACTATTGAGAGAGGAAGAGCATTATTGCAAGAAGCTGGAGTTATGCTCCTTCCTGGGTGGGATATTAGTTCAACCATTGTGTTTGACAATTTTTTGAAGAGAAAGAATAAAACTTTTCAAATAATGGATGAAGTAGGTGTCAATGTCTATACAGTGTCAGGGTATAATCTTGATAATACCACTTTGAAAATTTGGGCTCTTTACCCCCTAGGAAAGAAGCCTTCTCTCATTGACCATGATCAAATTTTTGGACATCTCCTGGTGCAAAGATTAGGGGAGACAGATCCCTTGGAGACTACTAAATTGAATGTGAATGTAGCCAAATTCACCAAAGCCCATATCCAAAAGATAGTAAGAGATAACTAGTGGTTGATAGAGGAAAATGATAGGTTGAAACAAGAATTAACCAACTACAAATATAGGCTGCCTACTTCTCCAAGGCTTTACTCTCCTTTAATTGACCATGAAAGAAAAGTGTTAGAGGCCATGTTTGAGACTGATCAATGAAAGCATAAATTTGAAAAGGCTCAAAACGAATAGGAAGAACTAAAAAGAAAATTGAAGGCTACTACTTTTGAACTAGCATTAGGGATAATTTGTATGAAATTAAAAGATATGTGCCAACATGTAGATGGTGTTTGGAATGCTCACAGTGGAACATACAAGGCCCTCATGGAGCATGGAAGACTGCTTGATAGGATAAAGGAAATGAAATCCCATATCAAGGCAAAAGATGGAGATAATAATGCTTTGCTCCAAGAATTTTAGAGCCTCATGAATACACATGAAAAATTCTAGAATATCTTGACACAGGAATTGAGTGACTTCAGCTAGCCACTATGTATGGCCATGCCAAATTTCTTTGAAGAAACAAATTTGAAGGATTAGGAAACTTGGAAAAATGAGATATCAAAATATTTTCTAGGCATCCTTAATGGCATCAATGATGAGGATGAGGTACTTAGGAAAATGCATAAGAAACTCGAGAGGATTGTTGGATTGGAGAATGTAATGATAGACACTCTACAAAATGCAAACACTTATGCCCAGGAGAAATACATCGATCACATGTCAAAGGTTAATTTGTTCCTTGCACGAGCCGTATGAGGAGGTAGTCAGAGTTTGGTTATTGTGGATGCATTAAAATGGTGCTTGAGCCTTGAATAGATCTTAGGTGGTCATGGGCACTTCTTGATGATTAACAGATTGTGGTGCATCCAACAATAAACTCTTTTTAAGTTTCTATGTTATGTTAATTATGCTTTAGTTAAGAAACAATGTAACTTTTGTGAACAAACCTGAAGCTTGTTGCTTCCCATACAAATAGGGAAACCAAGGTCTAATTTTGATCATCATATCATCATCATTTCAATCCATTAGAATAGATACTGGACCATCTCATCCACTTATTCATATCAAAAGAACTCATGTTATGTATGTTTATATTTTGAGCAATATAATCGAGAAAATACATTATAACTCGTAATCCATTTTCAATGTTCAATTGTTGTGTTGATTTTCATGCTTATTTATTGCGTTGCTTTCTCCAAAGTGGTCTTTTCAAGTTGTTTAAATCTGCAAGATTTATCAGGGCACATTTGTTGTTACTGTGTGGATGATTTGATTGGTTTTTGGTTAGGTGTGAATTAAAGTATTTTCAAATAATTTACTTTAATTGGTTTGTATTAAGGATTGAAGTCCTCTTAGTTATTGGCACCCTCTTATGGTCTAAAAACCTGCATTTTTGAGACACAACAAATTGCAAATAACTCTAAAAATTTAGAAGTCTATGAAACAATGTATATATTCCATGAAACGGTGCATATATTCTTGTACTTGTATATTATGTGAAACATTCCTTATTTTCTATGAAACATTGTATATATTCTTGTACTTGTAAATATTCTTTTACTATTATGTCTATTAAAGAAAATAGAGTTTGAATAAAAATACTTCACCCTTTTTTGTAAGTGAGTATGTGAATTATTGTTTAAGGAAAAATCTTACATTGTTTACATTTTCAGTTTACTAGTTTCAAATCTTCATTTGTTATGTATATAAAATTGTATGTACTCTTTATCTCTAATGAAATAAAACAATAATGTCATCAGAATTAGGTTTTCAATTTCAGCACCATCAATGTCCACACTTTTCATAGCCTATTCACTTTTAAGTACAATCATCAAAATTTTATTTTTACTTCTTGTCTCATTTAATCTTGATTCCTTTCAGCACAACACAATAGGTTTCATGTTAAATTTCAAACATTTTCTTTGCATTTATATATATATATATATATATTATTTTCTTAGTGCATCATTATGTAACAACAATTTCACTTTTGAGATATACATTAAAAATAAATGAAAGCACATATTTGATTTGTCAAGGGAAATGTATGGTGAATACCCTATGTCTTTCAAATAAGTGTGCAAGTGAAATAAGACATAACTGATTGAATATGATTTTCTACTATACAATTGTTTTTTTTATGTGCTTTTTACTTTTTGCATGTGGATTACCCTTAGAAAGATACTACTTATCTTTTCTTAAATGAAGCCTTTACATGTCTTGTCTATGAAAGGAATTTACTGCTTGACAATAGGTTTGTGAACTTCATACAAATTAAGATTGGTGTAAAAGGCCATCCCCATAAATTTTGTTTGGTCTAGAATTATAATGCAAAATAAAAAAGCTTGCTAGGATAATAAAATAGGTTTTCAATTGTCCAAGGACAACATAATATTACTGAAGCATTTCAAAGTTTAGGCCATAAGAATCATCCTTTTTTAAACATGGATTGTAAATATTTCTAAAAATTTAGAAGTCTTGGTCATTAACATTATTTTCTGCTACAATGTCATCCAATGTATCATTGTTAATGTTCATATGTTCTTTCAAGTATTTAATATTATCATCATTGATAGGTTGTCGTTAGGTCCCATTACTTTAGAATATAAAATTCAATTTGTCGACCGAGTAGTGTTTAAGGCAATTTGCAATAGAAGAAGTCCAGAGTATCTCCGTCAAGTTTTCTAACTTTTAAGAGCAACTTAATATTAATTCTAACTTCAAATTGTCTAACTATAAAACTGTAAAGCAATTTATTCCTAAGAAAATAGGAAATGTTTGAACTGAAAGCATACAAAAACTAATTTAGAAAGCATAATAACTAAATTGAAAAGAAAAAAAATGACTAAACTAAGAAGTTGAAAAATTATAAAAGCAGAAAAACTTATAGCAATCCATAAAAAATCTTCTTAACAATAAAGATTCTAACAGTTAATAACAAAAACTATGGAAGTAAAAGGTAACAAATACTTCAAAACTAAAATTTCATAGCAATAAATTTAATGATTCTCTACAAAACATCATAATAAAAGAAAACACTTATCTACTCCTGTCGAGTGGCTAGCTTGTGGGTTATCACATTCATTCACAACTCACATTCACAACTATTTCAAAAACACTTCTATCAACCGTAATTATCATCCATAACTCAGCTTAGAATTTTTAGATAACAATCTCTTTATTCATAAACTTTAGAAACATTCAGACAATATAACATTACTTTTTCATTGTATATCTTACTTCTAGAGATCCTATCTTTTATAGATAAATTGTAACTACATCCTATATTTCAGATGGTATGGACAACTAGTGAAAATATCTAAAAAAGATCTATGGATAACTCGTATGTCTTTTAAAAACCAATTACACAGTATTTAAGAGGCTCAAGTCTAGCCATAAAGTCTTTAACTCGAAAGATAACAGAAATAACAACTTTAAGAGCAACTATATCTTTGGTCCATCACCCTAAAGTTCTGGAGCATATTTCTAGCATATATCTTCAGCCTATTCTGGAGCACGTGCTGGCTAGATGCTTCAATCTGCAACTTTGATTGATCGATTATTATCCACAAAACACTTAAAATAACCCATTAAATATGTATTGGAAAAATACTTCAAGAAATCAAAAGAAATAAAGTTTATACAATTTCTCACTAAAAATTAAGCAATTATTTCTCCCTAAATTTAATTAATTGGCAGAGGATAGAGATTTGCATGTATGAACTAGGTCTTTATGGTATCATCATGATGAGGTTATTTTTACCTCATCATTTCCTCCCCTTCCTAATACTTGGCAAGTCCTCTTGTCCCTTGATTATAACTTTTCCCTCTATTCCCTTCTTCATATTTTGCACTAATATCATACAAATCTTTTGTTGTAACATCAAAGTTTACAAGGGAATTGTGGAAGCCTCTATGAAAAGCAACTCCCCCTTTCCATTCATTGAAAATTATATCATCTTGATCTATATTAATATGAAAAGCAGGGGTTGGATATAGCAATAAAGGATGTATGTACCTCATTCCTATCCATTTTGTTCTGAGATCTCCTAAAATTTTGGCCAAGGCATCTGCTCTTTTGAAGGACCATATGATACTAAGAGGAGAGATCACCTCTCTTTTCTTTAGATATATAGGTAATGGAGTGTATCTTTCTTCACATGTGTGCCAAGCCCTGCCAACCAATTTTTTCCCCTATTCTATGAAATGATTATAACAAACTCGAAGGCTATCATCATACCTCCCCTTCATTTTCTCATCCAATAAAAGAGCTACAAATGTCTTCTTGAAAGTTGTTGGTCTACTATTTGGAGATCTCATTTGAAGTCCTATGCTTTTCTCTACTTGAAATTATTCCTTATTATGTTCTTGCCAATGGATTTGATTCCACATAGTAGACAATAGAGATCTTAATTGCACTTCCCCCACAAAAAGATTAACAAAGAAATCAGTATGCTTTTCTAGCAAAAGATCATGAGTAAAGAATTCATAGAGCATATCTTTCTCTTTAGGCTTCGAGTCTGCAAATGTTTTAACAAATTATTTATCATTAGGTTCATGAGTTTGGTCATTCTAAATTCTAAGCAATTTCCATCTAAAACATTGTTCATTCAAAAACATTGAATACAATCTTGATGGTCTTCTACAGGATAAAAGAAATTCAGCTATTTGACATGCATCCTGTTTACCCTTATAAGCTTTATGAAATGTTTCCCTTAATAACACCATTTCCATTTTCAATCTGTTATTCTCAATTTGTGCATTCCTTAGGAAATAACACCGTTCCATCCATTTCATTAATAATGGAGGAATATGAATTTGGAACCATTCAGTTACTGTTGGTTCGGTTTGAACTTCTCTAGATTCCATCATTGGTTTACTTGTGCTTTCCTACAAGTTCTACTCTAATTCCATAATATTACTAAGAGAAGCATTTAATTCTTCCTTCTCCCTTTTCTTTTCTTCTTCAAAGGCTGAAAACGTAAGCATCAAATTTCCTTTTAAATTTTGAATTTCTTTATTTAATCCATCTCTATGTATCTTATTTTCCTCATTACAATTCTGAATTTGTATTTGCAGCTCACTAATAAATGTATCTTTTCCCTGCATTTCCAACTTTAAATCCTAAATTTATCAATCCCTTTTATTTATTATAGTCTTATATACCATTATTTCCTCTTGTTGCAATTCCATCTCTTCCTTATTTTTATGCAACTAACTTCTTAACTCTTCTATCTCTAATTTCATTTTTTCCAATTCTATATTAATATTTTTCAGTTTCAACTATTTCGATAGCTTTATTGATAACCAGAGATAAATTTCCTAACATAATCTCATCAACCTCCATAGGAAGTGGAGATTGACCTGTTTCTATTTCATGTTTTTCTTGTTCTACAGCTTCTTCTTCAAACACCAAATGAAAATGTACTTCTTCAACAAACATTTCTTTTTTTGCGGATTGGTAAATTGATTCCTCAGTTTCCAAGGTTTTCTTTTTCTTTTTAGATTTTGACCTATTCCCTTTACTCTATACTAGGGTTTTTGTAGATCCAGAGGATAATCTTTTTCTCCGCCTTAAAGGAGGAGTATCCTGATAATTTAAAATTGTTGGATTGTTTAGTAGTATAGTTCTTCTTTTCCTCTTCTTAATAGGATGAGTATCCACATTTGGATTCATTATCTCCACATCTTCTATCTGGGTCAAAGTTGCAAACTCATCATTTCTAAATTATGGAACTTCCTCACTAAAAATGGTAGGAATTTGGGCTTCAGGAGCCTTAGGGTCTTCGGGGGAAGTTGCTCCAGAAGGTGAAGCAACTTGTTTTGAAGATTTTCCTAGTTCTAACTTCCTTCCTGATGTAGGCTTATCAAACTTCCCCAAAAAAATTTCCCATTTACTTCTAGGTTTCTTATGGAAGTGATATTTACAAATCAATTGAATTAACCGATGATTTTTTAATGGCCCTGAACTAGTTTTATATCTTTCTATTGAAGAATTAATAGAATCATTCAATAAATGAGGCAAATTAACCCTTAGAGCAAGGTTTTCCTTCCCATGCCGCAAATTTATCAACATGTGGAATGCAGGTCCTACCACAGTAGTGAGTTGACCTTCACAAGTAAAATACCTAATAATCTATCCAACAATAGTACCCCAGGGTTCTAATATAGAAGCTCGTTGAAACCCCTTATTTTGTCCCCTAGTACTGACAACTATCATGGGTTGAGGGTCTCCCTATCTAAGAAACAATTATGATAATTTTTGATATGTAGTTTGTGTTGTTTTAGATATTTTAATGCTAGAATTTTCTAACCTTGAAATAGAAGAGATAATTTTTGAACTCATCTTGAAATACTTCCCATGCAGAATCACCTAACCATTAGAGTAATTTTCTAAAAATGCATTCACCAGCTTCTCATTATACCCTTCGAACTTCTTGACAAAATCCAACCAACCCACTTCTTCAAATAGCTGAGAGATGTTACTTAACCCCAACAATTTTTTTGCAGAAGTTGACTCAGATTTCTTCTTTGTACCACCCATTTTTACCTTGTCTCTACCACCCTGCTGAAAATTCAATAATACCAGAGACTTGTGCACTGATATTTTTGAAAATATGATCAGACTGTAATTATTTACTCTACGCTTGCTCGGAGCTTGCTGTGTAATAATTTCAATTTGCATGAAGGGCTGCAAAAAGAGTAGCCTACTTAACAATTAATCACCAAGTGGCTCAATTTACTAAATTGAGAAAGGAAACTCTTGCCAATCAATTATATTTTATTCAAAAATAACTACTCATTTAAAGCAAAATTTTTTACTTACTTCCATTCCATGATCACTTGAAGATCTTATACCTCTACTGATTTGACAGGATGATGCAAGGGTATTGGTTGAGGTGATAGTACATTTATTATGACATGAATGAGGAAGCTCATTAATGAAGGCAAGCTATTATGGCGGCTTTTATTTATAATGGCAAAAGAAGGTGTGTGCACTAATGTACGATAATCAAAGCATCGAGGAAGATTTGAAATTTTTTTAGAAAGGAGGTGGTAGAATGAAAAATGAATAAGTTCTGGAGAATGCATAAAGCATGCATTCAAAACAAAGGCAATGGTTAAAGTTCTGGAGCACATGTAAGGCATGCATTGGAAACTTAGAAAGTGGATAAGTTCTGAAGCATCACTGAAAGATGCAGTCGAAGTAGCAACCAAATGAAATTTCTGGAGCATCGTCGAAAGATGCAGCCAGAGCAGTAACCAAATGAAAGTTCTAGAGCATCGTCGAAAGATGTAGCCAGAGCAACAAACAAATGAAAGTTCCAGAGCATTGTCAAAAGATGTAGCTGGAAAGAAGAAAATGACGAATACCAATTAACTCAAAATTTATGAGTTTATATTATTCTACAATAACATCCTTCCAACATGGTAGGGTAAAGAGTAGGTTCCGGAGCATCAGGTGTTCAGCTCGTGAAGTTCTGGAGCATTGGCCAGCTAAATCATCACGTTCCAGAGCATCTTGGAACAATGCTCCAAAAGTTGTTATTCCTTTATGAGACGTCCTGCAAATGAAAACACGTGTTAAGTTCGAAATGAAAATTTATGAAAATGCTTTGAAATTTTTTTTGGTACACATGTCTTTTTATTACAACTTTTCATCAATTTTTCATTTTTTTTCTTAGATAATAATAGATATTAAATCAAGTAGACTCTACCTTGGCAGAGTCAATGCATTGGATCTCTCCTTGCATTTCTACCAACTTTGTAAATTCTTCTTTATTAACAGGTTTATGGTAGATCCATAGATAATGACCATTAACTAAGAGAGTTCATAAATCACCATCAATGGGTTTAAGCTGAACTATGCCATTCGAGAAAACTTCACAAATTTCATATGGGCTGAGCCAATGAGTCCTGAGTTTTCGTTTATGGTCTTTATATCTTGAATTGAATAGCAAGGCCAAGTCACCATTATGAAATTCTCTCTCTTTAATATATTTGTCATGCCAAACTTTCCATTGATGTTGAACTAGTTCAGTTTGATGTACGACATCCAAATGAAGCTCATCCATCTCATTTAACTGTAAAACTCCTATTTGAGCTCGTTTCAAATCTAGACCCAACTCCATAGTTGTGCATAGGGTCTGAAGTTCAAAATCAATGGGAAGAAGAGGTTTCTTCCCAAAAACAAGCTCATAGGGACTAAATCCAGTTGTGTATTCCCATGTTGTATTGTACGCCCAAACAACTTCAGGCAATTTCCTAGCCCAATCTGTTCTTCCTGAAGAGACAATTTTTGTCAGTATGTTTTCTAACTCCCTATTAGTCACCTCTACTTGACCATTTGCTTGAGGGTGATAAGGGGATGACTTCTTATGACTTACCTAAAAATGGTCTGTAAATGCTAGGATAACTTTGGACATAAATTGGGGTCCCTGATTTGTAACGATAGTTCAGGGGGCTCCAAATTGAAGAAAAACTTTATTATAGAGAAAATCAGCAACTTGCTCTTCTCTAGCAACTTGTAAAGCTTGAACTTCTGCCCATTTCGTCAGATAATAAATACAAACTAATATGTATTCTTTCCCTTAAGAGGAAGGATCTATGGGGTCGATAAAATCTAACCCCCATTTTTTGAATGGTTCCAAAGTTACCTAAGGCTGCAAAGGCATTTTTGTAGAAGTAGTTTGTCTACCTACTCTTTGAAATTCATCACAATAGCGAACATAATTTTTAACATCTTTATGCATTGAAGGCCAATAATATCCAGCACCTAAAATTTTATGAGAAGTTCTTTTTGTAGAATGACACCTAGAAAGATCATCGTGACAGGCCCTCAAAATACTATACGTTTCATCATCCCTAACACATCTTCTCAAAATCATATCAAGTCCACAATGAAATAAAATCCCATTAATCCATTTAAATGGTGCACACTCTCAAATAAGTTGCTTCCTTTGTTTCGATGTAAATTCAGGAGGTACTTTAGAAGTAGCTAAATAGTTGGCAATATCAGCAAACCAAGGAATCTTTATAGAGATGGCAAACAAATTTTTATTTGGAAACTCATCTTGTATAGGTGCTTGATCACCCTCTTCTTGTTTGATTTGAGATAAAAAGTCTACCACCTTGTTAAATTTTCCTAGCTTGTCAAGTATTATCACATTGAACTCCTGAAGGAGTCGTAACCATCTCATTATTTGACCATTAACTATAGGCTTATTCATTAAATATTTTACAGTTGAGTGATTTGTATAAACTATAAATTTATATCCTATAATATAATGATGAAAATTTTTGATGGCATGAACCACAACCAATAATTCTTTTTATATTGTCGTGTAGTTTCTCTCAGTAGATGTTAGGTTTTTGCTAATAAAATATATGGAATATTTACCCCCATCCTCGTCTTCTTGCCCTAATACTGCACCAATTGCATCATTCAAAGCATCAACATAAATGTGAAAGGGAAGACTCCAATTTGGTCCATGTAGTATAGGAGCAGAGACAAGCTTTTCTTTTATCATTTCAAATGATTGTTGACACTCAGACGTCCAATTAAACTCCACATCTTTTTGGAGAGAAAACATAGGGTCTGCTATCTTACTAAAGCTTTCTATGAACCTTCTATAATATCCAGCATGTCCAAGAACAATTTGAACATCTGTTTGTGTTTGAGGTATAGTCAATTGTTGAATGACTTCAATTTTTTTAGGATCAACTTTTATTCCTTCTAAGGAAATGTGATGACCTAATACTATTCCTTGTTCCACCATTATTAAACACTTTTTGTGCCTAAGGGATAGATGGTTTTCCTCACAAACCTCTAAAACCCTATCCAAGTTTTGGAGAGCTTCATCATAGGTTGACCCATATACTATGAAATCATCCATATAAACCTCTACACAATCATTGACAAGTGCTGCAAATATAGACAAAATGGCCCTCTGAAAAGTAGCTAGAGCATTACAAAGTCCAAAAGGAAGAACTTGGTATGCATATGTGCCCCAAGGACATGTAAACATTGTCTTATCTTGGTCTTCTGGTGCTATCTGAATTTGGTTGTAACCACTAAATCCATCCAAAAAGGAAAAATATTTCCTCCTAGCCAAATTGTCCAAAACTTGGTCAATGAATGGTAAGGGAAAATAATCTCTAAAAGTGGCTTTATTGAGTTCCTTTATAATCCACACAAATTCTCAGTTTCCCATTTTTCTTTGGTACAACTACCATAGGTGACACCCACTTACTATCTGAGATATGATAAATGAATCCTACATGGAGGAGTTTCTCAATCTCAATTTTGACAAGATCCTTTAATGCTGGATTAAGTCTCCTCTGTGGTTGACGAACAGGTCTCATATTAGGATTAGTATAAATGTGATGAGTACAAACACTTGGGTGAATCCCCCTCATGTCTGTATAGTCCCAAGAAAAATATTTAGACCTTTTTACCAGCACATTAAATAATTTGTCCTCTTGTATTTCTCTCAGCCAACTATTGACATTCACAGTTTTTCCTGGTAGCAACATAATTGTTTTTGTTCTAGGATAGGCCGAAATGACAGTATGTATTGGTCGTAACAAAGTATTGAGAGGAAAAATATGAGGTATAAGTTAGTGAAATATTGTAAAATCATCAAAGAAATAACTCATTCTAGGAATCATATTAGCCAAGGGACAAGGCACCCCCATTGTAACATAATTCTATTCCATCCCACTTATATCAATCGGTTGTCCCAAATTTTTTGGTACATCCTCTATTACCTCTTCACTCAAGCCTATAGCCAGGTGTGCAACCTCATTTACTAACTCATCCTCTAATTCCTCTCCATGTTTTTTGATCACTACCATGGCCAAGGAGGCCAAACTGTCTTGCCCAATAAATTATTTTGGGTCATCAACACAGACTTTATTATATTCGGTAGGCTTAGTAGGAGGATATTAAAATATTACCTGGACCATGTGAAATGGTCATTTCTCCTTCTCGACAATCAATTTTAGCAACGATGGTAGCCAACCAGGGTCTTCCCAAAATTATTGGATAACTATCTTTAGGTGTAAGCGATTGGATTATTTGAAAGTCAACTAGATATTCCCATCCATCAACTTTAACAAGAATTTTTTTAATAACACCTTTTGGAATGGCTATAGACTAATTTTCCATCTGTAAGACTGTAGTTGTAGGACTTAAATCAGTAAGACTTAATTTTCCCATTACATCCACCGTTATTACATTAATAGTTGCTCCCAAATCCACCAATGCATTAGGTATTGCTACCTCATTAATTGTAATAGTAATAAGTGGACTCCCAGGATCATCATATTTTGGAGCAACAGTCTTTTCGGACAAAAATTCAGCTAGATAACCATCGATGTGCACAGTGTTTATTTTCTTTGGTTTCCTTCCTAGAGTTTTAATACATAGTTGTTTGATCAACTGATTTAACTTAGGAATTTCCTTTATTTTTTACAACAAAGGAACCTCTATTTGCAATTTTTTAATTTCTTGAATTAATGCAGTTTCATAGCCTAATGTCATTTCTGGAGTATCTTTCAGAATTGTTGATTTTAGACACTCCAAAAATGGTGCTTGAATTTTCTCCTTTGAAGGGATATTTTTACTAAACTCAGTCAAAGACTGACCTCCCTCCTCTCAACGTAAGTCAGCAACTTCTACCACTGAAGAAGGCTCAATAATATTCACAGGTAGGGTGGTATCTTTCTCAAAATTTTGAGGAATAGGTTCATCCACTACTTCCTCAATAGTGGGCGATTGAATTGTCCTTCCAGAACATAACTAAACATTTCCACAATGAATTGCATTAAGTCCTGTGACATTATCTTGTTTAGTAGTATATATTGGAGTATTTTGTCGATTGTTCTTAGGATTGGGAAGTGGTTGTGCTGGAAGTCGAGGTTGATTTACCTACTTAGTCTAAGGAAGATTCTAAGGTGGTGGTAACAAATTCTGTTGTTGATTCCTCCTAGGACCAGTGTAAAATTGATTATGTCCTTGATTCCATGGGGAAGCAATATGTTGTGAGTACCATTGTGGTTGTGATTGGTTTGGCCATTGTTGAGTGCCCCATAATTGACTTGCCCATTCCAGAGGTCCCCAATAAGGAGTTCCCCAAGTAGGCTATGGAGGATAGGGTTGATTCCAAGATGGAGGCCATTGATTACCAACCCAGTTATTCTGGCATTTCCATGAAGGGTTGGAAATTTTCCCATAAGAAAAATTACCTCCTTGGCACTGGTTTAGCACATTTATTTCTTCTTCAACTTGAGTAGTTTTTTTCTTAGTATGCTTAAGATCAATTAGAAGCTCACATTGATTGGTAGGGTGGATTTTCTCACAAAGTTGACAAACATTAACCTTGTCTAAAGGACACTCACGTAAAAGATGTTTATTTCGACACCTAAGACAATAGATTGACAAAGTCTCAGGATTACATGTCTTTGATTGTATACCATCCAATGTAGTGTTCAATTGGAAAAGTATGTCTTTATTAAGATTTGCTATTTCTTCTTGGAGCTTACCTATCTCATTATTCCCTCTAAAAAGATTTGTTTTTCGGATTCCTCTGTGAGTATGTGAGAAATTGTGACACAAATCACATATGTCTTCAAGGTTTAACTGAGACACGTCACCTTTTCCCATTAAATCAAGACCTCTTCTTGAATCGTCATCAATCCCCTTTAGAAATATAGTCTTGAGAATCTCAACACTAATAGATGTTTCTCCACATCATTTAGATAAGAAAGGAAACCTATCCAAATAGTCCTCTAGACTCTCATCCTCATTTTTCCTAAGTTTAAATAGCTCTTCCTTACAATCACTCACCCTACAATAAATTTGATATTTATTCAAGAACACAATCTCCATTTATTCGCAAGATGTAATACTTCTAGATGATAGTCCCATAAACCAATGCATGGCTGAATCCTTTAAAGTAGAAGGAAACAACTTCAATTTCTGGTTATCATTTTTATAGTCATAGGTTTGACAAAGGACCTTTTAAATTCAAAGAGAAATTGGTTTGGGTCTTCTGAAGATAAACCATAGAAGGTTGAAAGGAAAGTTGGAGAGATGTTTTTCATCGTTGTATCATCACTTGCATCCAAAGCAATAGGATAAGTGAACATTCTAGGTAGTTGAGGATCATTTTTATTATGGTTGGCATCATTACGGTTAGTGTCTGCCCTCTAATATCCCATGATGTTTAGAGGAATATGCTCTTCAAGAATAATCTCCTACAGAACAGGTTGGCATCTTCAAGAAAATAGTGGAAAGCCTCTGGTGGGTTAGGCTCAAGTAATTCGTCGATAGAGTGGTCTTCTGATCCTTGGGCCTCCCTATGTATAATTAGGATGTATTTTGGGGGGGTCTTTGGTATAAATCGTTCGTGAGGGCCTCTTTTCTAGACCATGTAGAAAAGGAAGCCAAAGATAGTATTTTTTACCTAAAAGAGGTATTCTAGGCATCTTCTATTAACACTCAAGCAAAAGAAGCTAAGGGGTCCCCGAAAATAGTGACAAAAAGTGATAGGTTGTCATTAGGTCCCATTACTTTAGAATATAAAATTCATTTTGTCAACCGGATAGTGTTCAAGGAAATTTGCAATAGAAGAAGTCTGGAGTACCTCCCTTAGGTTTTCTAACTTTTAAGAACAACTTAATATTAATTCTAACTTCAAATTGTCTAACTATAAAACTGTAAAGCAATTTATTCCTAAGAAAATAGGAAATGTTTGAACTGAAAGCATAAGAAAACTAATTTAGAAAGCATAATAACTAAATTGAAAAGCATAAAAACGACTAAACTAAGAAGCTAAAAAATTATAAAAGCAGAAGAAATTATAGCAATCCATAAAACATCTTAAGAATAAAGATTCTAATAGTTAATAACAAAAACTACAAAAGTGAAAGGTAACTAATACTTCAAAACAAAAATTTCGTAACAGTAAATTTAATTATTCTCTACAGAACAGTATCATAATAAAATAAAACACTTATCTACTCCCGTCAAGTGGCCATCTCATGGGTTATCAAATTCATTCACAACTCACATTCATAGCTATTTCAAAATCACTTCTATCAACCATAATTATTATCCATAACTCATAGCTTAGAATTTTTAGATAAAAATCTCTTTATTCATAAACTTCAGAAACATTTTGATAGTATAACATTACTTTTTCACTATATATATTACTTCTAGAGATCATATATTTTATAGAGAAATTGTAACTACATCCTATATTTCAAATGGTATGGATAACCATTGAAAATATCTAAAACAGATCTATGGATAACTTGTATGTCTTTTAAAAACCTATTTCACAGTATTTAAGAGGCTCAAGTTGATCCATAAAGTCTTTAACTCTAAAGATAACAGAAATAACAACTTTAAGAGCAACTATATCTTCAATCCATCACCCTAAAGTTCTGGAGTATATTTCTAGCGTATATCTTCAGCCTGTTCTAGAGAACGTGTTGGTTGGATGCTTCAATATGCAACTTTGATTGATCAATTATTATCTACAAAACACTTAAAATAACCCATTAAATATGTATTGGCAAAATACTTCAAGAAATCAAAAGAAATAAAGTGTATACAAATTCTCACTAAAAATTAAGCAATTATTTCTCCTAAAATTTAATTAATTGGCAGAGGATAGAGATTTACATGTATGAACTAGGTCTTTATGGTATCATCATGATGAGGTTATTTTTACCTCATCAATCATCCTCATCTTGACCTCCATCATCTTCATCATCATTGAAATTTGACTGTAGACCATCTATATTGTTACCAGATGTATTTGGATCATTATTTTCTATATCATCCATA
Source organism: Sequoia sempervirens (assembly GCA_007258455.2). Taxonomy (NCBI): domain Eukaryota; kingdom Viridiplantae; phylum Streptophyta; class Pinopsida; order Cupressales; family Cupressaceae; genus Sequoia; species Sequoia sempervirens. The sequence continues at coordinate 565,601,210 of VDFB02000003.1, read as the reverse complement.
TTGTTGTCTTCCATAACATCATCTAACTCTATATTGTTGTCTTCTTGTGCCTGAACATAACCATCTTCAACAACATCATGGATGTCAATTTCTTCGATGTTCTCTAATACCTCTCATTTTTTTGGCCATCATTGTTTTGCTCAATATCCACTAATGCATTGTCAAATACATGCCTCAATCTTGGATCATAATGTATGAAAAATATCCATTTTTGGTCCAAAATATCTTCATAGAAAAATACCTGCACATGAACAACATACATTTATTAGTCGTATGTTATAGCAATTTTATTTATTAATAAACACATGTATACATTCGCAATAAGCTATGAATTAATAGATTAATGATCACTACTGCTTCTTGTTTGAGTTAAAGAAATACCTGCTCACAATGAATTGGTAGAACATAAGTCTCCTTATCCTCCGGTACGAATAATGAGGAATCTATAGAAAACAATCCACTATGGGTATCATGTCTTCATGTCCTCTCAAATGATTCATACCATCTACACTTAAAAATACAACATTTAAAAGAGCGGTAATCCAACTCAATAATTTCTTGTATTTTCCCAACACATTGTAGATTCCCTTCAATTATATTCTTATCTTTTGAGCTTGATCGATTGGATTTCTTGAAGTCAACCATGATGCCACAATTGAAGGATAATCTCTTTACTTCTACACTTTCTACATGATAATGTCGACCATATGCCCATATTGTTGGATATTTCTTCGCCTGTGAAAGACCATTTATTTTAGTGAAAACAAATATAATGATGAATATTAAAATATTTAATAATGTCAAAACTATAAGGAAACAAAATTTTGTAAAATTCCAATTGTACCTTTCTTTCACATCCTCTAGACATGTTGATTTCATCTTCTCTTATGTTTGAATCTGTACCTACATCTTCTATTTGATTTTGAATTTGTTCAGTAACGCATTCTAGTGTGCAATATTTTCCCCATTCCCCAAGTAGATGAGTGGGAAGTGGAGTATTCCTTGGGTTCAATCTCTTAAACTGTCTCCTTGCTTCTAACGCTTCTCTCTTTTTATCATACAAATCAATCCATTTGTTCATAAAGTCCATGTAGTGCATAATGAACTTGTCGAGTATAGAACTTTCATCTACACCTATTACATGTCAACATGTTTATTTCAAACTCCAAATGTCATGCTGTTAATTTGACAAATAAATCATAGAGTAAATTAATGATTTCAAGAAAAAAACCACACTAATCATGAATTACTTACTAATTTCTACTTCAACACCATTAGATTGTGGTTTTTCTCCATCAATAATATATGATTCTTGTTCTTCATCCTAGACACATGGGCCATCTTCAAAATCCTTACCAAGGAATTCACACAAGAAGAAAAATGCTTCATTCAATACATACCCTTTAGCCATGCAACCCTCTGGATGTGCCTTTTGTTGGACATATCTTTTAAGATTTTTCATATACCTCTCAAATAAAAACATCCACCTCATTGATACGACACCCACCAATTCAATGTCATCGACTAGGTGTATAAGTAAATGGACTTGTAGGACCATGAAACTTGTAGGGAGCTCCTTCTCAAATACACATACAATTTCTGCAATTTCCTTCTTCCACTTTGGCACTTCAGATTCATGGATCTCCTTGGAGGTCACCCACCTAATATAAGAATAGTGAATTAGTATGAACCTTTAGTCATAAATTAAAATGCAATATAATATCTCTATGTCTCTCACACAAGAACATTTCTTATAACCACATACCTTGTAAATGCTAACAATCGACTTATGGCATTCATTAAGTCAACTGTAAGACATGAATCCCCCCTAATTGCCAATGGAATGATATGCTATCAAACACATTTATGAAAAGGTCATTAGTATTTTTTTCTCACACAACAAAATATCAAAATAAATTTAGTGCTTAATCAATGTTACAAGTAAATGCTAAATGTTGATATATAATACCTTCATTAAATTATGATAATCATGTTTTAAATCCTGTGACATGTCCATCAACTGTAAAAGCTTTAGCAAATGATGAACCATAGCTAGTAGGTATCCTTATTGAACAGATTACATTTTAAATTTGGTCTAGCTCTTTTTTTTATAAAATACATGGAGCTTTTGCATATGTTTTATTTTCCCTATTTGGCCACAAATGTTTTCTATCAAATTTGGTATGCGAAAGAGCAATATCTCTCCTTGAAGACAAGGTGTCCTTCTCTTTTCCTGATATATGTCAAAATATAGAATCTAGGAAATTTTTGAAGATGTGCATAGGATCTAATAGGTGAGATATTAATAGATCTTTCCAGTAAGGGAGCTCATAAAATATGGATTTCCTTTTCATTCCTTTCGGCATATTAAGTACAACTTGTTTTGGTTCTTCAATTGAATCACCCCAATCAAAAGAATCCTCCCAAACTTTCAATTCAACATCTTCATACTTCTTAAGCCAATCACCTGGACCCATAATCATGGGAGGGCCTCTATTTTCAACTTTTCCATCAAATTGATTCTTCAGGCAATTTCTAAACCTATGATCTAGTGGTAGAAAAACCATGTTGTTTGCGTAAATAAATTTATGTAGATCTTTAGAATACCACCCTTGACATTGTTATGCACATCTTGGACATGCAAATATCCCTTTGTTCAAAGCCTTGCAATTCAATAAGTAATGTTAATAACATAAAAACAATAGTATAAAACTAAGTATGAAGTTGGGATGAAAATAAATTATGATTGTAAATATGTAAATATTTTATCTTACCAGAACAAACACCAAGTCCTAATAAATCATGAATAGTCCAACATAGCACACCATACAACATGTACCTTTTTGATGGAGGGCATGATATGTCATACATTCTTATGCCTTTCCATAGCAGTTGCATCTCATCAATAAAAGGTGCAAGATAAACATCCATGTTTTTAACTTGATGTTATCCTGGAAAAATGAGAGTCAGCATAAGGTGCTCCTTTCTAACACTCATCCATGAGGGAATATTGTATACTATCAATCTGACTGGCCAAACACTATAATTTGAGCTCAAGAAAGAGAATGGGAACACTCCATCAATTGAAAGACCAAATTTGATACTACGAGGTTCATCTTTGAATTTTCTTTGTCATTTTTCCTTTATGTGTTTCATTGCTTTTGAGTCGGCCATAATTCACATGAATCCATCTTTACTTATGTTCTTTGCATGCTAGTCCATCAATTGTGCTAGTGAATTGCAAAAAAAATTCATTGAAGTCTAGGTATAATTGGCATGTGATGTAAAACCCTCTTTGGAACTGTAGGACCTTATACATCTATATGATATCTCTTATCTTTGCATACAAGACATTCTACCTTGTTTTGATATTCATCTCTGTATAAAATGCAATAATTTTTACATGAATGAATTTGTTGAATGATTTTTCTTATATTCAATCCCCAACTCAACCAGCAATAGACACACCTCTCTGCAAGTTGATGGCGACACATTCTCTACAGGGAATATTTTAGTTTTTAGTGCCCTATAAGATTTCCAGAGATTAAATCAATTGAATGTTTGACTTATGATGAACATGTTTGATACGTCAATCTATACTAGGATTGTTTATATACAATATATGGTTTTAAAATCCCCTTAAAGAAATACAAACAAAGTTGATGAATGTTTATGAATTATGTACACCAATTGAAAATGCAAAGTAAGAAATAAATTTCAACTCACTTCAGTAGGGTAGCGAATCCTTTGTATGACCAACCAAATAGTGACTTGATTTCTAATAATATTAATGTGCATGCTAGTTTTGAGGTTCTACTTGCACCTGATTTGAACACGGGTGTCTTTGTTGCTTGCTTGATGGAGTCTTTGATGTTGTTATCATCAACATTACATTGGTGGTAATTACCCCTACTATCATTGTTACTGTCAACCATATCATCATTATTGTCATCATTGTTTCCATCCCCAAAGAAACCTGTAAGCATTTCATTCAATCCTTCTTCATGCACTACATTTTCACTATCATGATCATCATCGTTAAGGCTAGGTGGCATGTCATTAGTGTATGTGACTCTCATCAACTCTTCAAATTTCTTAGGTGGTAGTGTTCTCTTCAAACTTGGTCTTTTCGCCGTGGTATGGTTTAAAGGATGGTCTATATCATCCCATCCAAATCTTAATAACCCAATTGGATCTTGGGTATTAGTATGTGTTTCATCCAAATCTTCTACCTATCAACAAACATAAGCATTATTTAATGTTTGGAAACAATTGGATAAATCATAAATGTATCAATTTCAAAGAAATATAATCAAATATGGCTTAAAAAATAAAAATATAAATTGTATGAACATATATACATCAATTGAATAATGGAACATTATTTTATAGACTACCTTTTTATACAATAATTTAAATAAAACACAATTTTGACAACATAGTTTATAAAACATCAGTCTACACTCATTTATTATTCTTTGGTTTTAATCAATTGTAGGAGGCATACTACCGACTGGAAGCTCATCATATATGTAATGTCTTTGTACAATCACTCATTTGAATTGTTTCTTTCCATGACATACATAACATCCACAAACAACAATTTTCTCAAAGTATTCATCCCATGTAATATAGTCCTGACCTACCTCTTCTTTAGTGCAATCATTTGTTGTGTTTGTAGTATCCATTTTCATATCCTCTTCCACTCATTTTCATTTATGTGATTTAATAGTTTTTGGTCCATGTCCATGTACATATCTTCTTTTGCTAGTTGAACGCTTAGGCTCTGCATTTACTCCAATATCCATCTAAAATAATCAACAACATGCATTAATTTATGTCAAGATTGGATAATAAAGATGGCAATATCACAAAATGCCATCATATCATTTTTTTCCTAAGTTTAGTCAAAATTTGAGTACCTGATGTCTCGCTTCATCCATTGTGTCCTCATTTGATATGACATGATTTGTTGTCATGGCCTCATCTATAACGCCCACCATGAAACCCTAGAGAATGTCGCACACATAACGGAAGTGAACAATTTTTTTCTTCTTAAAAGTGTATTTAAACATGTAAAGAACAATACACAACACATAAATTCTCTAAGGTAGCAATAACACTTACTTACAATACCCATAACTAACAAAAGTAACTAAGAATAACATATGATTATTACTCATAAATTTAAGATCATACATTCACTAACATTAAGATACATCACATAAGATATAAGGTACAATAATGATTCATTCTCATATTGCATTCAATATAACTTTTACAATACTCATTTCCAAATGAGGTAGATCATACAAAAGTGTTACAATTACAAGTTACAAGAATTCTCCTCAAATACAATTGAGGAGTAATACATATACAAGGTATCCAACTTATACAAATGAGATGTAAGAGAAGTACAAATCCACTGATACAAGTGAGCTCTCCAATCTGGAAGTACTCGCCATCACAAACAAGAACTGGAGACCCAACAGTGTAAGGTGCATGTTCCACTCAACCAAGTGGTACCTGAAGGCCCACCCCTCATGCTAGCAGATAGTAAAAGAGCTTCCTAGGAAAAATCTACAACCTCTAGACATAGGCAACACACAATACTAAACTACACAAGTACATTACTAACATGAAGGTTACATTGCTTCTAGAATATAATGATCAAGTACAACTACTGTACAACATGAGGTTGTTGTCATAGGAAGAGTGTCACACATAATTTTCTATGGGTTACCCTGGCTCAACCTTCCTAGGCTACTGGACCCCTATCCTGGGTTACCCTAGCTACCTCTACCGGTCGTCGGACCCCCATACAAACTATGCTTCTCATCTCACCTCAAGTCTAAACAAGTGCATGAGCCATGAGAGAGGCATTCATTATGTCTATTATTGTGAGAGTTTCCCATTAATTATTTTTAATCTATCACTTGATTAAACCCTAAGTGAGTTACCTTGGCGCCCCTTTATGTGTCAAACCCCCACATAGAGTGAATCTCCTATTGACAACACTAGGATTTAATCCACAAACCATGGGTCAAGAAGGTGCACAAAACTGATAACAAATATCAACCTTAAAGCAAAAGACCACACATCCCATTCATAATAATTAGGTGTCCAAACTGGACTACATCCACGTGCACTACCCAAGATAAATCATAGACTGAACCAAAACACAACAACTCTCTCATAAGGTAATTTCAGCTGGAAGACTTACAATCACATTTAACTCACAATACCCAACTGACGTGAACAAAAGTAATTACAATTTAATAAGAAAATTCATGCAGTAAATGAATCTATCATTAGGATTTCCTAAATCTAATAAAACCATAACACATTACTTGAAATTAATCAACTTAATTTAATTTCATTTACAAGCAATAGGAAATTTAAATCTAAATGTTCACTTCAGTTTCTCAATTATATTTAAATAAAAATCAATTTCCTAATTACATTTTAATAAAGGCATTTTCCTCTCTTAAACACATTTTATTTAAAAATCATCTATTTGTGCATTTCATGCATCTTTAAAAAAAAAAAACTATTTAAATAAATCCATTTAAATATATATGTGTGTGTGTAAGAACACATATAATTATATATACATTAAATATATATTATTTCATTATTAAACTCAAATTACATTAACCAAAAATAATAAAATATATATAAATATATACATATAATATATATAATATATATTATGAATAACATATATATATAATAAACACAATTAAAAAAAATCGCATTTCATAGCATAGGCGGATGACATACTGCTCAAGCCATATATGGCTGAGTATGGGGGGCTGCTCCCAGCTACACCCCATATGTGGGGTGTATTGTGGTAGGAAACGTTGGGTGTTGCCTCCCATAGTGCACCTCCCATATGGGGCAGTTGTGAGGGGTAACCCCCTAGCCTCCCATGCAAGCAAAAAAACCCCCCCAGTGATTTTTAAATCGCATATATTTAAAAAAAAAACATTTCCCTTGTGCCTAATCAAATTCGCCGTATGACATTTGAAATCCAACAATTTTATTTAATAAAATTTTTTGAAAATATTTCTACAAAAATCTTTTGGGATTAATATGCCCACAATTACATTCATATATATATATATATATATATCCCAGTACAGTACAATTAACCAACAGGGCTAATTTTTTTTAAAAAAACTATGTTTTCTATAGGAAAGATTTTCAATTTATCAGATGTTTTCAATTTACACAATTTTACTAGAGGATCTCAATTTTTCACAAATTTAAAGAGAGGACCTTAGTTCAATCTGACAGAGATTTTCTAAATCCTTTATTGTTTAAAATCAATTCCCTACAGAAGCTTTCAACAATTTTCTATAGAGAAGCTTTCAACAAATTTTGTACAGAGAAGCCTTCAACAAATTTTCCTACAGAAGCTTCTAAAAATTCACAGCAATTTCCCAAACAACCATTCAAATTAAAAATCAAAGCTTCTACAAAATAATCAAATCCTCTTTCCATTTTTTTACAAAATTAAGCAAAGCTTCTACAAAATAGAATTTTGTATAGATAATCTTTCCATATCAACAAAATAAATAAAACAATAAAAGAACCTATTTTCCTGAAGCTTGAAGAATGAAATTTGAAGCACAACCAAGAATGAAATTTGAAGCAGAGCCTTGCCTTCAGAATTCAATTTCCAAAATCTTTTCCAAAATCACCACTTCTAGAAAATGCAAATAATACACAGCCCAAAAATCTTCTCGAGAACCTCCTTCAATTTTCAACAAACAATTTCTGAAAAATATCCCTCTTTTCATTCCCATGAAGTAACCACTTACCTCTTTTAGTTAGTTCCAATTATTCTCTTTGAGAAATCATTCTCAATCAAAATCCCTTAATTAATTTCCTCAACACTTGTCAAAATTAAAATATCTTTCTCAACAACACTCAGATATTTTCTCTAAGATTTTTTGTAGGACAAATATGCATTTAAATAACTCAAATTCACATAATACTTTCTAATTTAATTTTATCAATTAATTTAATTACTTTATAAAATAAATTTAATCAATTAATTAATTTACTTAGTAAAATAAATTTAATCACAAGGATTAAATTACTTTACCAAATAAATTTAGATTAAATTAATTAAATTACATATAGAGTTCTAACAATATTAATCTAAAATAAATAAATAATCATTTAAAACATTTAATCATTAATTTTTCTCAAAGAAAACCTTACAAGATAAATAAACATTAAAGCAAACGTGGACAACTTGACAACAATACATACTGAACATGGACTGACAACACATTGTGACTAGGATAGTGGTTTGACAAGGGAACCCCGTTACTATCTCCTAATCAACAATATGGTTGGGAAATGGACATGCTCAAACCTATGAAGCCAGGTGGAGACAATGTCCTGTACCTGTAATCCTGTAATCAAGACAAATGTCGTAAATGTATACAAATCATAACAGTCACACCATGAAGAGAAATCACGGGATCACAGGGCGCTCACAAGCGAGTGATGTAATCCCATTCCCTTCACCAATACAGTCACATCAAGACTGACAAAATTAAAACATCAATTAATCAACAAATGAGCATATATCAATATTAACTCAAATAACAACTATGCTAATCAAAAAGCATAACATAAAAAAATAAGCATCCATATAGTATATCATCTCATCAAAATATAACACCATCATAATTCCAATGTCAACAATCATAAAACAATAACAAAGTATCAAGGTCTATCAAAGTAAATGTACTAGCTAAAAGCATAAGCAAATCGGAACACATAGAAGCAACTAGAGGGGCACTACATTGTCTCACCCCTATAATACACAACATAGTAAATAATGTTTAGTACACCAATTATATCATTTCAACGAGTATGTTATCCAACACAAAACCTCACTTTAGTCATATATTTGACATATTGATATCTCCTTTATATTGTAGCATTTGTGATTTCATAAACACCTTCCTCCTTTGGTTGAGGTTGCTTTCTCTTCTTACCTCTATTGTATCTGCAGATTCCATTGTCTCATCTATTTCCACCCACTTTCCTCTCAGCGATTTAGTATTTTTATGCTTTCCACATCCTCTCTCCATGGCCTCCTTTGTGAATAAAAATGTTTCCATAGAAGCTTTCACTGCACTACTGCCAAGAAGGAAGAAGCAACTTGCGGGACCGCAGTAAAAACTACTCTATTGCACTGAGTTGATGAAGGAGTCATGGGACAACAGTGGTCACCACATGCCAATGGTAGAAGACTTGCGGGAGTCACCGCAACACTACTAGGAATAGAAGGAAGACTCAAATGCTACCACAGAAGCTTTCACTACACTATCGCTAAGAAGAATGAAGCACCTTGTGGGACCGCGGTAAAAACCACTCTACCACACCAAGCTAATGAAGGAGCCACAAGACAATGGTGGTCACAAAAACAAGACAGGAGTTGGAATTATTTCCAACACTTTGGATCTTATGATACCTAACAATGAAAATAGTCACTACACAAAAATGATAGGTGCTCAATTAGGCGCACTTGGCGCTGCCTTAGGCATCCAAAACAAATTACATTAATGGCTAAAAATTGGCGCTAAAGTTGGTGTTAACTAACACCAACTAAAGTGTCGACTACTGAATCAAAATCAAAAAATTAAAAATTTCTTGCATGAAGGAAGAAATCAGACGACAAAAAAGGGAAAAACATTGCACGAAGGAAGAGAGCAGGGCACTACCAACAACTAATGAGATATTAGAGTTTAGTTTGCAACACCATAGGTAAGGTTACAATTTTTTTTCTTGGTTGAATTCGTGTTTGTTTACTATTGTCACGTCTCATACTTTGATGATATTTTGACCATGACTTATTTTGACCATAACTTATTTTGACCATGACTTATTTTGACCATGACTTATTTTTGACCATGACTTATTTTGATAATGTTTGACCATGACTTTATGAGATTTAATATACGAATTATGATACGTGAATGTTTTGATGTATGGGAATGTAGAAACAAATAATTGTTTTCTTTCAAGAATTTTGAATGCATATATGTAAAATAGGAATGTTGATTAATTATTGTTTAAATTTATGTTTCTACAATGGTTACTAATACACTTTCGTTTTTGCACGCCTGAGTGCATTTGAGTGGCAGGTGATCGAAGGCCAAGGAGATCGAAGGCCAAGAGTGTGATTGAGGAAAAGGAGGTTAGCTTTTCGACAGGGTAAAAGAGGAGAAGCTCTCAATTATGCACACACCACTTAAATCATGTAGCTGCATTAGGTCATGTTTGTTTTTCAATGTGATTGCGTGAAAATGATTAGCATTGCAAATTTCAAAATATGGTTTAATTAACCTTAGAAATTGTGAAAATAATATGACTTATTCTATTTTAACTAATCCCCATTTATATTTGAGCAACAAAAGGAAAAATCTGTTTTAAAAGAAATATAATTAAAAATAAAACAAAATAAATAAAAGAATAGAATATTGTGTTTGCATAAATAAAAATTCTAGGTTAGCATAAAAGGGGATATAATTTTGTTTTGTATATAATTTTCCAAAAATATTGAGGAATGGACAGCCCGAGAGAACATTGGGCTCTAGAAATTTTGTCTTAAAACCAACAAAGCAGATGGCATGTGGCAATCCTTAGAAAATGCATGAGAACTTTATCTGTCATCTGGAAATTTTATGCATGATCCTCAAAAAGAGGTAGAGAGCTTTAAGAGAGAAAAGAGGACTTCGAATGAGTGATATATCTGAGAGTTCGGGAATAGAGACAAAGAAGGTATTGCTGGGCTTCTGCACTGGAAACAAAATTTGCCAGGTTCTTTTCATACTTTGCCTTCTTTTAAATTTTGCAGTAAGGAAATGGAAGGAATGAAATGCTTTATTCCATGATATGAGCACCAACAACTAAGAAATCTTTTCAATTTCGTTTTTAAATCTGGGAAATTGCTTACTTCTTTTGTTGCAATATAGAATACACATTCTTTTCTTCAGAATTAGGGTTTTTATTCTGTTACAGAATCTGCAACTTATTGAACTGCTTTGAAGTATAATTGGAAATACATATATAATCATACCTATATATACATATATATATGCACAGGAATTCTGAATTCCCGTCCATATATATACATATATATATATCTGCACATAATGTCTACATAAAAACTCTGTCATTTCTAAATATCTTTGAGATAAATTCGAATGCAGTTTATATTGGGCAAGTGTCTTCTTTTTTTCTGAGTTTTGAAATTGCTATCCATAGGAAGAGAAAGGGAGTAATTCCCTTTTCCTCCCCATGGGAAGGACGCGACCTGTGAGAGGCTCGCGCCCTCCACAGGCCACGACCTGTGGAGGAGGTGCGAGCCCCTCACAGCCTGCCCCCTCCCCATGGGAGGGGCAAGGGCTTCCCTAAGCCCTTACGATGCTCAATGCTAGTGAGGAAACCCTGTAAAATGCCCTGTTTTGTGTGCACGACCAATGAATTCTTTGAACAATTTTAAAAACCAGAATTTCTTTTTACACACAGCTGTACATAAATTTTACACATACATATATATATATGTATATATATATGTATACATATACAATTGGCTGCATACACATACATATATATATATATATTTATATATATACATATACATATATATATATATATATATATATACATATATATATATATACATATATATATATATATACATATATATATATATATATATATATATATATGTATATATATATATATATATATAATATATATATATATATATATATATATTGATATCCATGCATATATGTGCCAAAATACAAGTTGAGATAGGAAAATCATTTCCAGAAAGTAGTATGAACTCTTTTAATTATACACCCATATCTCAGAATTGTTAAACCTGAAGCAAGACCAGAAATGTCTTGAGATATATATTGATATCCATGCATATATGTGCCAAAATACAAGTTGAGACAGGAAAATCATTTCCAGAAAGTAGTATGAACTCTTTTAATTATACACCCATATCTCAGAATTGTTAAACCTGAAGCAAGACCAGAAATGTCTTAAGAAACCATGTATCAGAAAGTAGAATGAATTCTGCTAATTATACACAAATATCTCAGAATTGTTAAACCTGAAACAAGAACATAAATGTTTTTGAGACACCATGTAAATTGGAAAGCATCTTGAATACTTTAAAGCAGTACAATCCTGAGTAAAGGAATACAACATAAAATGTGAATGAAAGATTATCTTTCAAACCTCAGAATTTTTGAATAAATTGCACTGTTTCAGTATATTATTATTACTCTGTAACCTGTATTGAAATTGGGAATTAAACTATCAGTCAGCCTGAGAATAGAAATGCATACAGAAAACAGAAAACACTGTTCTTTCTTTCTATTAGTGCACTGAAAAGTATCAAGATATATATATGTTCCTCTTTAAAACAGAGCCTTTATCCAAATCAAAAAGGGTTACTTACCAAAGAATAAATGACATCTTACCACTGAATTACAAAGGATGTTCTGAAATTCATATTTGAAATTCTTTTGGGAATTAATTGAATGATTGAAACATGTATGAAAATGTATAATTTTATGCTTTTGGTATTTATTTATACTTCACTATGGTAACTTCCGGGACAGGGTGCCGAAGGTGGGCAAACAGAGACGGTAGTATTACCTTTTCTAATCTACCATTTACTAGTATTATTTTGCTTGGCCAAGCACTGTACCATTGAAATAGATGGTTTGTTTTTTCTTTAAAAAAAGCCTAGAAACATATATGTATTTGAGTCTTTGCCACCTCCTGTTGCAAGAAATGTGTTTATTTCATGTTAGAAATGCATATAGGCATCAGGCACGCATCGAGAGTTCCCTCCTATTTTACTATTTCGGGTTGCTAGGCTCCTTTATGCAGGGCCGGGGAGTCCTTTGAGTTAGGAAGGGACCTGAGGAAGCCATGGACTTCGTGGTTGGGCGGAAAAGGCGCCTGAATCACATTCTTGGCCCCATCTCACAAGAAGACCAAGGTGTCACGGCGGTTGGTGGTTCCAAGTTTATTTGCTATTGATGTACTTATGTATTATTCAGATTTGGCTTGTGAAGCCCATTGTAAATGTATATGTATTTTGACATTCTTGTTGAAACTTGAAATGGCAGTATGATTTGAAAGTATTTAATGTAACATTGATTTAAGAAGTTAAAGTTTTATAACTTAGCATAGAAAAGATGTTTCTATTAGAAGGATTGATTCCTCCAAGTGAGGTTGAATATATATTGATATGAGAAAGTCATTGAAATACTTATGTTTTGTTTAATCTCGATACATTACATTGATGTTATTATTATATATATATGAAATGCAATTTAAATTCTCTTTATTAAGATCAATTGGAAGTGTATGAACAATGTTGACTTCTTGGAAACCTATTTACAATGGTTTGAATAAATTTAGAATACTCTTAATTTTCTCTTTAATACTGATTTAAATGGTTTGAAAACACTCTTAATTTTCTGAGTGCTACAACTATTCTTTGTATTGCATTTGAATTCATGATTGTTTACTGGTTCGTGGCCTAACTTGTATAGGCAACCTATAAATTGTCGCATCATTATAAATTGTAAAACCTTTGAGAAACCAACAAAAATTTTTACCCTACTGAATACCAAGCAACCAATCTATACATACATTACAATTTCATAAAAATCATGCCTTAAACAAAGCTTAAAACCTATCAAACCACAAGTCAACAATATTGGAAGCTTTAGAAATGAAATCACAACTCATAAGAAAAATGGTTCACCTTATGTGAAGCGACTCATACATCAAACATTTAGCAATATAGCAAGATAATGATTCATGCGTATTTAACTGGCTACCAAAAGAAATGCTCAAAGGAGGGTATCGAATACTAGCGATTTGTGTTTATACAACTAATTAAATAGAAATCATACCATTTACAAAGCATCAATCCATTGAAAAAATTCATCAAATTTCCATACACTAAACTATATATATATATACATACATATATATATATATATACATACATACATACATATATATATGTATATATATATGTGTATATATATATATATATAAAACCACTGACCTCTAAAACTATATATATGTATGTATGTATATATATAACCACCGACCTCTAAAACAAGGCTTATATATTGGAAATATGGCATAGATAGGAAAGTTAACATTTAGGAAACTAGGCTAAATTCACAATATTCGATTCCTATGCATGGCATAAGATAAAAAAAAGAATGGCAAAACAAGGCATCAGGTTACAAAGCATCAAATTTCCAATGACAAGGTGAATACATTGATCTCCTTACATAATGGTATTAATAAATATAATCACAGGATTGATTCATTGCAAGGAAACTCCATATAAACACTCAAGAGAAGGTAGGGAGAAATTTGCTAAGAGTAGTGGCTAAAAGTAGAAACATAGAGAGGGGTTACTATTGACAACTGAACACAGATATAAAAGGGCAGTGCCTATATTATTTTCCAGGCAAAGAGGGATACAACAAAAACATCTTATATGGTATTTGTGCAACCAGAAAAGAAATCAATTTCAAGTAATCTATGAAACAAATATCATAGGTACAACATAGTATAAGGTTATAAGAAAATGTCAAAAGGAAATTGTAAGGAAAACAAGATAAAATAAATGGATTGAGTAGAACACCCACAAAACAATTTCTAGAGAGACTTGGACATCTTCAGAAAAATACAATTTTCAATTTGTCTTCAGTTCAAATGAAGTAAACAAGGAAATGTTTGATTTCTTTTCAACATTTCATTCAAACTTTTTGCTTCAAAATAAATAGAGATAGAAATATAAAAGAATGGAACCTGGTTTAAACGAATAGCACTGTTGAAGATTTGGTGCTGAGATCAAGCTCCTCAATTTGTAGCTTCAACTTCTTCATAATCCTCCAACAATTTTCATAGCATTCCCATTCAAAATCCCCAAAACAAAATAAAAGTCTCCCAAACTAGAAGAAATTCACGGAAAAACAAAGACAAGACCCTCTTCCCCAAAATCAAATTAATTATAATGTAAATCTCCCAAAAGCCCCTTATTTTAAAAATGAAAAGTTGTTGAAGATTCCCAGTAATTTTTTTTTCTAGCAAACAATTACTTTTCTTATGACCACTTGAGCTGCATGTAGCTACATGCTCAATGGGACTATTATGAGCAGCCCCATTTAGAAATTTAATTTAATGCTCCCAAAAACTCAATTTTATTATTTATTTATCATATTTCTATTATTATTTAGCCATTTATTTATTGCAATATCAAATTAAGTATTTTATTTTATATTACAATATTTTACCACTTTTAATTTATTATAAGCCATCTTTATTAATAATTATGCTTGTATTTAGTTACCACAATACTTTTTAACTTAATAATTTAATCAACCAATAATGACATTTATAACTATTTATCATCATGCTTCAACAAAATAATTTATTTAATTCATTAATTAATGAAACAACATTTATCAAACAATTCTAAGTTAAATAATCACATATCAATAACAATTTAACTGAATATAAACAAGGTCAAAAATGAAAAAAACTGACTGCAAACAAAAGACAATGTTGACGAGTGACCGACTGGATACTCATCCTCTTTGACGATGATGGCTAGGGTAGGGGACCAATGCTATCTTCGCTCAATAATTTCCATTGGGTTTAAGGCACGTTCATACCTAACAATTTAGGTGGAGTCGATGTTTGGTACCTACAACCTGTAGCAAACAAAATGGTCGAACACATATATAACCATAAAATCAAGAACATGATGAAAGAAAATCACAGTATAGTAGGGTACTCATGAATGAGTAATGCTACACTATCCCTTTCACCAAGACTCAACAAAACATAACAAACAATTGCTTAATAACAATATAGGACAATCAATTACATGGAAAACAAGATAAGAGAAACCACTAGATAATAGCATCATAACCATGATCAAATATGTTCACATAATCCTAATAATTAAATTAATCTATATCATCTAGTATGTTCATATGGTTGTCATAACATGTGCATAACTCAAGTAATAGAATTATAGTCAACTATCATCAAACTAACATCCAAAATGTCATCATAGCAGAGAGTCCAACATCCAATAAAATGTCATAATGTCTGATCCTAAGCAGAACAACTACCACTCTAGTAGAAAGAAAAATGAGGGACACTACAATAAATCTATAAGTAAAATTAGACCCCTGAGTCAAGACATCATGACACCTTAAGGGACTTTGAAGGTTAAAATTCAAAATTGGATGAAGGGGCCTTTTGTTGGTGGCATTATAAATAAAACCACCTCCTCCCAAACATTGGTAAGGGATTAAAAGTCTTCAATCTATAGCACTTGACCTTAGAATTCGGTCATTGTGGTCGTATAGCTAGTTAAACTACATGGTGGTCTCATCCATTATAATAATATTAAATAGTGTTAGGATTAGGGGTTGCATTGTACAAGGTGGTTAGTTGTATATGTGATATTGTAAACCCAAAAAAAAAATTGTTGGCTTTTTCTAGCAAAAATTTTGGGCATGACACTCGGTATCAGAGCCCAAGTTGCAACACTAGGTACTCTGGGAATAAGATGGGTCTTAGCTAATGTGTGTGTGGTCATCAAACAAATATCTTTGCAATAATTGAGTTCTAAAATGTCTCCAACCTAATAAATTTTGGGAGTCTATCTTGTGTGGAAACATTGGGATCTAATTTCAATTAACCATCTTTATTAAAATCTATGAAGGTATGTGTTAGCCAAACTTTAACCATTTTAGGTATTAATTAATGATAAGTAACTTGAAGGAACTTAAGCTTCCAAAGGTAAAATCCTCAAGAATATTATGATTATGCAATTGATGTGCATGCGAAAAAAAATGTTAGTCTATCTAATAAGTGTTATTGAACCTATCACCTTTTGACGCTTCCTCTCCTTGAACTTTAAGAGTGTAGATGATTGTTGTTAAATATGGTAATTAGGGATTTTAATGAGTTATTGAAATAATATAGATCTCCTTTATATTTGTTATTAAAGGAACCTAGCTTTTTCCACTTGAAAAGACATTAGTGATGTCAAAAGAGAAGCTAAATTATTGTGCATAGTAAAGTATAACCTTGAATAATTAAACAAATTATTGTTGACTATATAGTTTAAATTTAGAAAAGAAATCATTTTTTTCAAGCTTAGAAATGCAAGGGATTGCTTAGAGACTATTTATTGATTCCTCATAGTGAACCTTAGACAAGGTTTAAAATTAAAAAAATTATAATTAAGTTTAATCGAGAAAGATGAAGATGGGGTTAATGTCTAAATTTGAGGAAACACAATTAAGAAATATTAGCTCAAACTAGGAAGGTTGCACTAAGAATTTTCTAAAATAAGGATTTATTTAACCATAAATATGTCTAGCATATTGCTAATCCTAGTTGTTAGAGTAAGCTTTTCATATGTTTTGCTTATGAGTAAACTATAAAGTGTACCATCCTAGAACCCTCATAACTCTTAGCATGTATGCATTTGAAAAAACCTCTAGTGTTAATTAGAGAATGGGTAAAGATAAAATTGAGGATATAACTTTGGAACTACATAATCCTTGGTCTATAAATGAAACTTAAGGGTGTGTTAGAATCAATCTTGTGCTCGTATCGTTAACATCGGTAACTCATAAGCCTCCTAAAACTTATTCAAACCATGATTCAACATAAGAAAGAGTCCCACTATCGAATGTTGGAGGTTATAAGGTGAATCAACTTATGATTGGTAGATAATATAGCATAATTAAGGACATCGACTAATGATCAAGCCTTACTTTGTGTTGAAATTTCAACTTAGAAGAGTAGTCAAAATTAAATTTTGCCTTGGATTAAATGATGAAAATTTAAAGTTAATTAAGAACTTTTGTAGGCAAACTGTGACCTAGTAAACTTAATGTAACTATAACAACTACCAAGCTCTTGTGTCCTATTGTTTAAAGATTAAATAGTAAACAAAACATGATTTATATGATTCTAGTCAAAGGTGAAGGCATAGAAGGATACAATTAAGGTAAGATTGTTAAGGACCAATGAATATGGTGTTTAAATCACCCCCTTATAATAATTAAACATAGGAAGATTTGTGAAGAGATCTTTTCAAAATGATAGTTTAAATTTAAAACATTATCTAGAATTCATGTTATTACTACTCCCTTATAAATGAGTTACGAACTAAGGACTTGTTGTTGCCCAAATAAGAAATGACACATGCCATATATAGGAAGTAATAACACATTCAACTACTTGTTGACCTTGAAAGTTGTGTGCATGTCATAAGAATTGAATAATCAATATAAGAATTTATAAATTGAATAGTAAATTAGGTGTGATTCATGGTATATTAAGAAATTTAAAAGTTAAACTATATAGATAAGTCAACTAAATTAGACTTGCAAAAAATTTAACTCATGTTGTGCATTCTATACCATTAACTATATGTAATCTTCGAGGGAAAAACATATACACTCGAATGTAAAGGAGAAAAATTAAAGGTAAATAAAACTTTCAAGGAATTTTACCCGTGGTGCATCTTTATGAGGATGGATGGAACTGTTAGTAAAAAAAAAATTATGATTATAATATGTGATTAAATGGTTCAACCTTGGATGGCAAAATGTAAGAATTGTAAAAGAATATTAATGAGTTGTGAGAATTACTATTCCATGATTTTTCATGTGATACTATGATGTTTCAAATGAAAATGGTTGACTATCCTCCTTATTAAGTAGGAATTCTTCTTTAGCATGTTGAGAAAATATAGTGGAATCACCCATACTGATACATCAGTGAACAGAACAAACATATTTGAATAAAAAAAGGAAGAATGGTATGGATAAAAATAGAAAAAAAATAATCTTGATCATAAATGTGAAGTTAGTAAGATGGGAAGTGTGATGTACCATGTATTGTTAATTGTAAGAAAATTGAGTATTACCTAGATTGCAATTGTGAATTATATGCTAATTTATATTACAAGTATGCAAAGGATAGATGTTAACAAAAGAATAAACAAAGTGAACATTATGTAAAGAAAATAAAGTATGTATGTGCTAATAGTGTGGTGAACTATGTATTGTTAAGCTATAGTTGCACATATTCTAGTGGTTTCTTGTACTTATGCAAAGTTAGTAGATGTTTCCAAGATTGATATGAGAAGTGAATATTATCTAAAGAAAATAGAATGTGTTTAAGTGTATTTCCCTTGTTCTATAATATGGGGAATTATGTGAAGGGTATTGTGTTATGACTTGTGAAGTGAAAAACCAGTAAATGTGTTGTGCCCCAAGTATAAGATACTAGATATCTAACTTGGGATAAGGGTGAGGGACTTCGAGTACGATCCCTTGTGTGTACCCTTTGTGTAAGTTAATTGTGGAATGATATGAACATGATATGTGTAGATGTGTGTCTACTAAATGAAATGTGAGGTAATTCTTTATGTAAGTCTTGTTTGTATGTTAAATGTGTACCCCTAGCATATGGATCCCCTACAAGATTGAGATTCCTACTAGCGTAAATAGGGGTTGAGGGGTGAGAGAACCCCAAGTGGGAACTCCATGGTTTTCCTTGGACATGTTCCTAACCTACTCCCCCACATGAGAACCACTCTTGTTGGTTCATTTTACAAACCCACTCCTTAATTTTTATAACCCATAGGTAAAGGATGGAATTACTTGGACCATATTGATCACAAATTTTGGATACTTCAGCAATGCAGGACATTGATAATATGTGGAAGAGTCCACAATGATATTGTGCGCTATCATATTTATGTGGTCAGGACCACCAGTTATTGTATGATGTTATACTTATGTGGTTAGAGAACCACCATTCCCCCTCCTCCCCTTAGGTGGCTTTATCAAAGTCACATGGTGCTCATAATGTGAAATTTTTATTATTGAGAAATAAATTATTAATAATTTCTTAATTGATGTTTTATTTTATTATATGCTAGTAGTGTTAAATTTTACATTTCTTATACTGGGGCTACTTAGCCATTTGAAGGTTGTCCTATTCCATTTCCTCAAGGACTTATTTAATTTCTATTCTTTAATTAAGATTGAAATGTTTAAATGCAGTTGTGATTGATCTTTATTTGGTTTTCCTCTTGAATTTATAATTTTTTGTTTATTAAAATGTTGGATTGTGATTTTATGTTTTTGATCGAGGATTCTTATTTTTTACTAACTGTCAGAAAGTGTGGTTTAATGTGTCATTTGTAAAATTTCCATATCCCAGGGGTTCCCTGGTAGGTCGTATAGGGGAGTAGACGTATTGGGGAATTATGAATTATTTGAAAAGGGTTGCAAATGGGACCAGTATGGGACAGTCATTAATCCATTCTTCCCCTAGTTCTATGATTATTATTTTTGTACCTTCCTCTTGGCGTTTAAACCCCTTATACAAACAAGGGGAGGTGTTGGAATCAAGGAACACTAAGAGGGGGAGTGAATCAATGTTCTATGAAATTTAACTTTGTTAACCTAAACTTTAAACCATTTACAACACTTAACCAAAAAAAAGATGCAATCACACAAAGTAATCAACAATAACACCATAACACAAGAATTTTTTACGTGGAAACCCTATTAGGGGAAAAACCACGGTGGAGGTCAATCCACAATTTTATACTCTATTGAAAGTATTAAGAAAAGGGGAATGCACATGCATTTAGGAACACTTCCTAAAGCTTATTGCTCAAATAAAAAATGAAGACTCACTGTCTTACAGAAGATTTACAAACATACTAGAGTGGATGAACTATGTAGCAACATCTGCTAATGCCTGAGTATAGGTCTGATTAAGCTCATTAGTCACATTTTTGACCTTCTGTCTAATTCTACTCTTTTGCTTTGTCTGCTATTATTCGCATCTCAAAACCTTTTATGCACAAATGTGAATGTGCATAATTCATACTACACTTCACAATATACTTCACACATACACCATTGCTCACACTCATACATTCACACATTAGAATGATTTCTTATATATCTGCAACTAAGGATTTAATCATTCATATGTTGACTTCAACAAAATATAAAATATTCACCAACTGTTGGCTCGATCCAAAAATAATATTCAATGTGCACCCATGAAAGTTGACCACAACATGGTGAGGACCTAAAAAAAAATCCTCAAACACAAAATACCTTAAATATTTACTCCTCGAATATCTACAACACACCACATTCATCAAATCGGACTTCTTGAACTGATAAATAGAAAATCAATCTATTATATCTCCTAACTCATACACCAATTGATGCGACAACACAAAACTCAAGAATAAGATATTTTAGATACCCAAAAATCTTCCCTGAGATCCACAACTCAAACTAATAATCCAGTAATGCATATGGATCAACATACTCAACTTTAGTCAGATATCCTATTCTTCATTTTGTCCTTCACTCTATCTTCTGATATAGGTAAATAGTGAACTGTGGACCAGACTAATGACTTATGTTTCCATCAATGACAACACTAGAAGCCATATTCCAACAATCTCCTCCTTTGGCATTGATGGCAACACTTTGTGAAAAATGACTAAGTGTCAGATCATGAATACATTACCAACCTTCAAAACTTCAAATCAATGATCCTCCTAAATTTGATAAGGCATTTTTCATTGCTCTCTCCCCCCCATTGACATCAATGACAAAAATATTTTCTTACCAAAAACTAGCTAATTCAAAAACTGGTTCAAAATTTTGAAAAAGTACAATTGCTACTTGTGTCAAAAGATTATTTTGTGCTTTTCTTTCATCTCCAGAAGAAACTTCTTCCAAGCTTCTATTTCAATCCCAATCATTATGATCATGTTGTTTTTTTCAGATGTCTGGTTGATAATCTTGATGAAGGATTCCATAATTATGATGGCTTCTTCTAATATCTCTCCTTTCCTCAGTATCTCAATTAATTGCTCAAGTTTGCATTCTATTAAGTCCTTTACTTTCCAAAAGGTGTCAACAATCTTGTTTCTGGTGTTTTGAAAATTTGTATGCTCAGGCTATAATTCATGAATTATTTTATTAATTTCACCATCCTAATCCTGAGACATGTCAAATTTTTTTCCAATACTATTCAACTCTGCTTCAATTTGTTCCAACTTTTCTTTGTACTTGCTGACTACATGAGGCCATTGAACATGGTAGTTATAGATGTTGTTTGTTGTGCTTATGCATTTCCTTAGTTGATTCATTTTCCTTTTTAGCTTGGTGAGAGATAGCATGGACTACTCCTTCAGGTTTAGAAATATTTCTTCTTCTTCTTGTTCTGAGACTCACAGTCCATGATTTCCTTGATGCATTCAATCATCTCTTCTAGAAACACATTCTGTAAACTCTCCAATTTAATATGGTTGTGCACAAGATGAGCACATAGTATGTTCAAAATCATGTCTTGCTCATATGAAGGTCTGATAGACCATATGTTTGCAATTTTTTGCATCCCATATTTCTCATGAACAAGTTGTAATATCTCTTCTTTGGTTAAATCACCTTCTTATTCACTTCCTTCTATTATTACCTTTTCTTGTCTTGGTTTGACTGATTCTAGTTCTTTCCTTTGGGTGTCCTTAGTCTCCTTATCAAATTCCTCATCTAGTATATCCACAATCACTTGTTCTTTACCTTTCCCTTCAATTCTTGGAGTCTTGCATGCCGGTGGAGTGCAGACAACAATTTCTTTTGGTCTTTTCTTCTTTATTTACATCTCACTGGAAGAGGAGTCAAATTCAAGTTCCCTCACTGGAATGGGAATACTAATTGAGCCAAATTTTTCTAGCAAACCTTTAAAGAAACTTTCATATTCTCGATCACAGTTTTCCAAATTGTTAGAATGAATGTAAATATACTTGTAAATTGGTTCACTCTCTTCCCATATAACATTGTTGTCCAGTGGTAAGCAATTCAAAAAATACATCATAAGACATATAACCAAGGTACCAAACCTGAAAGGATAATCTATCTTCTTTGTCAATTGAACATTCTCCATTAGTTGATCTTTCAGTAATCCGCACAAGTCAAAATCTTGATCTTCCATTATCATCTTGTGAGAAATGTAAACAACACCTGTTGAAGTTGCACCTTCTCTGTTTCTGAAAAAGATTTTATAAGACATCCCATGCACAATGTACCTTGTCACTAGATCTTTGATTGTCAAGATTATTAATGCCCTTTGATCTCCAATTACTCCGGTTAGGGTTTCAAATTCTTTATTTTGAATTGAATTCTTTTTCGGTACATCCCCAACTTTGCATAACCCAGTTATAGTTCCAATTACTTCTTTTGAGATGTGGTATGGTTTTTCCAAAGTTAGAACATCACCATCCAATCTGTCCAAAATAAACCTAACAATTTCTGTGTTTTCGAAATAGGGAAACTCACTCCAAATATCTAAAGCTTTTGTGTTTTTCTTCTTTCAACCAATTCAATTCATCGTGCGACAACATGTTTCTTACAACCCTGATATTTTTACTCCTATAATCATCTATATTTATCATTCCTTGTTCCATTTTCCTTTTCCTACACATGTCTTGTTTCTACTAGAAATTTCACACACCAAACTAAATAAAAAATCCACAAAACAACTAAAATACCTGATGGATTATGGATTCATCATCAAATTATCTTCACCCCTTCAAAATTTTTATGTAGAGTGCTCTCCTTCTCCTTTTCTTCAATAAAGTGACAAATGAGGGTTGCACTTGCTTTTTATAACTTGCACACCTAACTTTTTGATGTATTAAATTATTTTTCCCTAGCTGTTCTAGATACCCTATTTTCTCAATCAGCGAGAGAAAAATTCTTCTACTGACCTTCAAGAGTTTGAACTTCTTTACAAGTGTTTTCCAATATATATGTAAATCATTAACACAATTGTTGATAATCTCCTGCATTCTGACACCAACTACCGATAAGGGGAAAAAGGATTTTCTTGAAAAACTCCCCTAAGGTCAATGACTTGAGATCAATTCCTGGAGGAATTACCAACACTAGGATTTGGTGCAGAACCATTTCCTGCATTATTCTCACTCTTTCTTACCCATTCCTTCTTCATTTGATCTCTTATTTCTTCCACAGTCATTTTCCCTTTCCCTTTATCATCTTTCTACATATTTCTATCTTTATATACTGGATCTCTCCTATCCATATTTTTGTTTCTGCAGAATCTTGCAATGTGACCATATTTGTTGCAATTGTAGCACATAGGATTTATTTGTCTAGACCAGTCATTCCATTGATTTCCCCTTGATCTGCATTGGTTAGAAATATGCCCAAATCTTCCATAGGTATAACATTTAACATTCTTTCTATTGACAGAGTTGTTTGACATATTTGTGCATTCTATTGACTTATGACCAAACTTGTTGCAATTAAAACATGGACCAAAGAAGGATGGACCACTTGAATTCATTTGACTTCTACATTTAGCAGCCATATGACCAAATTTATTGTAAGAAAAATAGTAACCATTAAAATTTTGAGCATTAGGTTGTCTTACCGGATACCTTCCAGCTTTGTTCATCTAATTTCTTTGCCTAAAATTCTTTTGTCTAGATCCAAAACTTTATCCTTTTTCATATCTGAGACCTTTCTTGTCATTTCCATTCTTCTGATTTTGAGTTAGCTCATCAAGCTTAGTTGAGCTAATATTGAACTCCTCCTTGTATTCATTTGCAGTAGCAAGTTCATCTTTGAGAATAACAATCTGTCTTTCAAGATCTTCTTCATTATTTCTAGCTTGTTGCAATTCAATCTCCAACTAAATGAATCCTCCATTAATTATGTTGCATTCATCAGATCTTTCTTTTAAGGACTGAGCAATATTCTCCTCATTCTTCTTTCTTTCCTCAATCTCCTTAGTCATCTTCATCACCATGGATTCCATCTCATCATTTAGGGTAGCATTGTCTCTAGCAAGCTTTTCACATTCTTCAGCTATTTCCTCAAGGTATGATTTAGGTGAACATCTTCCATTATTTTACTTTCTTTCAGCTTGAGCTGATCACAAAGTTCCTTTCTCTTTTCTCTTGACTCATTATTTTTTTCTTTCAATGATTGAATGGATTTCTCAACATCCTTAAGACTTGCTCTCAATTCTCAAACTTTTTCTTTGGACTGATCAAGATCATCAAGTGCCACTATAAGATATTTTTGAAGACTACTAGATTCCATTACTTTCCAAGATCCACCTCAAGTTGTTAAACTTATTTCAAGGAACTAGGCTTTGATACCAATTGTTGGACTCAAGGAACACTGAGAGGGGAGGTGAATCAGCATTCTACAAAATTTAACTTTATTAACCTAAACTTTAAACCATTTACAACAATTAACCAAAAGAGATATGAAAGCACACAAAGTAATCAACAATAACACCATAACACAAGAATTTTTTACTTGGAAACCCTATTAGGGGAAAAACCAAGGCGAAGGTCAATCCACAATTTTATACTCTATTAAAAGTATTAAGAAAAGGGGAATGCACATGCATTCAGGCACACTTCCTAGAGCTCACTGCTCAAATACAAAATGAAGACTTATTGTCTTACAGAAGATTTAGAAAGATACTGGAGTTGATGAACTATATAGTAATATCTGCTAATTCCTGAGTATATTTCTAGTTAAGCTCATCAGTCGCATTTCTAACCTTCTATCTAATTCTGCTCTTTTGTTCTATCTACTATTATTCGCATCTCAAAACCTTTTATGAACAAATGAAACTGTGCATAATTCAACTACACTTCACAATATAATTCACAAATACACCATTGCTCGCACTCATACATTCACACATCATAATGATTGCTTATATATCCACGACTAAGTATTTAATCATTCATATGTCAGCTTCAATAAAATATAAAATATTCACCAATTGTTGACTTGATCCACAAATAATATTCAATGCACACCCATCAAAGTTTTCCACAACATAGTGAGGACTTAAAATAAAATCCTCAAACACAAAATACCTTAAATAATTACTCGAATATCCGCAACACACCACATTCATCAAGTCAACCTTCTTGAATTGATAAATAGAAAATCAATCTACCAAATCTCCTAACTCATACACAAATTGATGTGATGGCACAAAACTCAAGAATAAGATATTTCAGATACCCAAAAACTTCCTTGAGATCCACAACTCAAACTGATAATGCGGTAATGCATATGGATCGAAAAACTCAACTTTAGTTGGATACCTTGTTCTTCATTTTGTCCTTCACTCTGTCTTCTGATATAGGAAAATACTAAACTGTGGACTAGACCAATGACTTAGGTTGCCATCAATGACAACACTAGAAGCCATATGCCAACAAAAGGTACTTAGGAGATGTATGGAAGGGTCCTTAAAGAAGTGCCTTGAGACCATCTCTCCTAATGGATATGGTACCCAAGAATCTCCATCCTTGCAAACTCCATTGAGCCTTGTGATGTTAATGATGTGTAATTATTGTGATGTATGGGTAAATTTGTAAATAAATATCATGTGAAAGTACTTGACCATTGTGTGAAAATGAAAGTGACATAAAAATTAAGACTACTATTCTTGAGATATGAACTGGTATTAGAATGAGAAAAAAATTATCATGAGTGATTTTTATGATGAAAAAGAGAATCTTTTAGGGAATCTAGTGATGTTATTATGTTTAGTACAATTGTTAATTGAAAATCTTAACTACGTGGATGACTACTAGAATTTGTTACATTGTGAATATATTGGATGAATGTTCTATTGTGAGAAATTTTTTTTTGAGTATTTAGATATTGGATTCATGGAAGGGATGTCTTTAATGTGTATGTTTAGATTGTCTCATTAAGAAAGAAAATTAATTAAGGTTTTTAATAGATTTATGTGCATTGCTATATGGAGATTATGTTCTAGACCTTAATGATTTCTAGGAGGAAGTCTAAACTAAGGGGAGGGGGATGTAAGATCCTGTTTCACATGTGATTAATATAGTTCCATAATTTATTTCATGTTTCCCTAAAGAGATAGTAAGATGTATTACAATTGATAAATAATGTCTTTTTGTGACCATATTCTTGAATTTCATTTGACATTTGTTTTATTGTTATTAGTGGCCCAAATTTGCATCCCTATGCCAAGCTGTGAAAGAACTCAACAAATTTGGACTAACATGGGACTGCTTTCAAGTTATGGGTATCCTATTGTGAAAGTAGACATCTAGATTATGGGATGGATCCCCTTTTGATGTCACCTAAACTAATGATTTATTGAGGAAAAGGGTAAAAAGATGCATGAAAATGAACTTAATTGAAAAACTTCAAAGGGTGATACACCAAAACTAACTAAGACCTACAAAATAGCCTATTCACTTTCAAAACAATGACAAAAAACCTTGTTCACACAACTCATTTTGCATGTAGTTTTGCATAAGTAATTTATAAGGAGGTTTTTAGTAGAAGTCTTAGAAGGAAAATTTCACAACTAGCAGCCTTTGCATTTACTAACACAAATTATAACTTGCAACAATACACTTTTCTACTAAATAGGTGCCTAACAATGAGACAAGACTACAAGGAAAAGATAAATTTCACAAATAATATGATCAATCACTAACAACACAATAAAACATTAAATGAGAAGGTAAATGTTCAATTTCATTGATTCAAAGTACTCAACTGGTATATAAGTCTATCTAAGTTACAATCCTGCTCATATTGAAAAGATAACTTCAAAGCCAAGCTATCACTCTGTTGGAAAGAAAAAACCAACTCCAATAACAAAGATTGAAGTTACTTAAGAAAAAATTCACCCAATTCTCTCACACAAGTCCATCTAGAAGGTTTCAGTCGGATACAGCAGAAAAGGCCAAAAAGAATATTCTAAAATCACTCCAAATTGTCCTCCACATGAAGTAAAGTCAAGCGAAGACCATAGTCACACTAAAAATGTGACAAAAATGCCCCCAAATAGCCCATTTCCTCCAAAATTAGTCAAATACAGCTCCCCACACATCTCTCATGTCTACCAGTCATCATTTGTCTTCAAAAGCCTTGACCCACACTTTTAGTGCTTTTGTAAAAGCACAAGACTCCAATTTGCATTCAAAACAATAATAATATAATTAAGTGATTTATAATACATCACTTAAACAAACTACTTTACATTTCAAAACATAATGCAAAAAGAGGCCCCGCCACCTCTTTGGATTGCATCAATATTTGCATTTCAATATAAATAACCTTAAACATTTAAGTGATTTGAAAATCACTTAAATAATGTCTTGCAATTGAAAAAATGAAAAATAATGATATACTTTAAATGCTTGTAAAAGAATTCAAGCAAAACCAAACTCCTCTAAGGCATTTGATCAATTTAAACCCACCTCCATCTCTGCATTTGGAAGCCAAGTGATATGACTATCATTGGTCAACAATTTTGATTTTCAAAGACAAACAAAAGACCAATAATTTGGCCTATGTGAGCATAAAGGAACTCCAATATCTTTGGAAGGAATGGTTTCAAAGTTTTGAAGGCATGTCATGTTTCAAGTTCTGGAGGACTTAGCATATTTTAAAGGTCAAGACACATGGTTTTCAAATGAACATATAAGGAAAAATTTCCTAAGTCTTGTAAATATATCTCATGAGGAAAAAATTGCCTAAGGCATAGACCTAAACACAAACCCACGTAGCAATTAAATTTGTTTGCATTTTTCTAAAAACAAAACATGGAAAACAAGGAAAAAAAGCTCATTCATTTGCATCTAGCTTCTGGAGTATTATATTCTGCCGCCATGGAGTTTTGTTGAGTAGCACTAAAAAATGATGTTCTAACTAGTTTTTTGGTCGATTCCTTGATGGAATTTTTGTGGCTTCTACTTGGAAACAAGAGGTAAAGCATTTTTTGAATCAAAAGCTGGCTTTTTACATCTTTTGCAAGCCATTTAACTCTGAATGTCACAGCTGCAAGTGTAATTCTAATCACTTTTTGTTGCTTGATTTTCTCTCTGTGGGTTTTCTATTTGCTCACAACCATCATGATGTGACTTTCTGAAGGAAAAAATGGAAGCAATCTGCATTTTAATGACAAAGTGAGCAATTTTTTGCCTACGTAAGCTTTTACCAAACCCATTCCTTCTATTCTTTTAGCAAATAGAGCTCATACTCGAGCCTCCATACTGAAGAATGAAGCAAAAAACGTCAATTTTCCTCTATATTGAAGTTGAATTTTAAAACCCCAAGTGTATTTCATGATTTTGTGAAGGAAAAGACTTTCTGGCTGTAACCATGAAGAATAGACTAGGATCTCGAAATGCATTTCTCTGTAGAATGATCTCCATGAAATATCTCTTTCAATTCCTCTATATTTGCAATTTTAACACAAACCCTAATTGGGTTTGTTGATTTGGTGAAGAAAATGAGATTTTTGGCCGTGGCTGTAAAGAAATTGACTTGGGTTTTAATACATTTTTTTTGTTGCTCTTTCTGAAACAAAAACTTCATGCCATTCTTTTCGATGTCTCTATAATTGCACTTTTAACTCAAAACCAGGTGCGCTTTATCATGTGTGAATAAAAAAAAGATTTTTAGGCCATGGTTGTATAGAAATAGCTAGGTTTTGAAATGTATTTCAATTTTCTTATAGAGGGTTTGAAACCCATCATGAAATCTACATTTTAAAGTAACAAAACCCACAAAATGGGTTTTGAAATGTAAAGAAAATTACCTCTTTAGGCTGCGACCATGACAATGTAGTGAGGTTTTTCCATTTTCTATTTTCTCTGAATAATTCCATGAAATATCACTTTTAAAACCCTTGAATTTGTAATTTCATAACAAACCCATATGGGTTCTTGTTAATATAACAAAATGGCCCTTACCAGGCTTCCATGACACATTTTTGTTCATTATAAAAACAAACCCCAAGATATTTATTTTCTCATTATGAATCTTCAATTTGGTTGCAAAACCCCAAATGGGTCTTTATCATTTTGAAGAAAAACACTTCTTCAGGATAAGGCCATGAAGAAGTGAGATTGATCTTGAAACATGTAGAACATTCTAAAAAAAAAATTACTTTGCATCTGGGAACTTTAATTTCTTGCATTTTTTTTTTTAAAGAAACATTTGAAATTTTCTACAAAAATTTAGTGCCATTACACAGAAAATAAAGATAACTCAACTTCCACTCTCTCTTCTGTTCAGAAATAGGATTGTGATATGCTATTTTCCACTTGTTCACTATTGTTGCTTATATTGTGTTACACTCAATGTTCATGAGTTGACATCAAATGTTGAACTCTTTTGTTGATTCTTTCTTAATCATGCTAGCTTGGTCTTTAAATGAAGCATTTAGACTTATCGATAGGCAACAACCTATTTGACCATTTGAAAAGCAACAATATTGAAAGAATGGTATTCATCTTGGATACAACATAAAACATGTTTGGCATCTTATCTCTGGTTGTTTGATTGCTTTCGTGTGTTCTCCGGATGTATGTAGCTGATCATTTTTCCATGATTGTAATACTTCTGCACCTCCAATGTATGTTATTTCTACCATTCTGCTCAAAGTTGTTTGAAATGCATTGTCTTGATTCTAAAGGTGCCTAGCTATAGATAGTGACAAGGTCACCATCATAGCTTTATTTTTTTTCTATCCCTACTATGGTCTGCTCCTTTAGGCTAATCACTGCCTTTGATGCCATGTTGTCCTTTAACTAGGGTTGTTTCAAATCAAAAAGACAACTCCACTATGTACTCTAGCTTGCTACATGGTTGGGACTTGGCAACAACCTACTTTACCATTTGAAAAGAAATAATACATATGAAAGAAAGATGCTTATCCTAGGTAAAAAATAAAACATGTTCAGTACCTTTTGCTTCTCAAATTGATCATCTTTTAACATTGGTTCCTCCTATATGGTTAGTTGATGTATATGGCTGATCATTTGAATTTAAGCTCCATTTGTGCACTATCTTGCATCTCTTGATTGCTAGTAATGCTTTCAAATGTTCCAAGTGTTGGCATCCTTTGTGAATCTAAATAATTTTTTGATGATCATGCTTAGGGGCTGCTCCATTGGAAGACATTGCTATTTGAAATGCATTATCTTTTGAACCTTGCTACCCTAAAGCATCAAATGGATGTAGCTAATGTAGATGGTTGTTTCACTTTGTTTGTTGTAACCTCAATCTTACATTGATGTTAATCAGATCCACCGATCCTTATTTTCTTAATCTGACTTGAAGAGCTAGAAACATGTGAGTGCAATGGTTCTTTGAATTCTTGTAGGCCTATTGTATCCTTACATCATTGTTATTTTGCTTTACTTTGTCTCTTGCTTTACCAAAAGTTTCCTTTTATCCTTAGCTACATGGTGCTATTATGATGTTTCCTTTGTATTGAAGTCACTATATTTTTAATGTAAATGCTCATACTGTACTCATAGGTACAAAACATATTGAATGCACCTACTTTCTCTTGAATTTTTGTCATGTGACTTCTTCATAACAACTTCATCCATGTTATTTGATTTTAGTGATATTGTTAAGTGACCTTAATTCTCATGCTCCTTATGCATTTATATCATTATGGTTGTTACATCATTATGAGGCATTGTGCATTGATTGATTTGACACAAGGTGTGCACTATAGAGGTATTACATTATGACCTTAGGACCTTTGCTGCCCCATATCATACATTCATTGTTGTTTTCTTGTAGCATGAGAGGTAGCATGCATTTTTCCTTTAGGATTTCCCCAATCTTCATGATTTCCCTAATAATTGCTTGCTACCCCCAAAGGTTTTTTACTTGGTCTTCACAAACATCTAGGTCCTTTTGATCTTGTGTAACAAAAAAACACCATATCCTCTTGCTTTTATCATACTGGATAGACATATGTCACTTAGGGTGGTGACCTGAAAGCTCACCATCCTAAGTGTTGTGTTATTTTCCAATAGGGTTGAAGTGAGATGAATTGGATAGTGTATCTCATGCAACAATGCATGATTATCTTTGTTCCTTCTTGCTGCCCCATATGATTCATGATGATTTCAGGCATGGCTTCCTAATCTCCTTCATTATTTTAATAGATGCATAATTGAACTTGATCCATCTATAATTGAACTTGACACATCATTGAAATCATTTACTTTTTTAATAAAATGGATTTTGGATCCACTTAAGAAGATTGAAAGACATATCTAGAAAAGTACACCTTCCTTTTGACATGATGGTAGCATATTGATTAATTCTTTGTGAAAAGATGAAGCATGAATTTCTTGACAATTCACATTATGTGTTGCATCTTTTGAATCTAATAATGAAAGTTGATCAATTAGTGTGATTTGATATTGATTTAATGCATTAAGAATATGTTTATCATTGATTTGATTAAGTTGCTCAATTACCTATCCCTCTTGAAATGTCATAGGGTAGCATGTTGGGCTCTACCCTCGTGGGAGCCACATTTTACTCCACATGCTGTAATTAGCTGAATCAGAATAGTAACAATATTTTTCCTAAATCTGCACAAGGAACAAACTAGTTAGATAAAAAAAGCATATCATAGGTGTGTTTGATTACTTCTTTTCTTGTTTTCTTGTAAACTTATGGTATGCTGACTATTTTAATGCTTATGGACATCCAATTATACGTTTATGGATGTTTTGCACATATTTTGATCTGGGACCTTTCATTGCTCTAACAACACTATTTTTTTAGTTGCAGGAAGCCTAGGAGCAACGAGGAGAGCGTGAAATATGAGCAAGGTAGCGTGAAGGATTGAGATGATGGGAGACCAATTAGGTTCATCATTCCACTAGGAAATGATGGGTCCCTTTTCATTTTATATGCAATTTATTTATTTTTATCTATAGGCATATAATATTTTCTTTATTAGCATTAGAATAGCTAGTCCCTTGGCTTGTGAGGGACATTATATGCTTATGATCATCAATAAAGATTACATTTTCAATACATGTTGGTTCTCTTTATTGTTTGTATGTAATTGCAAAACTGGAATAATGGAATCTATTTTAGCAATCTCCTTTATACACATTAATGAACTTTAGCAGAAAAATAATGTATGTTTTAATTTTTAACTGCAAACACAAAACAAGTTACCATCTTTGGTGACATGTACTATATGTTTTCCTGTTGAACATGTTGACTAGTTGCCTAAAGCTCATCCATTAGGAAATGAGTCATCTAAAAGCTAACACAACTTAAAAAACAACATTGTATGTTGTTGTAACTCACTAGACCAACATGAGACACCATGGAAACTTATTCAAAACACACTAGAAACAAAGAAAACTACCTAACTGTGCAAAAATGACACTTAGGGAAAACTGGAAAAGCATACAAATAATGTGCAACAACACTTAGAGGAAATAAAACCTACTCTAATTTGTACAAGGAAGATTTAGATCATACCTCAAAATAGAGTTTGAGGTGTATCCCATTGACTTGGATAGGCAGGGCTTCTCCATCCATTGATGACAGTTGAAAAGAATTGTGCTCCTTGCACTCAATAATGAAAAACAAGCCACTCCACATGCTATCAAATTTAGTGCACTTTTCAGGCTTGCACTTTAACTCATCCCACTTAAGGACATCTCCTTCTCTAAACATCCTGGGTGTTTCTCTTTTGTCAAAAACTTTCTTTGTTTGGAGTTGATGCAACTCCATTGTTTTCATGGCTCTATCTCTTGTTTCATCCAACTCCATGAGTTGTGCATATCTTACATCCATTGGATCTTCTTCCTCAAACATTTCAAGTTGGTTCATTATATCAAGACTTGAAAGCTCAATAGATAAAGGCAGTCTTTCCTCTTTACCATATACTAGCATATAAGGGGAATTTCCAATGGATCTTTTTGGAGTTATTCTATTTGGCCACAAGGCATATTTTAATAAGTTGTACCAAGTTCTCTGGTTATCCTCCAAAATCCTTTTGATGATTTTGATTAGGCTCTTGTTAGTTGATTCAAACAAACCATTACCTTGAGGGTAATAGTTTGATGATGTATTCAAGTGAATACCATTCCTGACAACCCAATCACTCACTCTTAATCCAACAAATGTTAAAGCATTATCATAAATGATTGATTCAAGTACCCCAAATCTGGTTACTAAATCATCATAAAAATTTAAAACAACATGTTCATTGGCTTCTTTTGAAGCCACTGCTTTAGTCCATCTTGTGAAGTAATTGGTTGTAGTAAGTACCCACCTATGACCTGCACTTGAAGGTGGGTTAATGGCACCTATAAAATAAATGCCACATCTCATGAAGGGCTATTCTACTTGAATGGGTTTCAATGGTAAAGCTGGAAACCTCTCTTTGCCTACAAAAATGACACATTTTACACACTTTCTGGCCCAAGCATGGGCATCTTTAAACAAGCTAGACCAATAATAGCTAGCTCTCATTATCTTCCATCCAATTGTTCTTGGGGATAATTGACCCCTAGCAGTTCCATCATGGAACTCATGAAACACTTTATCTACTTGATGTTGATGAATACACCTTAAAAGTACACCATTAAGATCCTTTCTGAAAAGAATGTTACCAACCAACACATAAGGGATGGATTGCAATCTAAAATACCTTCGTTTAGCCTTATCCAAACCTAGTGGACACTCACCAGTTTGTAGAAAATGAGTCATATCTTGCAACCAACCTGCACTTGTTGATGGTGCATCAATTGTAAGTTCATTATCAACAACTAGAACACCTCTTCTCCTACCTTTTCTTCACTTCCACTTCCTATAGCTAGCTGTTCACACAACCCTTTACCCCTTACAAGCTTTGTTACCTTAATGTCAACGCCATATTCCATAAATTTTTTAATCCACCCAATCCTCTTTTCATTTAGGTCCCTGCTTAACAAGAACTCTTTCACACTAAGGTGAGCAACCATTAAATGCACTTTGCTATTAGAAATCAAAGGTTTAAACTTTTTCAGACTTCTGATGGAAGCAAGCACATGTTTCTCTTCAAAAGTGTATATTTGCTCATACTCTTCTAAATGTTGACTATAAAAGACAATAGGTTGTTCTAAGCCAACATCATTCTATTGTACCAACATTGCATAAATGATATCAATGCTACCAAAGGCATACAAAATGGAATCTTTTGAAAATTTTGGGTATAACAAAGTAGGAATTGTTGATAAGGCCTCCTTTATAACTTCAAAACTGTGCTTGGCCTCTTTGGAACAACTGAAACTTGTATTCTTTTTCAACATGGCGGTTAGTTGTTTCGAAAGATTAGAAAGATCAGGAATAAACTTCCTAACAAAATTAATTCTATCAAGAAAACTTTGCAGCCCCTTTTTATGGCTGGGTAAAGGCAAATCCAAAATGACACTTACTCTTTCTGGATCAATGGTGGTCCCTTGTTTTGACACTATATTTCCTAAAAGCTTGCCTTCATGGACAACAAAGATGCATTTTTTGGGGTTGAGGGATATACCAAACTCCCTACACCTCTCAAATACTTGCTTCAAATGTGCAAGATGTTCATCAGCCTTCTTGGAAAACATTGTTACATCATCAAGGTAAATGAGTACAAGATTGTGAATCAGACTTTGAAATGCCATATCCATTGCCCTCTAAAAAGTGGCACCAGCATTGGACGGGCCAAATAGCATGCTTTTATAAGCCAAGGTGCCCCATTTTGTGGTGAAGGCAGTCTTATAATGGTCTTCCTCTTTGAATAAGACTTGGTTATAGCTTGAATAACTGTCAAGTAATGAGAATCTTTCTGAACTAGCTACAATTTGTAGAATCTGCTCCATCGAGGGCAATAGATAATGATCCTTTAATGAGGCTCTATTGAGGTCCCTAAAATCAATGCAAAGCCTAATCTCACCATTTTTCTTTCTAACCAGGAGATGGTTAGAGACCCATGAGGTATGTTTGATTGGAAAAATGATGTCTCCCTCAACCAGCTTGGTCAATTCTTTGACCATAAGAGGCTCAAGTTTGGGGTTTAAAAGCCTCTGTTTCTACCTAACTGGTTTTGCATTTGGCTCAAGTTCTATGGTATGCTAGGAAATTTGGGGATCAAAACCCTTTAAATCAGAATATTCCCATGCAAATACATCTTGAAACTCTTGACAAAGAGCAATGAAAGATTTCCTATTTGCATGTGAGTATATTTTACCAATTTTAAGGAGCTTACCTTTGAAAATTTCATGCTCCTCATAATGTTCTTTTACTTGCATGCTAGTCTTACTCTTTTTCAGCTAGTCATTAGTGCTAAAAGTGGATTCCAAGGTGACTAGACCCTTAGGCAGCTTGTTAGTCCTTAACTGGATGATCTGATCATCATATTGTTGCTTGATCTTGGTTCAATGCTGAAAATTCATCTTCTTGCAACATAAAGCTCAAGACTTGTTCATCACTTTCAAAAACTTTCCAATGAATGTTATTATCGGGAATAGAAGGTCTAATGACTATCTTAACATATAGTTGCAACTTTTCTTTCCTAATCTCACTTGGAATATCAAATTGAGCACCTATTGCAGCTAATCTATTTGCATGCTTATTTTGATCCCTAAGAATAGAAGCCATATTGAAAGCATCAAACTCTTCTATCATGTCCCACACCTTGTGTTTGTAGGATTTTAAGACATCATTTTTAGTAACATGCAGACCTCTCACTTGATTCATAATCAGTTCACTATCACCATAAATTTTCAAGTAGCTAATCCCTAATTTCCTTGCCCATTCCAACCTTCATACTCAACAGTATTGTTAGTGCAAGAGGAAGCAAATCTGAAAGTAGAGTAGTATTTGTCACCTTGTGGGGACACAAGCTTTTCACCCCCACTAGCATCGTTCTTACTTCTAGAACCATCAAAGAACATTTTCCATGCTTCACCTTGTTGTTCCAACTGATGTTCCACCTTCTTTTTGAGGTTTGGGATCACTAAATTAGGTTCATGCAACACATAAACACCCAAACCAGTCTCCTCATTTTTATCATTTGGGTTGTCAATGAATTTTTTTGCTGCCCACTCATTTAAGAGTACATCTAGTATACTTTTAGCCTGTAGTTCTTGAGCGGAAACAAGCTCACTATCATAAAAAACAACATAGTTCACATTAGTAGCACTTGGGATATATGATTCAATGTGATCTTTAGCAAGTGATTCAGATTTAATGACCACTTTTGTCCCATATCTCATCTTGAATATCATGTGGGACCAATCTGATGAGAAATAACCTCCTATGTTGGTAGTAAAGTCTCTCGATAAACATAAGGAAAAATGAGGTGGTAGATCAATGATTGAAATATCTTGGGAGATGGAAAATTTTGAGCATGCATGTAAGGTAAGGCTTAAACCTTCAATGGAACCTACAATATTGATGGTTGTCCCATCAAGTTGGACCACTCCCTTCTCAAGAGGTTGATATTTCAGTCCTAATTTATCAACAATTTGTTTGGACATGATGGAACTACTTGCCCCTGAATCTACCATGCAATTATGAACTAACTTATCCCCTATTATCAAAGAAACATAAAATGGGGGAGGTTTGACATCCTTACTTGGTTTTTTGTTGTTTTCTTGGGGTGTATTTGTAAGGACAACCTTGACTTGACCTATTGGAACATCACTTGAAACACTTAAATTAGTTAAGGAAGATTGCAATAAGTCTTTCTGACTTGGGATAGATAAAGAATCCCACATTGACATATTTACATTCATCTTTTTCATGGATTCAATTATGTTGAATGGTGTGGCAACATTTACCTTTTGATGGGTCCTTACAATAGCAGGGTCTATCTACAAGTGGGTTGGTTGGGGTTGGTTCCCAAGTTGTCCACCACTGATGCCTTATGAATTTCTTTGCAAGAAGTGTGTTACTTGAGGATTGGAAGGGCCAACAACTTCCTTGTCTTTATTTTCTTCTTGTCCAATCTCGAAAGCTCTCTTTTTGGCTCGAGTGTTGGCTGCTATTGGAGAACTATCATTGTTTACTCCACAAAACTCCTCTCCTTACCAATTTAGGAGATTTGTGTCACTTGTAGGGAGATATTGCTGTTGTGAAGATTCACCATCAGACATGTTTTGCAAACTCAAAATAGTTTGAACCATCAATGCTTGATTGATGACACCATTTAAACATGTAGTTTGATTATGAGATTGGTTGCATGGATAACACCACTCATATTCTATTGCAAGGTTGTTTTGAATAGGAACCATGTCTCTAGCTACATTGATTGGAACTAGATTGTAAGGCTGAAAAGGCCTTGGATTCAAATTTTTCTTTGCACCTTGAAAATTTCCTTGATATGGCTATTTGTTAGCTTGAAATGGCTAACTTTGACCTTGATTCTGAGGATACCAAGGCTTAAAACCTTGGAACTACTGCTTATTAATGCTCACAAGCTCATTTCCAAAGGTCTGAAGTAAGCTCTCAATTTTTTGTTGGTTGCTCTTTATCTCTTGTAATTCCTAAGATGGTCCTTGGCAATTTCTTGGCTAGCATCAACTAGTAAAGGGGCTATTTGAGGTGTTGGCAAGGCTATAGGAGGTTGTATATTAGGGGGAAAAGGGCATAGGAGGCCTAGGAGCAATTCTTCTAGCTTGTATGATGTTATTTTCATCCCTTACAGCTATATCATAAGCCACTGGTAATGTGGTTCCACCCATTGACTGAATCAAAAGAGGTATTTCACTATTTAAGGCCCTTAAAAAGTAAAGAAATGCATACTTAGCTGGAAGCCTTGTGGTTTCTAGAATTTTATTCCATGTTCTGTGGAAACAAAAGTTGAAGTTTGTCATCCATTCATGAGGAGCCCTTTTTATATGAGTCAGCTACTCGACTAATGACAAGTTGTCATATTGGTCCTAAAATTGCTTGCATAACACCACTCCTAGCTTATCCCATGTTCTAATGGAGTTGACTGTTAAACTCCTGAACCATTGGAGTGTCTTCCTTCTAATGATGTTGCTAGTAGCCTCAAAGCAATGTTTTCTTGAGTTATATGATGCACTAAACATAGATTTGAGATATCTTTGATATGTGCAATTGGTGTGGTCTAATCTTCACCTAAAAAATATGGCACACTTTTGAGGGCAGCCATGGGAATATCGTCATGTTGAGCTAATTGCAGCAGGTTGCCTCCATCAAAGGTGACAAAAACTTGATTCCTTGGAACAACCACTGGTGGCACCAAGGTTTGCTGCTTGACAGGACATGGAACTCTTATTGCAAGTGGAGTTGAAGCTATTTTTCTTGATGAAACAACAATCTTCTTTGTTGGTCTACCTCTTCTTCGAGGTAGTGACAACTATAAATAATCAAATGGGATAGAGTTTCCCCTTGTCTAAATATTTTTCATATGCTACTACAACATTGGTTTACTGCTAATTTCTACATTTAGAGTCACCAGATATGTTTATATGACCTCTCAAAGGCTGAAAAAATATTGGCTCCATATCAAAACAAAAAAAACATGTGTATTTTTCTAATCTAATATGATTAGAAGGGTCCCACTAGGTGTGCCAAAACTATTAGTGACCCAAATTTGCACCCCTATGCCAAGTTGTGAAAGAATTTAGGAAATTTGGACTAACATGGGACTACTTTCAAGCTATGGGTATCCTATTGTGAAAGCAAACCTCCAGAAAATGGGTTGGCTCCCCTTTTGATGTCACCAAAACTAAGACCTGCAAAATAGCCTATTCACTTTCAAAACAATGACAAAAAACCTTGTTCACACAACTCATTTTGCATGCATTATTGCATAAGTAATTTATAAGGAGGTTTTTAGTAAAACTCTTCGAAGGAAAATTTCACAACTAACAGCCTTTGCATTTACTAACACATCTTATAACCTGCAACAATACACTTTTCTACTAAACAGGTGTCTAACAATGAGACAAGACTACAAGGAAAAGATAAATTTCATAAATAATTTGATCAATCACTAACAACACACAATAAAACATGAAATGAGAAGGTAAATATTCAATTTCATTAATTCAAAGTACTCAACTGGTATACAAGTCTATATGAGTTACAATACTACTCATATTGAAAAGATAAATTTAAAGCAAGCTATCACTTTGTTGGAAAGAAAGAACTAACTCCAATAACAAAGATTGAAGTTACTTAAGCAAAAATTCACACAAGTCCATCTAGAAGGTTCTGGTCGGATGTAGTAGAAAAGTCCAAAAAGAACCTTCTAAAATCACTCCAAATTGTCCTCCACATGAAGCAAAGTCAATCCAAAACCATAGTCACACTAAAAATGTGAAAAAAATTCCACCAAATAGCCCATTTCCTCCAAAATTAGTTAAATACAGCTCCCCACACATCTCTCATGTCTGTCAAACATCATTTGTCTTCAAAATTCTTGACCCACACTTTTAGTGCTTTTGTAAAAGGACACGACTCTAATTTGCATTCAAAACAATAATAATTTGATTAAGTGATTTATAATACATCACTTAAACAAACTACTTTACATTTCAAAACATAATACAAAAAGAGGCCCCACCACCTCTTTGGATTACATCAATATTTGCATTTAAATAAATAACATTAAATAAAAGTGATTTGCAAATCACTTAAATAATGTCTTGCAATTGACAAAATGCAAAATAATGATATACTTTAAATGCTTGTAAAATCATTCAAGCAAAACCAAAATCTTGCACATTTGATCAATTTTAACCCACCTCCATCTCTGCATTTGGAAGCCAAGTGACATGACTATCATTGGTCAACAATTTTGATTTTCAAAGACAAACAAAAGACTAATAATTCAGCCTATGTGAGCATAAAGGAACTCCAACATCTTTGGAAGGCATGTTTTCAAAGTTTTGAAGGCATATCATGTTTCAAGTTCTGGAGGACTTAGCATATTTTAAAGGTCAAGACACATGGTTTTCAAATGAACATATA
The DNA here is from genome assembly GCA_007258455.2 of Sequoia sempervirens. Taxonomy (NCBI): domain Eukaryota; kingdom Viridiplantae; phylum Streptophyta; class Pinopsida; order Cupressales; family Cupressaceae; genus Sequoia; species Sequoia sempervirens. The sequence continues at coordinate 565,560,174 of VDFB02000003.1, read as the reverse complement.
AAGAAGAATTGCCTGAGTCTTGTAAATATATCTCATGAGGAAAAATTTTGGTAAGGCATAAATCTAAACACAAACCCACATAGCAATTAAATGTGTTTGCATTTTTAAAAAACAAGGAAAAAATTCACCTATTAGCCTCCATAGGGTTTCTAACCCTAAACAAAACATGGAAAAAAGGAAAAAATGCTCATTCATTTGCATCTAGCTTCTAAAGTATTCTATTTTGCCACTATGGGGTTTTGTTGAGTAGCACTACAAAATGATGTTCTGATTGGTGTTTTGGCCGATTCTTTGATGGAATTTTTGTGGCTTCTACTTGGAAACAAGAGGTAAAGCATTTTTTGAATCAAAATATGGATTTTTACATCTTTTGCAAGCCATTTAACTTTGAATTCTGCGGTTGTAAGTGTCTTTCTAATCATTTTTTGTTGCTTGATTTTCTCTTTGTGGGTTTTCTATTTGCTCACAGCTGCCATGATGTGACTTTTTGAAGAAAAAAATGGAAGCAACATGCTTTTTAATGAAAAAGTGAGCAATTTTTTGCTTAGGTAAGCTTTTACCAGACCCATTCCTTCTAATATTTTAGCAAATAGAGCTCATACTCGAGCCTCCATACTAAAGAATGAAGCAAAAAAGTCAATTTTCCTTTGAATTGAAGTTGAATTAAAAAACCCCAAGTGTATTTCATGATTTTGTGAAGGAAAAGACTTTTTGGCCATGACCATGAAGAATAGACCAGGGTTTTGAAATGCATTTCTCTGTAGAATGATCTCCATGAAATCTCTTTCAATTCCTCTATATTTGCAATTTTAACACAAACCCACTTGGGTTTGTTGATTTGGTGAAGAAAATCAAATTTTTGGTCGTGGCTGTAAATAAATTGACTTGGTTTTTTATTCATTTTTTTAGTTTCTCTTTTTGAAACAAAAACTCCTTGCCATTCTTTTCAATGTCTCTGTAATTGCACTTTTAACTCAAACCCAGATGGGTTTTGTCACATGTGAATAAAAACCAGATTTTTAGGCCACAACTATAGAGAAATAGTTGGGTTTTGAAATGTATTTCAATTTTCTTATAGAGGGTTTGAAACCCATCATGGAATCTGGATTTTAAAGTAACAAACTACAAAATGGGTTTTGAAATGTGAAGAAAATTATCTCTTTAGGCCGCGACCATGACAATGTAGTGATTTTTTTCCATTTTTTGTTTGCTCTAAATAATTCCATGAAATCTCACTTTTAAAACCCTTGAATTTGTAATTTCATAACAAACCCAGATGGGTTCTTATCAATGTAAACAAAATGGCCCTTACTAGGCTGCTATGACATATTCCTATTCATTATAAAAACAAACCCCAAGATATTTATTTTATCATTTTTGAATCTTCAGTTCGGTTGCAAAACCCCAAATGGATCTTTATCATTTTGAAGAAAAAAACTTCTTTAGGCCGAGGCCATGAAGAAGTGAGGTTGATCTCGACACATGTAGAACATTCTAAAAATAAAATTACTCTGCATCTGGGTACTTTCATTTCTTGCATTTTTTGTTTTAAAGAAACCTTTGAAATTTTTTGCAAAAGATTTAATGCCATTACATAGAAAATAAAGATAACTCAGCCTCCATTCTCTCTTTTGTTCAGAAATAGGATTGTGATCTACTATTTTCCACTTGTTCACTATTGTCACTTATATTGTGTTACACTCAATGTTCATGAGTTGGTATCAAATGGCTAAAATCTTTTGTTGATTCTTTCTTAATCATGTTGGCTTAGTCTTTAAATGAAACATTTAGACTTATCGATAGGCAACAACCTATTTGATCATTTGAAAAGCAACAATATTGAAATAATGGTATTCATATTGGATACAACATAAAACATGTTTGGTACCTTATCTTTGGCTACTTGATTTCTTTCATGTGTTCTCTGGATGTATTTAGTTGATCATTTTTCCATGATTGTAATACTTCTGCACCTCCACTGTATGCTATTTCTACCATTATGCTCATAGTTGTTTGAAATGCATTGTCCTGATTATGAAGGTGCCTAGCTACAGATAGTAATAAGGTCACTATCATAGCTTTCTTTTGTTGCTATCCCTAGTATGGTTTGCTCCTTTAGTTTGATCACTGCCTTTGATGCCACCATGTCATTTAACTAGGGTTGTCTCAAATCAAAAAGACAACTCCACTATGTACTCTAGCCTGCTACATGGATGGGACTTGGCAACAACCTACTTGACCATTTGAAAAGCAACAATACATATGAAATAAATATGTCAATGCTAGATACAAAATAGAACATGTCCAATACCTTTTGCTTCTCAAGTTGAGCATCTTTGAACATTTTTTCCTCCTATATGGTTACTTGATGCATATAGTTGATCATTTGAATGTAAGCTCCATTTGTGCACTATCTTGCATCTCTTGATTGCTAGTAATTCTTTTAAATGTTCCAAGTGTTGGAATCCTTTGTGAAATGCATTCTCTCTAAATAAATTTTTGATGATCATGCTTAGGGGCTGCTCCATTGGAAGACATTGTTGTTTGAAATACATTATCTTTTGAACCTTGTTGTCCTAAAGCATCAAATGGTTGTAGCTAATTTAGATGGTTGTTTCACTTTCTTCATTGTAATCTCAATCTTGCATTGATGTTAGTCAAATCCACCGATCCTTATTTTCTTAATATGGCTTGAAGAGCTAGAAACATGTGAGTGCAATGGTTCTTTGAATTATTGGAGGCCTATTGTATCCTAACATCTTTGTTCTTTTGCTTTACTCTATCTCTTGCTTTACTAGGAGTTTCCTTTTATCCTTAGCTACATGGTGCTATTATGATCTTTCCTCTGTATTGAAGTCACTGTCTTTTTAATGTAAATGCTCATATTGTACTCACAGTTACACAACATATTGAATGCACCTACTTTCTCTTGAATTTTTGTCATATGACTTCTTCATAGAAACTTCATCCCATGTTATTTTCTTTCAGTGATATTGTTAAGTGACCATAATGCTCATGCTCCTTATTCATTTAGATCATTATGATTGTTACATCATTATGAGGCATTGTGCATTGATTATTTTGACACAAGGTGTGCACTGTAGGGGTATTGCATTTTGACCTTAGAACCTTTGCTGCCCCATATCATACATTCATTGTTGTTGTTTTGTAACATGAGAGGTAGCATGCATTTTTATTTTAGGACTCTCCCAATCTTCATGATTTCCCTAACAATTGCTTGCTACCCCCAAAGGTTTGTTACTTGGTCTTCACAAACATCTAGGTCCTTTTGATCTTGTGTAACAAACAAACACCATATCCTCTTTCTTTTATCGTACTGGATAGACATATGTCACTTATGGTGGTGACCTGAAAGCTCACCATCCTATGTGATGTGTACTTGTCCAATAGGGTTGAAGTGAGATGAATTGGATAGTGTATCTCATGCAGCAATGCATGATTATCTTTTTTCCTTCTTTTTGCCCCATATGACTCATGATGATTTCAGGCATGGCTTGTTATCTCCTTCATTATTTTAATAGATGCATAATTGAACTTGATGCATCTATAATTAACCTTGATGCATCACTGAAATCATTTACTTCTTTAATAAAATGGATTTTGGATCCACTTAAGAAGATTGGAAGACATATCCACAAAGTACACGTTCATTTTTACATGATGGCAACATATTGATTGATTCATTGTGAAAAGGTGAAGTGTGAATTTCTTGACATTTCATATTATGTGTTGCATCTTTTGAATTTGATAATGAAAGTTGATCAACTAGTGTGATTCTATATTGATTTAATGCATTAAGAATATGTTTATAATTGATTTGATCAAGTTGCTCAATTACTTATCCCTCTTAAAACATCAGAGGGCAGCATGCTAGGCTCTACGCTCATGGGAGCCACATTTTACCCCACATGTTGTAATCAACTGAATCAGAATAGTAACAAAGACTTGTCCTAAATCTTCACAAGGAAAAAACTAGTTAGATAAACAAAGCATATCATAAGGTTGTTTGATTACTCATTTTCTTGTTTTCCTTTACACTTATGGTATGCTGACTATTTTAATGCTTATGGACATCTGATTATACATTTATGGATGTTTTGCACATATTTTGATCTAGGACCTTTCATTGCTCTAACAACACTATTTTTTTAGATGCAAGAAGCCTAGGAGAAACAAGGAGAGCATCAAACGGGAGCAGGGCAGTGGGAAGGATCGAGATGATGCAGGACCAAGCCAACGAGATTCGTCATTCCACCAAGGAATGACAGGTCCCTTTTTATTTTATATGCAATTTCTTTTATGTTATCTATAGGCGTATAATCTTTTCTTTATAAGCATTTGAATAGCTAGTTCCTTGGCTTGTGAGGGACATTATAGGCTTATGATCATCAATAAATATTACATTTGTGATACATGTTGGTTCTCTTTCTTTCTTTAATGTAATTGCAAAATTGGAATAATGCAATCTGTTTTAACAATCTCCTTTATGCACATTAATGAACTTTAGCAAAAAAATGATGTATCTTTAATTTTTAATTGCAAACATAAACAAGTTACCTGATTTTGTTGGAAGCAAAAATCAAGTAACAATTGTCACTGCTAGAAAGGTGTTATGAACTTGTAAATTGCGAATATGAATTGGATTTGTAAATATAATTTTTGTACAAGTAAATCTTAATTCTACTATCAAATTAATCTGATATATGGTTGTTCTTATGATCATGTTGGAAATGTGCAAGAAGGTAATGATGTTAGCATGAGAAGGGAGAACCATCAAGAGTGAATTAAAAGACTTCTTCTTGAGGATGTAAATTTGACCCCATTTGGGGCTTAGAAACAAGTAGAGTTAATGTATTGGAAGACTAAGGTTGTGAGGGAATTCAATTGTGATTCATATGAGGTATAAATGGGGTTAGGTCTTGGAAACCCCTAGCTAAGTTTGAAACTCAGATGGAACTTTGAGTGGGATTTTAATGAGAGTTGTTGGTCAATTTTTTTGGTTAGGGTACAAAATTAAACTCCCTAGGGTCTATACCATAGTGGTAGGGGCCAAGTGGGCATACAATAGTACCCTTACAACATGATTTGACCCCTCAAAAGCCCTCATAATGAAGAGTGACGAATTTTGAGAAGAGGATGGGGTGGAAAGATTGAGTGGTTGACCAAATGCATATTCTCATTAATAGGGAAAGGACCTGCATTGATGGAGGGAGGTACACTCTACACCTCCCCATCCAAGAGTTACAATTTTTTTTGAAACTTTTATATATTTGGAGAGGAAGAATAGGTGGAGTATTACCAACTTCTCCTTTTGTTGAACTTTAGTGGAGCTAGCAGAAAGAATGGGAAGAGGAGAGAAGTCCACTTCTTTGGGAAGATAGTGTTTAAGATGGCTTGGCTTAGAGAAAAGATGGTTGAAAGAGTTCAACCCCTTCACTTAAAAGAAAGAAGATAAGTTTTCCCTGCTTTCATTTACCCTTGTTTATTGGTTGTAAGAAGGTGACATAGTGCATGGTTCATGGTTGAAAATAGAAATTAGAGAACCTAGATGAACACAAATGTGTGCTATGTTAGTTTTATCCCTTGTAAAAAATGAGAGAAGACTCCATTTATCTTCATGGAGCTAAAAAAATTCCTTGCTCGGGGGTATGGCTAGAGCCCACGAGGCTCCATGACACCATTATGGTAGGGTGGAGAGAAATCCCTTAGAAAATGGTTTTTCCTTAATTACATTTCAATGTAATCCCTGAAAGATGATAGTCTAAGTGATTAAATGGTATTTGATGTATTATGAAGCAATAGAAAGAGCAAGATCTTGTTCATTATGTGTTGTTTGGATTATGGCTTCGATTTGTTTGTAATAATATGAGTTTTAAGTAGAAAGTGTGTAAACCATGGGCTTTACAAGGCCTTGGAAAGGACTTATGTATCATGTGTAGTTTGAACCATTAAGATAAACTTGTTGCTTAGTGGAAGAACCTTATTTCTGGTTGAGAAAAGAAAAGTAATATGATTATCTTGAGTTGTAAGACATCAAATACTTTTGTTAAGAAAGTTTAAACTAGAGGGTTTCCAAATATAAAAGTGTTGTAATTCATCTAGCTTTGATGTATTCCATTTGTGGACTGTCCATGTTGGTCATGTCAAAATAAATGAGAACATCCTCAATGTAATGCAAAACTCAACATTGCATTTTTGCATAGCCTAGTTGCTTAAAATGAATCTAGTTAACTGGTTTTATAAAGGGAAAAATAAAATAGCAACGTTCTCCTTTATAATGTATTTTGTTTAAGGGAGATGAAATAGGATGAATATGTAGCTCATTCAACGAGTTTGTCTTAGATTGAAGTAAAATAAACACCCGAGTCTTATTGTAACTAAAACTTCATGTGCGATAGAATGTATAAAGTAGATGAGAAAAATTAAGAAGGAGAAATGTTAATACTTAAACTATTTAAGATATATATATATATATATATATATATATATATATATATATATATATATATATATATATATATATATATATATATATATATATATATATATATATACATCCTCGAGGGAGACTTGGGTATTTTACTCATTAGAGAAACACTTCATTGCTAGCTAGTAATCTGGCATGGTTGATATAAAAGTAATTAGTGGTGCTCCTTGTTCATATTTGGTTGCAAGGTTAGAAACCACCACTATATCGTCGCAGTGGAGTCCTAGATGAAATATATCATTGCTTCTGATTCTTCCCTTTGAACAGTAAAATGCATGTGTGTATACCTCTGTAATGTAAATAAATAGACATAATAGCTTTTGTGAGATATCAAATTAGACGTGGAGTTGTGGGGCCTTCTCTCTTTACTTGGGGTTTACCATCTTCTATGTTAATAATGAAATCAAAACTATGGATAGAATATCGGTGGAAATTAGACTATGTTGCATGTTTAAGCTCTTCTAACTATATTTCTAGTATATGACCTCTTAAGCCTTCAAAATTGTGTGGAGCAACTACATAGCTAGGTTATTGTCCATAGTGATCTAAAGCCTTCAATACCAAACAAAGAAAAATAGTTAAATAAACATGAAAAGGAGGAATTTGTTAACCACTACACTGTAAGGCACAACCATCAGTCACTCAAAAGTAAACTATAAATTTTCCATTGCTTGCAATGAGGCTACTACGAGGACAGAGAGGGAGTAGCAAATGGATGAAATGAATTGATAGAGAGAAGAAAGAAAGTGGAGTATGAGCTAGGGGTACTATGCATGCACAAGATTTCTCGAAACCACCTCTCACTACAATGCCTCACACCATGAGCTCATCAATGAAAAGTGTTGGTGTATAACTCTATAAGTTAACACTAACTCAATCATAGTTAGGCGGTTTATAACACATGCCAATTGACATTGTCATCTTGGTGAATTTTTGCAATAGGTGTCACTTGGCTTGACACCTCACCTCTTTCCTAGGGTAGTTTATCTATTCTCTTGGGTGGTTAGGAGTCTCACCCTACCTTTGTGTTTGGCCTCCTATCCTATCCACTTTTGGTGGATCAAGTGCTTTCCATCTCCTTTCCTATATAAGCAAGGATCATTGTACTCTTGAATTAATCTCTTGAATATCAAGTTGATTTTTGCATTCTATGTGCTTGTTTTCTATCTTTGAGATTTGGAGGTTCTTTAAAAAAGATAAGGAAAATATCATACAACAAATAGATTAGGTCAAAATAAAGTTTAACCAAGGAAATTTGTGGCAGATAGGGTGGTTGGATGCGAGAAGTTTATATACTTGCCTTTCACTCTTTGGTTGTGGCATCATTGTATCACTTTGAGCCTTGAGAGTATATTAAATGCCTTACTACTTTGCATAGCTAGTATTCTATCATCTGAGCATAGTAATATGCAATGACCTCCCTTCTTGTCATTTTAGAGTTCAATCAAATTTGGTGGGGGCATCAAAATAAGTGGATATTACTACTGTTGAATGTGCTCGATGCAAATATAAAATGGATGCCCTAAAATGAATGATAGTGGATATCATTAGTCTTGGTTGAAGGGGTGATAGTATGAAAGCTAGTGGTGAGTGGGTCACCTTATGAAATAAATGCTAAGACATGTTGGTAGGATGGATTACAACTTGTTCAATCATAGTCTTGGGATGCATAGGCTACTCCAGGCCCAAATTAAATGTCATCGATGATGTGCTCAGTGCGAAAAAAATAAAATAAGGCTATCAAATAACGAAGGAAATCAGTAGTGATAGGGTATTAATGCCACACAATTATTTTGTTAGACTAGGATCAAATTTTCAACAGTTGACTTAAATTCGTCATCAAAAGAAAGAACAAACTTGAAGCTAGTGGTGATTGACATAAGGTGCCTAGAAAGGTTTAGTTTGACACAATCCTTCTCAGACTCAAGCTCCTTTTTAAAAATCAATTTTCACTATTGTTACCAGGGCTTAACTCACTTAGGAACACCTCTATCTCACTCCCATTCTCTTGATTGTGCATCACTTCAAATTAATGTCATTAGTTAGTAAATTCAGTGATTAATAAACAATAAGTTTAAATAGAATCCAAACAAGAGTTGCAAGCAGTGAAGTTCCTACCAAAAAGTTCTAGAATAGTTGTTTTGATTTGTTGTATTAGCTAAGTTTTAGTAACAGTGTTGATAAAACAAATAAATAATAGTTACATAAAAAACAAGTTCTTCTCTAATAATAAATAGTTGACATTTATAATTGTTTTATGGAATTACATCAACATGTAGTATATTTAGACATGTTCTTTGAACATTTCTTCATGCTTGATCATGGTTTTCCTAATTTGTTCCATTTTATCCTCTGGAAGATTCTACAGAAAATGTCTCTGTCCAAAAGCATGCACAACTTTGCTATAGTTGTTGTTAATGTTGGTGTGAGAGGAGGTGGGGTAGTTTGAAGATACATTTTTAAAAATCATTTTGTTGCTCTTGCTTGTGATAGAACATCTTGAACAGTTCTAGTAGTTTGCATATATAAACTAAAATAATTTAGTGACTCCATTTTCCAAAAAAAAAACACAACACAAGAAAATCGAATAGTTGTCTATGAAGTCCAAAAAATACATTTTTTCCCTTTTAGAAGCTTAATAGACCTTGATTTATCTAACGGAAGGCAAAGGAATCCATGGTACAATAAAATTGTCTTTGAAATAGTTCTACCACTTTGTTGGGAAAAGATTTAAACAAAGCCTAATAGACCTTGTTTTATCTAATGGAAGGTAGAGAAATACATGGTACAATAAAATTGTCTTTGAAATAGTTCTACCACTTTGTTGGGAAAATATTTAAACAAAGCCACTGTCTAGACAGTGGAATAGGGAAATAAAATTATGAACCTTTTGAATAATTCAATCAACATTTTCCTTCTGTTTAATTCTAATAGTCATGGCTAGTAAATTTTGATGTTGATTCCCCATATCCTACCACATGAAATTTGGAACATAACTTAGCAATTTATGATGTCTATTACAAAATTCTCGAAGCTAGTTCAACTCAATTGTCTTCAAACATTGTACAAGAGTCACAAACAAACACTGTGAAAAGTGTTAGCTTAGCCTCTTCTAGTTTTGTATTAAGAATCAAATCATCCACGCCCATGGTATGTTGAACAAATGGATAACTGATGGATATATGAAATGTTGCCATTATATGCAAAAACAAAGATCATAGATATTCAGGTCATAGTTGTTAGGACATTCCATTTTAGTAACATGGATAGTTGCCAGGATATTCCATTAGAGGAACATGGACTACATAGACATTTCCATACACCTGTACCCACAATTCCTCGTGACTACATTTGTACATAATATAATATATAGCCATCTCATTACAAATATACTTGAATACCTTAATTGATTGGCACCCCAACCCTATACCTTTAGGTATCTATGATTAAGGTTCTAAATTTAAGCTTCCAACAGTTACCATGGAATTTGGATGATGACAGATCAAGTACACTACCTATGGTTTCTAGATAGATACCATGTGTTAGACTTCCCAATACCTAATATTTTACTAGTCTTACCTTTCTTTCTAAGTTCTTATACAGATATTCTTGAAAATAAAGGAGCTCTTACTTTTTTATACAAATGAATGCAACTAACATTAAAAAGTCATGAATAGCCGCATCAACCACATCTAAATACATAGATAGCCTATCTACATTGTTTCCTTTTGGAAAAATTAGCACTTGCCTGCCTCATACAGACAAAATTATGCTTTCCATAAAATTAACTTCTCCCTAATTCAATTTAACCATAAATGATTCATAAACATCAAAATTAATGTCTACATGCTATGAAGTAATTTTCTAGGGTTTCATGCAAGGTGGAATTTAATACTTGCTCAATTCCAACAATCTTCAAATTGTATAAATGTCACTTATGACTGCCTCAAAAAACAAATCAATCCACAGATTTTGATATTCACAAGGTCTAAAGTTAACTGTTAGGGATTTTCAAGGAGTGTGATTTGGTTATTCATGAAATTAAATACCATACAATGTTTGCATAACTTCCTCCAGCCTACTTAATTAAGCATAAATAACACAACTAAACTACAAAAAACAAACAAAAATTATTTCCTTCCTCTCTGCTCATGTTAGAACAAGGGTTTTGTAATAGAGTATGGACACATATCAAAGGATAAAGGAAAAGGGGTTTTTGTCAGAAGATGTTGCAGCTTCCCTGGTAGGCATGTATGCCAGATATTGAGTTTCTATGTAAGATGGATTTATCTCTCATCAGACTTGAATTATACAGTGGATTTTAGTATAATCTGGAGTTTTACATTTCATTCCATCAGAAGGTAAATTCTTTTTGTTACATGGCTCTCAGTTTTGGAAATGAATTAATATAACCTTGTTTACTTCAAACCAAGATTTAGTTGTAGATTTCCTGGTATTTTTCATTAAGCTAGAGCCCTAGATCTTCTTTTTTTTATATGTATTTACTGCACTTTAATTATATTTATAGGATTTAATATGATAATATTGATAAGAGAAATACTAATCACAATGGGAGACTATAATAGGAGATTTGACATCTAAGCCAATAGAAAAGCATATACTAAAAGCATCACCTATTCTTTGGCAAAGAGAAAATACCAGCATAGCTAGAGAACACAAGATGCTTACAAAAGGTTTAATAAGTAAGGTTTTTATATGACCAACCCTTAGCACATAGAAGTAAGATGCATCCTTTCAGTAGTCAAAGATCATCTTCCAACAATGTAAAGAAAATTGAATCCAACAATGTGAAATTTGACCCTGCTTTGTCAAAGACAAAGCAAAACAATATTTTAAAACCACATATATAGATATAGAACATAAATTTAAAATATATCTCAAGCTAATGAATCTAATTAAATTTGAATCATACTAATGATTGTTTAATTTTTAAAATGGTCAGACTTACTTGAACATGGGGTACACAAGAGAGACCCCTAGCTTTAGTTTTAAGGAAAAGACCATGCAGAGACCATATATGAACTAATCTATTACACACAACCACTTATGATTCAAACCCATATCCCTCCACTACTTTGATAGATGATGGCTCTGACTTAGAATTGATTAGTTAGTTTACAATAGGCTGAGTGAAATATCTGAGTATTGTGTACAATGAGAGTAACAAATAGTAAGGGGAAGTTAAGGTATAAAAAAGAGACATAAAAGTGATATACAAATTAGAAAGAACTCATTAGTAACATTTTAGAGAAAAGTTAAAAAAAATTTATCAAGATATGAAAATAGAGACACAGAATAACCACCATGGAATTTGCAAAGTTCCCAATTCACAAGCTATGAATAACAGCGAATAAAATTGGTTACCAAGCTTAATGCATGCTCCCATAAACAACAGGTGAGATTTAAATTCTATAAACACAAACCGTGTCTGAAACTACTTGAATTTTGAGTTATTAGAGGCTAATGAATACTTACAATGTACAATAATACTTTCTTGCACTCTTGAAAACACAAATAAAAATAGTGAAAGTAGTAGGACATAGATTATTACTACTACATTCACAAATGATGGAGAATCCAAAGCAAAAACAACATTGTTAGTATTCCTTGGGCACCAATAGGACTGACAATAAATAAAGTAAAACACAACATTCTACAAGTGAGTTGATTTCATATCCTCGGAGCTTATAACAACCATACATTCTTTATGCCTAAATACTTGATGGATTGAATGATGAATTCTTTCTTATGGTTTATTAAGAATTTCTATTACTCAAAATAGTTAAAGGTTTTCCCTCAAAAGACTAAAAAATAGAGTTAAAATCAGTGGAACTCATAATGTTTCAGTCATCTCAAAAGAAAGCATTGGAAGCTAAGCAATCTATATTTTCAGAATCAATGCAGCTTTTTTTATGGCTGTAAATTCAAAGATTGTAGGGTTGTGCCTTAATATGATGAAGTATGTGCAAAGACCATATCCTCTATGAATCTTTGAAAAAATTAAAGATGAAAAATTGATATGAAAAAGAAGAATAAAGACAAACATCTCAATCCATTACACTATGTTCCCAATAAACTTGGTAGATTCATGTTATACAAACAATTTTAAGGGTACATAAAGCATTCCCAAAAAATTATTTTTCTTTCCAAGAGGTTTGCATACTCAGATACAATTTTCATGAATAGAAACTTGAAAACCCCCACATGCCCTTGAAAAAAGTCAAACAGCATGGAAAATATCAAATATTTTAATATACAAGACATTGATGGAGAAGAAATATAATGTTGTTCATGACAAAATTTGCTTATAGAGGAGTGTGCACATGAGATATTATATTGTAGAATTTCTTCTCTCTTGATCTGATCAAAATAATCCTATTTATGATTTTTAAAGGACTCCACCATTTTGAAATTCTATTCAATTTAATTCCTCATTTTGTACTCTTTTGTTATATTTATCTGTCAACATTTTCTTGGGTTGTCGATTAAATTACATTATCACTTGGCTCCTTGGTAGTGATGAGATCTAACATCATTCCTCTTTATAGAAACATTATGACATTACCATTTTTTGGAACTATAAAATAAGCTCATATCTAAGTAATGTACTCTTTGAGTTATCGCTTTTCATAATTTAAAAAAATGCTTATTATAATGATATTTCAAGAATTTGAATTTGTTGGACTTTCTATGTAAAAACCATTTATGGGATTTTTGTAGTGCAAACAAGGAATTCTTTTGGCCAGTTTCCTTATGGCACATTGCCCCTGGAATGAGTGCCTTCTCACTTGTTGAAGATGGCATTACATTGGACTGCACAACATTTTCATTATAGTTTGGTAAACTTATGAATCTTGATAAACAATGCAGTAATCTTGTTGAAGGAGTCAAAAGACTCAAAACTCCTGTGTTGGAAACTGAGGATAGGGAACTTGCAACAGAAGATTTTAAAACACCAATAGAACAGACTAGGGAACCTTCATCAGGAAATACCATGACCCTTACCCAGCCTAAACAAGTTAGACGGTGGGTTGTTTCAGATGATAAAACCTTTGGCAATTGTGAAGGAATGAATGGTATGAGTTAAAGCCAGGAAAAATAGATCAAATATGAGTACTAAATTATGTCTCCTTATTTAGAATCGATGCTAGCTAAAAAATTATCAAAATTTCAGCTTGGTATCTCTTTTAAAGAGCTGCAGTGGAAATTGGAACCCAATAATCTTATTGACAAAGAAGTGGATGGGTGTTGCATTGATACCATTGCAACTAAGTGTAGTAAGAACACTAAAGTAATGTCAGATGTCAAAATTAAATATTCTCTCATTGAGACTATATCTACTGAGCAAAACACTAATACATAATCAATGGAAGTAGAAAACCGTTCTTCAATCAAATTTGAGGCAGAGCAACAACAAAAACAAATAAGGAAATTGTCAGATACAGAAGTGGGTATGGAGCCAAAGAAATCTGTTTATTTAGAAATGCATGGGTCTACCACTGACATCATGGAAAATAAGCATTGTAATGGTACTGGATATGTTACTACATTAGAAGGAAACCCATCTATGACTACAACTGCCAAATTGAAAACATAAAATGACACATCTCTTGAATTTTGAGATAGGCCAGACTAAAGAAAAAGAAAAAGGAAATTGTGGCATTGAACCTAGGATGTGGGATGGGATTAAAGGATCCAAGTGTCATGGAAGGTGAGACATGTAATATTGACATCACAACAACTGAGAATAATGCTATTGAAAGTAGCCAGTCTACAGTTGAGATTGCAGCACCTAACTCTGAGGAAGATAACCATTTGAGATTATTAGAACTCGCATATTCATAATTGTGAAGAGCAGAAATGACGAGATTAAAAAGGTACACCAGTGGACTTGGGATGTTGTATGGGACAAAATCACGTCAACATGGATTTTGAAATGTCGGGCATTGATATTTTTGCAACTAAACATAATAATGTGGCTAAAGCAACTCAATAAATAGAAATGAATTCATGTGTCGAATCAGATGAGACAAAAAAATCCCTCAAAGATAGTAAAATAAAACCAGAATGTGAGTTATCTCTTTCTAGTTGTGATGGAAAGCAACAAAAACAACATGGGAAATTGCTTGAGTCCTAGACCAGACACACTACAAAAAGATCTTGCAATGATAGAAGAATTATCTATCACAAATATCATAGCAAACAAGCATGCAATTTTAAATACAAATGCAAAGATTGACCAATCAAAACTTGAGATTATGCCAACAAAGCTTGCCCCATTCTCTGTTTCCAAATTTAAGGGTATGCAGCATGAGAAACAACAAGAGAGGTTGTTGAATTTGAAACTAGATGCAAAACTAAATGATGTGGATTGTGTAGAAACAGAAAGGTCAACCAATTATGTTATGACATTTAAGGAGAGGAATGGCACAAAGCTGACTTCAAATTTAGAAATGAACCAGTGTGACTCTAAAACTATAACAATGGTAGATAAATTTCCTTGTAGATTTGAGGGTGGGAATTCTCAAGAGGAAGAGAAAAGTTTATTTTCAAACTTGCCACAAGACATAGAAGTGAATGATCCTGTCAATGTGGAATTGAAAGTCTCTACCATTGATGCTAGGGAAAATAAGCAAAACATTGACACAAAATTGGTATCAGATGGAGAATTGAAGGGTCATTTAGAAGCAAATGGGTCAACCATCAACATGATGACAACCAAAAAATAAATGATTCCACCATGCTCAATACTAATTCTTAATTAATCTGATCTAATAATGGGGTGTTATACATGTTGTAATGCTAAATGTTTGAGATGTTTCCTCTACATTCTAATAGCCATTTTCATGCCTCCTCTACGAGCTGCTATGCAATACAAGGTTAAAGTAAGAATTTTTATGCTTTTCTCTGCTTTGATTCTACATTAACATCATTTGTATTAAGTTACTGAATTCCAAAAAATTCATAAATGTGTTGTGGGACTCTTTTACAAAGCAAGGAGTTTTGGATATGCTTGCTTTTGACAACAATGGGAGATGTGTCGAGAATCATATATTCCATATATATTACTGCAAACAAGAAAGATAATTCTAGTTCACACGAGGTGGTTGTTGTTAATTCTATGCGTGGGGGTGGCCAAGTGAGAGAAAGCATCTGATATCTCATTGAATTGGGTGATCCATTTTCTTTTGATAATTACTACTACTTAGATCTTATGTAAAGTTTATATTTTCAAATGGATACAATTGAATAACAAAGGTATTGATATCTCTGCACTTGAACAATTAATGACATGGTAACATTTTTTTCAGAACTGACTTTATTAGATTTGCAATATAGAATGACTTGTTGAATGCCCACATTTCTCAAATTTCAGAATGTCAAACATTTTTACTTGTCTAAAATGGAAAGATATGGAAAATGTTAATACATGTCAATGGTGAATGTTTTATCAATTAATGATTGTAGCTTAAAATTTTGTCTAAGTTTTGAGGAGAATGTAGTCTAAAAGAATGAAATAATCAAAATATGTCCCTTGTGAGGCTCGAAGCTCACTCTGGAGCCCCTCTTGCTAGAGATGCAGAGATGAGACTATCAAGTTGTTGCTAGGTTGATTCCTTCAATAATTAAATTTTAGTACAATCTAATATCCAAGATTGATGGGGCAAACCTTCTCACTAATTATCCAAAGGTAAAAAAAATTGGGTTTTTACTAGGTTGGCTCCTCCAATTAAATCAAAATGCAATCCCCAAGTGACAAGGATCACTCAATAGGTGTGTATCTCCTTTCCCAGATTCCCCTGCATCTTTATAACTGCAAGTTAGCATTTGCACCGTGAACCTCACCAAATCAAAACATCAACTCAATGTTAAGTTGTGGAGAAAAAAATCAATTAGGGGCACAAATCAATTTTGTAAGAGGAAGTGGATTGTAACTTTTTTAAAAATCTCAAATCTTAGTCTAAAACACCAAAAACACTATTTACAAGCTAGAATATGATATACCCTGAAGAGGCTCAAAAATGTAATAATTGTTGAATGAGACGGTGTATATACTCAAATATCTCTAGAATGAATCCATACCTTACATTTTCTTGTTATTTGGGTCCCTTTAGCTAACACTCTAAAATATACCATTTAAGTTACATATATTATACTAGCAGTAGGTACTGGAAATGTTAGGGACACCATTAAGTGAAGGTATGTGAGTACATAAATAAGGATTTGCTATTCGTATATAAGTATTATCACCGGTGGATGTGGGTATCCCAGTCCTCATCCTATGGTGGAGTTTTATGGTGACTATTCTATAGACCTTGTGTATACATAGTAAGGGTGTGAATAACATACCTTATAGTGGAGAGTATTAATGAATTTTGGTAATTTTCTAGTAATCCCAATTTGGAACAAGGGATCGCCCTCGCGCTCATATGGATTCAATGATGGTTTTGTTTATTTTTTGTGCTTCTTCGAGAGTGGTTGTTTTTTCTCCTTCGTATCAAATAAGGCATCAACCTTAGCTCTTGATTCAGCTACCTCCAACCGGCTCGGCATGCTTGCACCCCCTGCACAAACCCACATCAAGTCATAACATAATACAAATTCTTGATAAATTTAGGAGGCTAATCTATTAAAATATGATAACTACTATTTTACCTTGAGGGAAATCGAGTGCCTCCTCTACCACATGCAACATTAGAAAGAAAAAAATCATGGAAAAGGGAAAAAACAAAAAAAATCAAGGGCTCAAATCTAAAAAAAGTAATGAAAAAATAACATTTGTGAGGTAAAAAAAAAAACAAATGAGAAAAAAAAGCATGAGCATCACCTCATCCTCTGCATTTCTATGGTGCTTATACATGACCCTCAAAAAGTGGTAGCAATCAAGCAGGGTTCAAATGTCTCTCCTCCTCAATAGCAAGTGCCTCCGTGTGAAGCCTTTCGAGCTCGCAAAGAAGGGCTTTGTGAAAGAAAAGAAACCCCAAAATGGGCTACAATTGTCATGCCAGTAGTAGCTATGCATACTATGGATGAAGATCCGTTAATGCCAATGCTAGTAGCAGTTGTGAGTGTTACAGATGAAGGCCCATTAATGGAGTCGCCATTTTCTCCTTTCCATTTGTCACTATAATCGCAATTCAGATAATGGCATGGGGAAAATCACTTATATCGGCTTAAAAAATCTTGAGCCAATTACATTTCAGATAATTATTTTTGAATATTTGTTTTGTTAAGTATTTTGCATATTTACTTTAATTATATAGAAATATTTGTCAGATAAAAAATGAAATTGAATTTTCATTTGTTAAAATCAAACTTATTAATAACTTGTTAGGCAACAGGGGTTGCCTATAGTTCCCTAGAAGGAACTAAATATTATTGGTAGGGTATGGATTTAAAGATAATAGAAAGACTATCATTAATCTAGTATATGATTATTGTTGCCTGAAAAAAAATACATACATATATATATTATGATTCATAGGGTTAAAAGATAGATATAAAATGAACCATGCCCATTAGAATAATATGTGATTATGGTTGAATTTTTAAGTATCAAGAAAACAATAATAACATTTTAAGCACCCTATAAGTAATAACGGTGTTTTGGGACGAAAATGAAGACATTATCCTAATGCTTCCTATTAAATATTAGCGATGGAGTCTCTATGATGCATGATAACTAAACTAATGGTAAACCAAATTAGTGATAATATAGTTGCAATTAAAAGGGTAATAATATTAAGTTGGTTAATTGGAAACAATAAAGGTTCCATTATACATGATCATTATTTTTAGTTTCACAATTATGAAATAATGGGATTGTGTGGTAAATAATACCACTATCAGTACTTCAATGGTGGTTGGACTTAGCGTAATGTCATCCTTAAGAATTATTATCAAATTATTAATAATAATTAGTATGGATGATAATATTATTATTATTTAATTGATGATTAATTATCAACAATATTATTAAAAAAAATTTGGTAAATGATCATGTTATATAATGAAGGATTGAAAAAAAATTGATTTTTTTGATATGGAAAAGTAGGTTTTGAAGGGATCCCAAAACCCTTTACAAAGACAAAAAGTTGCAAGAAAGACTAAACCAATAGAGCCCACAACCCAAAAAGACCAAAATGCTAACAACAAAAATTAACCAGGAAACTCGTCAGCAACCCTAAAGCAAAACATCAACAACAATGCTGACCGAGCAAAAGAAACAACAAAGCTACAACATTTTTTTCCAAAACATTAATTGAGGCCAAATTTTCCTCAATCACCCCCTCATGCATCTCCATCACATCCTTGAGCTCCTCAAATGAGAAAGCAACCCATTTCTTACTTTTACTCCTCATTCTCAAACACGGGCCAACATCCACATCCCTCTCCACAGTAGGAGAAAAAGACTCTTTCTTCTCTTGCTAGTTCTTGGGATTAACATCCTCCATAGTCGTCTCAATATCACCCAGCTCCATGGATTTATTAGTCCATTTCAAGGCTTTTCATTCAAAATAGAGAGGCCCTTAGCATTCAATTTCAGGGAATTATTGCTAATATTAACCAAAGTCTTCAGATCATCAAACAACTTGCTAATGTTATCCTCAATATTAAAAAATCTCTCCTCAAAGGTCTTTTGGACCACCAATTCCAAGGGAATAATCCTCTCTTCAAGAGTATTATCGAGACGATCAACATCCACAACAAATTTATCAAGCATAACGTTCATGAATTTAACCTTACCTTTAATCACCCATTCCTTTTGTTGCTATGCACTAAAGCCACACACACATCTTACCAATTCTTAAGCTAAACATTGAGCTCCTTAACTTTCGAGAATAGCCACTTAACTAGAGAAAGCAAGTTGTGAGTACTATCCCCAGCCATCCTGCAAAACATGTCCATGTTGACCTCATCCCAATTGAAGCCTTTCCAATATCGAAAGCATTACATTTACATGTGAGATAATATTATTATGGAAGAATTAAACTAATGTTAGTACATAAAGGAGATGGAAGGTTGTTAGTAATTATATTCGAAGGGATATAAACATTAGAAATGTGACTATTTAAAGTGATGAATAATGGAAGCCTTTATAATATCGAAAGCATTACATTTACATGTGAGATAATATTATTATGGAAGAATTGAACTAATGTTAGTACATAGAGGAGATGAAATATTGTTAGTAATTATATTCAAAGTGTAGACACCTAAATTTTCACACTTAATTTATCCAAATTTATCCCTTTTCATCTAAACATTCCCTTATCCCCATTAATTAAGTAATATCACTATTATTTAATTAATACCTCTAAAGCTCTTCTAATCCCTAAGGTATTTAATTAATAAATAAATAACTTATCTCTTTAATCCTCCTTTTCATAAAATGAATTAAATAAATAGGAAATTTATTTAATTCCTCACATGTCACATCCCTTTCTTAATCCTAATTATTCTCCTAATCTCATCATTAGGGATGTGCACATGCCTAATCCTTGATTAGGATGTGTCACATCCTCCAAATTTTGTAAGTTGGCCTCAAATCACTCTTAACCATCTAACCCTTTTCTAATTAATTTATGGTTAAGATGTGCACACCCCTAATCATCATTAGGGTCACATCCTCCATAATTTCCCACTTGGCTCTAATTTTTCATTAATTTGTCTAATCAGGTACTTGCACAACCTTAATCACTTAATTAGGTCAGCCTAATCTCCATATCATTTACGTAATGTGTCATAAGTCAACCTTATTAAAGGCTTTCTCCTTTTGGAGAAGGCACTCCATTCCCTATGTGAATTTTTAATTCACATTTAATCCCCCAATGCATTTCAAGGAATTTTTAATTCCTTCTCTCATTCCTATGTGGATATTTGAGGAATTTTTAATTCCTCACATGTCCTCTCACCCACATGGGAAAAAGACCTCCTTTATGAGGAGATCTTGTCCAAATCCCAAGGTACTATGTAGTACCTCCATGTCATGTACTCTCTTTCCAACTCATTTACACATCATCTTTCTCAAGCCACTTCACATGCCACATGTCAAGGTGTGAGGTCTTGTGAGTTATCAACTCACCATAGCCCTACATCTTGGCCATGTTGGTTTAATCTCAACTGTCCATTTCCCTAGAGAATTCAAAATTCTCTATACATACAATATTTTTTCTCTCATTTTTGAGGGAGATCATTATGCTAGCAAAACTCTTGCAAATTTTTCTCTTGAGCCATACTTAGCAAAATACTTGCAATTGCATCCATTATCATTTATTTTACACTCATCTTGTATTCAACACTTGCATCTCTTTCCATCAAAGGAGCATACACTATATCAAAGATCGAAGGACCAACCAAAGGACAACTCAACAAGGTAGAAGATTCCATTTTGTTTTGTTAAGTTAATCATTTTCCCAATCTTGAGGTGTAGGGTGTTTATAGTTGTTGTTTGCACTCTTTTGTTTGTTGCTCATTTTCTAACAAGTATTTTCACATGTTCACATTTCTGGCACACTCGGTGGGACCCACAAACGGGTTTGTATCTTTCATGTTTGCTATTTTTTTCACTTTTTGTAGGTGCAGGTTACAGAGGGGCAGACCCAACCTCAAGAGGTGGACCTAACCTCCAGACAGGTGGACCTGAACTAACAGAAAGGCAGACCTACCCTCAAGACAGGCGGACCTGACTTGGATAGTTTTTCCAGAAGGTGAAATTTCAATTTTTAGCACTCCTTTTGGCTGTTTTAAGTGTTTCTAACCATCTAACATTTCTTGGTTGAGTCTTTGCAAGCATCTAATCCACATTTGGTGAGGAACAATGACAAGATTCACTAACAATTTTTCTTGTAGGGTTAGTTATTTATCATCTAGTACTTGTTTTGCATAACTTAGGCACATAGCTTAACTAGGGGTGTAAAAAGATCTTATTTTTCATGCTTTTTGGTAAGTTATTTGATGTATCCAATCCCCTTGTGCCATTTGGTGATCCTGGGTGATGAGAAATTGTAGCTTATCAAATCCTTTTGATTCACCCTCTTTTTCCTTTTCTTAACGGGACCTGCTTGGGGATTTCATCACCCCAAGGGACGATTCCAACCATGCGTACCAACGGGGTATATAAAGGAGGGAGAGAAAAATTTATACCTCAATCCAACCATGTTGTAATTGGCAAAGTGTCGAGATGACGTGAAGAGTTGGTCTGAGCCTCTAGTATCTTGCTAAGGTTCCTGACTCATGCTTGTAATGGGTTGGTGTTCATAGTTTGTGCCTCACGTATCGGGTATATATCAAGGACTCCTTAGCAACCATGTTCATCCTAGAATAGAAGACTTTATCATACATACCCCTTTCTACTAATCTTAGGATTGTGTTGTCTGAATTGTCTTTTTTGTGCAAAACCAGTAATTTTCTGTTTAGCCATATTCTTTTGATTGATGTTTGTTGTGTTTTGGGTCCTTTTCCTTAGTCATCTTTTCAAAACTCAACTTTATAACTATATAGGGGATAACTTGACCCATCCAGAGGCAAACTTGACCTCTGAACCATCCCCTCTCCAACCTATTTTAGCCAAATTTGACCAACTTTTGTCTGAAAGGCGGACCCACCCTCCACAGGTAGACCTGCCCTCCAGAGGCGGACCTGACCCATCCCAAGGGCAGACCTGACCCTTGATCAGTCATTTTTATCATCCATTTCATCATTTCACACACTCATTTTATCGTTTTGATCACTCATGTCCTTGTTCTGAGTAAACATTCATCCATTTCAAACTCTCGTTCTACCGTCCTGACCATTCGTTTACTTGTTTTGAGTAAACATTCATCCATTCCAAACCTCTATCTCCTCATTCTATGAGTCCTTCATCCATTCTAAGTTGTTGTTTACTCATTCATCCATTCCAAGAACTCATTCACTCATTCTGAGTCTTCCTCCCCTTGTTTCGAGAGTCATTCATCTATTTCGAGCACTCGTCCATCCATTTTGAGCATTTGTCTCCTCGTTTCATGAGCTCAAATAACTATTTTTTGACCGTTTTCACCCAGGGGTGGACCTACCCAACCAGGGGCGAACTTGCCATCCAGGGGTGGACCTGCCCAACCAGGGGCGGACCTGACTTTTTCCAAGGGCAGACTTGCCCTCCAAGGGTGAACCTAACCACTAAACCAACCCTTTTAAGCCTTTTTTGACTAATTTTGACCAAATTTTGTTTGATAGGTGGACTTTCCCTCCAGGGGTAGACCTGACCCATCCAGGGGTGGACCTGACCTCTAAACCAACACTTTTCAACCTTTTTTGACCAACTTTTGTCCGATGGGAGAACCTTCCCTCCCGACAAGCGGACCCACCCTCCACAGTCAAACTCACCCTCTTGACAAGTGGACCTGACCCATCCAGGGGTAGACCTAACCTCTGAACTAGCCCTTTTTAGCCTGTTTTAACCAATTTTGACCAATTTTTGTCCGACAGGTGGACCCACCCTCCACAGGTAGACCTGACCCTCCTTGCACATGACATATCTAGATTGGGGGCATCCATCTTCCTTTGTGATATAGTCATTGGAGACATCATTCATTCCATTAGAGAAATCCCTTCCATTTCCCTATCCTCATCTCCTTATCGTTATATCCATCTCCCCATCCTTATCTTTTATCCCTCCAAACAATCCTTATATCCATCTCCCCATCCTTATCTTCCTATCCTTCCATCATAGCATCCCTTTTCATCTATCCATTTGGTAACCTTTTCCTCATCCAAATCCCTATCCCTCTATCCAATCCATCCAAAAAATCCTTTTCCTCCCCCCCATCCTCCATCCTCATCCCATCTCATAATCCCTTGTCATTAGTATCTAGCTATAGGCTACTCCCCACACAATCTAATGCCATCTATCTTATAGTCATCACTTCTGCTTCTTTTGCACATATTTTCAATCTCCTCTCATTTTTCATCCCTCATCTCATCATCATATTACCCTCCCAACTCATCTTTTTATGATTTGGATAACTATGCCATCTACCTCATCATCATCACTTCCACTTCTTTTACACATCTTTCAATCTCCTATCCAATCCAATAGGTCTATCTTGTCTCATCGTATTGGTCCCATCATTTTATCCACTTATCATGGTTATCTCATCATATTTTATCCATCATTCATCTTTGGCCTTTTTTTGAACTACGTTGCCCCTGCGCTTTCATGTAGGCAAGGTCGATCATTTGATCCGCCCTTGGGGATCCTTTATCATCATCGGTCTTTCTTCTTTTTCCATCATGTCATCCATCAAAGTCTCCATCACGGTTTGTCATCTTCCTTTTATCGAACTATGAGGGCTTTGCACTTTCATGTAGGCAAGGCTAATCTTTGATCGGCCCCCGAGCCCCTAGGTCTATAGGGTGTGTCAGTCTATGTCCTTGTTTGGCTCATTCTTCACAAATGAAATCCCCTAGTGTTAGGATATCTAGTTAATGAAAAACATCTTGTGTCTATTGGGTCATTCTAGTTTAGTATCCAACATCGGTCTCAATAGGATGCATCCTTCCTAGCAGACCACATCAATCCTATCCATCCCCATGATCCTATGGCAAACGACATTTGAAATTGATTATGATTTTTTGATGCTTTTGGATTTTTTTATCATTTGACCTCCATATCATCACTTGTCATGGTCGCCTTGATCTATCATATCATGGTGTGCTTTGACTCATCAACATAGGGGCATATCTTGATCTTTTCTTTGTTGTTGTCTTCTTAGTTGTCCCATGTAGTACCCACCAAGATCCTTAAGGTCTTATGTTACATTGGGGCATCCTTGTGTGTTTGTAGTTATCCCAATACCTAGCTTGACCAAGGTAATCGTGACCTTGGGGTGTTGGGATAGCCTTTTTGTTTGTTGTGTTTGTTTCAAGCATTGGATGCCAACTCACCTTGATCGATCATATCACAGTGTGCTTTGACTAGTCAACATAGGGGCATGTCTTGATATTTTCTTTGTTGTTGTCTTCTCAGTTGTCCCATGTAGTACCCACCAAGATCCTTGAGGTCTTGTGTTACGCTGGGGCATCCTTGTGTGTTTGTGGTTATCCCAATACCTAGCTCGACCAAGGTCATCACGACCTTGGGGTGTTGGGATAGCCTTTTTGTTTGTTGTGTTTATTTCAAGCATTGGATGCCAACTCGCCTTGATCCATCATATTACGGTGTACTTTGACTAGTCAACATAGGGGCATGTCTTGATCTTTTCTTTGTTGTTTTCTTCTCGGTTGTCCTACATAGTACACACCAAGATCCCTGAGGTCTTGTGTTACACTGGGGAATCCTTGTATACTTGTGGTTATCCCAATACTGAGCCTGGCCAAGGTCATCACGACTTTGGGGTGTTGGGATAGCCTTCTTGTTTGTTGTGTTTGTTTCATGCATTAGACACTAATCTACCTTGATCCTTTATACCTTGGTGTCTTGTGTCTTATGCTATAGCAAAAATCAGTGCTCTAAAGATGGAAAAATTGCATTAGGATTGCATTTCATCTTCCCCACCCCTACATTCATCCTTCCTCACTTTCCCTCCCATATCCATCCAATCTTTTATCATCATCTCTTAGAATAATATTGATTAGTTATTCTAAGAAGATTGTCCCCTATCACTTTGCATCATCATCTTCATGTCCTCATTCATCATCTCTTCATTTTGAGAGCACACCTGTGTTCTCTTGAACCCGCATGTCCTCTCGAGGGGGCATCCTTCATCCCCAACTTTCATCTTTGCCCACATCATCTTCCTTCACAGTCGATCCTTTAATGACTGGGGCATCTTCTCCAATCTAACCATCTTTTTTCAAGTTCTATCTTTTAATATTCTTTGAAATGATGCTACTTCGTAACACCATCTCAAAGAGGGGAAAAATGTAGACACCTAAATTTGCACACTTAATTTATCCAAATTTATCCTTTTTCATCTAAAAATTCCCTTATCCCCATTAATTAAGTAATATCACTATTATTTAATTAATACCTCTAAAGCTCTTCTAATCCCTAAGGTATTTAATTAATAAATAAATAACTTATCTCTTTAATCCTCCTTTTCATCAAATGAATTAAATAAATATGAAATTTATTTAATTCCTCGCATGTCACATCCCTTTCTTAATCCTAATTATTCTCCTAATCTCATCATTAGGGATGTGCACATGTCTAATCCTTGATTATGATGTGTCACATCCTCCAACTTTTGCAAGTTGACCTCTAATCCCTCTTAACCATCTAATCCTCTTCTAATTAATTTATGGTTAAGATGTTCACACCCCTAATCATCATTAGGGTCACATCCTCCATAATTTCCCACTTGGCTCTAATTTTTCATTAATTTGTCTAATCAGGTACTTGCACAACCTTAATCACTTAATTAGGCCAGCCTAATCTCCATATCATTTACGTAATGTGTCCTAAGTCAACCTTATTAAAGGCTTTCTCCTTTTGGAGAAGGCACTCCATTCCCTATGTGAATTTTTAATTCACATTTAATCCCCCAATGCATTTCAAGGAATTTTTAATTCCTTCTCTCATTCCTATGTGGATATTTGAGAAATTTTTAATTCCTCACATGTCCTCTCACCCACATTGGGACAAAGACCTCCTTTATGAGGAGATCTTGTCCAAATCCCAAGGTACTGTGTAGTACCTCCATGTCATGTACTTGCCTTCCAACTCATTTAAACATCATTTTTATCAAGCCACTTCACATGCCACATGTCAAGATTTGAGGGCTTGTGAGTTCTCAACTCACCATAGCCCTACATCTTGGCCATGTTGGTTTAATATCAACCGTCCATTTCCCTAGAGAATTCAAAATTCTCTATAAATATAATATTTTTTCTCTCATTTTTGGGGGAGATCATTATGCTAGCCAAACTCTTGCAAAATTTTCTCTTGAGCCATACTTAGCAAAATACTTGCATTTGCATCTATTATCATTTATTTTCCACTCATCTTGCATTCAACACTTGTATCTCTTTCCATCAAAGGAGCATACACTACATCAAAGATCGAAGGCCAACCAAAGGATAACTCAACAAGGTAAAAGGTTCCATTTTGTTTTGTTAAGTTAATCATTTTTCCAATCTTGAGGTGTAGGGTGTTTGTAGTTGTTGTTTGTACTTTTTTGTTTGTTGCTCATTTTCTAACAAGTATTTTCGCCCGTTCACACAAAGGGATATGAACATTAACACCTATGTCAATGCTACAATTAAGGGAAGAGTTAACATCAGGTTCAATAATGACATTATCACCAATATAAATTATAGCGATGATCATATCTAACCGTGTTAAAATTTGTATGGTTAATAATATTATGAATAGTTGAAGGTGTTACTAATAAAATATATGTAGATATACTCAATCCAACACTAAGTACAACAATAATAACAACCAATGATGTTAATTAAATTCTTCAAGAAGAAAGATAATTTTAGAAATCTTATATTGTGATTCACGTAAATTTTATAATAAATAACTCAACATCAATAACTCTATAAGAAAAAAATATACCCCTGAGTCAAGACATCATGACACTTTAAGGGTTTGAAGGTTAAATTTCAAAATTGGATGAAGGGGCATTTTTTTGGTGGCATTATAAATAAAATCACCTCCTCCCAAACATCGGTAAGGGATTTGAAGTCTTCAATCTATAGCACCTGACCTTAGAATTCAGTCATTGTGGTCATATAGCTAATTAAACCACATGGTGGCCTCGACCATTATAACACTCTCAAATAGTGTTAAGATTAGGGGTTGCATTGTGCAAGGTGCTTAGTTGTATATGTGATATTGTAAACCCAAAAAACATAAAATTTGTTGGATTTTCTAAAAAAAAATTTGGGCATGACAGAATTGTTGTTAACACCTCAATTGAAAGTGTGACTCTTGCTAGAAGTGATCAAATCCATGTCGACCACAAGAAACTAGAACACAAGCGAGTGACAAGAGGTGCTATGAGGCACTCAGGCAACCACTAAAGCAACAAAGTATACCTACAAAATGATTAGCCCATGCAATTTTTTTTCATTTTTTTCCTCTTTTTTTTCATTTTCAATTTTGATAATGATAAGTGACCGTTGGCAAGCCAGTTTCAATCACTTATAGCTTAGTGGCGCTATGAAAATAGTTTTCACCACTAAGAATTTTATTCAACTACAATTCTCCAGAAAGCGGTTTTCAAACTATAGTTGTTTAACAACACTTGAAGGTTTTTCTTGTTAGAATTTTTATTTTATTTTTCTCTCTTTTTTCATTTTTTCATTTTTTTCATTTTTTTAGATAACTTGCATATAATGACCAAAGAGAAGGAACCCCTTATATGGATGTTGAAGTGACACCATACAAAATTTGAGTTTCTTCTATGACCCTAAAAAAAGTCATTGTTGAAACTAGGTTGTATGTAGAACTTGAAATGATGATCAACAAGAAAGATACCTTCATAAAGATTGACCATGTATAGTACATAGCACCATTGCTACAAACAATATTGAGTTCATGCCACTATATTTGAAAGTTGCATGTAGAACAAAGACAAGGTTGTGTAGTGGAAGACCAATTGTAGTCTCTCAACTTGTCCAATTTTTCCATACAACTTTAGGTATGTGGATACTCATCTCTATTATGGAGTGTGATGATTTGCATTAGAATATATTCAAGCTCCTTATTCATATCTTCAAGTTGTTTCTGGATGTGTAGCTCAAGAACATAATACTACAAGATTTATGGATCTCATAGACCAAGTTGCATATTGTCTTCCACATGTTCTAGCATCAAGGATGGTGCAAAACACAAGCTCTACCCATGAAGATTGAACACTTTTCCAAATCCTCTTGCAATCTCCAAGAGAAGCACAAAGAAAACTTGTATATCACTATCTAGGTAGCAAGGATAACAAAAAGCAACCACAAATGCTCATTGAGAGAATCATCACCATCAACTAGTGCAACAATGTTGGACAAATTGGATAATAAATTTGCAACCATATTCTCATGACCAAGCATATCAAGTATAGTAGTGTTAAATTTGCACAATATCATCCATTTAGTAACTCCACCATTATGAATGATTTATCATTAGAAAATGGAGGGTATAGTTATTAATATAAATAAATACTTGATAATTATAAAATGGATGAATAAATACTATTAAAGTGAATGCTTGTGTAGAGATAATATAAAATCATTTCCAATTAACACAAGAATGCATACCTTGATGTTGTCCAAAACTCACATATGTGGTTACATTAGCACCAAAGAAATAATCAATGCAAGATTTATCAACAATCAACCAAATATTTCAAAAATTCAATGGATTCCCCCAACTTAATTTCATACTATAAAATCATGAATCTCACACAACTTTTGAATCATTAAAGTGTATAATTCACCATTTCTTATTGCATGATAAATTTCAACACACACATTTATGATTGCAATAATAAAATTAGACTCAAATTAAAGTGTCTCATTATGTGTGTGAATTCTTTCTAAAAGTTATGATTCATTAATTAGATAAGAAGAACTAAATTGATTATATTTTAATTGATCATATTGTTCCTCTAATTCAATTAGACCAAAATCACATCATTTAGTTGTGTGAATAGATTGCAATTTGATTCACCAATTTCATGCACATTAATAAAATGTAAAAGGATCATTGAAATCTCATTATTATATCCAAATTGAACCATGTTATTAAATAATAATTTATTATGAATTGCAATTTCATTTGGTGGATATGCTGGAGTGGATGTTGGGTGATATGAATGGGATAATGAAAATGGTAAATTTTGTTTTGGATATAAAGTGGGCAGGATTAAGTAGGATGGGTATAATGGAGATGGTAATGATGAGTGTTGTGGTTGTGAGAATTTATTTTTCCATTCTTGGTAGTATGGGGATTGTTGCCATTCACCAAACATACTATATGGAGAAGCATTTTGTGAGGAACCATATTGTATTTCTAATCCAATAGAATTATAAGACATTTTAAAATCATTAAGCATACCATGATCTACCTAATTTGATGTGTGTGATTGTCCTTGAGTTACAAAGAAGACATTCTCACTTTCACCTTTGGTTTTTTGAGGCTCATGTAGAGCTTGGATCTCCTTCACCATGTTGTTTTGAACAACTTGCTAGCATGTGCACTTATCTTCTTCCTTGCAACAAATAGAACAAAAAATGTCCAAATCTTCATCTATGGATTCATTTTCAAAAATCCATTGTCCCTCTAAAAATTCATCATTTATTTGTTCTTGCTCAATTATAGGAATAAGATTTCTAAATGCTTGTGACAAAGGTAAGCGAAGATCATGATGATCTAAGTTGAATTCTTTAGGTAGAGGGAATATAAAAACATCACCTTGTGTTGGTGTGATTTCCCCACCAATTTCTTCTTTGGATTTAAAATTTAAAATTGATGTGTTTGAACTATCTTGAAAATGCAAAATTTTTATGGTGTTTTTTTGTTTCTTTGAAATTACTTCTTTACCTATCAATTGACTCACAACAATGGGTGTGAATATATCAATGGTTTTACCTTCTAAGATATACCTACAAATTCAAACCATGCCTCTAAATGATTTATAATAGAGCAAACTAAGGGTAATTATCCAAATGAGGTTGACTGTCATGTAGACTTTTTCCTTAACGCACTAGTCCAAACTTAACTCACTAGGTTTTCATGCCTTTAACGCCTCTCCTTGTCAATGACACCAAATATTTTGGACAAAACTATGGATCAGAACTATCCTTGTGATTTTATCAAATTGGTTGAATCAATCCTTTATGTTGGCTTCCTCGGTTTGTTCCTAGATTTCAATCTGAGGATCATAAACTCCTAAAAGGCATTGTGGGTATATACCAAAGGGGTGAAAGTAGCAAGTTGAGTGGGGATGAAATGCAAAAAAATCAAATCTAAATGCTTTAAAAGAATAATAGAAAAGAACATTCTTAAATTGCACTCCTAAAGCAAATATTTTGAAACCACCAAAGGCTTTAAATTAACAACTCAAATAAAATTCTTTAATGTATATAAGATTTGGATGTGTCCAATTCAACTCTAATTAAACATTGTTGGTTCTATTTAATATTAAAAGACTCTTGAGTTCACAACAATTTGCATTGATAGAATTATGGTGATAGGAACTGTCACTTCCTTGTGACAAGAGCTCTGTGTAGGCAACAGTAACTCTGTGTAGGCGACATGAACTACAATCTTCCAAAACTGTACAAATTTATGCAACTACAATCTTATGAAATAAATAATTTAAAACTAAACTAAAAACATTTAATCATAAAATTAATCACACATTTTAATAAATAAAAGAAACCACAATATTAAAATAAAATACATAATATTAAAATTAACATCACCACATTTCAAGAGAGTGGGCCCTCCTCTCCTTCCACAGGGTGAAAAAAATAATTTGTTGTAAACTCCTTAAGACGTCAAACTAGCTATTTTATTATTTCTTTTCTAAAAAATATTGCATCTCCCTTATCATGCCATTTCTTATGTATTATATAAGAAATGAGGCATTTACTAAATGACATAATTCTTCCCTATAATCTTTCCACAAAATTAGATCTCAAATGAGAATCATGGAGAGAATCATGTAACTAAGATATTCTTAACAAGGCACGTTTGTTTGGTAACAAAATAACCAATTTATCAAATTGGTTTTAGCATAATAATAATATGGATATTTATTTTTTGTCTCTTGTCCATAATAATATGGAGCACAAAAGTTGTTTATGGACAACAAATATTACATTTATTTTATGGCCATTACAATATAATAATTTCTTATAACAAAAGATTAAAATATATCTTATCACATATAGTGAAAAGTGTTTATTTATTTTTCAACATAATGTTAGAAAATATTAGTAAATGCAATCTAATATTTTATTCACATATTTTATCTAAAAAATAAATTAAATACTACTTAGATATATTTAATCATATGCAACATAAAGGTCGTAAAATGGTATGATAATGTATGGAAATGGAATATGAAGATGGGTATAAAGGTATATGAAGAAGGTTAAAAGATGGCATAAAATGGAACATGAATTGATCTCGTCACATTACATCAATCTTAAATTGGATGAATGATCTATCTTAATTGTTCTTCACTCCTTACTAACTTTTTATTTACACTAACATTTCTTATGACAATCCCACAATAATCTTGATGGCATGCTATGACACAAAATGATGCAGGAGCATCCAGTGGTGTAAGGGCAATCTTGCATCACCCAAAAATAGTTAAATTTCAAGTTTCTTAGTTTTTAAATATTTTTACATTTTTGGATACCCTTTTTGTCATAATGAAATTTTCAATTTACGGTTTTTATTTTTTGTTCTCGGGTTGAAAGATATTGCAGTTTTAGTTTCCTAGATTTGCAATTGAAAATCTTCCAAGTTAGATTTGATGCACTTAGAGTTCCTGGAAAGGCCTTGAAACTTTCCAAAATTTCATAGCCAATTTTGAGCGTGTTATTGACTTCGAGACCTTTCCAACGGTTCAAACGGTTCGCGAATCAGAGTCCCAGATCAAAAGTTATGGCCCCGGGAAGTTGGCGCACTTTCTAGAAGATACAATTGCAAATGCTCTTTTGAAATTTGAACTTCATGTTGTAAATTTTTGGCGCCAAACCGCCTAAACTCAAATTTGAATGTTGTTTTGGTTCCAAACTAATGTGGAGCTCTATTTATGTGTGGGTTTCTAATTTTTGGGTAACTTTTTGGGGACAAGCTCACATATTGTGAAAGGGTTATTTTGTAGCTGTCTATAACTTGCATGTGTTGTAGAACTTGGGGATTTGAGATACTCTACATGTAAGAAGCTCCATTTTCTAAATAATAAAATTATTCTCTTGTTTATGGGTTATTTTCTAAGTCTCGGGCTGTGCCATCATCAAGTGGTATTAGAGCGGGTTTTCTTGAGCATGTGGACAGATCACCAATCATGAGGCAGTTCGCACCAGGACCATGGTTGTGGGCCGAGGTCAAGAAATATGCCTCCAAGAGTGATGCCTGGTAGGCATGGTGGTGCCAGAGGTGGTTGAGGCGGTAGAAATGTTGGTGGAAGAGATGCACTAGCAGCCCTCCAGAGATAGATTGATGCATTACAAGAGCAGTTGAGAAGAGGGTTAAACCCGAGGGATGAAAGTGAGGATGAAGGAGAGGAAGAAGGTTCATATGTAGAAGAGGAAGAAGAAGTAATTGATCAAGACCAAATGTGGCTAATAAGGGCCATTTCGAAGATCGAGAAAAGACCTAGAGCAGAAGTCCCTAGTTATTCCGGAAGTCTGAACCTGGAAGAGTTGATCGACTGGATCAACGAGCTAGAAGAATATTTTGAGTATGAAGAAATAGAGGACCTAGATTGGGTTAAGTTTTTGAAAATGAAGCTGAAGGGCCATCCCAATATTTGGTGGAAAGAGGTCTAGTTGGAAAGAAATCGAAGAGGAAAAGTCAAGATCACCAGATGGGATCGCATGGTAGAAAAACTGAAGAAGTAGTTCATACCAGTGGACTACGAGTTAGATCTATTGAAGAAATTGAAAGGGTTAAAGCAAGGAAGTAGATCTATGAAAGAATATACTAAATATTTTCTCAAGATAATCATCAGAACGGGTCACACATAGGCCAATAAGGAGAAGGTAGCTCGATATCTTAATGGGTTACAACTAAGCATTCAGGAGGAGTTAAACCTAGTCAGAATGACCACCATTGAGGATGTGTATCAGTTTGCTTTGAAAGTGGAAGAGAAGTTGAACAAAAGATTTGATGGCAAGCAAAAAGGATGAGGAGGTCAAAGTGGAAGGGGCAATGGAAGACCTTTAGGAAGCCGAAATGATGATGAAAAGAAAAGTGAAGATGTGGGTACTAGCCGAAGCTAAAGGAATGACAACTTTTACTGCCCTCATGATCAAAACAGTGGTGATCAAAGAGGTAGAGGACGAGGGAGATATGGACAAGGATATGGAAAAGGTGGTTTCAGAGGAATGTGTTTCTAGTGTGGTGAAGAAGGGCATTGAGCCTATGAATGTCCACAACACCAAGGAAGGGCAGACAAAAGGCTAGAAGGTTGTGGAAGGGTTGCGCATGCAGATGAGGAGGTCCAATCTAAACATTCAAATGATGTTGAAAGGGGATAAGCCCTAGTGATTAGGAGAGCCCTGCTGATTGAGGAAAAGGAACCAAAACAGAGGAAGAATCTATTTCACACAAGGTGCAAGTGTGAAGGAAAATGTTGTGATGTCATTATTGATGGTGGGAGCACCAATAATCTGGTGTCAAAGGAGATGGTCACAAAGTTGATGTTGAAGGGGGAAAGGCACCCGCATCAGTATCGGATTGCCTATTGTAGAAAGACCACAAATTTTTGGTCAATGAGCAGTGCCTAGTAAAGTTCAAGATCAAAAGCTACCATGATGAGGTACTCTGTGATATCATCCCCATGGATGCATGTCACATGTTGTTGGGGAGGCCATGGCAATTCGATTGGTGAGCTATACATGATGGCCATGCAAACACTTATTCCTTGAAAAAGGATGGGGTTCGTCACAAGTTGAAACCCTTGAAGTAGACCAAAGAAAAGGTATGCAGCAGTGCTAGAATTTGTTATGTAGATGGAATAAATTTTTTAGAAGGTATGAAGCATGAGCGTGTGTGTTATGCATTGATTCCTAGAGTGAGTAAGGAGGATAGTGAGAAGGTTCTAGAAGAAGTTTTTGGGATGTTGGATGAGTTTTAGGATATTGTTTCTGATAATGTACCGAGGGTTTACCACCAATAAGGAAGATCAGTCATCAGATTGACTTGATTCCTGGAGCCAGTTTGCCAAATAAGGCAACTCATAGAATGACTCCAGTAGAAAATGAGGAGTTGAATAGACAAGTTCAAGAGTTGTTGAGAAAGGGTTTGATACAGGAGAGTTTGAGTCCATATGTAGTACCTGCAGTACTAGCACCAAAGAAGGATGGGGAGTGGAGGATGTGTACAGATTCCTAAGCCATAAACAAGATAACAATCAAGTACAGATTTCCCCTGGATGGATGACCTGATGGACTGCTTGAGGGAGCTCTACTTCCACAAGATTGAGATCTAAAGAGTGGATATTACCAAATCCAATTTGGGGAGGGAGGCAGGCAGGCTGCCTTCAAGACCAAGAGGACTATCACAGGTGAAAGTTAAGTCATGCATTTTGGGCTGTAATGCAGAGCTTACATTCATGCGACTCATGAGCGAGGTACTAAAAAGAATTCACAGGAGTTTGTTGTTGTGTATTTAGATGATATTTTGGTTTTCAATAAGATGTTGGATAAGAATCTGATGCATATTCAGAGAGCCTTTGAGAAGTTAAGAGAAGAGAAACTATTGATTAATGTGAAGAAGTGCAGTTTTGTGAAGAGGGAGTTAGTGTACTTGGGGTTTGTTGTCTCAGCAGAAGGTCTCAAGATGGACCCAGAGAAGGTGAAGGCTATTCTGGAATGGTCTACCCCAAGAACTGCTACCGAGGTGAGATCTTCCATGGTTTGGCTAGTTTTATAGAAAGTTCATTAAAAACTTCAGTAGTATTTGTGGACCCCTGACTGAAACAATGAGAGGGGATAGAAAAGAATTCAAGTGAAGCACTGGAGCGGCAAAAAGTTTTGAACTGTTGAAGGAAGGTAATGAAACAACCTATTCTAGCCCTCCCAGTTCAGCAAGGTGTTTTGGTGGATTGTGATGCTAGTGGTTGTGCCATTGTAGTAGTGTTGAGCCAAGAAGGTAAGCCCATTGCCTATTTCAGTGAAAAGTTAAATGATGCAAAGAGAAAGTATTTTGTATATGATCAAGAATTTTATGCAATAGTTCAAGCATTAAAGAAATGGAGACATTATTTGTTGCCGAAGGAATTTATTCTATATACTGATCATCCGAGGGCCTTACTTACGTTACCCTAAATAGTTAGGGAAAATTAAATTAGAAGGCATATAAGAATGGGTAGAGTTCTTGAGTTATACCTTTGTTTTGGAAACATAGGAGTGGGAAGTCAAATAGGGTTCTGGTCTGTAAGTAGGAGGCATACATTGATGACAAAGATGCAAATTGAGTGGTTGGGTTCAATGAACTCAAGACACTGTATGCAGAAGATCCTGATTTTGCAGAGGCTTGGAAAGCTTGCAAGGAACCTGTTACAGTGGATAGGACAAGGTGGTTGGATTTCATAATCCAGGATGGCATGTTATTTAAGGAAAGTCAATTGTATATCCTGAGGAGTTCCATGAGAGAGAACTTGATAAAGGAGAAGCATAGTGGAGGAATGGCAGGATATTTTGGTTAGGATAAGACTATTGCCATTATTAGTGAGCATTATTATTGGCCTCAGTTGTCACAGGATGTGAAGAATTTTGTACAAAGCTGTAGGGTATGTCAAATGGCTAAAGGAGTGAGTCAGAATACAGGATTATATCAGCCCTTACCTGTACTAGAGAGGTTGTGGGAGGATATAAGTATGGACTTTGTTCTTGGTTTGCCAAGGACACAATGAGGAAATGATTTAGTCTTTGTGGTGGTTGATAGGTTTTCGAAGATGGCACATTTCATTCCATGTCAGAAGACCCATGATGCAGTCTGCATTGCTGACTTGTTCTTTAAAGAGGTGGTGAGGCTACTTAGTCTGCCAAAGAGTATTGTTTTAGATTGTGACACCAAATTTGTGGGGTACTTTTGGAGGACCTTGTGGAAGAAGCTGAAGACAAAGTTGAAGTTCAGTTCTGCACACCATCCACAAATAGATGGGCGGACAGAGGTTGTTAACAGGAGTCTGGGTAACCTACTGAGATGTTTGGTAGGAGATAAACCTAATGGATGGGACTTGATCTTACCCCAGGCAGAATTTTCTTACAACAATTTTGTCAACAAAAGCATTGGTAGATCACCATTCCAGATTGTGTATGGGGGTAGCCCCAGAACAACTCCAGAATTGAGGAAGATGGACCAAGAGAAGAAAATAAGTGCTAAAGCTGAAGATTTTGTAGAACACATCAAGGATATACATGAGAAGGTAAGAGAACATATTAACAAGATGAATATGCAGTATAAGGCTAAGGTAGATCAGAAGAGGAGGTATAAGGAGTTTCAGATTGGTGATGAAGTGATGGTCCACTTGAGGAAAGAACGGTTTCTAGTGGGAACATATAAAAAATTGAAGATGAAGAAGCTCGGTCCCTGTAAAATTTTAAAGAGGAATGATTCAGGGAATGCATATGAGGTAGAGTTGCCAGGTGGATTC
This sequence comes from Sequoia sempervirens, assembly GCA_007258455.2. NCBI lineage: Eukaryota > Viridiplantae > Streptophyta > Pinopsida > Cupressales > Cupressaceae > Sequoia > Sequoia sempervirens. The sequence goes on along the minus strand of VDFB02000003.1, from coordinate 565,523,316 downwards.
AATATTTCCCTTGTTTTCAACATTTTAGATTTGACAGAGTATCATGAAGGTGGCACAGAGGGAGTACCAATGATTGAACAGTGTGGGATTCCAGTACCTACTTTAGAAAAGGAGGAGATTGAAGAAATCCTAGATAGTCATGTGGGAAAGAGTACCAGGAATAGGCAGTATGAAGAATATCTGGTGAAATGGAAAGGAAGGCATGTTGAAGATTCATCATGGTTGCCTAAGGTAGAGGTTGACTGTTTGGGTTTTCCTCCACCATCTGAGACGTGATGGGGTCACTTCTCAAATTACCCTAGGTGTCTGATGCAGGAGCATCCAGTGGTGTAAGGGCAATCTTACATCACCCAAAAATAGTTAAATTTCAAGTTTTTGGTTTTTAGATGTTTTTACATTTTTGGATACCCTTTTTTTAATAAAATTCTAATTTATGGTTTTTATTTTTCTGTTCCTGGGTTGAAAGATATTGCAGTTTTAGTTTCCCAAATTTGCACATGAAAATCTTCTAAGTTAGATTTGAGGCACTTAGATTTCCTGGAATGGCCCCAAAACTTTCCAAAATTGCATAGCTAATTTTAAGCACGTTATTGACTTTGAGACCTTTCCAACGGTTCAAACGGTTCACGAATCGGAGTCCCGGATCAAAAGTTATGGCCCGGGGAAGTTGGCAGACTTTCTAGAAGATACAATTGCAAATGCTCTTTTGAAATTTGAACTTCATGTTGTAAATTTTCAGCACGAAACTGCCTAAACTCAAATTTGAATGTTGTTTTGGCTCCAAACTAATGAGGATCTCTATTTATGGGTGGGTTTCTAATTTTTGGGTAACTTTTTGGGGACAAGCTCGCATATTGCGAAAGGGTTATTTTGTAGCTGTCTGTAACTTGCATGTGTTGTAGAACTTGGGGATTTGAGATCCTCTGCATGTAAGAAGCTCCATTTTATGAATAATAAAATTATTCTCTTATTTGTGGGTTATTTTCTAAGTCTCGGGCTGTGCCCTCATCACAAAAACAAATATATGATTTGCATCATCTTGCATCTATAATCATGTTAAAATATCATAAATAGATCACATGCATATAGGTCATACATACTGCATAAGAAAAATAGAAAAAAGATAAATAATATTGCATCACATTTTAGAATCATCATCATTCATATGGCATCATATCATATATGGCATAACATGTTTTAAACATATAATGTCATCATGAGGGTTATAAAATATTAAATATCCATACATCATGTCATACGTATAAGCATAAAACATATATTATATGCATTCATCCATAAATAAAACCATACATGAACATCATACGCATCCATAAATCATCCATCATATAGAAATATGCATAACAAATAAACACATGATATAATCACCTCTAAAAATATGTATCTCATATATTTCAAAAAAATTGGGTCACAGTACAATATCGAATGACTGTAAAAAATTTGGAGCTTGCAAACTTGATCAAAACCATACACATATAAATATGCAAACAGGCCTAGCCTGTGCTATCTCTATCACATAAAGGAGACTATCCTGATGGTAGTGGCCTATCCTCCCTATGCTTTGACCCTAATGTTCTACTATATGGCAATGCCCTCCTGTGTTGAGATACCCTTGCACTATTATGAGATCTCCTCGAATGAGATTTAATTTGGCTTTGTGTAAAGTTGGGAGCCCTCTTGGTAGCTGGCACTGCTCTCTCATATAGATCTCAATAGTATTTCTCAAGCCTGTTGGACTGATGAAACTCCCAAGCCATATTTGTAGTATTTCCACTAATGGTAGTAATGAAATTAATACATCGTTGATCGACTCTCTATGCATGAATAATGACCATATCCCTCCCTGCCCTAACCTATTACACTTGTCATCGTAATACTAGAAGTTACCCCACCTGGGCCTATAACATCTAAATCCATGCATGTAGTGCCTGAATCTAGGCCTAGGTATCCTATGATGCCCTCTCCTCTACATCCTCCTCCATGACATCCTCCCCAACTAGGATCTCCTCCATCATAGCCATCTCTCATACAACCTCCTTTGCTGCAACAAACTCATCCTCCACCTCCTCCACCCAGACCTCATATTGTGTTAAGACCTCCATCTCTACACCTCCCACAACCTTCTCCAACTCTAACTACCTCCATCTAGATCTCCTCCTGATGAGGAGCAACACCTAGCAACACTTGACCTACTTCGACCCCCTCCTCCTATCAAGGAGCATCATCTCTCGGTTGAACACCATCTCACCTTGGTGCTCGAGGTATTAGTCCACCTCTATCTCTCCTTCCTCATCCTCTATCACCACCGATCCCTTTATCACCACACCTACCCTTGTCACCACCTTATCCCCTATCTCCCCTAACCCCATATCCACTCAACCTCCACCACCCCCACCATCCCCCCAACCATGATCATCCCCTCTCCCCTAACCTTTGCCTTAGAATCTACCTCATCGACCTCTCCCGAGCCTGTCTATAGGAGTAGGCTAATCTGGATATGTAAAAGGTGTGGGCTTAAGCTAGGCCCACCATTCATCATACTTTAGTATAGTCCCTACATCGACTAAATCAATAGGGGCACCCCACTCGACTGGTTGCAATCCATCAATCTCTATTGTAGCAACCTGTACGCTAATCATAGGTCCCCAGTGGGTAACCTCCCCAAAAGAATGAGAAAACTCTATAATACCAATAGGAAGTCCCTATATCTCCCCAAACTATCTCAACACATGCTCTCATAGATTTTTCTCTATAATATGCCACATCAAAACTGTGTGACCAATTAGATATTGGGTCTTCCTACAGTAAGGAAAATGCTTTGAATCATCATCCTAGATAGGAAAATCTCTATATGAGCTCTAGATAAATGCATCCAAGGTATCGATGTCATGTCTCCAATAGAAGACATCACCTTGACCCAAATTTATGTAATTACAACTCCATAAATATACACATAGGGAAAATCTAGTGTTTGGTACCTGTTAATGGGTGGCCTAAAAACAATTATGTGCTCCCAAGCCTAGACTATGAATAAAGTAGTACTGCAGCTAATGGACTGAACATCCTTGTATGCCACATCATGAAGCTCTAGAAGTAAAGCATGGTTAGCAAACATGGACCATAAGCATAAATGGTGGCCGACTCGATGATACCCTCAAGCATCTCACCCCACCCAATGGGGAGCCCATGGCCTCGACGTTAGGAATAATGATACCACCAATAACAGTGCAAACAACAACTATCAACTAGTCATATCACTTAACAAGCATGTCCCATCGGATCTCATTGTCCTCTATGTCGAGACCAAAGGGGTTGGCATCAAAAAATTTACCTCAATGTAGCCAATCCATGGTCATGATCATACAAAACACACTCACCATGAATTGGAAGTTGAAGGATATGCCAAAGATCCTCGAGTGTGACAGTAGCCTCACAAATGGGTAGATGGAAGGAATTGGTCTCAAAGTGCCATCACTTCGCTAAAGTAGTAAGTAGACCCCGATTAGCCAAAATGATGGGCATGAAAGTGATGTGATATAAACCAAAAGCGTGTAGTGTATCTCTCTCCTCGTCTCCCAAGTGATCTTTTAGTCAGAGAAAAGAAAGCCTACTCTCTTGGGTATACAATAGAGGTAAACATACCTACACTTACAAAAATCACATTATGTCAATTAGGAAACCTAATTAAACCTATTTGATGGTCCTACAAAGAAAAAATTATCAAAAATTGACTTATTCAATAACAAGAAAATCTTTCACACTGTCATACATATGTGACTCACATATGCAATGTAAATAGGTAATTATGAGCAAACAACAATTGTGTCACACTATCATGCAAATGCATTGCACAACATTTGCATCACACTAATCTTCAATTGCACTGCACTGCAACACATGTGTAGAAATAAATTGCAAGTAGCCTAATGAGGGTGGCTCAATTTAGTAGATGTGTCACACCATGCAAATGCAGTGAATTGAGCCACATTTGTAATGAACACGATAACAGATGCAACGCCAAAACAATACCACATTTATTTTCCCTTCTTTGAGCCCTCAAATGTATGAAAAAAACATAAATTATGAAGAAAGGAAGGTGTACATATTGCATCCCCTGAGCCCTTTGTTTGTCTGAATAATCAAACTAGATATATGTAGTGTGCTTCAACTAGTACATGCGACATTATGACACCATCTTTGTAACAAACTCAAACTCAAAGCTCTTAAATCACTCAAAACAAAATGCACAAATGAACCTTTTTGCCCCCCCTAGGGGCTATTTATAGCCCCTAGGGTGGGATTTTTAACCCCCTTTATAACTAGTTGCAACAACTTGAAACTTTGAACTCCAATACAGACCCCTTGGAGTCCTTGAAATCAAAATATTTCACTACCAGCACATTCAGGACTAAAAAATTGACTTATCAGAATAATTTCCCAAATTTGTTGATTTTTTTTCAAAATTTGTAAATTTTTTGGAGGGGGCATTGACTTATCTCACTGTCACTGGGGCATATCGAGGTAACTCCTTAGCGCAATTTTTTGAATTTTCTTTGACATAATGCTATAAACACACATTATATCAAAGAGAGGAAAAATGTAGATACCCTAAATTGTCCTGACCTGCAAGTAACATATTTTTTACTAATTCACTCCTCTTAATTAAATTATTTAATAAATTCATTCAAATTCATCATTTTTGACTAATTAAATAAATCATATTTATTTAATAAACTCCCAATTACCATTATTCTCTCTAACTAATTAAATAAATCAAATTTATTTAATATATTCCTATTTTAACATTATTCTTCCTAATTATTAAATAAATCTTATTTATTTAATTATGTTTCTAACTTAACTTATTCCTCTATTTTAATTAAATAGTTATCATTAATTATTTAATTAACATCAAACACCCTTCTCATATTAAATAATTGTTACAAATTATTTAATTAAAACCACTTCCCCTCTTCTAGATTAAATAATTAATTTAATTATTTAAATTCTCCAATATTTGCTCAACGTGATCAATTAATAAATAAACTTTTATTTAATAATTCAATCTTTGTTTGCACATTTTTCTCAAGATCAATTAATTATTAATTGATCATCCTCACACATTTAATGGATCAATCACACCCATTGATTATTCAATCTAATCTATTGAGCGATCAATCACATCCACTAATTACTCAATCTAACCTTTGGACTTGTTGGGTGAATATTTTGTAATTCCTTTAACAATTAAAAATTGGTAATTTAAGCCACTACTATGATGAGAAATTAATCTCGCCTCTCAAAAAGGGGAGGCTCCTTCTTATTGCTCTCTAAACTAACAAGTAACTAACCTAGATTATATAAACTAAATCTATCCATGGGGTATTACCGTCATCCTTTTTTTCCTTTTTTAGAAAAGATGTTTCTTTGTTACAAAAATACTATTATGACAAAAAATCCACTTCAAAGTATTATCTAGAGCATTAATATCTAATATCCAATCTAATTAAACTTAAGAGTAACCAAAAATATATTAGTATGTTTTGTTGCCTAAAAACCCACAAAAGCTCAAAGACTTTTGTTGCTTCCAATGATGATTTCAAAATATAACAAGTATAAAAAGTTGCAGCTCAAAGACTTCAACAAACAACACCAAGAGATCCACACAAACATAGCAAATAGCCACAACTCAAAGTCTTTGTGTTATCAACCAAGTTCTCATACAAACATGTAAGCTCCAAATGCAACAAAGTAGCACAAAGACTATCAATATTATATATAAATTCCCTTCAACAATGAAATATTACACCACTTTATAAAATAATTTCATGAAAATGTGATAAGAAAGATGTAAGAACAATCTTACACATAACCAATATACTCCAAAGCAAAGGTTGGATGCAAAGCCACCTCTTTTATTGATCAATTTCAATATGCACATTCAACACAAAGATTCAAGTATGCTTCTCAAAATGGGTAGTGTTTTGCTTCAAAAGATCAAAGGTCCTTTACAAAAGAAACTCCCTCATATATATAGAGGAGAGTTGAGATCTAATCTAGGAAAGCAATAACTAATTTGACTTATTCAACAACACAGTCCAATTTGATTTAGGACTTGTGCTATTTTTACATGTAATTACATATTGATAAAAGACATGTAAAATTTTGAAAACTAATTACATAGGCAAAAATACTGAAAAATAAATTGTCTAGGAAAGACATGTCCATCATTCTCCATCATCTTTCCCCAAAAATTCCTCATATTTCTTCAAGATCACTTGGATTTCTTCATTATCAAGACTTGGAGTATGTTGGAGATGGAAAGAACATTTTTTATTGAGTTCTTGATGGTATTGCATGCTTTCCTATTCCTTTTCAAAAATACCTTGAGATTATCTAGGGTGAGTTGAATGTCTAACAGTTTGTCCATTAAATCCACTAAGAAGTCTTGATCTTCAAATCCTTCTAGATCATATATTTGAACTCCTAGTTAACTTCATCATAGGGAAGGATTTTCTAATTGTCATCCAATAATTTGCAAGGAAGCTCCTCAATTCTGTTGACAAGATTTAAATTATTGTCTTCATTAACTTCTCAAGTTTCTTGCAAGTCTTTGATCAAACTTTTGATGACATGCATCTTATGTCTCATTGTTTCCTTCACCTCAGCAAACATCTCTCTATTGGGAATTATCTCCATATCTACTAACACACTAAGCTTTATCTCCTTTATTTTAATCCAAGCCTCTAGAGTGCGCTATATTTCTTGTTGCTCTTGGGAAAATATATCAATAGTTTTATCCAAATCTAATCTTACATCTTCCATATTTCTCATTATTTCCATAGAAGAACTTAGAAGTTGTGTCCCTTGTGCTATCATCTTGTAAAATTCCTTGCCACTTGAATGTACCTTTTCAACCTTCTAAATGATTAGATTTTCAATTCTTGTGGCTACAAGATCTATTTACTCTAAAGATTGAGTAATCTTTTTGGAGTACTAAAGTTAATAGCTCAACTCAGGCTTTATACTAATCTTTGACATTCTTTTCCTTATCAAAATTTTCAATAATACAATTTAAAGTTGACTATGCATCTGCCTTGGCGCTTTCATGAGATATTTTGCACAAATCAACCCTTGTAATTGAATACTCTGAAATATCAACTTCCTCAATATACTTATCAAGAGAAGGTTGTGCCACTTTTGCATACTTGCATCCTACTTTATCCACTAGCATCCTAGAAAGAGTCTTCGGCTTCCTTTTATATTTTTTCTTTATAGGCACCAATTGTCCAAAGTCAAATTTTTCTAGGGAGACAAATTTCTTCTTTCTCTTAGGTGTTTGGCTTTGTAACCAAGGTAGAAGAGGAGAAAAACTCCCTTCAAGTCCTACAGTCATTGTTGGAGTAGGAGTTTCAATCACAAATGTGGTGGTGTGTTAGTCAAAATGGCTTCTAGAATTCCCCCACTTGTCACATTTTGCATAGAATCTGATATAAACTTATCCAAATTTGAATGTGAATTTACATTAAAGAAAGAAAAAGAAAAACTTGGAATCCTCGAAGGTGAACCAAAGATATTCTCAAATTCATTCCTAGGGCTATCAAAAATGGATCCCGATGTTGGGGATGAATGAATGAAATGAATAGAAATAGTAGGTGTAATAGAAATAGTAACATTAGAAACAACAAAGGTTGATGGAAAATGTTGTTCAACAACAACAACAAGAGTAGGGGTAGATATAATATCAAAAATAAGAGAAGAAGTAACAGGAGGGTTCTTTGGAATGCTCCCATGAGGAGAAATTTGTGCTTCCTCATGTTTTCCTTCTTCTTCTTGCTCTTCCTCCTAAATTGATACCTCTTATGTTATGGTAGATGGCCCCTCTATAGTCTTACTCTGAGTTCTTCCTACTGTTGTGCAGTTTTGCACACACGCCCCACTTAGAGTGGGGACCCTCTTTTCATGATGTCTCTGTGACCTTTGGTTTTATTAGATTTGTCCTTTCAAGGTATTGGGATGTTGGTCTTGCCCTGAGGATTGAATTGATTAAACTTGGTTTTTAAGGGAAGTTCGGGTTTTGCCCTGGGTTCGGGATTTTCCAGTTCACTCAGATTTTCCCATGTCCTGGTTCTTTGCTTGTAAATATCAGATTTTCTAAGGTCCGGGTTTCTACTTGGATCTGGGATTTTCTGGCTTGGGTGGATTTTCCCAAACTTCATTAGAGTCCCGAAGGGTGCGTTATCCACAGAATTTGTGCTCACCCAGATTGTCCATCTGGCTTGGTTTTTTCTGAAATTCCATTTTGGGCTAGGGTTTCTGGATTTCCTTGATATGTCTTGTTGTTCATTAATGCTCAAAGTACATCTTCTCTGGTGCGAGTGCAGGTGGATTTAAGGCCTTTTGGCATTCTTTTGATTTCATTATTCATTTACTATTTGCTCTGGTGCCTAAGTTTGTTCTTCTTAAGCTTTGGTTTTTGGATTTGATTTGCTTGTGTGTGGATTGCTTGAACGCTTGTGTTGAGTATTTTCGTCACTAGGGCACCCTGTTTTGTAGTGACTTACTCAGGTTCGAGCTTCATTCAGAATTGACCCATGGTAAGTCGTTGTTGACTTCTCCTTTTTGTTTGCACTTTGATCAAATCTTTTGAGTTGTTGATTGGTGGTCCTTTTAGGTCGGCCCTTGCTTTTTTCATGATTATGTATTTGTCGAAGTAGGGTTTAACCTACCTTTTCATGGGTTTTATCACCCGCACTGTGCATCCCTTCGTTTATCAATTGAATGTCGGTATACTCTTGTGGCTAGGTGCTTCTGTTAGGGCCTTGCCTTGTTGGTGCGTAGTCTGCTATATTTTGCGAAGGTTAGGGTTTCGGTATATTTGCCCAGATTTGTTAGGTTTGGTGGAGTTGTCCTGACTTTCATGTCTTGTGTTTAGCTCGACCCTGTTCATATCTTGTGAGATCCTAGTGTGCTTTAGCTTGATCATTTCGAGGGATAGTATTTGAAACTTTGAGCTTACCTTAGCTTTCATGGAGGAGGTCTGGTTATTGAATTTAGGGCATCATTGTTTTGTCATGGGGATCATTCATTTGAGAGTTTAGGGAATTTGAATTCAGGTACAATTGAAATCTGACTTATTGGGATTGATTCTATGTCCATTGGAATTCGAATAGGGAGGTTTGTATGATCATTCGATTAGTGGTTTGTGCGTTAAACGATCGTCAGGTTTTTGAGGTGTCCGCAGAATTTCTGCACACTCGGATTTTCCCAGATTCTGCCATTTCCTTAGAGTATGATGAGTTCTAGAATTTCAAGCTGCCCGCAGAAATCCGACTTGTCCGAATTTTTTCAGTTTTCTACCTGGTTCCACTTCTTTTTTATTTTCGATATTGGGGGTAATGAATTAAATGTTAAATGATGATTTCTTATTACTAATGAATAAATTTTATGATAGTCACACAACCCTTTTGTATGTATTAACGATTTATTTGATAAATGATGTCTTGGTAGTAATAGTTCGTCTAGGTCAGATTGCTCTAAATTCCACCCCGACTGGATTTTCTTGGATTACTTCATTTTCCTGAATTACTTCATTTTTCAAGATTTTCAAGATTAATGATTAGTGATGGATCTTAATTGTTTTATGTGGTTTCCAGGCTAACCTTTTATTGAAATATGGATGATAATTGGATGCTCATGAGGCTCTTTTATGAATGTAGGTTGAATCAAGCAAAGCAGCGGCGGGAATGTCCAAAGGTGATATAGAGGGGTCCTCAGTTACAGATGCAGAAAGGTTGAGGCTGGATACAAAGAGGCAGTTGTCAAATAGTAAGATAGCTTCAATTTGGTCTGAGGTCTCTAACACCAATGTAGGAGCATGGAGGTATGAAGAGTTCAAGGAAAGGACAGCTCAGAAAGATCTATCAGCCCTGACAAAGGGAATGATGAAGTCCAAACTGGTCCATGTAGCAGGATTCCCTCCTATGGTTCAGTGCTATGAATTGATATTGGAGTGTGCCCAACAATATGACTTTGATATGTAGAGGGTCATTAGCACTGAAGGAAGAGCCTTGGAAAACTTCAATCCAGTTTCTATTGCCCAGGCATTTGATATGCCAGACTTACCATGTGTGTGTGCCTTGGACATGGAATTATCTAGGACTTACTATGAGGATGAGCCTACCAAAGCCCAGCAAATGATCAATTCCTGGTTGCAGAAGTCGAAGTCTCATTTTTCCAAGCTGCCCAAGCAGTTACATAGGATCAAGTTCAGACAAGACATATATGATGCAATCACACTATTAAGCAGGGTGGCTGGCTTAAAGAGTGTTGGGGCATTGGAGAATTGGATGGTGCATGTTATTAACAAGATTGAGCAAGGTATTAATTACCACTGGGTAGGGCTTATTAGTGCAATGATTGATAGGCAGCTAAGAGATGTGTTGGAGACAAAGAAATTCACCATGTCATCTTATGTGATATATGCATTGGCCAGGTTTTACCCATACAGGGGTTTGAATCCAAAGAGAATATTTGGACAGGATATCATCTATGAGATATACCCCAAATTGCACCTAGGAAATCAGAATTATAGAAGAGCAAATGATACATTCACAATGCATATTACTAGGTTGTTCTAGAATGTAGAGCATGTGAGAATATCTGATGGAGCCAAGGAGCTAATCAGAAAATATGGAGCTTGGTTTATACAATTCCCCACCTTCTCCTATATTAGAATTGATGGATGTCAAACTGCTCCATACAAATTGCCAAGATATCCTACTGACCACATTGTGCTATTGGAGGTTACGAGGCAGATATGTGACTTTGATGCTATTGTTAAAAAGGAAAAGCATAAGACAAGTTTTGGTGGAGATTTCCCTTTGAAAATTGGTATAAGTGAGGTTTGCCCTTCAATCCAATCAGCTCATGCATCAGGAGAGGAATTGAGTGCTTTTGGTTTCTCTTTCCATTCTAAGAGGACAAATTTTGACATCACTGGAGAAGCATAGAAGAAGGAAAATAAAGAATATCACCACAAGGATGATCTAGAGGATTACTGGGCGAACATCAAGGATGACTTTGAGGTAAGAAAGAAAAGGTATTCTAGGCTTCCTGGTGATGTAATCAGAATGTACAATGTTAAGTTAATCCCTGATCAGTTAGAGGATGATGGGAATCTGGTCCAAGATCATCCATATGAATTAGTCAAGGACAGATCCATTGGGGAGATAAATTGGTCAGAAAATGAGATAACTGAGCTGGAAGAATTAATGGTTCCTGTCATGAAATTTACCAAGTCATGGTTGAAGTACAAAGTATGGGAATTAGAAAGGGAGAAGATACCTTGTACCTTTAATTTAATAGAAAATCTGAATGCTCATTCCACCTCAGAGGAATCTGGTGAGGATGATTCCAAAGGAAAAACTAAAGTAAGCTCACCTTTTAAGATCAAAATCAGAGGCCCTAAGGAAAGTGAGCTAGAATAGAAAAGGAAACCTAAGGGAAAGAAGAGAAGTTGAACTTTGAAAATAGGTAAGTCTGCAGAAGAGGAGGAACTTGAGAAAGCAGAGAAAGAAGATACTCCTCCAGAGCCAAAAAGGACAAGGACAACTAGGGCTTCAAAGAAGAAAGATCAAGAAACTTCCAAGGATAAGGAAAATCCTCTTGTGGTTGATGTGGAGAGCTCAGAATAAAAACCCTGGGTTTATTTGAGGAGGTCAAGGACTCCATCTCCCAAAGAGACTATGCAAAAGATGGATCCTCTTCCAATGGCACCAGCTATGGAGCAACAGAAGGCTACTTCTCCTTCATTGAGTATACCTGAGCAGACAACTCATGAAGAGCATGAGACCAGCAGGGAGGCAGAACCATTCAAGGAAGGAGAACTCTTTGGTGTAGTAGTTGAGCTTGAGGTTGAAGGTGTGGAAATGCACCCTTCTCCATTGGTATAGTATGAGGATTCTCCTACAAGCAGGAAAGATAACAGATCCCCTGAGAAGGAGGATGTCCCTGTTAAGACCCCATCACCCCTGCAAGAAGAACCTGAGTTGGGTAATCAAGGTGATCAGTTTCCTAAAAAGGAAAAGGATGAGACAATGGAACAACATGAAGAGGTCAAGAAAGATGAAGTCCGAGTGGATCCTGCTGTCCCGGATTGGTTAGATAAAGAGATTAGAAGGAAACAGGTCATTGCTGAGGACACTCCTCTCGATTGGGATGAAATGTTGGCCAAGATTGGAAAAGGTAAGAAAAAGAAGATGGCCAAGGTAGTTTCGAAGATAGAAAGAGATGAAGCGAGTAATAGGGTTATTCATATTGCTACCCCTGCTGCTAATAAAAGTATAGATGAGGTCACCGAAAAATATTACAATGTACAGACTATCAATCTTGGACCCACTTCAATGAAGCAGAATATTTAAGAATACGAAGGGTCTAGTGCAGTGATAATTGGGAGATTAAGGAAGGAAACACAATCAAAGCATGAGTTTAAAAGGGAGAATGAAAGGCTTAGGAAATGTCTAGAAGATTTGATGAAGCCTTTGCAATCTCTTCACCCATCCTCTTCTGCTGCTATTGGTTTCTTGCCTAAGGAGACTATTTCTGAAATAGAAAAGATGAAAGCTTCTACTCAGACTATAGTAGATTGGTTGAAGGATGTAGAAGTTAAAAGTGATGATGCAATAAAGGAAATCCTTTCAACTGGAAAGGATGCAATAAGAGCTAAGGATTTATTAGAGGATGTTTTATCTCATGATAAGGAGGATATTGATCTTTTATTGCAAAAAACTAAAGTAATCATGGAGTATGGTAAGGATCAGTTGGTTGTAGATGGAATTCTTTCTTCATCTAGAGTTAATGAGCCTTGGGAATGGTTCAAGGCCTTGCAAATTCGACAGAAAGCCATCAGGAAGATCCATAAGCAAAAGAAGTAGATGGATGGTGATTTGACTGGTGTTTATGATGGATGCATTGCCTTTTTCAAAATAATGACTGGTAGGAGGAAGATTGCTCCTAAGTACTTGAGCTTAGAACAATTGAGGGAATGGTGGCATAATGTTTATGCCTCTGATTCTGAAAATGTTGTAATAGGGCACCAATTGGATGATGCGGCAACTTACTTGGCTGTGATGGATAAGTACCAGGCATGTAAAGGTGATTGGCATACAACGGTCAGGGGGTCGAAGGAAGAAATTGAATCAATTAAATGTCGGCTCAAGATCCTACCTTTGCCACTTGTTGCTGAGTTGGATAGGGTGTTTTTGAAGGTTCATGAATCGTTGGATCAGAACAAGGATAAGGGAGGCAGTAGTTAATGCCAATTTTGAGAATTGTGCTTCCCTATTATTATAGGGCATGTGTTGATCCGGGTTGTATTGAGGAATGTTTTTTGGGAAACCTTGATGATGTATCGGCATTTAATGTGTGCCTTATTTTGAAATTCTTGAGGCCAACTTGTTTTGGCTATTTTTATTTTTTGTAAATGTTTGGCTGGGCCGACATGTTTGAAGATTCTCTATTAATGGCATTCTTGCCTCATTTGTAAGGAGTTAGTTAGGGAGATAATAGAGATAAGCTTGATTAAGAAGGAGCTAGAGCATTCTGTAGTAGAGATAATAGTTAGTTCTTAAAGCAAATATTGTAACATAGAATAGTGGAATTGCTGCTATATTTTAATGATCTAATACAATTGAAGGCATTGTGGTTACTCTGGTGAACTCTTTTGTGTTAGTTTATCTTGCATGGTTCCTGTTGTTCCATCTTTGAAATTGCCTAAAGATCTAAGATTTAGTGTTAGGTTTAGAATTAGATTAGTTTGGTGAATAATGTTCATGATTTCATACTTGGAATATTTGTAGCAATCTCTGGTCTATACTCCCAGTAACTATCTGATTATAGTAGACTGGTGAAGTCAACCTGGACCATACATCTATCTGTGCTTAGTTTGATTATGGATGAATGTCTATGATTTGAAAATCTATATGCCTTAGAAGATTGCACTGTTCTTGTTATATTATATTGTGGGTTAAGCAAGAATTGGTTATTTGAGATTGGTTCATTCTAGATATCTGTCATTTGCATTGTTCATCCTAGAAATAGTTTAGATCTCATTATATCTTTTGCACCCTCATCTTTTGCCATTTCTTTATTATTCGGTTAGATTTATGATCTAAGATCATCATATTGCAAGATTTGATAAATTAGAAAGATACAGTTTGCTTGTAGTAAGGTCCGATTGTGATTACCAGCATTCTCACATATTATCTGAGTTGTTTATGCATTGTCATGACCTGACACCCGAGAGAGCTTGGGGTGATTTTCAGCAATTTATTGTTGAAGATTATCTTTCAAGAGAGATAGAATATTATTTTATGTCTGAGTTGTTGCTATACAGAAAACACCATCAATAGATTGGTGCTAGAAGGAGGGCCTGAATGAGCACACTGGATCATTTCTTAAACACCATTTCTCTTGAAAGATATAGAAGAAATACTAGATCTACCCCAGGAGAAGAAGATTATAGGAATTACAGTTCCCCACTAGGTCAAGGAGGACTTGAGAAAGGGGAGAATCATCATCACCCATCCCTTCACCTGTATCATCTGCATCTTCACTTCTAGAAGTTGAGGCCATACCCATCCCTGAGGCAGTTCCCATTCAACAACCCCAGCCTATCGTTAACCAACCACAACCACCACCCCCACTTTTTCCAATGGCCTTCCTTGCTAATAATCCATCTCTCTTGTTTTTCAATGCCTACAATGTTATGCCCAAAAACCCTGAGCACTTTTGTTCAAAATTTCATGTTAATGACCCAAACAGGACTGCAGAAGAACATATAAAGATCTTCCAAACCTATCTCAAGGACAGAGGGATTGTTCATGAGGATGTTTCCTGTAGGTTGTTTCCTTATTCATTAGGAGAGGAGGTCTTTTACTGGTACAATCACCTCCCATCATGTTTAATTCTTAACTAGAATGATCTTGAAACTGCCTTTTTATATAAGTTCAGAATACCCATCAGTGCCAATGAATTGTATTTGCACTTCATTAGAGTCAAGAGAGAGGTTAATGAACCAATATCCAGTTTCAATAATAGGTTTCACCGTCCGTACACTAGACTTCAAGACCCTTATGTTTTAGATAACAATATAGCCTTGGGAATCTATTATGAAGCCTTGGATAGCCTTACAGCCACCTTTCTGAAGTGGAGACCCAATCCTCTAGCTAGCCTAATTGATGCCTATACAGAAGCCGTCAAGCTCAGCATAGATTTAAGACAACATTTGATTGGACCGTTGCCTTCTTTAGGACCAGTTGCACATCCCAATTAGGTTCAGGCAGTGAATCAGGCGCTCGCCAATCATACCCCAATCACGAATCCAGTACCTCAATTACCTTTGGTGCCACATCCTAGTCCCCCCTTGATCCAAGTCTCTCCTATGATGAATTTTCCCCAACAACAGGTTAACCAACCTTTGTATCAGCAGCAGCTAACTGGTTTCCCTACCTATTTGTAGAATTCTGAAGTGTTGCATCAGTCTATGGGATCTGCTACAATACCTGTTCCTCCTCAGAGTAATCTAAACCAAATCTCTTATGGAGATCCAAATAAGGATAGGATTGATGAAATGGCTGAACAGATAAAGAAGTTAAACCTAGAAGTGACTTACCTAAGGAATCAAAATAGCCAGTTACAAGCTACTCAGAAGAATATACAATCCAGCCAAAGTAGGAAATTTCCACAAGGGCATAATTTTGACAGAGGACAGCATAATGAGAGAGGACTCCACAATGATAGGGGATATAATCAGGATAGGGGTTACAACAATGATAGAGGATTCAGTAATGATAGGAGACAGAATTTCGATAGAGGACAAGGTAGTGGATCAGGATTTGATAAGAGGCAATCACAGGGATAGAGTAGGACATGGAATAGAGGACCCAATAATGGAGGAGTCCCCACTCCACTGGATCAATCGGTCAATCAAATTGTTAACCAATTTGCAAATCAGCCAGTCAGTCAAGACAAGCCTCCCAGTGGTGTATATCTGGCTGAAGCTGCCCTGTCAGGATGGTGTAGGCTCCATAAGACAAGCCAACATTTGGAGTTAGAATGTCCAGAGTTCCAAACTGTAGCCTCCATTTTCCAGTATGAGGTGGAGAATAATGAAAATGGGCAGGAGATTGTTCCCTCCACCCCCTATGAATCTCCTGTGCTAGTATTAAATCACGCTCCCTTCCTAGCAAGTGAAGAAAATGTACTAGAAGAGGAATTTGATTCTCGAGAAGAGAAGGCAAATCAAATCTGCAATGGAGATGAGGTTGCTTGATTATTCAATGAGGAAGCAATAAATGATAATGGCCCCTTGGATAAGGAAGAAGCTTATGTCAAAGAAGTACAGATGTTCCAAAGGCAGGGTTTGAGAGATATGCCTCATAGGCGCCCACAGGCTGGGGGACCTTTCACCACCTCCATTCCTCCTAATAATTTCAATATCCCTCCAGACCCCAATGCTAGTAATAATCTGCCCTTTCCACATGTTTCTAGGCAGTACCTTGCAAAGGAAGGACAAGCTCAAACTGACTCACAGAAAGAGAAAGTTGTTCAAGTAAGTAAAGATAAGGTGGAGGAATCTTCCAAGGAGGTCCCTAAGAATCTAAGTGAGGAGAAAATGGCTTCGTATGTCACTGAGGAGTTCAAGAAATTAAAGGTAAATCTTTCAACATTTGAGTTACTGAGGTTCCTTGCAATTAGGAATGCAATTCTAGGTGCTTATGATGCACACCCAGTGTCCTTGGATAAATCTTCCAGTGAGGGTATCAGCAAGGTTTCTAGTTCTCAGCCTGTGAAGACACAAAACTAGGTCCACAGTTGGACTAACTTGCCCCCTGGAGATAAAGGAAATGAGAAGGACAAGACTCAAGTGGCCCAGGTAGATACTCAGCCAACCTTGTTTCAAGGGATGATAGAGACCCCACCATTCCTTATCTCTGTGCACATATTTGGTAAGAATCTATATAATTGTTTACTGGATTCTGGTGCTTCTACTAATGTGATGCCATTCAGAGTATGTAGGGCTTTAGGGATAACACCTGCTGACTCCCAGAAGAAGGTAACTCAGTTGGATAGAACTGAAGTAAATGTGGTGGGAGAATTAAACATGATTCACATGCAGGTAGCTTCTGACCCAAGAATTCAACAAGTTATCAATATTCAGGTAGCGGATATTCCTGATGCATATGGTCTGATTCTAGGAAGAGATTTTACTAAGGCCTTAAATGGATATGTATCTACTGATCACTCCCACATGTGGCTTCCCTAGAAAGGGGTACCAAATCAAATTAGAATTGAGAGAGAACCAAGAATGAAATATATAATTATAGAGTACCAAAACACTTCAAATGAAGTTTTGATATAAGAAGTAGGCATGGGAAATTATATGTTGTTAACCCCTTATGAGGAGTCAGATTCAGAGGAGATATTGATGCTACATACGATGCCTATTGATACAGAGACAGAATCTAGCAATGTTACTATTTAGATAGAATTGACTAAGATAGAGGAGGAATTCGAGGACAATCAGATTAGCCTACTAGACAGCTTCCAGGAATTCATCAGACAGTGTGTCGAGAACCAAGTTCACTTGGGCAGAAGGACAAGCTTTGAAGAATTACTCTTACCAAATTGGTGTAAAGTTCATAATGCTTCCCATTCAGAGTTGGAGTGTTGTCTATGCCAGACCGCAGTAGAACAAGTATAGAAATGCACAAACCCAACCCCAGTGGTCAAGATAGATATGCAAAGCCCTCCATAAGAATATAAAGGAAAGAAATCAAGGTTGTCTAAGGAGACCTCCAGCAATAATAAGATGAAGGATGTGATGGAGAGGATTGCAGCTGCTAAATGCTGGACTCTCAGATTTGATGGATCTAAATCTAAGCATGGAGCTGGCGCAGGGTTCAAACTGATCAGCCCGAAAGGTAAAAACTTATTTGCAGCCCATAGACTTCAATTTTGTTGTACGAATAACATAGCAGAATATGAGGCATTAATTCATGGACTTCTTATGGCACTCAAGAAAAAGGTTAAGATTCTGCAAGTTTTTGGTGATTCTGAGTTGGTAATTAAGCAAGTAAGGAAACAATATTCATGCCATGATAGGAGAATGACTAATTATAGGCATAGAGTGTGGGACCTTATTGAGGGATTTGATGCCTTCAATATTCAACTGATACCACGATAGAAGAATCAAACTACAGATTCTCTAGCTCAAGCAGCAAGCACCCCGTAGCCTCTATCTTTGTCAAGTTTGAAAAAGTTTACTGTAGAATTGACTCCTGTGCCATCAGTTCTGGACAATGTTACTAACTTTTAGGTATTTGAAGACGACAAACACATTCTATATTTTATTACAAACATAGATGTTTTTTCTTCCCAAATCATTGATGAAACAGAACTCCAAGAAGTAGAACTGGATTTGGAGGGAGTGATGAATCTGAAGTCTAATACTATTCCAAGGGGGATGGTACAATTGGAGTGAATTTTTTATGTAGACAAGATCATAAATTAGGAGCAAGAGTCTAAGAAAGAGTCTATCAATGGACAATGTGATGCCTACAATTTGGGAACTGAGGGTAATGCTAAGAACATTTTTATTGGCAAGGTATGCACTTTAGAGGAAAGACAAGGAATAATTGAAGCATTGCATAGCTTTCTAGATATAGTAGCCTGGAGTTATGAGGACTTGAAAACTTACGATACATCAATCATAACTCATACTATACCTCTGAATCCAGGTGCCAAGCCTTTCAGGAAAAGACAGAGACCTATCAACGCATTACTAGAACCACTTATACAGAAAGAAGTTCAGAAATTACTGTCTGCCAGAATTATATTTCTTGTCAGACATTCAACATGGGTGGCGAACTTGGTTCCAGTAAGGAAAAAGAATGGGGAAATTAGACTTTGCATTGATTTCTGAAACTTGAATAGATCGTTAGAAAAGGACAACTATCCAGTCCCTTCATTGGATGAAGTACTTCAAGTGGTTAATGGATCTCAGAAGACGGTTATTTAAGGTACAACCAAGTAATGGTTCAGTAAAAAGATAGACACAAGACTACTTTCACAACTAAATGGGGTACCTTTGCCTACAGGAGGATGCCCTCTGGTCTCATTAATGCAGGGGCTACATTTCAAAGGGCTATGGATATTGCCTTCAAGGATATCATAGGCAAATGCATCATTATTTATATGGATGACCTAACTGTCTTTTCAAAAAATAGAAGGGACCACATCTCTAATTTGTGCAAAGTGTTTCAAAGGTGCAGGGAATTCGATGTATCCCTAAATCCTAAAAAGTGTATTTTCAGAGTGACAGAAGGGAAATTGCTGGGACATGTCATATCTGAAAAGGGAATTACTATTGATCCAGAAAGAGTGGAGGCCATACTGAAGATTCAGCCACTTGCTAGCAAAAAAGAGATGAAGTTTTTCTTTGGCAAGATCAACTTCGTCAGGAAATTCATTACTAGATTTGCTGAAATTGTTAAACCACTGAATGCTATGTTGAAGCAAGACACTAAGTTCAAATGGACTATGGAAGCAAAGGAGGCATTTGCAGAAATCAAAAGAGCCATTGTTGATGCTCCAGTATTGGCAAGTCCTAATTACAGTAAGCCCTTTTACATCTATTCATTTGCCTCAGACCATTCATGTGCGGGAATGTTGACTCAAAAGTCTGATGAGGGAAATGAGCATCCCATTGCTTTTATAAGTGCACCATTAAAAGATGTTGAATTGAAATATCTGAGTGTGGAAAAGCAGGCATACACCTTGGTTAGAGCAGTGAAGAAATTCATACATTATATCCTCAGGAATAAGGTCTATGCAATTGTCCTAGATCCTGCAGTCAAGTTACTTTTGATGCGGAATGAATTGGGTGAGCGTAGAGCTAAGTGGATGACAATGTTACAAGAGTACGATATTGAGATCCAACCCATGAAGTTGGTAAGAGGACAAGGACTTACTCAAACTATGGCTGAAATGGGGATTGAACTGACTATTCAGAATTATAACATTGAGGAGGTTTCCACAGGTGGTTGGTACGATGACATAGTTTATTACTTGCTAAACCAACGATCTCCAGGTCATCCTAATGTTGTTCAGAGGAGAGCTCTGCAATTAAAGAGTGATGGTTTCATGCTAAAGGGAGCTATTCTGTACAAGAAAAATCATAAAGGTATTTATTTAAGGTGCCTTAGGAAACAGGAAGTTGAAAGGGTGATGAACGAATTTCATAAAAAGTATGGCATTGGCCATGGTTCTACAATTGCCACAGCAAATCAGATTTTGAGGGCAGAGTATTATTGGCCCACATTGTTCAAAAACGTTCACCATAATGTCAGGACCTATCACACTTGCTAGACCGCAGCAACAAGGGAAAAGTATGTGGCACTCTCACTTCAACCGGTTACTGAAGTAAGACCTTTTGCTCAATGGGGTATGGACTTTATAGGCCCTATCAACCCATCGTCTTCTGCGGACCACAGGTATATTTTAACCATTACTGATTATTTCACAAGGAGGACTGAGGCTTTTGCTTGCAGGCAATGTACATCTGAGGTATTGATTGATTTCCTAGAATATGCTATTATGAATCAATTTGGGCATCCTATTTCTGTTGTCTGTGATAATGGTCCTGCTTTCGCATCTTTAAAATTTTCAAACTGGGCTTTTGATCATGGCATTATTATAAAGTTTGCATCCAACTACTACCCTCAGGGTAACGGCCTAGCAGAGTCCTCCAATAAGAACTTATTGGCTGTTATCCGTAAGCTGTTGGAGAGGAACCCAAAAGACTGGCACACCCAGCTTTGGTTTTCCCTTTGGGCAGATCGTACAAGGCCTAAGTCATCCATTGGAACATCTCCCTATTACTTAGTATATGGTCTAGAGCTAGTATTCCCTATTCAACTCAAGATCCCAACTTTGCAATTTATTAATAAGTTCTATGATGAAGGGGATAGAAGGGAGGCCAGGTTGATAGAGCTACTGCACCTTGAGGAGAAACAAGACAATGCCCTTGAGAACTTTGCCAAACATCAAGGGGTGGTTAAGAGGTGGTTTGACAGAAGGGCTAAGGTCAAAGCCTTTAGAATTTCTGACCTTGTGTTATACTAGGATAAACCTTATGATCGAAAAGGGGACCAAGGGAAGTTTTATAAACTGTGGCTTGGTCCATATCAGATTACTAAAATACTTGGAGATAATGCCTTCTGTCTGAAGACTCTCACAGGAGAAGATATTCCACTGCCTATCAATGGGTAGTATTTGAAATATTATTTCCAATTCTGAGCTGTTTTCAACTCCCTGCTTTGTATATAGTTAGTTTAGGTTGCTTTCTGTTGTTTTTTCTTGGTTAGAGTAGGTGTCCTTTCAATTTTTCCTATTTTGCTTTGGTTAGAGTGGGTTTGCTTTGGATTTTTTTTTTGGGTTTGTGTTGTTCTCGCTCTTGGTTCCTTCTCTTTCTAGGGATCCCTTGTTGCATTTGTATGACAGTGGTGACAAAGTGGGTGTGGTGTTCCTAGTATTTCTTTTATAAACTTTAATCACCTTTCTAGAACGTCATGGTATTAATTCTCTACCTAATGTAACTTATCCTTGTACTAAGACAAAGAGTCCCCTAGCTAGATTGAATAGGAATACATTAGGGTCTCACATTTTTGAATATTAAAAATACTTGAAGTTGCAGAAGGTCCTTATGAAGTTTGAACAGGTGAAAAATCCTTTTTCTGCTCTAGTGCCATTGTGGTTATCATCCTTGAGTGTGAACTTCATTGTTCACAGGTTGAAGTGAAAGCAGTGAAAAGACAAGCATATCAAAAAGAAAGAAATAATCTTGAAAATTAAAAAGTTTGAATTCAACTCATCAGGGGGATCTGGATATCTCTATCGGGGCTATGGACACCTGGCTGGTAGTAGAGTTATGTTCAAGAGGATCACAACGATAACCTCATCGGGGCTATGGATGCCTGACTGGCAGCGAGGCTCTATCCAGGTTACTTTTAGAGTATGAATCTTTATGTAGCTTGTTCAGACCAAGTTTGGTTCCTGTTGCAGCTAAGGGGAGGTAATGAATGCATATGCACACACTTCGACCCTGGTGTAGGAATTCTTGGGTGACTGGTGGGTTCTTTGGTTTAACCATAGGTGGTGACTAGGTGGATGAGTTGAAACCATAAGTTCTGGGTTCTTGATTCCAATTTATCATCAAAATGCTCTGGAGCATTTCCCCAGTAGAGTTGCCATTTGTTGTGCAGTTTTGCACACACGCCCCACATAGAGTGGGGACCCTCTTTTCATGATGTCTCTGTGACCTTTGGTTTTATTAGATTTTTCCTTTCAAGGTCTTGGGATGTTGGTCTTGCTGGTTTTGGTCTTGCCCTGAGGATTGAATTGATTAAACTTGGTTTTTAAGGGAAGTACAGGTTTTGCCTTGGGTCTGGGATTTTCAAGTTCACTCGGATTTTCCCGGGTCCTAGTTCTTCGCCTGTAAATATCATATTTTCTGAGGTCCAGGTTTCTACTTGGATCCAGGATTTTCTGGCTCTGACGGATTTTCCCGAACTTCGTTAGAGTCCCGAAGGGTGCGTTATCCACGAAATTCATGCTCACCTAGATTGTCCGTCTGGCTTGGTTTTTTCTGAAATTTTGTTTTGGGCTCGGGTTTCCGAATTTCCTCGATATGTATTTCCATTCATTAATGCTCGAAGTACGTCTTCTCTGGCACGAGTGCAAGTGGATTTAAGGCCTTTTGGCATTCTTTTGATTTCATTATTCATTTACTATTTGCTCTGGCGCCTAAGTTTGTTCTTCTTAAGCTTTGGTTGTTGGATTTGAGCTGCTTGTGTGTGGATTGCTTGAGCGCTTGTGTTGAGTATTTTCGTCGCTAGGGCACCCTATTTTGCAATGACTTCCTCAGGTTCGAGCTTCATTCAGAATTGACCCATGGTAAGTCGTTGTTGACTTCTCCTTTTTGTTTGCACTTTGATCGAATCTTTCGAGTTGTTGATTGGTGGTCCTTTTATCTCGGCCCTTGCTTGTTTCATGATTATATATTTGTTGAAGTAGGGTTTAACCTACCTTTTCATGGGTTTTATCACCCGCACTATGCATCCCTTCATTTATCAATTAAATGTCAGGTATACTCCTATGGCTAGGTGTTTTTGTTAGGGCCTTGCCTTGTTGGCACGTAGCCTGCTATATTTTGTGAAGGTTAGGGTTTCGGTATATTTGCCCGAATTTGTTAGGTTTGGTGGAGTTTTCGCGACTTTCATGTCTTGTGTTTAGCTCGACCCTGTTCATATCTTGTGAGATCCTGGTGTGCTTTAGCTTGATCATTTTGAGGGATAGTATTTGAAACTTCAAGCTTACCTTAGCTTTCATGGCAGAGGTCTGGTTATTGAATTTAGGGCATCATTGTTTCGTCATGGGGATCATTCATTTGAGAGTTTTGGGAATTTGAATTTAGGTACAATCAAAATCTAACTTATTGGGATTGATTCTATGTCCATTGGAATCCGAATAGGGAGGTTTGTATGATCATTCGATTAGTGGTTTGCGTGTTAAAAGATTGTCAGGTTTCTGAGGTGTCCACATAATTTCTGCACACCCGAATTTTCCCTGATTCTGCCATTTCCTCAAAGTATGATGAGTTCTAGAATTTCAATCTGCCCACAAAAATTTGACCTGTCCAGATTTTTCTGATTTTCTGCCTGGTTCCACTTCTTTTTTATTTTTGATATTGGGGGTAATGAATTAAATGTTAAATGATGATTTCTTATTGCTAATGAATGAATTTCATGATAGTCACACAACTCTTTTGTCTGTATTAATGATTTATTTGATAAATGATGTCTTGGCAGCAGGAGTCCATTTGGGTCAGATTTCTCTGAATTCCACCCCGACTGGATTTTCCCGAATTACTTCATTTTCCCGAATTACTTCATTTTTCTGGATTTTCAAGATTAATGATTAGTGATGGATCTTAATTATTTTATGTGGTTTCCAAGCTAACCTATGATTGAAATATGGATGATAATTGGATGCTCATGAGGCTCTTTTGTGAATGCAGGCTGAATCAAGCAAAGCAGCAGTGGGAAAGTCCAAAGGTGATACCGAGGGGTCCTTAGTTACAGATAATGAAAGTTTGAGGTTGGATACGAAGAGTCAGTTGCCGAATACTAAGATAGCTTCAGTTTGGTCTGAGGTCTCCAACACCAATGTAGGAGCATGGAGGTATGAAGAGTTCAAGTAAAGGACAGCTCAGAAAGATCTATCAGCCCTGACCAAGGGAATGATGAAGTCCAGACTAGTCCATGTAGTAGGATTCCCTCCTACGATTCAGTGCTATGAATTGATATTGGAGTGTGCCTGGCAATATGACTTTGATACGCAGAGGGTCATTAGCACTAAAAAAAGAGTCTTGGCAAACTTCAATCCAGTTTCTATTGCCCAGGCATTTGATATGCCAGACTTACCATGTGTGTGTGCCTTGGACATGGAATTAGCTAGGACTTACTATGAGGATGAGCCTACTAAATCCCAACAGATGATCAATTCCGAGTTGGAGAAGCCGAAGTCTCATTTTTCCAAGTTTCCCAAGCAGTTACACAGGATCAAGTTCAGACAAGACATATATGATGCAATCACACTGTTAAGCAGGGTGGCTAGCTTAAAGAGTGCTGGGGCATTGGAGAATTGGATGGTGCATGATATTAACAAGATTGAGCAAGGTATTAATTACCACTGGGTAGGGCTTATTAGTGCAATGGTTGACAGCCAGCTAAGAGATGTGTTGGAGATAAAGAAATTCACCATGTCATCTTATGTGATATATGTGTTGGCCAAATTTTACCCATACAGCGGTTTGAATCCAAAGGGAACATTTGGATAGGATATCGTCTATGAAATATACCCCGAATTGCACCTAGGAAATTAGAATTATAGAAGAGAAAATGATGCATTCACAATGCATATTACTAGGTTGCTCCAGAATGCAGAGCATGTGAGAATATCTAATGGAGCTAAGGAGCTAATCAGAAAATATGGAGCTTAGTTTATACAATTCCCCACCTTCTCCTATATTAGAATTGACGGATTTCAAATTGCTCCATACAGATTGCCAAGATATCCTACTGACCACATTGTGCTATTGGAGGTTACGAGGCAAATATGTGACTTTGATGCTATTGTTAAAAAAATAAAGCATAAGACAAGTTTTGGTGGAGATTTCCCTTTGAAAATTGGTATAAGTGAGGTTTTCCCTTCAATCAAATCAGCTCATGCATCAGGAGAGGAATTGAGTGCTTTTGGTTTCTCTTTCCATTCTAAGAGGACAAATTTTGACATCACTAGAGAAGCGCAGAAGAAGGCAACTAAAGAATATCACCACAAGGATGATCTAGAGGATTACTGGGCAAACATCAAGGATGACTTTGAGGTAAGAAAGAAAAGGTATTCTAGGCTTCCTGTTCATGTAATCAGAATGTACAATGTTAAGTTAATCCCTGATCAGTTAGAGGACGACGGGAATCTGGTCCAAGATCATGCATATGAATTAGTCAAGGACAGATCCATTGGGGAGATAAATTGGTCAAAAAATGAGATAACTGAGCTGGAAGAATTAATGGCTCCTATCATGAAATTTACCAAGTCATGGTTGAAGCACAAAGTATGGGAATTGGAAAGGGAGAAGGTACCTTGTACCTTTAATTTAATGGGAAATTTGAATGCTAATTCCACCTCAGAGGAATCCAGTGAGGATGATTCCAAAGTAAAAACTAAAGTAAGCTCACCTTTTAAGATCAAAATCAGAGGCCCTAAGGAAAGTGAGCTAGAACAGAAAAGGAAACCTAAGGGAAAGAAGAGAAGCCGAACTTTGAAAATAGGTAAGTCTACAAAAGAGGAGGAACTTGAGAAAGCAGAGAAAGAAGATACTCCTCCAGATCCAAAAAGGACAAGGACAACTAGGGCTTCAAAGAAGAAAGATCAAGAAACTTCCAAGGATAAGCAAAATCCTCTTGTGGTTTATGTGGAGATCTTAGGAGAAAAACCCCAGGTTTATTCGAGGAGGTCAAGGACTCCATCTCCCAAATAGACTATGCAAAATATGGATCCTCTTCCAATGGCACCGGCTATGGAGCAATAGAAGGCTACTTCTCCTTCATTGAGTATACCTGAGCAGACAACTCATGAAGAGCATGAGACCAGCGGGGAGGCAGAACCATTCAAGGAAGGAGAACTCTTTGGTGCAGCAGCTGAGCTTGAGCTTGAAGGTGTGGAAATGCACCCTTCTCCATTGGTACAGTATGAGGATTCTCCTACGAGCAACAAAGATAACAGATCCCCTAAGAAGGAGGATGTCCCTGTTAAGACCCCATCACCCCTACAAGAAGAAGAACCCGAGTTGGGTAATCAAGGTGATCAGTCTCCTAAAAAGGAAAAGGATGAGACAGTCGAACAACATGAAGAGGTCAAGAAAGATGAAGTTCGGGTGGATCCTACTGTCTCAGATTGGTTAGATAAAGAGATTAGAAGGAAACAGGTCATTGTTGAGGACACTCCTCTTGATTGGGATGAAATGTTGGCCAAGATTGGAAAAGGTAAGAAAAAGAAGATGGCCAAGGTAGTTTCGAAGATAGAAAGAGATGAAGCGAGTAATAGGGTTATTCATATTGCTACCCCTGCTGCTGATAAAAGTAAAGATGAGGTCACCGGAAAAGATTACAATGTATAGACTATCAATCTTTTACTCGCTTCTATGGAGATGGATATTGAAGAATACGAAGGGTCCAGTGTAGTGATAATTGGTAGATTAATGAAGGAAACACAATCGAAGCATGAGTTTAAAAGGGAGAATGAAAGGCTTAGGAAATGTCTAGAAGATTTGATGAAGCCTTTGCAATCTCTTCACCCATCCTCTTTTGCTACTACTGTTTTCTTGCCTAAGGAGACTATTTCTGAAATAGAAAAGATGAAAGCTTCTACTCAGACTACAGTAGATTGGTTGAAGGATGTACAAGTTAAAGGAGATGATGCAATAAAGGAAATCCTTTCAACTGGAAAGGATGCAATAAGAGCTAAGGATTTATTAGAGGATGTTTATCTCAGGATAAGGAGGATATTGATCTTTTATTGCAGAAAACTAAAGTATTCATGGAGTATGGTAAGGATTAGTTGGTTGTAGATGGAATTCTTTCTTCATCTAGAGTTAATGAGCCTTGGGAATGGTTCGAGGCCTTCCAAATTTGATAGAAAGCCATCAGGAAGATCCATAAGAAAAAGAAGCAGATGGATGGTGATCTAACTAGTGTTTATGATGGATGCATCGACATTTTTGAAATAATGACTAGTAGGAGGAAGATTGCTCCTAAGTACTTGAGCTTAGAACAATTAAGGGAATGGTGGCATGATTTCTATGCCCCTAATTTTGAAAATGTTTTAACAGGGTGCCAATTGGATGATGCGGCAACTTACTTGGCTATGATGGATAAGTACCAGGCATATAAAGGTGATTGGGATACAACGGTCAGGGGGTCAAAGGAAGAAATTGAATCAATTAAATGTCGGCTCAAGATCCTACCTTTGCCACTTGTTGCTGAGTTGGATAGGGTGTTTTTGAAGGTTCATGAATCGTTGGATCAAAACAAGGATAAGGGAGGCAGTAGTTAATGCCAATTTTGAGATTTGTGCTTCCCTATTATTATAGGGCATGTGTTGATCCAGGTTGTATTGAGGAATGTGTTTTGGGAAACCTTGATGATGTATCGGCATTTATTGTGTGCCTTATTTTGAAATTCTTGAGGCCAACTTGTTTTGGCTATTTTTATTTTTTGTAAATGTTTGGCTGGGCCGACATGTTTGAAGATTCTCTATTAATGGCATTCTTGCCTCATTTGTAAGGAGTTAGTTAGGGAGATAATAGAGATAAGCTTGATTAAGAAGGAGCTAGAGCATTCTGTAGTAGAGATAATAGTTAGTTCTTAAAGCAAATATTGTAACATAGAATAGTGGAATTGCTACTATATTTTAATGATCTAATACAATTGAAGGCATTGTGGTTACTCTGGTGAACTCTTTTGTGTTAGTTTATCTTGCATGGTTCCTGTTGTTCCATCTTTGAAATTGCCTAAAGATCTAAGATTTAGTGTTAGGTTTAGAATTAGATTAGTTTGGTGAATAATGTTCATGATTTCATACTTGGAATGTTTGTAGCAATCTTTGGTCTATACTCCTAGTAACTATCTAATTATAGTAGACTGGTGAAGTCAACCTGGACCATACATCTATTTGTGCTTAGTTCGATTATGGATGAATGTCTATGATTTGAAAATCTGTATGCCTTAGAAGATTGCACTGTTCTTGTGATATTGCATTGTGGGTTAAGCAAGAATTGGTTATTTGAGATTGGTCCATTCCAGATATCTATCATTTGCATTGTTCATCCTAGAAATAGTTTAGATCTCATTATATCTTTTGCACCCTCATCTTTTGTCATTTCTTTATTATTTAGTTAGATTTATGATCTAAGATCATTATAGTGCAAGATTTGATAAATTAGAAAGATACAGTTTGCTTGTAGTAAGGTCCGATTGTGATTACCAGCATTCTCACATATTATCTGAGTTGTTTATGCATTGTCATGACCTGACACCCGAGAGACCTTGGGGTGATTTTTAGTAATTTATTGTTGAATATTATCTTTCAAGAGAGATAGAATAGTATTTTCTGTCTAAGTTATTGTTGTGCAGAAAACACCATCAACACCTACCTTGAATTTAATTTTAGGAGTTTTGTATCAAAATTCTCAATTTGTTCTAGGTTCAACTAGTAGTAATCCAATTTTCTTATTTCCTCTTCCATTCTAGAATCACCCCACACATCCTCAATTATATGCAAATGGGTGTAAAATTTCTTGATTTTGTCTTTCATTCCCTTGTAATCAAAATTTAGCCTCTTTTTGAAAGTTTTCAAGGTGACCAATTACAAATTAGATTCTACAACCTTAGCTTTTAGGGATGCTATGATGGAATATATACCAATAGAAAGAGGAAACTTAAAACTTGGCATATGAGATTTTGTCTGCTTATTGTGAACAACCATTATTTGCTCGCAAAGCTCCATAAGGATGATTTTGTCACTTGGGTATCTGGGAGCACGTAAGGATAACCCGTAAAAGAACCAACTCTTAGGTAAGTGAATTTGGGAAATTGCAAATACAAGAAACTACATCTATTGACTACGACCCAAGATTCATTTGTAGCCCTTTTGGCCTCCAATTCCTTGTCAAACATAGAAAAGTGGAAAATAAGGCATCGTTGACCCTTCAAAAATGATGAATACTTTTATTCACGGTCAATTGAGGATAGTATTGATACACTGGAATATGCCTTTTGTCACCTTCTGATGATAGACCTGGAAAGATTCTCATGGATGCAACAACATATACCAAATAGGAGGTCATATAGAATTTCAAAGATGTAGACACTTTGACCGATTGTTCATGAATAGCATCATTGATTTGTTGTTCCCAATAAATTTATTGCTTCCTCTCCTTGATGACATGAATATATAAAAACATTCAATCTTGAAAATTAGAGGGATTAGGAAAACCTTTAACTCTACTAAGAAGGGAAATTAAATCATTAATTTCCTCAACAAAATCACTCCTAGGAAAAAAAATTTGCCATCTTGAAATTCTTGGTCGTGGAATCTTCAACCATCTTGCGTTGATTGTCTTTTTACAATTATCTAGATCTTGGTCATAATGTGCCCGAGCCTTCTCAATTGTGAGATTTAAATTTCTAGAAATGCTCAAACACTAAAAGATTAGATCAAATAACTCTACATCAAGCGTGATCACCACATTCCCATTAGAATCTTTGACACTTCTATCTTCTTTGTTATAGTCGGTAGCCATTGCAAGTACAAACTCAAGATTGTGTGTGGCAACTGGGAATTAGGACACTAATTGAATGTTACTTTCAACTATGTATCTCATCCCTTCAGTTAAAGGTTGCTTCTTGGTTTTCTCTACAAACTCAAACATATCCACATGTCCTATCTCAATATCCATAATTTCATCAATGTTGTGAGACACCAACGTCATTGAGAAAACCCCCTAATACTTATACTTCATGGCTTTAGCTTTGCTTGGAGAAGGATTAGACATTGATGGAGTTACATTTTTTCAAAGTGAAACTACAAAAAGAAGGTAAAATCTCCCAATATTATAGAAAAATAGGGCTACATGTGTTGGGAAAATTTTGAGCTATTGCATTGGCTTGAAGGGTTCATGCGCAAAAGTGCTAAAAAACTGAGTAGGTGCAAGTGAATTGGAAATTTGGATGCAATAGCAGAAAAAAATTGAGTGTTAGCATGAAAATATGCATTTTGGTGTAATGGTGCTAAATTTTAACACTTTTGTAGGTGCTTTATTGATTTGGGTGTAAAGGCAGAGAAATTTTGAGCCTTTACAAGTGTTTTTAACTTTTTGTGCAATTGTGCTAAATTTTAGCACTCCTACACAATGGTAGAACAAAAAAATGGAACGACGGAGAAATTCTTCATCCTTAGATAGGGTAAAATACACTAAGTGCAAGGTCAAAAAAAAATTTCAACCCTACATGAGGTAAGACTGACTAAGTGTTCAAGCATGGAAAAACTCTGCTCTTACACTTTTGCATCTAAGTGTTAATGTAAAAGCGATAAAAAAATTTTCCCCTGCACTTAGGAAAAAAAGTGAAGTATGTGTCAATCGAGGTTTAAACCCTAACCTACACATGATGCTTATGTGTAGTGATAAATTTTACTGTTCTTGCATATAAGGTTGGGTTGGTAAGGTTTTACATTATGCATCGGTGAACTTGTTTCAACATGTAATGGTGGTGAATTTCCACAACCTTACATGTATACAAAGTGTATTGTGTGCAATGTTGTAAAAAATCCATGACACTACATGTTAAAAGCACAATAAAAATATATAAGGCTTGGTAATCGTACATGTATAGAGGAAAAAATATGAAGATAGTATTCATGTGATGGAGGGTTTGAACCCCACACTACATAATGAGAGCTTTAGAAGGTTTTTTGTGAACGTTAGGTTTTAAACCTTGATGTGTATTTTTGATGTAATGTGTTCACGTAATGTGAGATTTGAACCCCAAAATATAGGGCAGAAACACTGGATATCGGTATGAGTGCAAAAAAAAGTTATTTCACCCATGCTACACAACATTAAACAAAGGATTTTCCAAACCCGAATTCCAAATAAATTGGTTTTATTTTATAGGGATGGATACATAACTTAGGGTTTGAAAATAATGAAAACAATATCAAAATATTTGCAATGAAAACATAGTTTTCATTATCCCTAAGTAATTAGAACAAAGACATAAATATACAAGAAAAACCCTAATCACAAAAAACTATAGGAACATATATCATACATGAATAACCCAAAACTAAAAATATAGAAATGTAGGATGGGTTGAATAACTGACCTCAATCATAAATTGAGGATGAAAAATCCACCAAACTTGCAAGGAAAATAACCACAGCATAGAGGAATGACCACAACAAGGGTAGGAGGTGTGCAACAACTTGAAAATAAGAAAATAATAAAGACACATTAAAGCCTCAATAAATGTCACTTGTGTGAGACTATAGATGTAGCAACACAAAAAGTTAGTGCTTATACAAGTTCAGTTTCAACTTTGCAAAAGACATGTAGGGGCATTGAATTTCAACAATCTTACATGTATTATATTTTTTTTTTGTATCAAGTATGCAAGGGTGTTGAAATTTAGTGCTCCTGCATATAAAAAAAAAAAACTAACTCCAAAAATCTAAACTTGTAACTTTTTTCCTTTTTGAAATTTTGAAAAGCAAAAAGGGGAAAACACTCAAAATAACTTTTCAAGGCTCAGGACCACACATGATGACAAGTTAGATTTACCTCATTTTGTATGCTCATAGTACATATGCTATGAAATAAAAAAAAAATTGTAGGGGTTATCCCATGAATTGAGTGCAACTAAATTTTAGGATAACAAGACTAACAAATCAATTTCCACCAATTATTCAAATCCCATTGATTAATATATTAATTTTCATTGATTATTCCAATCCCACTAATTAATAAAACATTTTCTATGGATTATCCAATCAATTCCCTTGATTGGATCAATCAGGCCAATTAACTATTCAATCTATTTCCTCTCAATGAACCTCAACCATTGATCAGGATCTTTCACCTTTTGATCTAGATCATTCATCTAAAACAAGCATTAATATAAAAGAAAGCCTTGTTGCACATTCATGGCTAACTAGAAATTCTCAATACTGGGCATCCTTTATCATTCAACAACATTTGAAGCTTGAAGCAACATTGAGCATACAAAATCTGAGAGCAAAAGCAAGTATACAAATGGAGAGAAATAATGAAGGTGATCAAAGATAACATAGAAAGGAATGTAAAATTTTATTAGTTTTTTATCTTCTATGTTTCATTTATTCTTCACTGATGGATTGATTTGAGTTAATTTGGATTTACAGTTTAGTGGTTATTATGATTTATTCATGTTTCATGTTTATTATAAACTCAATTTCTGAACTTACAGATATTATTGTCATCGAGGAAGGTATTGAGTGGGCATGGGCTTCATATCAAGGTATCATAGTATGACGCTTGAATTTGAGAAAAATTTCAATTACATCAAATATCCTTTCATTCTAGTGCTGCTCAAAGATCTTAGATTTTATTTTCCTTTAGACAATCAACACCCTATATGCAAGATGCTTAAACTTCCTCTTGATGAATAAGAGAGTCTTAGAGAATTTTAGGTTCTTTTTCTCTATTTGAGAAGTGTACATTGGATTTGTCTTTTTTTTTTCTTTTGGTAGAAGTTTTTGGTTATCTATTGGCTCATAAATCTTTTCTCTAGGCATAGTTAAGGGCATTTCTCTTCCCTTCCATCCAAAAACTAGATATTTTATTAATGAATCCTTTCTCATGCTAGCATAAATCCAAGAGTCCTTTAACAAAGCCATGCCTTGTCTTAACTGTTGGAAGAATGGAGAAGATTAGTCTATATGTTGTCATTGATGTCACCATGCTGTTTATGGTATTAGATTGGCCTAGTACCCTAAACCAATGTGCAAAACAAGTTTACTTCCTCTAGTGGTAGATCCGGTATTTTGGTTCGCATACTCCCTTTGGCAATCATTGGTGTTTAATATTTTGAGAAGTGGCATATGATCACCTGAAGCACATATATGATTGGTTGGTGTATCGGCATCAACTTTGGTGATTGCATTTCATTATTAGGTTAATCATGGCCAACCTAAAAATCAGTTAACAAATTAACATGTACTGCAGATATATGTGAGACCTGTCTTTGGTCCATGTTGACATATTGTAGCATATTATACACTTGGATTACATTTGGAGAAGCATTTCATGAAGTTGATAGTTATCTTTTTGAATTGCATCCAATTAGGCCAACCTAATTGATGCTTGTAGATAGATCGAGTATATATATGTTGAACATTTTTTGAAAATGGTGTGTGTAATTGATGAAGTAGTAGTGAATGCAAAAGTGAAGAAGAGTGAAAATGATGAAGTGTGTTAAGTCAGTCTATTGAGCATCAACGAAACTGCATCAACACTTGTTAGGTGCATCTTTTTAGTTCATTTTAGTTGTGAAGCCCAATTTTGTTTTGTAAATATTTTTGTAGGTAGTGAGCCTCCTTGTAAGCAGCGAGCTTTTGTATCTGGACAATGAGTCCTTTCAAGGCAATGAGCCCTTGGCAGTGAGCCTTATATATTTGGTTTTGCTATTACTTTATATTGTGAGCTAATCTTCACCATGGTTTTTCCCTCATTGGGTTTTCCATGTAAAATCTGGTGTTCATTGTGTTGATTTTTCTTTCTATTATCTGCATTTCATGTTCACACTTAATAACATAATGATGCAATTGTGAAGTTGATAGGTGCTTAAAGTTTTGAGTTTGAATTTGGTGACAACTGATTCACCCCACCTCTCAATTGTCTTGTGCAATTCAACTAACAATTTTTTCTTGGCCTATGGTTTTAGCCTTCAATGACATAAAACTTAATGAACTACAAAAATAATACCTCTCCCTTACAATTTTGATTGAAGCATTTCCATTGGAAATGGATTGATAAATGTGAGATGTCTATGTTTCTAGGCATCCCCTACGCATTGGAAATTTTTCTATTCAAAGTGTTGAGGAAAAAAAAAACTTCTAGAATTCTATGCCTCTCTATTTTCTTAGGAATAATTTAAAACTCACCAAGGTTCTTGCAACCATAAATGTATTATTCTTCCTTTTGTGCCCCATATGTATTTTTCCATTTGCTAACATTCTCAAGGCATCCATGCAACCACTTGGAAAACTTGTTTTGTAACTCAAGATAAGGTTTGTACAAATATTATTGATATTCATAAACAAATGCAAGCACTTGTGCTAAGTGGGTCATTAAAGAAATCAAAGGCAATAAGGCCTATAAAATTCTTCTCTAGCACTACATCAAGGAAGACTTGATTTGTGACAAGAAATTTTAGAAGGGTATTAGTTTTTATTACATTCTCATTACTTCTACTCTAATAAATAATAAGGCTTCTTCTGCTAGTCAAAGCATTTGGGAAGATTTTGAAATTTCCAAGTCATTTCTTAAGTGGGTTGGTGATGGCTTTAGGACAAGTTTTTTCCTCAATTTTTAAAACATTTGGTGGTCCTTCATCATAAATTCATCTATCTTATTAGTGGCTAAGACCATTGGGATCAAATCTATATGTCTTTAGAAAGGAATTTACACCATATAAGATCTTGTCTCTTCTAGAGATTGGAATCTTTGGCAACATTGAAACAAGGTTATCGACTTGCTTGCATTAATTTTCCTTATATTCAACACTTTTAGAAGCTCATTCTTGATGACATGTCGCACAAGCTCAAGTTTCAACCCTTCACATGCTTGGGTGAAATATTATCACTACAATCATCATTTATCCTTTAGGAATCACACACTTACATGCTCTATTATATTCCCAATCCACTCTAGTGATTTCCAAGCTCAATCTACAATGGTTCTGCATTCTTCCACCCACACTTAGCTTTTTTCAATTGTAGAAAATTTGTAAATCCATATTAGAGTCTAAGATATTTTTCTTTTGGTGGTGGTTATATTACAAGGGCTTTTCCCCTTTTCAACAACTCCACCATCTTGGTCTTTCTCAACTTAGATGTTTAGCTTGTCGTCAAATTGATTTGTTTGAGCATTCTTTTAGGTCTTTCCCTCTAATTTAGTCTACATGATATTATATTCATAGAAAACTCCCCTTTCATCATAAATATTTTTCTAGAGTTATTATCTTTGGAACTACAAATTCCTAGCCTACTTAGATTGCTAGACATTTTGGCACTTTTTAGATCAATTATTATTTTTCAACTATGGAAATCTAGAAATAATCCTATATCTTCTCATGAGCTTATTGGTTACAAATTTTCATTAACAAAGAATTCCAATGTGGTTTCCTATATTTATTTTAAAATTCAAGCTTAGGTTGAGAAGGTGGTGTCAAAATTCTAATATATACATGAGTTGTTTAACCACTGTGAGAGCATTATGTACATTGTGAATTACGTTCCACTAGATGGTATTGGTCACAACACACCTCCTATTTTTTACAAGATAAAGCACATTTTCTCCCACTATTGTGACCAATTCTCACCACTACTAGTGTAAGTGGATGGTATGCCTCCCATTGAGGGAAGGCATCTAGTTCCAAGTAGGCTATGGTTTTAAATTCACCTTCATCTATGTTTGCAAATTTGGAATATATCACCTATAATCAATTTTCCACCAAAATAGTGTTTTGGTCCCCCTTGTTATGCATGATAAGTTGGCATCACAAGATGTCTTTCGGTGGCTCCAAATGTGCCATATGAGCATGCTAAATGAGGTGCCCTTACTTGGTGTTGTAGCATGTTGCTAGTGTTTAGTTATTTTATTTTGTTATAGACTTTTGTGAACATGCATTTTTTGGGTCATAAATATGAACTAGCTATTTGTTACTGTAAGACTTCTAAAACAATGTTCTTACAAATTTTATGCATGATAAGAAATATCAAAATTGTTTCCAATATATTATATGAATATACCTTGAATGTTTACCTATGTATGGAGTCAAAATTCAAATAAATATAGAGAAATAATAGTTTTCAAGAAATATTAACTATATATAGATGTAATCTATGCTAATCTAATAGATGTATAAACATAACAAACAACTAACCTAGGTTAATAATGGACAATTGTGGGAATATGTAATTTTAAATTAAATGTCAATTTAGGAAAGTAATGAGAGGAGGACAAGGTTCTCAACTTTATGATTAAAGAATTTGATGATTCTAACATGACATTGACTATCTTTGATCTGGAAATGGTGCCTCTTTGTTAGTGTAATGCCTCTAATTTTAGTAGGACTTGTTGTACCTTAGGTTGATTTTGTGCATCTAGGTCTTTTTTTCATACATATTTTTTTCCTCTACTACATAGATTTGATCCCACTCAATATGTGCCCTTATTCTTTGGCTTTCTTTTTTCACCTCTATATGCTCTTTCCTATGCTCTACTATAAAGACCAATGATATTTATAAATACCATTAGAATATTTTTATGTCATTAGGGAGCATTTTATCCAATTTCAACCTTCAAAAAACATTTAGATATTAAAAATAACAAGCTTCAATAGTGTGAATACTCAAGATGAATATGCAAACTTAAATTCATTTTAATACACCAATTCCAAATTTTCTTCTATGAATTACTCCTTAGGGGGTACGTGTAGGATCATCATGGAAAAAAAAGGCCCTTAAGTGGCAATGAAAATTCAAAAAAATCAGAGTTAGGCAACTTGACATAAAAATTTGAATAAGTTATCTATATTATTTCAAAAATATGCAAGAATACAATATGTGGCAAATTGAATGTAGTTTCTAAACTACTAGGTTTATTTTTTTTTAAATCTATTTGGTGAAAATTTGAAATTTCAATGCAGTAGTACTTAAATTTTAGGGAAAAAATAAGAAGTGTTTGTTTGACCACCCTAAT
The DNA here is from genome assembly GCA_007258455.2 of Sequoia sempervirens. Lineage (NCBI taxonomy): Eukaryota > Viridiplantae > Streptophyta > Pinopsida > Cupressales > Cupressaceae > Sequoia > Sequoia sempervirens. Next base: position 565,486,094 of record VDFB02000003.1, on the reverse strand, counting down.
CACAATAAAATGATAATATTTTTTTAATAAGATTTTAGATATAAGTAGAGGACTCATGTCCAAATGTGAAACATATTTTTTGTAATTTTTTTCCAAGTAAATAATTAATTATTAATTTTTTATTACAACTTTTAAAAAATATAAAAACTTGTATGTCTAACCACCTTAACTTGGTCAAAACTTCATGAAATTCAATTTTTTTTTAATCCTCTAGTATGCAAAGCATAGAATGTGATGCATGTTTTGGATTCAAAAAATGTGATACTATTTGAAAGCTATCAATATTTTTCAATCAACCTATCAATAAGTACTTTAGTCGTAATTCTAATAGAAAATGAATAATAATTATTTATTAAATTCAAAGTAAATCATAATTTATATTGGTGGAAAGCCGAGAATCTCCTTTACAAACTCTTTTTGTTTCATTAATTTTGGCTAAAAAAAATGTGTCAGCCACATGGGCAAAGTCTCAAAAAGCAAGGTAAACTGTTAAACACGGTTTTTGTGTTGACTTTTTAGGATTGGCATGTCCTAGCCAAATTCCAAAGCAGGCCTAAGGCTAATCCCTAGGTAGTAAAGTTTGTGTCAGAAATATTGGATATCTGATTCAAATCGAATATCCGATTTGTTTTATATATGATTTAAAAAAATGTTATACACTTTATAATATATGATTTAAAAAATACAATAAATAGTTTATTTTAATATATGTACTTTAGAATATACAATATAGTATATAATTTAATATATAATATAAAATTTATGATAATCTCTTATGAAATTATATAATATATAAAATATTATATTATTATGTATAATATTTAAATAAAATTTCTATATTTTAGTTAATGTATGTATATATATATAAATTACTAATATATAAAATATTATATAACTAATTAATATTACTAATAAATAAAATATTTAAATATT
>VDFB02000003.1:565430513-565484451 GCA_007258455.2 Sequoia sempervirens | reverse complement strand
CTCCCCTTCTCCCTCTCTTCCCATCTTCCTCCCCCCCTCCTAATTCTATCTCTCTCTCTCTCTACCTTTTCCTCTCTCTCGCTTTCCCCTCTCTCTCTCCCCCCCCTCTCCCTCTTTGTCTCTCCATTTCCCTCTCTCTCACTCTCTCCCTCTCTCTCTCTCTCTCTTTCCCACCCTCCACCTCCTAATTACTCTTGGGTCTATGTGTGCAAAAATTGAATATTCAATTTTTATCGGATATCCAATTTGTAGTACTTTGGCTTGGGCATTGCTATGGAGCAATGTACTAACACCCAATCCAAAAAAATTCAACTCAAGATTTTTGCATTTTTTGGCAAGTACAAAATGCTACTTTTTTCATATTGCCACTTTTTGGCCCATCATGATCCTGCACATACCCTAGGATGAGAGAGGATATTAAAATGTGAGGGAATGTGAAATGGATGAAAATTAATGTCTTTAAATACAAGTAGATAAAATCAAATTACACAAATTTGTGTTTAGTTAGATCACAATGACTAGTAGAATGGACAAGAGTTACCTGAATTTAAATTTGAATTTTGAACTTTAGGAGCCAAACCCATAGGTACAAGATCACCTCACATGTGTAGAAATGATCAAAAACATAGAAATGGTCTTAAATCAAATTGTATTCCACCATTGTATGTCACTTTCAAGGTCTCAAACAAAAAGATTAATGAAGTACAATATTAACAAAAGGGGTTGTCTCTCAAATTTATGAATGCTACATCACAAGGAGAAATTACATATACACCAAAATCCCCTCCAAGGAAAAATGTAGATGAAATACTTGTATAACAACTTGAATATTCACCAAGGCCACAAGATTTTGCACAAAATCCCCCAAACCAAGAACTTATAGATAGGATCAACAAGGCATACCAAGATCATTTCTTATTATAATTAATCCAAAATGTGGCTAAAATTCCACCAAATTTTGACATAACACAACTCATATCTACAACAAATAAAAAATCTACCAACCACTTACAAAACCTATAGGGATCACATCCCCTTAACCTATCATTTAGCCTTAACTATCCTAATGCACAAAAATTACAACAATCCATTCCCATTTCATAACCAACTCAAATCAATTCTTTCGCACAACTTAGAGTTAACATAGTATGAAGAGCAATTAAATCTAGTATAAACCATTATACACCCCCACCGACCTCTAAATCTATCCATAAATTTTGTTTAACCACTTTATGCATTTAACCCATTGATCAATATCATATTACAAACATCTAAACTACTGTAATGCCCATATTTTCTACCAAAAATAGTTAGGACAAAACACAATTTTCAAATTCAACCACAAACACTAGCATAAATCCCAAAGACTGCCTCCTATACATGCACTTCATGAAAGCATAACAAAAAATTTCCAATCTTTTTTAATAAGAACTCAAACATCTACACAATTGTTTTGACGATCATTGTTGAGTTTCAAATGGAGATATGAAATCCACATCACCAAGGTAGGATTGATTAGTTCCACCAACTCATCAATAATCACAGACTTAGTTCAAGTCACAAGTTATGCAAATAAAATATATCAATAGTAACTTTAAATAATAATAAGAGAACAAGCCTAGGGGCCAAATCTAATTCCTCGAGGGGATCATCTCTAATGACCTTGCCTACGTATGCATTTTGTAGAGGTACCATAGTTTGAAAACTAGAATTCAACCATCTCCCGCATGGTTGGATAACAAGGGATATAAACAATAGGTTACAAAGATGGTGCAAGTGCACCCAAGCACATGAAGGCTTCAAAAATAGGACAATATGTCAAGTAGTGATGTTACAACATTTTTGTCTTAGATATAGTCTGTTTTCAATCAATAAGGTCTAATAATACCATTCAATATGTATTAGGATGATTTATGGGTCAATTGGGTAAAGGAGTCAAAAGTTGCAAAAAGAAGTAAAATTGCAAATTACCCCAAAGTTGCAAAATGCTCTATTTTAGGATTTTCAAGGTCAAAGGTAGTTAAATGTTTGTAATTTAATTTTAGTGGTTTTTTGGTGTGCATGATGTGCAATAAGGTCATTTTCAGACCATTCAAGGTTGTTTGCAGGTCCATTTTGTCAGTTTTGTCTAGTTGCTAAAAATAGTGTGAAACTTGGCAATTTTGCATGAAAAAAGGAGATTAAATGCTCCTCCATTCGAATATATGCTTGTAATTGATGTAATAAGGTGGGAAACATGTTAAAAATTATTTTTAGTTATTTTTAATGGAGAGAGATTCAATAATATTGAAATTTGTTTGCTCAAAGCTTTGTTTTGCACTAAAAATTCTAAATTTTCCATAAAAATCAACACTTTTTCAATACTGTACAAAGTCGTATAGCTCCTATTTGCTCAAAGGACATTGGGATATTGTGGTTTAATGATATAAGGTTGATTTGAATTCATTATTTATCATTTTCATCACTTTCAAAGCTTTTAAGTGCTAGTTTTCTTCTTGGAGATCTAATTTCCTGAAATAAGGGTTTTAAGGCCTTCTTAATGAAAAAATGGCCATTCCATTTATTGTATGAACTGTAGCTCAATGGAATGGAAATGGTAGATTTTAATAGGTCTGAAAAATTTTCTTATTATTTTTTCAAGAGCTAGGAAGGCCTGAAGTGAGTTTATGTGTTGCCATGCATGGAAAAAATGAAGGGTTTTAAGTGAAAAATGGTGGTTTCAACATGCAAATGAGCATGAAACTTGGGGGAAGCAATATCTTAGATTAGATTAATATTTTTCAGGTCCTAATATACTTTTTTTATAATATTTTAGTGAGTGGGAAGGTTGGGAACATTGTTTTCCATAAAAACCCCATGAAACTTGCTTAAATTGAGGGTTTTTGGTTTTTGGATGTTAGTGAGTTGATCTTTTCTTAAAGGTTGAATATTTAGTGGTTTTTATGAGTTTTTAGTGCTAACCCAATGAAAAATAAGGTTTTGGAAGAGTTTAGGTATGAGTCTCTTTGTAAAATGGGCCTATTTTAGGGTCTAGGACAACAAAAAAGAGTGAGTTTGAAGTGTTTGTTCCAAAGGAACCTATTGTTGTCTTGAAGTATGTCATGGTTGGGTGAAATGGGTATCTGAAAGTGTCAATATTTGGGTAGTTGAGTGAGTTAAAGGTGTAAAAATTGGAGAAAAGGTATCTGCAGACCTACTAGAGGGTGATCCCACAAAGCTAGTTTACAATTTCTAGGAGATTTTGATTTTTGCTGAAATCACATATTTTTAGAAAATATAATGATTTAAGCCTTTAAAAGTTCCATTTAAATCATTCCAATTGAAGATGGTTTGATCAAACTACCTTAGATCAAATCTCCTTAGATAGAACCCCACTAGTTTTAAACCATACCTATAACAGAGTCTCCTTTACACCTATCAAAATGTTGATAAAAAACCAATTTTGATTTACCTTTTGGGGGATCAAATGAATTCATTTAAAATTTATTTTTTGTAAGTATGTAGTCCTTATTATAAGTTTCCCAAAAAGTATAATTTTAGATAGATTTAATTTTATTATTATATATATTTTTATTTCCTGTGAATGTAGGTTTTCACTGAAAATCAAGCTCTTTGTTTTGCACATGTGGAAAAATAAAAGATTATAATTTTTTTTTGAAAAATATGAGTGCACCATATATTGAAGTCCATGATCCAAAAAAAAAAAGAATTTTGATACATACAAAAAATGTTGTGTTATATAGTTCGCCTATGTCTGAATTGTAATTGGTTTGGCCTTGAAACTTGATTAAGGAAAAATTATTTAATAAAACACTATGAAACCAATTGGAAGCACTAGATAATATAGTTACAAATCTAAATTCGAAAAAAATAGAATTTTATCCTTCATGGAAAAAAAGTTGTGTTATACGGTGATCATCACTCCTTAAAAATGGTGTTTACTGAAAAAACTAGTTTTCAAAGGAGATGGAAAAAGAAGTGCAATATGATTCCAAAAAAATTGAAAAAAATATATTTAGAATCTAGAGAAAAAATGTCACAAATCACTAGTTTGCACCATCTTCAAATTCCTCACGATTTAGCTGCTATAGGTGCCCAAAAGTGAAGATGTAGTTAGAAAAAATTAGTTCAATGTCTAGTTTGGCAAAAAATTGTAAACTAGTATTGTGGGATCACCCTAGAAAGAGTAGTCAAATGTAGTGAATTGCACCCTAATTTGGGTTGTGAACTAAGTTGTTGTTTGAATCCTCTTTAGTACTGTTTAAATTGATCAAAACCTCTAAGCTCTTGCATCAAAAGATGGCTTAAAAACAACTTCAATCACAAACCACTAACACCTCTCCACACTAAAATAATAGGTAATAATAGTTCAAGGTCAAGGATCATGACTAGACACAAAGATAGGATCTCCCAAGAATCCTTATAAAACAACCAAGTGACACACACAAGATCCTTATTTATAACCAAACTTGATCTTCAACCCTTACATTTGACAAAAACAACAAGAGCTAAAGAATAGGAGTGCTCACACGGTAACATTGAACTATATATGTGTGTGTGTGTGTGAGTCAGTAGCTAAAGGTGATAATTAAAATACATACATTAAGACCATGAAAATTATTAGATGCCATATCCCAAATCTTATGTACAATTACGAAGCTTCTTCTTTATGTTATAGTATTCAAGAGATGTCAATTATCCTTTGAGGTAAAATATTGGGATATATATCTGTATATCAAGGGATTAGACTCATTTTAATAGAAAATAAAATAACATCTAAATTCTCCTCTCAAGTAGTGTATCTCAATTTTTAAGTATATAATTTTTCATGTAAAAGTTAGTGTATTCTAAGTGAATATGACAAACATGTGTGAGCAATTTTATCCGCAACATAGCTTACTAGCTCACCCCAAAATGACATTAGGTAATAAAATAGCCTTACACTATTGCATACTTATTAATCTTTACATGACATTTATTATAGATAAAGATAATCCCAATGGATTTTATAACTTAATATTCTCTCCTTGCTTCTATCCAAACATAAAATGTTAATGACAAAAAAAATACTAATAACTTGGATATAGTCATTTTTATATCTTTAGACAATAAGTTTGACTAGACAAATAATGTTCTTAAAATAAGGTGTACGGAATTTAATTAATAAGTGATAGCATTCCAATGATGCTAAAACAATATATTATAAACATTGCAAAATATGCTTATATTTAATACATCTATTAGGGAATTATTCAAGCTAATTTATTTACTTGATACCCCATCTTAGTTTATATAACACTGTATATATTATAGCTTAAGTTTGATTTCTTTTATCATTTTAAAATAATTCTAGATGATTTGAGTAGTAATGTCATGATCATCTAAAGATAAAAGACAAGTAGAATTAGAATAATATGAAATTCATGTAGTACATAATGTTATGAGCTCTATGTTAAAACAGTTATGACTATGATCATAGGTAATGAGAAGAATTAAGCGGTGCTTTCATTGAAAGAATATTGTATATAAATTTGGTGTCTTGAATTATGATGACTTTACATTACAATGTTGATACATGTGCTTTGCAACCTTTGGCCAGATTGGCAACCAAAAATAATAACCTTAATTGATATACAACACTTGTTAAACTCATGACTATGATAAAATATAATTATGAAATAATTTCCTAAGGGATTTTTATACTTGAAACTACCAAACTTATTTAGTTATGCATAAGAGTGATTCAATAAATGAATTTTGACATCTTGAATTGATCCTAGAAGACTACCGTCACTTTATATTACAAATTGAGAACTTTATTTTGTACCTAAGCCATGTATGAACTTGGTGATTGAATTAGTGATTACATAACGAATCGACATACATTTTATATTGCGATGGTAGTAATCTAGTAGATCCTCTTACATGGATTTTGTATACGGAGTAATTCTATAAAATAGAAAATATACCTCCCACTCAAAACACGTTGCATATTTTCATTTAGAACCTCAACTTATTTTGGTTTAGAAACAACTTACATGAATTGTGTGGTAGCTATTTATATAAATAGCAATGATGCAATATAAGCTCTAAAAAGGATACCCAATTAATCAAAAATAAAATAAAATAAAAATGCAATGGTGGCAACAGACATAAGAGACCAGAAGATGTGTGTGAGATAGGTGATTATAGATATCCTTGTGCTAAGGAAACATATGGGTTGCTGACGTAATGTCTTGAGTAAATAGATTTCACAACTGGAAATGATAGTAGGGTTGAAAAAATGGATTTGTAAACAATAGGTTTCAGAACATTCAATAAAATGAAATTAGAAGGTACAAAGCCCACTCTCCAAGGTTTTCTAGCACCATCCTTACCCATGCCAAAATAGGAGCTTTGAAATGAGATATCGATATCCAGAAATGTATAATGGAAGGCATGAGATCTATTTGACAGAATATCCTAAGGATTAAACCTAATCCTATACATTGCTTGTTGTATTTTGGGTGGAGATATACCCTCAAGAAAGAAGCCTTCCCATTGAGAAACTTCGACCAATATATGGTGTAATTCATTTTATTCAACAATATCATTTTTTTGCAACAGTTAGTTGTATACATTTTTAGACAACTGTTTCTTGTGAAAGTTCAAAGAATGATAGAATTTTTATCACAAATTAACTCATATATCCCATGGATTCTAAAACAGAACTTAACTCCTTAAAAAATTAAATGCCATAGAACATACCTGTTATAAGCGTAATTATGCATGATGAGAATGAAGGTCAAAATTGTTTCAGTTGGATGCAGTAATCCTCTATTGATCCTCGATGCTCAAGAAGCTAATTCAAACCTCTTCCTGCCAACTTTCATCAGTAATATTTTATTGCCTAACCACCTTTGAGGTTACTCCCCATAAGTGGTATCATTGAATCATTATTCTCATCTTACTTTGTTAACCTTGTATACAACACCTCTCTTCTTTTCTATACCATTCCCTATTTGTTCTCCCTCTAACCTCCACGCTGTTGTGTATTCTTAGATTTCTATTTTTAAAATTTATGTCATTGTTGTTTGAACAACCCCAAGAATGGGCTAATTTCCTTACCCAGTTCGGCTTCCTCTATCTCCTCAACTCCTACGCCACTCTCTCCACTCATTTTCCACACTGCCAATTCTATTTTATTCAAGCCATTTTAAAATATTATTTTTGTTTATGTAACCCCGAGATGGGCAATCTCCTCCCATGGTAGCGCTACACTCCCTTAATTTCTACCTCTCTTCCACGCAACTGTAAATGTAAATTACTTATTGAAATTGCTCGCCCACCAAAGAAAAATGCAAGAACTATGCTAAAAATGAGATCATAACGAGCTTGCTACAACACTAAGTAGAAACAAACTTGGTACACAAGAAACTACTTATTAATGTTGTGATTTGATGTTGAGATTATTCCTAGTATTGACTCTGTAAGCCTTGTCAATTCCAAAAATCAATTTCTATCTGTTCCCCTTGCACAATACGTCTCCTCTTTCTTTTCAAGTCCCTTTAGCCTTTATGCCTTTATGGATGCATCTGCCCAATACTCTTTTCAAGGTGATTAAGATTGATCCTCCTCAAGATCTCCCACTAATAGATCTTTGCATAAGGCATTTGTAATGTCCCCAATCTAGTCAGTTTCAGTGACAGATGGGTTAGCCTATTATTTGAACCCTCGTAGGCTAACAAGCATGGATAGGGGGTCTCAGTGGCAGATAATGGTGGATATTGTTGTTTCCACCCCTTCAGTTCAGTATTAAGCTCAGTGCAAGCCTTTGCAGTTCAGTGTTTGCCAGCTTCTAATGGCACGTCAAAACATTGAGAATTGAGGGAGATATTAATATTTTAGTGGTTAAGTTATTTATTTGACTTATGGAAATATTATAAAGTTATAATTTGACTTTATAATTAAAAAGCCACTTAAAATATTATTAAGTGATGACTTAAATGTTATAAAGTAAAAATTAAATCACTTAAGTCATGGAAAGGTGCGCCCAAGTTATTAAGTGACTTTAAAACATTATTAAATTAATTTTAATACATTTAAATGTATTAAAATGCCAAAGTCGTAATTTCTTGGGAATCATGCCTTTTGGGGATATAAGGGAAAAGAAGGCAATTCAACCTCATTCAATTTATGATCATTTGACATTGCTTCTTTGTTTCTCTATGGTTTTTCCTGAGACAAGGGTTTCAATATTTTCTTCCATTGGAGAACGAAATCTTTTTAGTGATTTGCAATTTTGAAGATGTGGAAGACCAGCTGAATCATTGCTACAGTGAGGGCTTCAATTCAAGAGTCCATTTGAGCTTCATCAGATTTTTTCCTATTTAGTTCTTTCCAGTTTTCAATAAGGAGGGGTTTACATAGACAGAGGTGCCTTCATTTAGTAGAGTTTAGCATTTGAGAGGAAATTTGTACAAATCCTTGGTTGGTTGTACTTTTTCATGCTTGTGGCGTGTGGATCTGGGGCTGGGTGTATGAATTGAAGGATGAAACACCTTCTTCTGGAGCCATCTTTCTTTCCTATCTTGGATGCCTTGTCTTCTTCAGTCATTTCTTACAGCTACTAGCAAGGAGAAATCATTATAAGGAGGTAGGCATTGGATTTCATCAATTTCCAGTGTTCTTGACTGGCATGTGCCAGAATTTCTTATTTAAATAATCTGAGGACCTACGGGCATGTTTATTGTTTGCAATCTATCTATAGCAATTGCTTAATACTTAATACAATTGTAGTTTCCATATTATTGCTTTAAATTAAGTTGTAGCGCCATTTTATGCTTGTCACACTTCTCAAATTTTGCCTAAAAATTCTTGAAAAACACAAGAAAACACAATTAAACTTCTTAGATTAGTAGTTGGGTAGAGTTGGAACCAGTTGGGTTCTTCACAATGGTATCAAGGCTCTTATCCTACTAGCCTGGAGGGTTAGAAGTATCTATGCAGTCACAATAGTTTGGTTATAACAAGTATTACTCACACAACAGGCCTGGATTTCAGAGAAACTAGTTTGAGAATATACCAAAAGATGCCCAGTTTGAGGATATAACATTAGAAATCATGGGAGACAAATATGATGGTGAACCACTCAGAAACCATCTTAATGATGAGGGCAGAGAAGCCAAAGACATTCTGAGGGGTCTTGTAGCTAGATAGGAATAAGTAGTGAATGTATTGTAGAAGCTTAGTATAGTCGTTCAACATTTGAACATTCCTAGGAGACAAAATTAGGACCAGGACCAAGAGGGTAGTGTACATGAAGCCTCATGGAGGACAGTTACTCCAACACACACCTATGACAGGCCTACTTTCCCTACATTTGAGAGAAATGAACTTGAAGATGGAAACAAGGAGGAGGAGGAAGGTGACATGGTCTTTGCAGATAATGTGATGGCATTGCATGATGAGTGGGAAGAACTACCACAGAGAGTTAAGGATCACCTTAACTTTGATAGTTTCATTACTCAGAAAAGAGAGCATGGAAGGAACATGATTGACAGGAGACCAAGAAATAGAAACAATGATCTTAGACATGCAACCAACAAGCTCACACTCACTAATTTTGAAGGCAGTGATAGAGTTACAACTAGAGCTTGGGTTAGCAAGTTGGACACTTTCTTGACCCTACATCCAATGGTTGAAGAAGATTTCATTAAGCTCCTAGCCTTGCATTTGGATGGAGTATCCCATGACTGGTGGCATCATGGGATGATTACCTTGCAGCATGACTATATTACTTCATATTAGGAGTTTACTGACACGTTAGTTGAGCATTTTGGCAGAAGAGATCCTAAGTTATATTTCAGGGATCTAGCTTAGTTGAAACAAATGGGCAGTTTGGAATCTTACATTGGTGAATTCCAAAGGCTCTTGGTCATGGTTACATGCATCTCAAAGAGGAGGTTGGTCATACTTTTTGTTGAGGGTTTATATGAGCCTATGAAGGGTTGGATCAAGGCTTTTGATCCCCCTACCTTGCAGGAGGCTATGAGGAAAGCCCGTAGCATGGAACTTACAACTTCACATAGTAAGTTTGAATCAAAACCATCTTCATCCTACAATAACAACAAATTTGATCCAAAGAAATCAAAAAATGTGGATCAAAAGAAAAAAAAATTGTAGCCCCTTTGGATAGGGAAACAATCAATGATTTATGTAGGAGAAAGTTGTGTTTTTATTGCAAGGGTTCTTATGATCTAAACCATGATTGTCCTCTCAACCCTAAAGGTCAAAATAGGCAAATGAAGGGGTTTTATGAGAATAAAAACATGATTGATACAGTAGACCATCAAGTTGATCAAGAGACTTCAGGGGTTGATAACTCAAAAAATAAAGTGGAAAATGAAGGAGAAATAGAGCTAGAGGAAGCTCATATGTCAAGTATGCAAAGAGAAGGCTCCTTCAGGTTACGTGGACTCTTGGCTGGTCAAAGATTCATTTCCTTGCTTGATATAGGTGCAACACACAATTTCATAGATGCACAGTTAGTGGAAAAATGTGTTATTCAAACTCAACAGTTTGAAGGAATTAGAGTGAAAGTTGTTGATGGGTACACTCTCAATTGTGAGAGAATGGTTCTAGATCTGCCTATGAAACTCAATAACTATGAGTTTAAAGCATATTTCTATGTGGTTAATATGGGTGGCACAAATGTAGTCCTTGGCATGAAGTGGCTTCATACAATTGGTGAATTTACAATCAACCTTAGGGATATGGAAATGAAGTTCAAGGTTGATGGGATTAATCATGTACTTAAAGTCATTAAGGACAACAACTTGAAATTGATTACTCTTAGAAGAATGGAGAGATTGATTAGACATGACATGGTAGAGTGGGTAGTTGATTGTAAATTGATGCCTATGTATAAGGAGCAACACAAAACACCCTACCATCCAGATGTTTAGGAGCTTAGAATTAAGCATGCCAAAGTGTTCAGTGGCATTCCACATGGTAGACCTCTTGATAGAAGCATAAAACACATTGTTGAGTTGGAGGAGGGCACCAATCCCATCATGATTACACCTTATTATAACCCAAAGCATTTGAAGGATGAAAATGAGAAAAACAATTAAGGAACTCTTAGCTATGGGACACCTAAGGCTAAGCAAGTCTCCTTTCACTTCATCAGTTGTTTTGGTGAAGAAAGATGGTACACTCAGGATGTGCATTGACTACCATGTATTGAACAAAAGAACAATAAATAACAGGCATCCCATCCCACACATCGATGAGTTGATAGATGAGCTTCATAGAGCTTGTTATTTCTCCAAGATTGACTTGAGGACAGGATACCACGAGATCAAGGTCAAAGAGAATGATGTAGAGAAGACTGCATTTAGATGTCATTGTGGAAATTTTGAGTTTTTGGTTATGCCCTTTGGCTTAATCAACGCACCATCTACTTTCCAGTCCACTATGAACAGGGTCTTCCATCCTCAGTTGAGGAAATTTGTCCTTGTTTTCTTTGACGACATTTTGTTTTACAACAGATCTTGGGAGTAGCACTTGGTTCACCTAGATATTGTCTTGGGCATACTTGACAGGGAGTCCTTGTATGCCAAGGAGTCCAAGTGTGTATTGGGCATGGAAGAGCTTTTGCATTTGGGTTGCGTCATCAGCACAAAGGGATTTCACATGGATCTTGATAAGATTTGTGGCATCATTGATTGGCCTACTCCTGAGACTTTGACTCAACTCAAGGGATTTGTGGGGTTATGTGCCTTCTACCATTGGTTTGTTAGTGGGTTCTTGCGGCATGTTGCACCACTTATGGATTTGACAAAGAAGGGAGCATTTGTTTGGACACCTCAAGCACATGAGTGTTTTGAGAAGTTCAAACAATTGATGATGACATGCCCAGTTCTAGGTTTTCCAGATTTTGAACACGAAACCTTTTGAGCTTCTTTGTGATGCTAGTGGAGAAGGTATTGGTGCAGTGATTATGCAGGACTGTCATCTGATAGCTTTCAAGAGCAAGAAGCTAAGGGGTCTTGAGAGGAGCTATAGTATTTACGATAAGGAAATTTTGGCTATCATGCATGTTATGGCCAAATTCAGGCAATATCTAGTTGGCAACAAGTTTTGTGTCAAAATTGATCATAACAACTTGAAGTATTTCCTTGGATAGTGGGACTTGAATGAACATCAACAAAATTGGTCAGCAAGTTATAGTTGTATGATTTTTACATCTCCTATGTCCTAGGTCAGCAAGTTACAGTCGTATGATTTGAGCTCCAAGGTAATGATTTTAGAGGATTGGAGTCATATGATCATAGCAGAGTATGTCAAGAATTTGTGGGCTTCTGGCATTATTGATGGGATTATACAAGACATCAAGTACTCTCTTGTGAATGACCTCATCATTTAAAAAGAGAGAATATTCTTGGTCCCAAGTTCAAATGTGAGGAACAAGGTATTGAGGACTTTCCATGATTCACCTATGGATGGTCATCCAAGATACTTTGAGACCTACAGGTAGGTACGAGAGAGATTCACTTGGAAGGGTCTCAAATTTGATGTTCTTCGTTATGTCAGGGAGTGCCCTGTTTGTCAACAGAACAAATAAGAGCATACTTACCCTATGGGGTTACTTCAGCCACTTCTTATTCCTATGAGGAAGTGGGAATGCTTGTCTATGGACTTTATTATGGGATTTTTGAAAGCTCGGGGGAGAGACAACATTTATGTGATAGTAGATCAGTTGACTAAATATGCACATTTCTTCCCAATCACCACTACTTATTCAGCTACATAGGTAGCAGATGTATTATTTCATGAGGTATTCAGGTTGCATGGATTACCTCAGAGTATTGTCAGTGACAAAGATAATAGGTTCATGGGTAACTTCTAGCAGGAGTTATTTTGAATATGTGAGATAAAGCTTACTCCAAGAACTAGCTACCACCCACAGACTGATGGGAAGACAGAGATTATCAACAAATGGGTGGAGGGATACCTATGAAACTACATTTATGGGCAATAGAAGGCTTGGGTGAAGTGGTTGCATCTTTGTGAGTACTGCTATAATTCCACTCACCATATGACTATACAGATGACACCTTTCAGAGCATTGTATGGATATGATGCTCCTAGTTTCCTTGATTTATTGTTGAGTGATTTTCGAGTACTGAGTGTTGGGGATCTGTTATAGGAGAACCAAAATATCATGAGAGCCCTTTGTGAGAACATTTAGAAGGCTGAGAATAAAAAAAAGCAATATGTTGATTAAAGGAGGGTTGAGCAATCATTTGAGATCGGAGATGTGGTGTATATGATGTTGTAGCCCTATAAGAAGTCCACTCTTAGGAAGAGGGGTGTAGAGAAACTCAAGCCATGCTATTATGGGCCATTCAAGATTGTCAGGCAAGTTGGTGAGGTGGCTTACAAGTTATATTTACCGGCAGATAGTAGGGTGCACAATGTGTTCCATGTGTCACACCTCAAGAAGGCGTTGGGAAAATACATAGCTCCTTCTTTAGACTTACCACCCTTAGATGATGGGGGGAAGTTGATATTAGTACCTAAGGCCATCCTGGATTCCAAAGAGCATCATCTTCAGAGATGGGTTATCAAGGAATATTTGGTTAAGTTGAGAGATCAACTAGAAAAGTATGCTACTTGGGAGAGAGAGAGCATTTTATAGCATCCAACATTGAGTTTGCTTGAGGACAAGAAAATTTAGGGAGGGTGGACTATAATGTACCTGCTCTAGTCAGTTTTAGTGCAGATGGGTTAGCCTATTATTTGGACCCTTGTAGGCTAACAAGCATGGATAGGGGTCTCAGTGGCGGATAATGGTGGATATTGTCATTTCCACCCCTTCAGTTTAGTATTGGGCTCAATGCAAGCCTTTATAGTTCAGTGTTTGCCAGCTTCTGACGACACATCAAAACATTGAGAATTGAGGGAGATATTAATATTTTAGTGGTTAAGTTATTTATTTGACTTATGGAAATATTATAAAGTTATAATTTGACTTTATAATTAAAAATCCACTTAAAATATTATTAAGTGATGACTTAAATGTTATAAAGTGAAAATTAAATCACTTAAGTCAAGGAAAGGTGCGCCCAAGTTATTAAGTGACTTTAAAACATTATTAAAGTAACTTTAATACATTTAAATGTATTAAAATGTCAAAGTCATACTTTCTTGGGAATCATGCCTTTTGGGGATATAAGGGAAAATAATGCAATTCAACCTCATTCAATTTATGATCGTTTGACATTTCTTCCTTGTTTCTCTATGGTTTTTCCTGAGACAAGGGTTTCAGTATTTTCTTCCATTAGAGAATGAAATCTCTTTAGTGATTTGCAATTTTGAAGTTGTGGAAGACTAACTAAATCATTGCTACAATGAGGACTTCAATTTAGGAGTCCATTTGAGCTTCATTAGAGTTTTCCTATTCAATGCTTTCCAATTTTCAAAAAGGAGGGGTTTACATAGATAGAGGTTCCTTCATTTAGTAGAGTTTAGCATCTGAGAGGAAATTCATACAAATCCTTGGTTGGCCATACTTTTTCATGCTTGTGGCATGTGGATCTGGGGCTGGGCGTATGAACTGAAATTTGAAACACCTTCTTCTGGAGCCATTTTATTTCCTATCTTGGACGCCTCGTCTTCTCCAATCATTTTCTATAGCTATTGGTAGGGAGAAATCATTATCAGGAGGTAGGCATTGGATTTCATCAGCTTCCAGTGTTCTTGATTGGCATGTGCCATAATTTCTTATTTAAATAATTTGAGGACCTCCAGGTACGTTTATTGTTTGCAATCTATCTATAGCAGTTGTTTAATACTTAATACAATTGTTGTTTCCACATTATTGCTTTAAATTAAGTTTTAGCATCATTTTATGCTTGGCGCACTTCTCAATTTTTGCCTAAAAAATCTCAAAAAACATAAGAAAATAGAATAAAAGTTCTCAGATTAGCAGTTGGGCAGAGTTGGAACCAATTGGGTTCTTCACAACATTATCCTCTAAAACTCTTCCTTGATAACCACTCCTCTCTCCAACATGAAATTAGCATACCCCTCAAGACTAGGCACAAACCTTAGGTTATCTTTATAAGTGGCATAACCTCCAGTTTAAGGTGGTAGGTGTAGTTTAATTTGGAAAAGCCACTCAATGGTTCCATCATAATCCCCCTGCTCCAAACTTGAATTCCATGCCACTTGAAGAGAGAGACCTCCTACTAGTTGACAAAAAAATGACAGGAGCAAATGATACCATGCTCAGTTCAACGAAGCTAAAAAAATAGTCATGATTCAATTCCTTCCCAAATCTTTACCTACTGACAAAAGAAATCTCTTTTCTTCCCCAAAATGTATTCCTCCCATGCTCTACACAACCACCTTCAATAAATTCATCTACGTGAATCGTCACCTCTGCCACTGAGTGTTGAGGAAATTAATGTATTGTGTTGACTACTTGATGTTGATTTTTCCAAGGGCCAAGTACGAATTTCCAAGAATTCCTAGCCCATGTGCACATAGTAAATGAACCAACCAACCTAGATTTTCAATCCATTTTGAAATCTGGTAAAATATGAGAATTCTCACTAAATTATTGATTATTACTAATATTGTTATTATTGAAGTTTATGTGATATTTAAAAAATCTATCAATGTTTAGGTGTAGGTTGGAAAACAATATTGTTATCATTGTAGATTATTTGTTAATTTATTGATAATAATATCATTATAGTAGTATTAATAATTTGAGTATTGAAACCATAATAGCCTTATTAGTATTAAAATTTGATCAAATAGTAATGTTATTTCACTAGATTCATGATAATGTATCATTATGGTTTAATTGCCTTTGATGTATATAAAGAAGGACATCAATAAACTATTCAAGTCATATCTAAAATTATAACTTCACAACCTTTCCAATGATAGATAAGATTTATCAAAATAATACAATCTTGAAACTATTCAATACCTTAGAAATACATATAAATAAATATCAAATCATTATCATAATAAATATCACATAATTTCAACTTTATGTAATTAATATCTAATCACATAGTAAAATGAACTATACATAGTAACAAATGTTGAGTGAATAATTTATTTAACTCCAATAAATGTCAAAACAAATAATGCACATTAAAGGATAATAACTTGTTAATTTAATTTACTTATTCTTTTACATGCAACACTAATTCGTTCAACCAGAATGACAAATTCATTAACCTTTTATGTCATGCCTGAAAGTATGTAAGTCAAATTGTTAACTAATAAAATGTTAATTATCTCCATGTAAGACCATGAATTATACTTCAACACCAATAACATGATTTTTGAGTAATCCTAATGTATACCTGAAGACAATACATACAACTAGCATAAATACGTATATGTACTACATTTATTGTAATTTTGATAATTTCTCAATTAATGCTTTAACTCAACCTATTATCATTTAAGCATTATACCCACGATACAAAAAAAATATTAGTAACTATTGAACAAAAAGGGTAGGGGCCTTACACCTACCCCTCAATATAACACAAAATTATCTCCCACCCCTCAATATTTCACAAAATTATCTTCCATAAGATACCAAATCCATTACTTCTAATCCAACTCATAGTCTCACTATCAATACATTAACCAAACCCCTCCATAAAAAACATTCAATAATCAAGCTATATCCCCACATCACATTATCAACTTATCCCCCTTAATAAACAAAATATATATTTATATAACCTGATACATGTTGAACACCTAGAATACTGAGAGGGGGGCTGAATCAATATTCCATGAAACCACTTAAATATTTAAACATTCATTCCACATAACAGATTCAATTTGTAGTAGGAAAGGAAAGATGAAAGCTACCATCAAAGCACATAACACATGATCACCAAATTTTTACATGGTAAACCCAAAATAGGAAAAATCGGGATGAGGATTAGCTCACAATATATTATAACTGGTAATAGTATATTATAGAAGTGCTCACCGTAGGCAGACTCACTATCCAACTGGACTCATTACCCATTGAAAGAATAAAATATATAATAGAGAGGTGGCTCATAGCCAAGATTTGAACTACTATAATTTCAACTAGCATGTGCATGAATACAGTTCCATTGAAGCTCAATCTACCGACTTCACACACTTCATATTCTACACTAACACTCTGCTCTGCTCTGCATTCACCTTATAATTGTAAAATTCACATCAACTGCACATCATATCATATACCTATCACCAAAACACTAAAAATATCTTACATATATATCGGCTTCATCCACAAACACCTACAACATCAATTAGGTTGGGGTAATTACATGTATCATACAAAATATAACTTGTCAGCTCAACACACACTTACATAGTTCGCTCCATGATTCAAAACATATAATGCATCCAAATAGGTCAGTATGGACCTATAATATCTTCCACATAGCATATCAATACTTCTCAAAACTCTGCAATGCCCAAAACTTATTAGGTCGGCATAAAAAAAGACCTAACATAGAAATTCACCAATTGTACTAAAAAAAAATGACACGCAAACCTCCAAACTTCATGTCACTATAATTCACACTCTACTGACACCTGTCAACATCTCCATAGATCCACAAGTATAAACACCAATACACAGAGAAGTGTAGTTCCTCCAAAACATACATACTGTATTGGTAGCACTATAATTGGCAGACCGAAACTTCTTTCATTCATAAATTCAACATTGAAAACCAAAACATTGTGAAATTCTAGATATAAAGTCCTATAATATCCAAAAAAATAACCCCAAATCCACAAAGTGAGATTTTACACAATAGACCAATGCAAACCAAAATACCAAATGTCTTGTACATAAGAAACTTTGTTTTGACACTTAGCCAATTTTCTCTTCATTTATCTTCACCGGATCAAACCTTCTTGAAATTATCCACCGGATAACCATCTTACAACATGCTCAAACTATACAAACTGGTCTATAATGTGATCTTCATACTTGAACTTACAATGTTGACATCAATGACAACACTGAACTACATGTTGTACATCTTATACTTATACTCCATGTTCATGTTTCCCACAAAAAAGTCAATGAAAAACTCCTCAATCTTTCAACAATCTTTGTCTTTGTCACTAATGACATCCCAAAACTATTTTCCCAAAACTACTCTCCCGCTTTGATATGAAGGGTAAAGGGTGCATACTTACATATCTTCTCCCCTTTACTAATATATGCATATATACAAACTCAAAACTTTATTGACTCCCTCTAAGGGTGCTCTCCAACAAAAAATTGTATTGGAGAATTGCCTAATACCATCCACATATGTATATAAAATTTTAACAATAAATTGAAATGCATAAATAAGAAAAAAATACAATCACCAAGAGAAATCATTTGACTCTTGCATCTTTTCAAGATGGGCTTGCCATTCTTTCTTTCCTTCCTCCAAACTTTTCTTAGGTAGGACAAGCATTCTACTATAGATTTCAAACTCCATCAATAGTTCTTCACCATCATCCAGAGTGTTAGGTACCAGATTTATCTTTGAGGCTCTATTAGCACTTAACAGGGAATTGGAAACAAGTATGAACTTAGAGTTCACGAGATCCCTGAGATGACCAAACTGCACTATAATATTTTCTTCTTGACCTTGCAATTGGAAGAACTACTCATGTAGATTTTCAATTTTGGACCTTGTGTTTCCATTCAAATCTTGTGTTGGATCATAAGCACTAGAATCCTTGTCAATTTTGGACTCAATAGAGTCTATCTCATCTTTTATGCTCTTTGTAGAGCTTGGCCATTTCATACATAATTGGAATAAAAATTTAGCTTCCATCACACAAGCCTGTACACCTTTATGATTTTCCCTGAATTTGGTGTGTGTAGTAGCACACTTCTTATTTATATCCATCAATCTCAAATTATAATTTACTCTTTTCTATAATTATTTCTCTAATTTCGCTTTCGGTTTGCTAGCATACTCAAAAAAATAAAGCAATTTTTTTAGATTTTTCATACCTGATAGGAAGTTGGCAACACTTACACTGGGTATGACCTCCTGCAGAATCTTTATTGCCTCATCAATCATCTCTCCATGGTTGTGATGTGTCTCTATAATTTATTTTTGGGTAGATGCATAGAATGCATCACCCAATTGAAGCTTGTGAAGAGGAGAAATCTTGTCCACATCCACATACCCTTGTTGCATTAGAAGTTGCAATAAATACATGGACACTACAGGTTGGAACTATAATAGCATGCTTAAAAAATTATTTAAGGAATCTCCAAAGGAACTGCAAGATTCACCAATAGTCTTTACATTCTCCTCTATAGCCTTCTCCTTCAATGCATTTTCCTTGTCACCAGTGTTAATTGGTGTCTCCTCATCTTTCTTTTCATCATTTGCAGGAGCATCCACATCCTTCTGCTCCTTCTACACATCTTCACTAGTAGATTTATCCTTGTTATTTGAAGGAATGATTGTCTCCAGATGGCCTTGAGCATCTTTATCATTTGCCTCAAATATCAAAAGATTTGTTTGATGATCTATAGTATTATCCTCCTTTGAAGTATTTTCCTTTGCAATGTCTTCTCTGGTAGCTCCTTCTTCAACATTCTCCTCTCCTGCAACATTTTCTTCTACAATTTCTTCCACTTTCAAAAGACTGTCATCCACATTATTTTCCACATATTATTTTACAACAACATGCTCGTGTTGAGCACCATCATGTTGTGCTTCCTCTACAATATTCACATCCAGAGCAATCATATCAACATGCATTTATTTCGTATCAGGAGTCATTCCCAATTATTTTGCCACATTGGAAATATTTTCAATGGTCTCCTTTCTCAACCTTTCAAAGTCATCCTTATCATGACTCATCAAAGTGGTACCCTTTGTTTGGTCCCAAATTATTCATTGTATAATTGAGCCAGTCTTGCTTTGTTTTCTTTTGAAAGGGGTGCACTAATTTCTCCCAAGGTTGATGCCTTTTCCCTCCTTGCATACAAAACTCCTTTCAATTCTTCAGGAAGCTAATCTTCTATATCCTTCATATTCACATCCAAGGATATTATATATCTAACAACTTCTTCCTCAATGGTTGACTTATCTATATCATCATCATTTGGGTACAAGGCAACAATTTCCTTAAGATTCCCATACTTTGCAATGTTGCTTACTAGAGCTTCAAGTTTAATGGAATTGTGTTGTCCTACCAAAGAGGTAGCCTTGCTTTTATTTTTCTTCTTTTCTTCCAGTGACATCTTGCTTTATTGGATTCTTGCTTCTTTTCCCTCATTTGCATTCCATACCCTTTCTTTTATTTCTCAACCTCTACCTCATTGTTAGTATCAACAATATCAAGCATTTGTTTCTTCACACTTGCTTCTCCTTGTGAAGCTTCTGGTTTTCTTTTTCTAACCAGTGGTTTAGTATCTTCTTCTTCATCATCATCTTCCACATTTACTCCCATATAATTCTCCCTTGTGGCTTTTGTTTTTACCTTTCTCCTTGCAGGGCCAATTTTCTATGGTGTCAGAGCACCCTTTTACTTTTTAGTCACTTTCTATTGTTTTATTGGAGTGGTCTTCTCCTTCAGTACTTGCAAACTCTTTTCTTTTCTATCTTACAAAAAACTCAGTTCCAGAGGACTTGGAGGCAACTGGAGGAGTGGTATCTATTCTACTAGATCTCCTAACGCTTGATGATCCTCCTAGTGAGCTAGGCATGGATTTTTCCTTCTCAACTTGCTCCTTAGTGAGGCCCATTTCCTCCACAACTGTTGCATTCATCTTGTCAATAGTCTTATTTATCTTTGATTACCTTTGATCCATGTGCACTTCCATGGATTTCTCTTTAGAGGTGTCTCTTGGATTGCTCAACACGAATTCCACTTAGTTGGTGATTTCATCCTCTATGATTTCATATCCCTTTTTTGGGATCCATGCGGTCCTAGGCCCAAAAAATTGTATGATGTAACAATATTTTGTTGCCAAGAATGTGATGTCATTCTTGTACTTTTCTACCATGCTTTTGGGTATTCTTTCTAGCTTGCATCTTCTCCTAAAAAGTTTTAAAGAATTCTTAGAGGGAATTCTTCTATGAATCCAAGAGTCTCCCAACCTCATCAAATGATCTTTGATCTGATGGGCCACTGGTATATCCTTTAGCCATACTATGTTCCTTGTACTGGGAACCTCATTCAAAAATTAAAATAGTAAACAAATGATTAAAGTACAAAACTTGAAAGCATACTTATAATCTTTTGTCTTCTGTAGATTTTCTAGAAGTTACAATCTCAACAATTCACATAGATCAGAATCAACTCCCAAATCAACCATCTCATATGTTGTATTGATGGAGGTTGCAAATACAAAATTATCTTTATTAGAGGTATTTTTTGTATCCTATCATTGAAGTTTACTTCACTACTAGGTTTCTTATGTCCTTTATTGCAATTTCCCTTCTATCATACTTCACACCCATTCTCTCCATGACAACCTCATTCTTCACTGACTTAAGTACTGAAGCTATTTTGGTTGAGTATAATCCAGTGATGACCCTAATTGCCTCTTTGTTCATTAGATGCAATATATCCAACAAGTGGAACTTATTATGAATGCAACTTAGGGTGTATCTCACCCACTCATCTACATAGAAAAAAAGGGTAATTTTCCCGACGTCGAGTTTCTTCTCTGCCAAAACCTCAAACTCTAATTTCAACTTGAAATCATCTCTGGTGAGCTCTTTGTACCATACATCACTCAACTTTGTATGACTATATTCTTCCATATTCACATGAATATATACCCTAACATCTTTTGTGTGTAAAACACCATATGGGATATGTAAAAACATACCATTTCGATCATCCACCAAAGATTTGTCAAGATACCATTTGAATTTAGGGTACGAATGACCTATAACCTCTACCACTTGTGGTGTAAACATATTTGCAGCAAATTGAAAGTGCGTTTAGAAACTTGAGCAAATGGAAACTGTAAATACCTTTCAAATTTCTTTTTAGATAGGGGTTTGCTTGCACCAAATCTCAATCACTTTGATCACTCTACTTCACTCTTCTTCTACTCTACTCTTCTCAAATGCTCATTTGAAAATAATTTTTGATCAAGTGAAATCACTTATAACCTTTTTGAAACTGACCTAATTTTGCATTGAATGCTTTAGCTAATAAATTTTTCAAACCCTAACTATATGCACAACAACCTTTAAATGCTCTACAAACTTCCACAACTTAATATATTCCACTAGTTCTTTCTCCAATAGGTCAAGCATATTGAACCACACCTCATATCCATGTGTTGAAGCATCAACACCATTTCTTTGGTAGGAGATAAAGAATATTCTATTAATGCTCCCACTAAGACAAAGCTCTCTTATTAGTTTCCAGAGGAAACATCTACACTAGATGTTGGTACAAACTTAGCCTTAACCTCTATCTCTTTCTTCTTTTTTCCAAATCTTGTCCATCTCTTTCTTCATCTTTGCTAGATCAACCTTTTTCACCAAATCATTCTTATTTATCAAATTGTTCTTCTTCTCATTCTTGCTTCTACCAAACTTAGAGATATGTCCAAGTCTACTCCAATTGTAACATATGGAATTCTTGTGAATAGGATTGCTTCCATTCATTCTATATCTAAATTGATTAGCTTGTATGCCAAATTCATTGCATGAATAACAGTAGCCATTAAAAGATTGAACCCTCATACCATTTTTTTTCCATTCATCATTTGAATTCTGCATTCATTAGCCTTATGATTAAACCTCTTGCATGTAAAACATTGACTAGTAAAAGATTGAATATTCTAATTCATTTTGCTTCTACATTCCATAGCCTTATGTTCAAATTTATTGCAAGAATAACATAAACCATTAAAACATGGGTGCCTTTGTGCATTTGACTGTTTGAAAGGTGGTATTTTGAAGTCTCTCCTTTGATTCCAAATTTTCTTTCCATTGCTCTTCTTGTCTTCAATCTTATTTTGTTCATTATTATTCTTTTCAACCTGCTTTGAGTTTAATCTATCTTTAAAATTTCTCCTATCTCAAACCCTAATCCACCTTTGTCTTTAGATCCTTTTTGTTTTACAATCATTCATCAAGATTTATAGAACTCATCTTGAATTTTTCTTCATGACTCTTTGCTTTCTCAAGATATGATCTCAAGGTCAGAATTTCTTCTTAAAGTTTTGAATGTTCTTCAGATTTGCTTTTCATTTTTCCATTCAGAAATTATTCAACTCTCTTTCCTTCTTCAACTTGCACTTTCAGACTAGTAATTGTTTCATTATCTTGCTTCAACTTCTCACTGACTTCCTTACGTCTTTTCCTAAATTTCTTGATTTCCTCTTGTAATGGCACAAATTTTCACCCAACAATTCCCCATTTAATTTCCCCTACCTTAGAAAATGTATTTAATTTAGTTAAAGAATCAAGTTGTGGGAAGCATGGCACCTTTTCCTACCTTCTTGTCATTTCTAGCATAGTTCTTTTTAGTGTCCTTTTCATTGTATTTCTTGATTGTATATTTTTTATTCTTTGTCAAAACATAAAACATCAAATAGTCATGTAGTTAGTAGGTTCTTAGTGTTTTTATCTATTTTCTAGACCTCTGTCTATACAGGATGCTAGCACATCCTTGTGATGCCAGTGCACCGCATTGGAGGGTGAGATTCACATTGTCATCCTCAGATAGTGAGTTGTCTAGGCAATAGATTGAACCTTTGAAGCCGACTCCTATGACTCTATGAACATCTTATTTTAGCAAAAGGAAAGTAACAAACTATTTTCTCTTCCTTTTCAACCTCGATACCTTGTTTTTTTCAATTTGTCTAGCAAACCCGAAGTAGTTTAGGGCAGCTTGTTCCTTAGGGCTCTCCTATGACCTGGAGTCCTAGGGGTGACGGGTTCCCCTTCTCTACATTTTGGTGAACTTGACGTGAACATCTTCGGTTCCATTTCTTCATGTTGAGAACTCTTCTCTTGAATCTTGAGTGTGTTGCAGAATTGTGTTTTGTAAAGATTTATGAGATTTACAACTCAATCTACAACATCTGGGCATGTTATCAAAAGAAGCGTGCAACATATAGATATGGATCCTAAGAAGCTCACTACAAGTCCCTCTTTTAATGAGTTAGTTTTTGGAACAAATGTAAGTTTCTCTAGTCCCTTTGGGGAAGACCCTCGTATTCCTAATCTTACCACTTCTTCTTCTACTTCATTTGTGGAAGAGCATGAGGCTATCAAAATTCCCACAGAGTAATTCTATCCCTAAACAGAAGGCTTTCAAAGTTTGGGGAGTATTTGGGAAAGAAAGTTTTATGACTAAGGCTACTAAGGTTGTTGATGACTTGAGAGTTATGTTGGACAAAGACTAGGTGGGTCTTGAATTCCTTTGGGTATCGTCAACATAGTGTACACTCATGTCCCATCATACAACCCTAGGTACAATGTTGCATGAGACCTTAGATCCAAGACCACTAAAAGACAAATAGAAGTTTCAATGCCCAAGGTGTCGGTGTACATTGTTGAGACCGACCCATCTGTCAACACTACTATTGTTCCTCAATCGCCCCCCATTGTTAAAGTAAACAAGGCACCCTTGGGTTTTAACTTTCCAGCTCTAATTTTCTTGGTGGTAGTTATAGAACCCATGTTGGTCCTAGTGGCAGAGCCTCTACTGGAATGGGGGCTGGTGGCTCTGGTGGCAATTCCATTGGTTCTATTTTGTCTTTTGACCCTATCTTGAACACCTTGTTACATAACATGGGTTAGATGTAGAATCAACTAGCAAACTTTTCCAATGCTACTTCATAGCCTATCTTTCAACCCTTCTTTTGTCACAATCATTTTTCGATAGCAATTCTAAATGCTCCCATCCCTTAGGGGATGGAGATTTGAAAATTTGAAAAGCATGGTGTTAAAGGAGATCCTTAGATCCACATTTTGGCATTTAACACCATGTGCACAAATTTATTTCACCATGATGCTTTAATGGCTAAGTTGTTTCCAAGGTCTCTTAAGGATACTATCCTTGAGTGGTATTGTTCCTTACTATATAATTCTATCTTTTCATTTGATCATCTAGTAAATCAGTTTCTCTGATAGTTCCAAGCTAATATTGAATCAAAGATGACCTTTTTAGATCTCATCTGATGTAAGCAAGGGGATAACAAGAAGATAGCTCATTTTATCTCTTGTTATGAATCTCTTTTATCACAATTTTTTTATCCTTTTCCCAACCCAAATGTTCAAAAGGTATTTTTCGAAAACCTATAGAAGCCTTGGAAGGGAAAATTTTATCTAATGAAATATCCTTCTTCACATCTATGTTTTGTGCTATGAGAATATCAGCAAACAGTTACATAGTTTGGGGGATCTTCCCCGCGCTCTCGTTCTGAAGGTAAATCTATAGTGTTGGTGTCTAGTAAGAACAAGGTCATTGGGAATGTGGTCTCTAAGTCTAATGATAAGATCCTCAAGTGCAACAAGTGTTTTACAAAGTTATTAGATTCTTACACTTCTATGCTGAAAAGATTATTAAAATACAAATTCCTAACGTTACTGGACCCTTGGTCTCTTATCAAACCCTATCATGATTGGTATGATGAGCATCAATTCTTCTAGTACCACTGAATACATGGACATGATATTGAAAGATGCATGTGCCTATGTCATGAGATCTAGGACTGTATCGATGATGATACTATTCATCTGACAAGAAGAAGCATAATTCTAATAAGTCTATGGTAAAGGCTAACAATGAATTACAAATCTATAAAAATTTGTTAATGTCTCATTCTACAAAATTAATTATTGAACCTTCTACTTCTACTGAGATTGTTCCATCAAAGTACGTTAGCATGGTCTCATTCACACATATTCTTTCCGCTCAGCTTGCGAGCGGATCACTGGACATAACCTTTACCTCATAGGATTTACCTATGAATAAAGAGCCTTCTCCCTTGTACATTCCCACGTGTTTCAATGGGAACATTGTGACTCGTGACCTAGTTGATCTTGCAAGTTGAGTGAATGTTATAACAGAAGAAACTTTTCTTATAAAATTTTTACATAAGGAGGAGTATGAAGAATTGAAGATCACTATACACACACATGATGGAATCTTAGTCCCTCATATTGGTTCTATTACACTTTTTTTCTTGGTAGGACCCAAGGCCGTGGATACCTCTTTTGTCATAATTCTGGAGTTAGATCTATTCTAGGTGAAATTGGGAATTATGTGGCTAGTTTCCATGAATGGCATCGCTTCGGTGATTCACAAATGTCCAAGTTCTCTCTTGAGGGCTCTATGCACATTGTGCATGACACTAGTTACAAACCATTGGTGTTGCATGGGAGCTTCTCATTAGACCACTTTTGGGCTGCTCGGGTTATACCTCTTCCTCTAAGGATAGACTAGTATATCGTGCCTATGTCAAGTATAAGATTAGGGGCATGGTGCCAAAGGTGACCTATCCAATATATCCCTACTCTATCTTAGTAAAAGGCTCTATGATTGCATAGCAGCAAGCTACCTCCTCCCAAAAAAAGGGGAAGGGGAAGCTTGCTCATGACCAAGTGCCTTCCTCTTCTATGTCTTCTACTCTGCTTCTCACCCGACTATGACGTCCTCAACTCCTGCTCCCATGCCTCGCATGGGGAGCCCAATGGTGCCTGCTTGGAAAAAAACTAAGCATCTTTGAATTTCCCATCTTGCTCATGGTTCCTAGACCTATTATTTATGATAAGGGGAAGGGTAATGTGGAGTGGCCCCCATGTCTTGGCTTCCACATCCTCCTATCATTCTTCCTCCTACCCCTATGATAGTGAATGGGAAGAGGCTCGCTGCCGAGGCACTCTTGTTTTTTTCTCCACCTTCTGCTATTTTTGCTCTTGTGCTCCCTAATCCTACCCCTATCTAAGAGGTTGTCCATCCACAAAAAATAGTTGTGGAGGGCACTTATATGGAAAAACAAGAACCTCTAGCATCTTCTCAGACTACAACTTCTAGCACCCAGAGCAGATGTAACTGGCTTGCACATGAGCACAAGAATAGGAGAAAAGCTCTAGTTGTTGAATAAGCTACCTTCAAAGAAGACAAAGAGGGATCTGGTAGCTCCTATTTTTGCATCTCCTATTATTTCTCTTCCTTTTGCTCCTACTTTAGTTCCAATCACCTCCATGCTACTTCTATCTCCCTCAGTGGGTGTTGATGATCCTCACCCCAAAAGGGTGCAAATGTTCATCACTCCTTCCATGGAGGCTCCTCTCTTGATTTCCCTTCTGAACATCCCTCATTTTTTTGAACCCATAGACATGTCAAACAGAACAGTGGTGCTTGTTACAACTCTATCTTCTCCCTCCTCTGTTGAAGTGTAAGCTAAAGGATGACCTCACTTTGAGTGGTGGTCAGAAGAAGGGGTCACCTTCTTCAGGAGCTAGTTCTACTTTGGCTTGCATCGTCCTCGTGATAGAGGCAAACCCTATAGCCCTTGAGTTTTTCATTACCCCTCTTGATGAGGTCGGTAGTGGATCTCAAGTGCCTCCTTCTTCTCCCACTTGATTAACACATGGCACTCTAGTGAATTACATGTTTAACTTGGTGGATGATGTCTCATCTCTATCCACAATATTTACAAGATCAATGACCTTCACCTCACAAGAGCTTAGTGAAGAAGACCTTGAGGGGCCTTCTTCCTTGGCTCTTGTTGAATGAGAGTCAGAGGGTACTCCCCTCACTATCCTACCCTTACAGGCTTGTCCTCCCTCCCTATATAATGATCTAGATGGAGAGCAGGACGACCTGTGGGTCGATGAGTAGGATGGTACCTCTTCTTTATCTATAGATTAGATTTGTGTGTGTGTTGTGTTCCCTTTGTGCTTGTATTTATGTGTTTGTGATCCTGCCTAGAGGACCCTTACTACCCTTATAGGTGCTTGGATACAAGCTTGAAATTTTTTTGGTGAATTTCTTCTATGTGTATCATCATTCTTCTATACCTTATACATTTTATTTTCAACAATTGGGGATGATGCAAAGTATTGGGGAATTTAGGCCCTCTCCCATGTCAACCTAATTGTTTTATTTTTATTTTGTCTTTCATGATCTAGGAACTTTGGGGATTGGTGATCGTTCATTCATACACTGTGTGCTACTTATTTATATATATGAACTAATATGACCCCGAACTCCTAGATCCCCCTATCTCTTGATTTCTCTATTACTATTATCTTTTATTTTCTTTGTTTTTGTTTGTCTCTCTCTACCTGATTAGTGATGTTTTGGTGTTCATGTGTTGTCCCTCATGTGCATGACAATATTTCCACATTTACATCTCACAATGTATCATGGGCCACAACATCTCCCCCTCTCCTTTCTCTCCATAGGATGCTATGGGCTCCTTTATGTAGCACACACCATCCTAAGGGGCTACCATACTTCTAAGATTTTCAATAGGGTGAAATTGGTGGCCAACGAATCCCTTACTAAAACTTTTTCATTTTCCAAAAAACACATTCTTCAACAAGGACCCCCTGATGAAATTTTTCTTTCAAAAATGAGTTCATGGCAAAAGAATCTAAAAAATTTCCCTTCAAAAGGTAGTACTTTTTCTAATGAAGAAGTCTAAAAATTTTCCCTTGAAAAGGAGCATTCTTTCCACCGGATTCCTTGATGAAAGAGATATTTCAAAAGGATTCCTTGATGATAGAATAATTTGTTAAAAATATTATGCTTTTCAATTCAAGTGTCCCTTTGAATGGGCCCCTTGCTATCTTTAAGAACCCTTTGAGAACTTCTCCTTCAATTGCTTGCTCTATGATATGTCTATATATTTTGGCTTTTCTACCTAACATGTTTTTTCTGTAGCTTAACATGTTGCTTTGTAGGACCAAGGACCCATAAAGCCTCTTTACATCAAGCTTTCCTAGTAGGATCGAGCACCTCATCAAGCCTTCCTTATGGGACCAAGCACGTATAAGGGCCTTTCACATCAAGCCTCATAGGATCAAGAACCTATGAAGATCCCTCTATCTATGGGACCAATAACTTGTAGAGCCTTTATTCAACTTCTATAGGATCAAGAACTCGTGGAGCCATTTCTGTAGGGTCAAGAACCTATAGAGCCTTTTAAAATATTCTAAGGGATTGAGAACATGTGGAGATATTTCTATAGGAATGAGAACATAGAACCTTTTTTCAACTTTTGTGGGACTAAGGACCCGTGGAGCCATTTCTACAGGACTGAGAACTTGTAGAGCCTTTGTTCAACTTCCACAAGACTAAGTACCTATGGAGTCATCTCTCTCACTCTTTCATGTCAAGGTTTCCCTACAAGATTGAGAATCTATAGAGATACCTCAACACATCTAGGTGTGCTAGATTGGCAATCTGCTTCCTTGGTGGTTAAGGTATATTCTCTTCAATCTCTTTCTACTTTTCCTTGCATTCGTACTAACACGTATGCTCACTAAAGTGGGGAAAAAATGTAATGGTGCAAATTTGCACCCCTAGAAAAATTCCCCATTTAATTTCCCCTACCTTAGAAAATGTAAACCCGATGATGCAATTTCACTGTTGTCACCTTGTCCCTTCCCCTTGACCATGTCTTTTTGTGTCAATGGAGGAATTTTTGTTAGGGAAGTGTGCATGCCATGCAGATGTATGTGCATCACGCTGCAATCTTGATACAAAAATTCAACTTGTTACCTCCATTTTGCCTCTTCAAACTCACTTCATTCCTCTCTTCTAGATTTTGAATGTAATTTCACACATTCTAGCTCTTGATTCTCACTCTCTTCACTCCATTCTTGCTTCTACACCATTTTCCTTCTTGCTTCAAGCTCCTCATTTGGCTCCAACATCATGTTCTTTTTGCAACACCATTATTATGAAAGGATTGTCAAGCTTCATCTTCTCTACATGGTCTTACCATTCTCTTCTTTCTGTTATTGGCCTTGATTGTAGTGCTATCCATTATCACTTTAGATGTGTAGGTAGTCTGGCTAAGGAACCTGAAGATGAAGGATGCAAGCTATGGGAATATTTGTGCTATGGAAGTGCTTTGGTTATCTTTAGGATTTTCACATGATTTTGACATATTGTTAAT
Source organism: Sequoia sempervirens (assembly GCA_007258455.2). Lineage (NCBI taxonomy): Eukaryota > Viridiplantae > Streptophyta > Pinopsida > Cupressales > Cupressaceae > Sequoia > Sequoia sempervirens. The sequence continues at coordinate 565,454,279 of VDFB02000003.1, read as the reverse complement.
ATGATGATATGATATTATGATTCTAATTATGACTATATTTATTACCATGATGAGGTACTAACTTATGTTCAAGTGTGGTGGTTATAGATGAAACATGAGCTTTTGTTAGTACTTTGGTGATTATGACACATATTGTTATGTTATTATTATTATGTAGATATTTGTTTGGATAGTTAGGCGATATAGTAGTATGTTGTTAGGATAGGTGGAAAGGGTAGCATAGTACCACTAGATGTATGGGGGACATACAGGAATGAGTTACAATTGCTATATTTCCTTCCCTAGTTCTTTGACAATTATGAAAATGTGCTCTAACTTGTATGCTTGAGTGAACAGGTACCAGGCTACATCTCCACCTAAATTACTAGGTCCGAGCGTGCCTTGAAACCTAATGGATCAGTTAATCAGAGATAGCACTTGGTCCCCTACCCTATCCATCATCCTCAAAGAGGATGAGTATTCAGTTGATACCTTGTCAATATGTCAGTTTGGTCAGTTGTGTTGCTTGAGGTTTTGCATTTTGACCCTAGTTAGTGGTTAGGTAATCATTTGGGTAATTGGTCTTATTTAAATTATTTTGTCTAAAAAAATGTATTGGTGATCCTATGCATTAAAATAAATTATTAGTAAAAAGGTACACTTTGATAAATAAATATATATATTTTTATATAAAAGGGGTAAAAACTTTATTGAAAATCATAACAAAGCATTACATAACAGCAAAGGGCCAAAGCCCCAGGAACCAAATGAAACCACTAGAAAATCTAGGAACAAAATCACCCTTCCCCAATACCAATCCCATCCTCAGCAAGAATCCTCTCCAAATCCTGACATAACTCACGGGAAACATGTTCCCACCCATCGATCTTCCCACCATCTATATTCTCTGATGCCCATTTGGCCAGACAATCAGCTGCCCTATTCCATTCCCTTGGAATATGGACAAAGGACACCGACTCCATCAAAGAGCTAACCTGTAATATATGTTGAACCATCATAGCCAACTGCCAGCTAACATCATAAATCTTCTTTTCATCAAGTAAATTGACCAACACCTGAGAATCAGATTCACAAATAACATTACGCCACCCTAAAGCATACGCCCGATTCAAGGCATAGAGAATAGCCAAGCCTTCCATCCTATTGACAGTTTGTATCCCTTCATTAGCAGAAAAAAAGAAAAACCACCGATCCTGAAGAATCCCTACCAACCCCGCCAATCCCAGCGGGTCCAGTATTTCCCCTAGAGGAGCCATTCGTATTAATTTTTAGAAAGCCAGCCGAAGGGGGCAACCAACTCCCCACCCTTTGAACTTTTTGCTTCACACGCCTACCTCTCCTGACGCAAGCAGATGCCGAAGATATCCCCTGAATGCCCAACCGATCAACCATCTTAGCATCTCCTTTCTCTAACGGCAGCACAATCTCACCTTTAGCTTCGACTGTCTCCTGGATCATTCCCACAATTCTAAACCAAACCTGTTGAATCCCTAATTTTTCACCCCAAAAGATTCTCCGATTCCTTTCCAACCAAACTTGCCAAAGCAGAAAGATGGGACCAACATACCAAACATCCTGCAAGAAAGAGGCCAAGGAGGGGGGCCTCCCAAGACTAATCTGAAACTCAACCAGGGAGGAGGCATGAATGCATGGGCTTTTTCAAACACCCCACCAGAAATGTTAGAGCTGTAAGGTGAAGGAACAATGGAAGAACAAGTGAGGAGAGTCCTCCTCCCCACATCCGCAAAGAATACACCTAGATGGGCCTGGAAAACCTCTCTTCCGGATATTATCCCAAGTCAAACACCTATTCCAAGCCAAAGTCCAAACAAAGCAATTACACTTTGGCCAAGAAAACTTATTCCAAGCTTTCTTCCACCAATGAACCTCCACCCCCTCAATCTATTGGGAAAGCAACTCCTGATACCCAGAAGAAACAGTGTAAGCACCCTTGGGGTTAGGAAACCAATCCAACACATCCTCATCCATGAGGGAGCTACAACTGCGACAAGAAAGAATGTAATGAAGCTCAACACACTCCTCCTCCAAACCAGCAATAGGCCATTCCTCAGGATTCTTCCATCTCGCCTCCACCAACTGCCCCTGAAAAGAAAGAGACTTAAAGTCGCACACCCTTGACCATCCAGCTTCACAGAACCTCTGGCACAAAGTAAGCAAATGAGGATACTGAGAAACAATGGGAGGGTGACCATCCAAGCATCATGCCAAAAATACGCCTCTGACCCACTCTTGCAAATCCAGAATAAGCCACCCTTAACGAGCGCAACCCATTTCTTGAGAGTATTCCAAATCACAGATCCCTTCACTGTCAAGCTGTAACGAGGGATATCACTCTAAGGAATCCCAGGAAAGTACTTCTGAGTCAAAATTCTAGCCCACACCCAGTCCTGTTCCACACACCAACACCAATACAATTTAGCAGCCAGAGCCGTACCAAACAACAACGACTGCCTTAACCTAAGACCACCAAATTGTTTTGGGCTACAAACAACATCCCATCTAACAAGGCTCCACTTGGAAGATAATAAACTACCAACCCATAAAAATTATCTTGCTAGGGAATCAAGATCCCTAACAAAACCCATCGGCACCACCTGAATCATACACCTATAAAGAGGGAGAGCCTAAACCACAAATTTGAGCAACTGAATCCAAACCCACAAAAGACAGCCAGCGAAGGGTCCAATGAGTGACTTTGACACGAAATTTTTCAAGAATAGCCTTCCAAGAGTCCCTAGATTGCCTACCAATTGAAATAGGAATCCCAAGGTAGGTCAGCAGGAGATCCCCAATCTGAAATCTGAGAATATGAGCAATTCTCCTTTGAATGGAGTTTGGAGTATTGAAGAAAAAAATGGAAGACTTTCCCTCATTAATTAACTGGCCCGATGCAGCAAGATAAACATCCAACACCTTGCGCATGTTTGAAGCCTCCCTAATAGTAGCCATGCCCATCAAAGCAGTGTCTTCCACAAACTGTAAGTGAGATTGCACTAGTAAGCCACCTCCCCATTGCCACCCCTGAATGAAACCCCCCTCCACATTCCTTTTTATCAATCGTCCCAAACCTTCCACCAAAAGAAGAAACAAGTAAGGAGAGAGGGGGTCACCTTGTCGTAAACCCCGAGAAGCACCAAAGAGTTCAGAGTGCTCCCCATTAATCAAAACAGAGAAAGAAACTGAATTCACACAACTCATAACCCAACGAATCCACTCCTCCTCAAAACCAAAGGCCCCCAAACTTTTTGGAGGAAGGACCATTGAACTCTGTCATAAGCCTTGGCCATGTCAAGCTTGATGAACATAGCCTTATCTTTGGAGTTGGCCATAGAATGAATAGTCTCTGTAGCAATAACCACCCCATCCAAAATCTGGCGGCCCACCACAAAACCACTCTGTTCCTCAGAAATCAACAGTGAAAGCCACTTTTTTAACCTATCAGCAATCAACTTAGAGATAATTTTATATATAACATTGCAAAGAGAAATGGGGCGAAATTGACTTAATCGATCAGCCCCATCACCCTTGGGGATTAGAGCAAGGAAGGTAGAATTTAGGGCCCGAAGCATTTGCTTATTCTTTTGAGACTCTTGAACAACTGCCAATAAATCCAACTTGATAATCTCCCAAAATTCCTGGAAGAACTCAATCGGGAAGCCATCCGGACCAGGAGCTTTACCCTTCTTCATCTGGAAAACAGTCTTCTCCAGCTCCTCCAGAAATATCACTCATAAGATGCTCCTTCATCTCCCAAGAGACCAAAGAAGGAATACAAGAGAGGACCTGAGCCTCATCAACCGAGTCCCCCTGCGAGTCCTCCCTGAATAAAGAAGCAAAATACTGCACAGCTTCATTTGAGATAGCCTGAGTAGAAGAAAGAACCTCTCCCCTGTCAGTCACCAAAGCCGAAATAGAATTACCATGACGCCTGGCCTTCACCGAATTGAAGAAGAAGGCAATATTCTTGTCTCCCTCCTGAAGCCACTCAATCCGAGCTTTTTGTTTCCAGTAGATCTCCTCCCTCAGCTCCCACTCCTCCAGAGCTTTCAATGCCCTAGCCTCATCCCGCAACAAATCCTCAGACACCCCATCCTCCCTAATCAACCTAGTAATACCATTCAACTCAGCTTGTGCAGCAAGCTTCGCATGGTAAATGTTTCCAAAGCATTGTCGGTTCCACCGTTTAAGATGATACTTAACATATTGAAGGAGCTTAGCAAAATTATACATTGCAGTACCATAAGTAGGTCTACCATACCTCCACCATTCAGCAACACATCCATAAAGGTCAGGGTCCCGCAACCACATTAGCTGGAATTTGAAGGTTGGCGTCTAAGGCATCCTGAGCAGAAGAGATAACTAGCTTTATAGGCCAGTGATCCAAACCTCTCCAATCTAATATCTCAGAACTAGAAGACCACATTCCCCGACCCAAAAGCAGGAGACCATGAAACGATCCAGTCGTTCAGCAATGCAACTGTCACCCACCCTTCTGTTGTTCCAAGTAAACTGACCATTGCTAGGTTTGATATCAACAAGATTGAGAGCCGATATATTGTCCTGAAACAACAACGCAAAGGCTCTAGTCTTGCAATACCACCCCGTTTCTCAGCTAATTCAGTAATAGCATTAAAGTCACCTGCAATGATCCATGGCTGATAGGGAAATAGGCTACGAACAAAATGGATATTTGTCCATAAAAGAAGTTTACCCTGGAACTCAACAGGTGCATAAACATTGGAGAAAAGAACAAACTCTCCCGACTCAAAACACAAAGCAACCATGGATAAAGAGGACTTGAAGGATAACCACCACAAAGGTTGAATCTTCCGAGGGTTCCAGAAACAAGCCACACCCCCCGAGGATCCCTGAGCCCCAATACACTGGCATTGACCATTCTTCCACAACTTAGGCACTAAACCCATCATGCACTCAACAGATAACTTGGTCTCCTGAAGAAAAAGAACATCAGGAGAATGACTTCTTACCAACTCACGAACAACTTTTTGTCTAGGGCCATTGTTCAAGCCCCTTACATTCCATGAAATAATGATCATTTCAAAGGAGTCAAAAAATGAGAATCCAGGGTCTTAACAGACCCTGACTCCACCAAAGTCTCCCCCATCATCTTAATCTTTTCCAAATCTTTCTTCTTGCCAAGTTTAGCGCTTTTCTCCGAACCCCCCTTCTTGCCATCCTTTTGCAGAATGCCCAGTTGAGGAGAAGGCTTGCTACTCTTAGCCACATCCGAACCAACATTCTGTGCAGAAAAGAAGTGCCTCCATCCCCCTGCCCCAACTCAACATTTGGACCCAACATCACCTGAGCCCCAACCTGCACATCCGTGACCATAGGCATGGCAGACTCCTCCTGTGGAGCAGGAGGAGTAATGGAAGTGTGATCCTCCAGGCCAGAACCCACCACACCCGGATCCACACTTATTAACCCTGGATTAACTTCTTGCTGACCCAAATCATCCAGGACCTCAAACCTGTTAAAAGTATCCTCATCTTGTCTCTCCATCAAAGTCCTCTTTTGACCTCTATTTCGGTTATGAGCCTTAACAGGAACATAACCCTCAGCATCCACCCCCTCAACAGAAATGGGATTCTTCCCCTTATCAACATCAGGATTGTTACGAGGAGGAGGTGGAGGCTGAGGCACCATAGGCTTAGCCTTTGGGCATCTACGCAACAGGTGACCATATTCATGACAGAGGCAACATCGGAAAGGAAGGGTTTCATAATCCAAATGTTGCACCCAAGAATGGGGACCCACACACATATCTAAAGCATCTGGCAAAGGCTTACTCAAATCAATTTCCACACAAATTCGAGCAAAATTGATTACTTTCTTACCTAGGGTTTGTGTCGAAGACCCCACCGGCTTCCCAAGCAACGAAGCAAGCATGTGTAGAACATCCTCATGACAGCATTCGATTGGAAATCTGGGCAACCGAACCCACACCGGAACACGATTCGGAAGCTCCTCAAAGGGATTAAATCTTGCATGCCATGGGTTGACGAACAACCCAACCTGGTTGTGAAAATAGGGCCCCCCCTCAAAAACCCTATTGCGATCAGCCAAGCAGATAAATGTGACCATGAAGAAATTGTTTGCAAGTAGCGTGACCTCCATTTCGCCCTCTGGCTCCCAAGTCCTTTGTGCCCAAGTTTCCAAAAATTGTAGAGACACTCTCATTCCCGAAAATTTGCAGTACAGAGAATGCTTTGAATAATATTCAATATCCTCAGCAATCATCTCAATCGGAATAACCAATTTAGGTCTCTCTTTGCAACGCTCTAGGCATCTGTTAATATTTGTGATCCGAGATCCACTAGACAAATTTGAGTCCATAGACCCCGTATTCAGAGAAAAGAGGGAGTTATCAAAAACCCTTGCTCCTTGACTTGGCGATTTCAAGCCCACCGCAGCACAGAAATCCATGTCGGGCATAGCCCTAGATGGCTCACCCTGAGACATAGCTGCCAAAAGGCCTAGGACGGACATGCACAGGAAAGAGCCGGCCCGAGACATAATAGATCAGAGGAAACCCACACCAAAAACACCCGTTGTAAAACCCACGCTCAACCCAGCACCACATACAACCCACAACAACAGATCCTCACCCCAACACAAGATCCCAAACACAAAGGAAAAAAAGAGGGCTAGACAAAGACCTACGCACAGGAAAAATGGCCAAATACATCCAGGCTGGAGCATCAAAGAATAGCTATAGCAAAAAGATTAACCCCCCCACAAAACGAAATAGATGCCCACCCCAACCTTCGCACAAACAGAGAAAGAAAACATGAGCTAGGGCTCGAAATGCCCTAGCTCGGCTCCTTGGTTGCAGATCGAAACTCCATCATCAGCCTCAATCAAATTTTTCAAGTTTCCATATCCCCATCAGAATTTTGTGTTGCATTGATGTCAATAGATATTTGTTGTTGCATTGATGTCCCGATAAATAAATATATAAACATACATAAATATATAATTATAGTTGATAATAAAATAAAGTTATAATGTAATGTTATAATTAATGAATAATAATAATATGATAAATAAATAATCGTAGTGAATAATAAAATAAATTTATAGTGGGATGTTATAATTAATAAATAGTAAAAATAAGTGATAAATGAATAAAATATTATAAGGTTGGAGTATATAATTAATTATAATCTATAAATAAATGTGGTAAATGATTTTACCCGTTTGTGTAAAGATTCGAATATCTATTATATTATATTGTTATGATTTATTTTAAAGGAGATGCTTTTAATTAATTTTGTATAAGTTAATTTAATAAATAAAAAAATTAACTATTATGTTTGGGAGTTGGTTGGGGATCATTTGAAATTCCTATATGTACAACCATATTTTTTGTTCGCCCCATAAATATTTTTCTTTCGGGATGGGGGGAATTTTGTTTGGTTCTTTTGGGGGGAGAAACTTGTCTATAAATTTCTTTATTCTATTGTTGATTTTGGGGCTCTTCATTTTATGCTAGAGGAGGTCACAAGCATATATAATTGAAGACGGAGCCACTATGTTGTATGGAATTCACACCCCAAGACCTATGGGTCAGGCTTCCACACCTAGGCTTTGAGTCATTTGTTATGCTTTGATTGATGTCTTTACCTTGTTCTAAACTATCATTTTGGCTCACACATGGAGGATGTTGTTAAAACTTGTGGAATTTGAATTTACCCCAACCAATTGCATTTGCTTAAAATTTTCTAAGTCTTTTTAAACAAATTCATTTGTGCACCCATCAATTGCATTTGCTTGAAATTTTCTAAGGGATTTTCAATAATTTCAACTATGCACCTCCTGCCATCATGCCATTCCATGAGGGGAGTTTTCTTGGAGACCCTTTTGTCAAACAACAAAAAGGGAAGATAGTTCGTGGGTTCCAACGGAGCAATTCATCGTTCAGTGGTATGCAATATTTTCCTCCTTCACTCAGTTCTGTAATTTATTTAGGCCTCATTATATACGTAGGTTTATGGCTTGTATTATATCCTTTCATATTGCATGCGTAATTTTAGTTCAATTTTTGTAATAGTTCAACATAGAACTTAATGCAAACGAATACCTAGGATCCCTAAGATTTTGGCTCTTTGTTTTATACAAATTGATTTGGTAAAACTTATCATTCGAATAATCTTTGGATGATTGTCACAATTGATTTATAACTCTTTGTCAAATTCACCCAAGGCCTGGACTTGATCTCACCCCTTGGCTATGTCATACCATTTACTGGCTGAACGTGGGGTTCAAATTTTAAAAGTCATTTTAGCAAATTGTTTTGTACATATCCTATAATCATTGCATTCCATTAGATGTCATCACTTTACACCCAACCATTTGTGTTTACTTGAAAGGTTCTAAATCCTTTTCATTGAAGATTATTTGATTGGTAAATGGCCATTTGCATTTACTTGAAAGGTTCTAAAGCCTTTACCATATAAAGGAGGAGGTTGGAGGAAGATTACACAGTAACCAAGAAGTTTTTAAAAGAATAAATGGAAAATTATAAAAAAAAAATAGTGACAATAAAGAAAAAAAATAGTAATTAATCAAAATTGGAAAAAGACATCAATCATAAGAAATAAAATACAATAAAGAAAACCAAGAGAAATATAATGTTGAGAAAATTTAAGAAATTTCCAATAGATTGGACTAAATTAATAAACCAAAAAAGGAAAGAGCTAGAAAATATAAAAGTAAGAAAATTAAAAATAATTAGCAACAAGAAAATTAATATTTAAAAAAAAAAATTGAAAATCAAAGCCATAAATTATAAACAATATATTTGTAAACATATTTGCAAAGATAATATATTTGCAAATAAGGGAAACCTCCAAATTGAAGACACAAAATAGAAAAGAGCCAAATTAAATTAACAAAAACAGAGAAAAAACTTGAAGGAATATAAAAATTGAAAATCAAACATAAAAAAACTAACAAATAATATAAGATAATAATAAGGAAAGAGATAAATAATATAATAAAAAGAACATAATAAGTTGAAAAAGATAAACAAAGAGAAAACATGAAGAAATATAAAAATTGAAAGACAAACACAAAAAATAAACAAAACTAACAATTAATATATTTGCAAAGATAATATATATGATAATATATTTGCAAATAAGGGAAACCTCAAAATTGAAGACAAAAAATAGAAAGGAACCAAATTAAAACAAGAGCTGCAGGGCAGCAAAGTTCCTACCAAATAGTAATAGAATTGTTATGTTTTAATTAGTTGTGTTTGATAAATTTTATCAATGTCACAAATGATAAGTACCTACTTGGTGGAAAGCACATCTAATTGGTGAAAAAGTCTGTGATAGATTTAGACCTAACGGCAGGGCACAAAGCACTTTACAATCTTGATTTTAGGATTTAAATAACTAATGGACATAGAACATAAGTACAAACCAAGCAACAATATAGTCCCATTCTGAAACACAAAGAGGAATAGCTCATATATTAATACATACTATTCAAAATTTTACCACAATTTTATTGATAAAACATATATGTTGCAGGAAGCCAAATATTTAATTTAATCATAAAATGCAAAAAGAAATTATGCACTGTCCTCTTAGAAGTAAAAACTATATTTTTTCCTCAGTCTGGCTATGGAGGAGATTCACGCACTTGCCACCAAAATGTCTAGCTACAAATTTAGAAAACTCAAAGCTCTGTCTATAAACACAATCTCAAAAATTCACTGCAAACAGTTAATCCAATGAAATGTGGTATACCATTATCTATTTCCTCTCATAAAACTATCAGGTCAAAAATGAAGAAAATTCTTCAAATCTTTCAACAATTCTCATTTCATCTAACATTATCAAAATAAATTCATAAGTTTTCCAAAATTTACATAGATTAATCATAAAATTTATGTCTCACTTAAAATATAAATGATTCCATTGAACTACAAGAATTTTGAACCGTTGATTTTCCAAATCTGATGAAATTCATGTTAGCATATTGCTTTTCACCTGATTTCATCCTCAAATGTATAAAATATTCTCAAATTTAATTAAGAAATTTTTCTAAGAGAAAGTTGAGTATGATTAGATCTTATCGATGGCACAACCTGTGGGAGGTTCAAACAAATTTGTTGCAGGAAAATCGTCAAAAAAAAAGATAAAGGAAATAAAATGTAGAACTCAAATTCTACCTCTTGAAATCCTTTTGCTCAAAGATTCTCCAAATTTTATCATTTAATGTGGCAAAATAGAATTATGTAGCATTAACTAACAATCACCATTCGAACTACATACTCCACTCTTGTCAATTGCGTAATTCTAGCCATTGCCTCTTCCACTCTTGTCAGCCACTACCTACCTCTCCACTCTCATAATTCAATATTTATTGTTCACGTAACAGGCCGCAAATATTCAGTGAGATTTAATCTATCCAGCTGTAGGGTAATAATTTATTGATTTTTGAGAGATTTAAAGATACTAATGCCTTCATGTAGTGGATGTGTTAATGTGGAAAGGTTATTAAAAGATTTTAGTTTAAATATGAATAGTTATGTGTTTAGTGGATGTGTTAATATGGAGAGCTTATTAAGAGCTTTTAGTTTATTTATCATATAATAAATATTAAAAAATAAATTAGTTTTTCTCCAAATTTGAAGATTGACATTAAAAAAAATAAAGGGGATGATTTCAAGAACTCTCCTTGATTTAAGGTAGAGTTTTTCTGAACACACCCAAATGGCATTGTAAAACATCTCTTAGACACCAATTTTATTTAAAGAATAACTTTAATAAATAAGTAAATAATTTTTTTTTTATTATGGTCATTGCAGTAGAAAATTTGTGAAATGGAAGTAATGGAAGTAATGGAAGCGCATTAATCACTTATATCGGGTGAATTTTGTCTACCAATTAGATTGAAGAGAATTGAATTTTGAAATATATTTTGTTATATAATTGGCATGTATACATTGGATAATAGAAAAAATGTTTGAGCTCTCATTGGTTAAAAAGAGAATTATTAATAACTAGTTAAGTTTTGACCGTGCCTATAGTTCCTTGGCAGGAACTAATAAAAAAAATAAAGAAATTTTTTGAAGGAATATAAAGATTGAAAATCAAACACATTAAATACAATAAATTAACAAATAATATAAGATAATAATAAGGAAAGAGATAATTAATATAGTAAAAATAACAAAACAAATTGATATAGATAAACAAGAGAAGAAAATGGACTAACAAAAACAAGAAAAAACTTGAAGAAATATAAAAATACATAAAATAAAGAAAACTAACAATTAAAATAAGAGAATAAGGAAAGAGATAATTAATATAATAAAAAGAACAAAACAATTAAACAAAGAGAAGAAAATGAACTAAACTCATTAAAACAAAAACTTGAAAGAGGACAAAGAGAAAGGAAAGAACCAACCATAAAAATAAAAAGAAAGATTGGTAATAAACAAGTAAAAAGAGATAATCAACAAAAAAGGTAAAAGAAGAAACAAAACAAGGATAATAATTGAAGAGAAACTAAAAATAATAGAAAATGGTAAATAGAAAAATAATGAAATCAACTAGATAATATAAAAAGATAAGAAAAGAGATCTAAAGAAAAAGATAAAACCAAAACAATTGAAAAATAAATATACTAAAAACAAGTCAAAAAAAGGGGAGACCAAGAGGGAATAAGGATGCAAAAAAATAATAAAAAACATAAAGAAAAAAATGAATACAAAGTAAAAGAATAAAATCATTTGGAAACCTTAAAAATGTAAAGAAGTACCTCGAAAGCTAAAGAGACAAAAATAATTAAAAATAAATTAAAAAGGAGGAGAGACCAAGAAATAAAAAAGAAGAAGAAAGAATTGAACATAATTGCAAAATAATTAAAAAAAGAACAAAACAATTCAACAAAAAGGAGAGATAGGCAACAAAATGAAAATACAACAAAAAGAGAATAAAATAGGAAGGAATAAAAACCAAATAAGAACAAAAAGGAAAACAAAGGCAACAAAGGATAAAAGCAATAATTACAAAAGAAAAATCAAGAGGAGATGGGAAAAAGAGAAAAGAAAAATAACACTACGCCAAAAAAGCATAAAAAGGAGAAAAGGAAACCAAAATTGAAAAACCCAAAAAGAAAGAAGAAGACCTCAAAAGGAGCGAAGCAAGGAAGGAAAAAAGAGGAGAGGGGAAGAAGGCTAAGAACACGAGGGAGAGAAGGGATGAAGGAAAAGGAGGGAAACAAGAAGTAGGGAAACAAGAAGATGAAACCAGCAGGAGGGAGACAAGCCAGGGAAAGGAGGGACCTATAATAGTTGTATAATGAGGTTTCCACAAGGAGCTCTGATCCAACCATTGTGCTCAATTAAGATTTACAGGAGTTGTTGATTCATTACTTCCTTGAGTTTCTATTGAAAATTTTTCTTCAATGGATAACATTTGGTGTTTCTTAATACAGAAGAGGAAGAATGTGGGAGCCTACATGGTAGACTTGAGGACACGCTTAGGCTTGATGTCAATGACAGTTGGCTTTTAATCTGGGGTTCCAGCAAGAGCAGCTTGGTTATATAAGAAACCAACCGCTCTTTTAAAAGCTAGTAATCAAAGAGAACTATGCTGATATGAAGCACAAACATGTCCCTCAAGTCTCTCCCTTTTTGACCATTCTTCATCTCTATACACTATATTTGTACTGAATACAATCTAAATCTTATCCATTAGTACACCTTTTTTAAAAAAGCAAACTCCTAAGGAAGCTTATTGAGACTAAATAAACCCCTTAAATCTTAATTAGGACGATGGTTGGACCCTAAGATCCTCGTGAAAACCTATGTTATGCAACTTCAATACACGGGTCCCTCCCCTTTCCTAGCTTCCCTTGTCTCCCTCCTGTGGTTTCTCATCTCTTATTCCCCCTTTCTTCTTTCCCCTCCTTTCCCTCTTCCTTCTCTCTTTTCCTCCCCCGGGTGTTCTAGCCTCCTCCCTCCCTTTTCCTGCCTCTCTCCTTGCTCCTCATCTTGAGATGGTGATCTCTTCTTTCTTTTTGGTTTTTCAATCTTTGATTTCCCCTTTCTCTCCTTTTACTCTTTTTGTGTAGTGTTTTTTTTTTTTTCTCTTTTTCCCATCTCCTCCTTGATTTTCCTTTGCAATTATTGCTTTGTCCCTTTCTCTTTGTTTCTTGAGCCTTCTCCTTTTGTTCCTCTTATTCTATTTTTCTTCCCTTTCTATTTTGTTCCCTCTTTTGTTGGCTTACCCTCCCTTTTATTGAATCTATTTGTTCAAGCATTTTAATTATTTTACACCATGTTCAATCTCTTCTTCCCTTTTGTCTCTTCTTTGTCTCCTTTAATTTATTTTTAAATGTATTTTGGTATTTTCTTTTCCTTTTGCTCTGGCCTTTGATTTTATTCTTTTATTTCTTTTTTATTACCTCTTTCTTTTATTAAAATTCCTTTTATGAAGTGCAATCTAGTATTCCCTCTTTCTTGGTTTCCCCCTTTTTTGACTTGCTTTTTTGTTATATTTATTTTTTGATTGTTTTGGTTTTATCTTTTTCTTTACGCTAGAGGCGTAACCCTACAGTGGCAACACCCTCTATAGGAGGTAGAGAAAGAGTTGCATTGTGAATAAACGGTCAAATGTAACAGATGGAAATGGAAGAGGAGTCGTTGGTTTCGTCTTCGCTATAAAGGATTAATGATCTACAATTTTCTTTATTAATGTTGTGTGGAGATACATTCATATTGTAATGAGAAATCTTTGTGCCTTCTCATGCAGAAATTTGTTTAGCTTTTCCACACAAGTATAACCCTCACAGGCTTAGCCACATCCTCTTGCTGAGAAGTTCACATTTTAATTTTATTTATTTTTCTTTTGCATGATAGGCTCAAATTGTTTCATTGGAAGATGTCGCTAGATTAATCTACATATTGCTTTCTTGAGAGATCAATTATGTGATTAAAGAGTATAGGAGATGTCATGCCGGCATCAAAGATCAGTTATGCGATTATTATTTTTGCTGTTATTATTATGATGATTTGACAGACAACTCATCTCCTTATTCTTTTAGTGATTCCTTGAAGTTGGCCTAATGGTGGAGAACTTGTACTCTTGAAAGAGAGGTCACAAGTTCAAATCTTGCAGGGGGTAAGGTATGTACACCTCGTATTGTGGAGCACGAGTTAGGTGCCTCCCTCAATATTGGGAGTACGAGGAGTCCCATATTGCTATAGGCTGTGTGTAGACCCAAAAACAAATTGCCGGGTATCGTGGACTATAAAATAATAATATTATTATTATTGAAGTTGCCATTTATGATTTATGGCTTTGAAGGAGAGCATATTAATTGCGATATGGAATAGAGCAGATCCTCCATTTATTGCATCATACATGAACACAAAATTTGTTCTTTGGCCACTTGATCTTGACTATTTTTTTGGCTATTTCTTATTTGTTTGATCTTGTTTAATTTCATGCCTAGGAATTCCTCAGAAAATTATCTGACATTGTAAAAAAATTTAATGTCGAGAAATAAATTAGTAGATGGAATTATCTACAATAAGCATTACATTTGTTTTTTCTGGGGATTATATGAAAAATGTTTAGATTCCAGAGTTATATAGGAAATAGCAAGCTCAATTTTTTCTTATTTAAGTGTAATTGTCCATCAATTTGGCTCAGCTTGCCTGTTGGCTAGGACTATTCTTTTTAGGTGAATTGTCTATAGTTTGCATAAACTTTTGGTTATGGTAGGTTTTTTTTATTTTACAAATCTTGCGGTGGTTAACTAATTGGAATTTATGAGCTTTTTATTTTATTTAAAAGGATTTGAGCATTGGGATTGTGTTTTCTTCAACAATTTCGATGAAACATTTATCTTAGTATACATATCTTTAATTTTTTCACTATTCTTTTTATAATGTTGTGATTTGAAGTAATTTTAAAGATCCATTAAAAATATATTAGAAATATTTTAAAGAGTTGTTTTGCAGGTGATAGAATAAATAAGGCCTGGACATCCGTTCCATATACACTTTGCATTGAAGTCTATAAAAAATCTGTGATTTAGTATGATTTAAGTGTTTTTTTAAATAGATTCCATGGAAATGGGATTAAATTGTGGAGGTTGACCTTATTTTATTATAATGTTTTTTTGTTTTTTAAAATATAATTCAATTTGATGTGAGAGTATAATTTAATGGGTACAATATTTTTTAATAGCTATAAATTTTATTTTAGATGTACATTTACTTATCAAGTTGTAATTTTTTTTACAATCTCACTTTTTACTTTAGATGATTGTCTATAAAATATAAAGATGCATTAAAAATATATTAGAAATATTCAAAGCACTAAATGACTAATTAACAGGTCTAAATTGATACCAAATTTGTGTTGCAACTTGCAAGGTAACAAAGGAAAAGCAAAAAGCAATAAATGATACATCAAATCTCGAAAACTATTTTTTCTACATGCAGGCTTTTATATTTTTCCCTCCAATTATAATCATTTCAGTTTCTAAATCTGCAAGATTTTATATAGTTGGTTCTTCAATTATAATGAGTTTTTAAATTATGCATTACTTTTTTAAAGTTCTTTTCAAAAATATACTTAAATTTTGAGCAATTAATGTAGATTCAATGATTATAAATTATTTTATATATTATTAATATTAAAAGAATTTTTAAAAAAATATTATGATTATTTGAACTAAAAAATCAAAAAATTGAGATTTATTTCCCTTGCCAATCTTAAAAAAGATAGAAATCAAAAGATTTTGTATTCCAAAATATTTTGTGATTTTTTTGAAATTAGAAGTTAGTTTAATTTTAGAATATGAAATCATTTACATGCAAAAAAGAAAAAGAAAATAGAAATGTTGCTTTTATATTTAAATAAAAAGGTTGCTTTTATATTGAGCTCTTTTAAGATGCACTCCAAATTCCCTAGAATGAATATGCATCTTACATGATTTAGAATTTGAGCTCTTTTAGTGTATGCTATTGATTATCTCATTCAAAATGACACCACAAACATCAAATTTGGTTCACAATAAATTAACTTCCACTTCAATTAAAGTGAAGGATACAATAAGACCATTAAAATAATAATGAGAAAGAAAATAAGAAAATTTGAAAAGAAAATAAATGGATAGAAAGCAATCTTCTCTCACCTAGGGTGAGGCAAGCAATGTTGTTCAAAGTTATTGCTAGACTTCAATTAGAGTTAGAGTTATGACACAATTAGGGTTAGGGTTCAAATTGACTTAAGATAGTTTAATTAGGGTTAAGGTTAGGGTTGGGGTTATGATGGAGCCAACATTAGATTAATTAAAGTTAGGGTTAGGATTTGGGTTAGGGTTATGGCTGGTGATATAATAAGGATTGTGATTGGGTTAGCATTAGGATTAGTGTTAGGATTATGGTTACAAATAAGGTCAAGGATAGAGTTAGGGTTAGGCTTAGGTATATAATTAGGATTAGGGTTGGGGTTTGAGTAAGGGTTAGGGTTAGAGATAGAATTAGGATTAGGGTTAATATTAGGGTTAGGGTTAGGGTTAGGGTTAGGGTTAGAAATAGGGTTAGGATTGGGGTTCGGGTTAAGGTTAGTGATAGAAATAGAATTAGGATTAGGGTTGTGGTTTGTGTTCAAATTAGGGTTAGGGCTAGGGTTAATGCTAGGATTAGAGATAGTGTAAGGATTAGGGTTAAAGATAGAATTGGAATTAGGGTTACAATTAGGGTTAGAAATAAAATTTGGATTAATGTTGCAATTAGTGTTAGGATTAGGGTTAGGGTTAGGGTTAGAGATAGAATTAGGATTAGGATTGGGGTTGGGGTTTATGTTAGGATTATGATTATGATTAGGCTTAGGGTTAGGGTTAGAAATAGGGTTAGGATTAGGGTTGGTGTTAGGGGTAGAGATATAATTAGGATCAAGGTTAGAGATAGAATTAGAATTAGGGTTTAAGTTAGTGATAATATTAGGGTTATGGTTAGGCTTGAAGATAAAATTAGGATTAGGGTTGGGATTAGCATTGCAAATAGGGTTACGATTAGGGTGATCGTTAGAGATAGGGTAAAGATTAGGGTAAATGTTAGGGTTAGAGATAGAATTAGGTTTAGGGATGAGGTTTTTGTTATGATTAGGTTTAGGTTTAGGTTTAGGGTTTTGGCTAGAGATAGAGTGAAGATTAGGGTTAGGTTACAATTAGAGATAGAATTAGGGTTAGGGTTAGGATTACTTGGGGTTAGGTTAGAGATATGGCCAACATTAGGGTTAGGGATAGAATTAGGATTAGGATTGAGGTTTGTGTGAGGGGGGAAATTTCTTTCAAAGTTAGGGTTAGAGTTCAATTAGGAGTTAGGCCAAAAGCACAATTAGGGTTAGGGTTCAAATAGACTAACATGCACTTAATTAGAGTCTCAAAGGAGTTAGGGCCAAGGATGGAGTCAACATTAAAATTAATTAGGCCAGGGCTCTAGGATTGGATTAGGAGTTTTCAAAGGTTAGAGATAGAATTAGAATTAGGAAGCTAGTATCAGCTGCTAAGGTTAGGGTTATAAATAGGGTTAGGATTAGGGTTTGGGTTCAGGTTAATGATAGAAATAGAATTAGGATTAGGGTTGTGGTTTGTGTTCAGATTAGGGTTAGGGTTAGCGTTAGGCTTAGAGATAGTGTAAGGACTAGGGTTAGGGTTAGGATGTTACAAAATCTTCAGGAATTTAGGCTTACACCAGGGTTAGAAATAGAATTAGGATTAGTGCTGCACTATGTTAGGGTTGGTTGTTAGGGGTTAGAGGAGTAGAATTAGCATTAGGATTAGAGTCAAGTTTATCCTTAGGATTATGATTTACTCTAGGGCTAGGCTTAATGGTTATAGATAGGCTAGGATTAGGTTAGTGCTAAGGCTGAGATAGAATTCAGGACTGTTGAAATAGAATGGAATCTAGGATTTAAAAGTACTGTGTTAGTGCTAATATTAGGGCTAAAGAAAGCACAAAGATAAAATTAGGATTAGGGTTGGGGTTAGCATTATAAATAGGGTTACAATTAGGGTGATGGTTAGAGATTGGGTAAAGATTAGGGTAAGTGTTAGGGTTAGAGATAGAATTAGGTTTAGGGTTGAGGTTTATGTTATGATTAGGCTTACATTTAGGGTTTTGGTTAGAGATAGAGTGAAGATTAGGCTAGGTTGCATGCACTAGGAGACAGAATTAGGCTTCTTAGGCTAGGCTAGGAGATGAATTAGACAGACTGAGGGTCTTGTGAGGTGAGAAATGTCTTCAAAAGTTAGGGCTTGGAGTTCAAATTTAGAGTTAGAAGGCATGTTCTAGCTGAAGTGTCTCAAACACACCCTACATAGCTTCTTAATCTAGGGCTACGTAGTGTTAGGTTACATGATCCAACATAAAAATTAATTTGTGGCTAGGCCATGATTGGGATTAAAAGCTGCACCTGAGACAGAATTAGGACTAGGTTGCATTAAGGTTAGGTTAGGGTTGTGTAACAGGCTTGTGACTAGGGTCTCAAGTGTTTGGTGCTGTTTTTGCCAAAAACAGAATTAGGATTAGGCTGTGGTTCATGTTCATATTAGGCCAGGGCCAGGGCTAGGGTTAGGATTTGTATATTTAAGCTAGGGTTAGGGTTATGGTTAAAGATTAAATTAGAATTAGGGTTAGGTTCTAAATCAGGATTAGTGTTGCAATTAGTGCTAAAATTGTGCCAGAGTTAGGTGTAGGCTGTATAATGCACCAGGATGACGGGGCCGGTGCCTGTTAGAATTACATCATGATTAGGCTAGGCTAGGGCTATAGATAGGGTTAGAAATAGAATTAGGATTAGGGTTTGAGTTAGTGCTAATATTAGGGTTAGGGTTAGGCATAAAGATAAAATTAGGATTAGGGTTAGGGTTAGCATTACAAATAGGGTTACGATTAGGGTGATGGTTAGAGATAGGGTAAAGATTAGGGTAAGTGTTAGGGTTAGAGATAGAATTAGGTTTAGAGTTGAGGTTTTTGTTATGATTAGGTTTAGGTTTAGGGTTTTGGTTAGAGATAGAGTGAAGATTAGGGTTAGGTTACAATAAGAGATAGAATCTGAGCTGCTAGGGGTTGCAGATAGGGCCACATCAGGGCTCTTCAAACCGTATATTGCAACTGGTATACAATGACCACACTTTGGTATGGCAGCTCATCCTTCTGTGCCAAGGGCTAGAGTCTCGATTAGAGCTAGGGCCATGCACAACTGAGGGTTGCATCCAACATACCTAAGATAGCTCTAATTTGTGGCATGCTGGAAGCTGTGTCTATGATGGTCAACACGTTCTGTTCAAGGTTAGGGTTAGGATTGGGGACAGGCCATGATTAGAGATATAATTAGGATTAGGGTTGGCTAGCATTAGGATTAAGGTTAGGGCTTTCAGCTTAGAGATGTGCTACATTAGGTTAGGATAGGATACAAAACTAGGATTAGGGCTAGCTCTGAGTAAGGATTTCACAAGCTTAGGCTAGGATTTAGGAGGACAGGGCCTGGCTTCATAAGGGTTAGCATTTCAGGATTGAATCAGATTAGGGTTTAGGCTTAGGTGGGGTTTGTGGAGATAGAATTAGGATTAGGGTTGAGGTTTGTGTGAGGGGAGCAATGTCTTTCAAAGTTAGGGCTAGAGTTCAATTAGAGTTAGTGTTATGAAATAATTAGGGTTAGGGTTCAAATAGATTTAAGATGATTCCATTAGGGTTAGGTTTAGGATTGGGATTAGGGTTATGGTTAGAGATATAATTAGGATTAGGGTTAGGGTTAAGGTTAGAGATGGGGTTAGGATTAGGGTATGGTTTTGTTAGAAATGGAAATAAAATTAGGATTAGTGTTAGGGTTTGTGTTAGGATTAGGTTTAGGGTTAGAGATAGTGTAAGAATTAGGGTTAGGGTTATGGTTAAAGTTATCTAATTGGATTAATTCTAATCATAATCCTAACCCTAACCCTAACCACAATATCATAAATTTAATCTAACCATAATATCATAAATTTAACCTAATTATAATCCTAACCCTTTCCCTAAACCTATCCCTAACTCTAACCATAAACCATAATCCTAAATGCTAACTCTAATCATAACCCTAAATATATTAATTCATTCAATGTGTTATGCATGTTGCGGCTGCTACTAGCAAATATATAACCTATATATAAAATACGCTGAGATGTATCTCAAGGCATTTAATTTTTCCATCATTTAGCTTTAATAAAAATTAAAGTTGAAAAAATTCAACACCTTCTCCGTGTATTTTATATATAGGTTATATATTTGCTAGTTATATCTCTTTTCTTATCTTTTTATATTATCTAGTTGATTTCATTATTTTTCTATTTATGATTTTCTATTAATTTTAATTTGCCTTCGATTATTATCCTTGTTTTTTTTCCTTTTGTTGATTCTCCTTTCCACCTCTATTTATTACCTGTCTTTTCTTTTCATTTTATGGCTGGTTCTTTTCCTTTCTATCTAATTTTATTTTAGTTTCACTAGTCTGGCCTTTTTATTTCTTTTCTCTATTTTAATTGTTTTGCTCCTCTCTTTATTATATTAATTATCTCTTTCCTTATTATCTTATTTTAATTATTAGTTTTCTTTATTTTATGTATTTTTATACTTCTTAAAGTTTTTTATTTGTTTTTGTTAGTCCATTTTCTTCTCTTGTTTATCTTTTTCAATTTGTCTTGTTCTTTTTATTATATTAATTATCTCTTTCCTTATTATTATCTTATATTATTTGTTAGTTTTTTGTATTTAATGTGTTTGATTTTCAATTTTTATATTCCTTCAATTTTTTTTTTGTTTTTTTTGTTTTTTAATTTGGTTCCTTTCTATTTTTTGTCTTCAATTTTGAGGTTTCCCTTATTTGCAAATAAACGTGCAAATATATTATCTTTGCAAATATGTTTGCAAATATATTCATTGTTAGTTTTCTTTAATATTTGTGTTTTCCTTTCAATTTTTATATTTCTTCATGTTATCTCTTTGTTTTTTAATAGTCCATTTCTTCTCCTGTTTATCTTTTTCAACTTGTTATGTTCTTTTTATTATATTTTTATCTATTTCCTTATTGTTATCTTATATTATTTGTTTTTTTTTTTGTATTTACTGTTTGATTTTTTTTTTTGATACACAAGGTAGGGATTTATATTAATTATTATAAAATGTACATGCATCTGCTTAGCAGGAGATAACAATCCTTCATGAAATATAAGCCTATCGACTAAACCTTCCAACCCAGGAGCAAGCTACTACTAGTTCAAAATTTGTAGTCATGCTACATGGCTTCCAAAAACTAGCTACTATTATGATTTTAAATATAGAAATTAAAGCCAGAGGCTGGGCTTCGCCCGGTCGGTACCGAATTTACAGTTCCATTGCATTACTACTAAAAACCATCCAGTATTATGATTAACCACAAAAATTAAAACATTAAAACACTTAAAACACGGAGGTCGAGCCTCATAGAAAGCCATTTAATTCTGTAAACCAGGTGAAGTCTTCCACCCATTCCATCCCCTCCTTCGTCACAAGCCTCAGCTTCCTTTTTAGGAATTCAACTACCATGGTCGATACCATTCTGTGCCTCATTAGTTTTGGCCCCTTGAGGTCTAAAATGAAGGGATAGACTTTGACTACCTCGTCCATCTCCCAAAGAAGGTCCAAGTCTGTGGGGCACAGGATTCCTTTTCCCTTGAAAGTCTCTTTTAGTGTCTTCTCTAACTCCCCTAGCAGGTCACCTCGGAAAAGATGCTCCATCATTTCCTTCGCCTCTGCCTTCAGGACTTCCAGGTCCAAAATAATGGCTAAGAACTGAGAAGAGATGTGAGCGTTGTCTCTCACAAATTCCTTTCTTTCTAGATGACCTTTGCCTAATGCCATTTTGACTGCTAACATTGTCAAGGGATCGTCCTCAAGCAGAATTCTCTTTAGCCTTTGATCTGTAATCTCCCAGAACGCTATTTGTCTCTCCATTTCCACCAAGGAGACTGGTGTATCAACACTAAAACTTTCTAGCCCCCCGCCGATATAGAGATAATGAATTTTGATATGCTCGTCCTCGCCATTTGCATCCCTTTGTTTGACAGTTCCCTACACATAGGCAAAACATAAACCAAAATTTGAAAACCATACTGTGAGAATGTCTTCATCAGTTCATTTAAAAGGCTCGTATGTTGTAAGGTCAAGCCTCCACAAATGAATCTGAATAATGGCAAAGCAAGCATTCCATCCTTTCCATAACATTTTCCTACGGCCTTCATCCTTCATTCGACTAGCTCCTCGTGGGAAGTAAATTTGCCACTCGACCCAAATGCTTAAGCTTTCATGATTGTCGTGCCCTACATGTCGAGTTATTTTTGCTTGGATTCTTGTGTCATTAATTCCTCCTGATGATGTTGAGGGCTCCCCTAATTTAATGGACTGCTAAGCTTTGATTAATTTCCTTCTACATCCCTCCATCATTTTGGAGAGGGCTTGGAATGATGTGGCCTTACCACTAAGAAACCACCTTTCACACCCCATCCACCACCTCATGTCCTCCCTCTTTGTTAGCTTAATTTCCTCTATATGTGTCAATCTCATGGATGCGTGTAATAGGTAGCTATATGAGGGATGAAGGGGGCCCACCCTGCCACCCACAAGAAATTACTCTATATTACATTCTTTGAAACTGGGTCCAATTACTCCCTTGTTAGACAAAGAGTCAGCTTCCGTGTTTCCTTCCCTTAAAGTGTGATTGATCATCACTTGTTCAAAATTCCTTAGTTGCTCTAATGCAACTTCTAGATACATCCCCAATTTCCAATTGTGGATCTGTCTTGTCCTTAGAGCATTTATGACCAAAGTTGAGTTTCCTTCGACTATCAAATTTTTAATTCCTAATTCCTTACCCAATTTTAATCCAAGTAGAAGAGCTTGGAATTCAGTTGCATTATTCGTTCCTTCTGCTAGAGGCTGAGCTAATCTCCCCAAAGTCAAACCTATGGAAATTCTAATTATGCAGCCTACCCCAGATGGACCTAGGTTCCCTTTGGAGGCTCCGTCAAAGTTCATTTTGGCCCATCCCCTGCTCAAGGGGAATCCACTGTGTCTTGTTGCACTATTCAAAGGAAGTCGCGTTTCTTGAGCAGCCCAATGGGGGGGTTTTGATTCCAAACCATTGTTTCATGATCCAAGCATCCCATTTAGTAAAATTAGATTTTTTTTGTTTTGCCATCAACTGTGCATTGAAAAGTTCTACTATGCTTGCCTCTATCTTGCACTAGAGCCATGGGATCGACATCTCTTTATCTTGAAAAAGACATCTATTTCCCTCTTTCCACACTTCCCAAATTAGGATTGAAGGGCTCATCTTCCAAAGATCACCAAAGATGGAGTTATGATCTTTACTTGGCCAAGAGTTTAAGCATTCTAATAAGGTGTTGGGAAAAACAGTTACCCAATTTAGCTTTGTGCACAACCAGCACCACATTTGATAAGTGAACTTACAATTAATGAGTAAATGATCCACTATTTCCTCAGCCTCTTGACATAGAGAGCATCTGGTCGGACCATGATAGCCCAATTTGGTAAACCTATCTCCTATGAGGATTCTTCCTTGAGTTGCAGCCCATGTGAATATCCCTGCCTTTGGGATACAAACCTTGTTCCAACAAAGACTTTGAGGGAACTCTAAATTTTCTTTA
>VDFB02000003.1:565293037-565430413 GCA_007258455.2 Sequoia sempervirens | reverse complement strand
ACATAATCATGTTTAATTTTCAAATTTTTTGTGTTTTGTAGATGCATTTGAGTTCATTTTGTAAGCCCTTGCCCCTTGTCTAGTGTTTCTCTTTCATCAGTGTGACATTTTGAGATTGATGCCACTTCAAATGGTGTCCCTTCGATGGCTCGATATGAAGACTATGTGTCATCAATGAGACCTTTCTACTTTGGAGGGAATTTTAACATAGTCTCCTCGATAGCTCAATGGCTATGGTGGTGGGCCAATGGTGGTGACATGGTGGTGACCTGGAACTTATGTTGAAGGGACCTTGGGTGAACTCCCTTTGACAAGTTGATGGGATACAATTGAAGACTATTGGTTTTAACGGTTCGTGTTCTTGATAGTTAATCATTGGGAGATCGTTTTGTCATGAAAAAAATGGATTTGAATTATTTTGTCCTAGGGGTACAGTAGGGGGTAGCATTCATGAAGGAGGGAATGATCGATTGGATTGAATTGGAGAAATCAATCCAGTCTCTATGGAAATGATTTGTAACTAAATTCTAAATGTAATAAAGGAAGGTTGTTTCCTATTACATTGTGTTGTGGTTTTTGCTACTTGATTGGCAACTTAATAAGGCTCTTCAATCTCGACCACGTCACCTCATAACTAGCATTCATCTTACCTTTCTCAATTTACATGAACAATATAGCTCATTTCATATCCTATCACTTGTATATCCCATAGCCTTTCTCAACCATCATTTATCACACACCATGTAGTCATATCATTCATTTCCAATTTCAATTACAAGTGGTCACATCATACCTAGTTGCAAGCAATTCTCATCAACTTCACATGAGCTAACTTTTAGTTCATTACTATTTTATAGGTACTCCTATTAATTTTCCACAATTATCATAGATTACATTTTCTTTTATACATGTTTATATATTAAATCTTGCATGCTTCATATCAATTCTTGATATTTCCACTACATATCATCAAACCCTTTACTAAGAAACATACAATTAAGTGGGGACACTTAATACCTTTAGCTGGGGCAAGAGGTAATTTTTATCTTCTTTATTTTCAAAACCAAAACCATTTTGGAACCTTTAACAATTTTTTTTTCCCCATTTTCAAATAACATAAGGCTAGAGGGGAAGAGAAGGGTAAGAACCAGTTGCATTGGGAAGATACAATATATTAGAAGTGATATAGTGAGAATAATAAGTAGAGAAAAAACTAGAAAAAGGTAGAATTGAGAAGGATTAGAGCATAATTGAAGAATTGAATATACTGTAAAGAATAGAGCATCACCATGGGTGGCAATATTATTGAAAGGAACCAGCAGTACATACCTAGCTATTGGAAGACATACTAGTGTTACCTATTTTTAAACATGCTGGTTGGATGGACTACTTATTGAAACTCACAAAGTTCAATGAAGTTACGACACAACAATTTGCTTTTGTACTTTATAAAATGATGAGGAAACTATAAGAAGTTTGAAGCTAGATGCTTTAGAGGATGCCATTTTTAAGCTATCATGTCTACCACAAGAAGGGGAAGAGTTTCCAGTCAGGGCAAACATCGTAGTTGCTAGGAATGAATTCAAAGAATAGGGAGAAAACATCGATAGTTCTTCTCATGGTATAAAAAGATTGTCCTTACCTTGGGTATGGGCCTCAATAGCTTCTTATATAATCAGGTACTTAACTTGTGATGGTAGGAAGTCCCTATTATACACAATCCATTTAAAAAAAATTATCCATCTTCACCATGATAGGTGTGTAAATGTTCCCAATTTTCTTTATAATCTATTGAAAAGAATGAGTTCAAAGTATAAAAGGAAGAGGAAGAACACAACATTATCACATTACTGCTTAGTCACCTTGTTGAGAAAAATAAGTTTGAGGGTTCAGTCCCCACATGTTTCATGGGATAGTTTCTTAAATTATAGTCATATCAATAACATTCTTAAGGAACTTGTTATTCCAAAAAATGTAGAATTATCCATTGTATCAGGAAGGGAAATGCACATTAGCTCACTTGCTACTTCACCTACCTACAACAGAGGAGAGCTAGAGCAGTAGAGCCTACAAGACTCCCAACTTGCAGCGTCTGAGCAACCCATAGTAGAAGATACCTAGGAAACCCCTACATCTAGCAAAAAACCAAGAACTAGGAAAAGGAAAGGTGAATCTTCTTCTATAGCTACAAGGAGGTAGAAGAAATCTTAAATTGAAGGATCTACTCATAGATAAACTCTATGGATTATAGTTTCTAGAAACAAATCTATGCCTATGGAGGGTGAAGATTAGGAGTTTTTGTTTGGTAGATCTATTTTACCTAAACATATTGAGAACCCACCATGGAGAGCCTTTGGAAGAAGTTGGGTAACCTATACTAGGCTAAATCATTGGTAAATAAGTATCTTTAGAGTTAAAATATTATTTAATTATTGGCGATGAGAATTCAAATATAAATCACTTACCTAAGATGTGATAAGCTCTCCTCACAAATTACCCCAAGTTTTTGGTGCAAGAGCATCTAGGGTGTAAGAGAAATCTTGCATCACCCAAAAAAATAACTTTTTATTTCTATTTTGGTTTTGGTGAACAAGGGATAAAATTAGCAAGTTTCTATTTTTACTGAGTTTGCATATGAATCCATTGGAACTTGAAATTGTCCCCAAAACTCTGGAATGGTAAATTGCACATTGTGGGTGAGTTTTGAGCCAAGATTAGTTCTAGAATGGTAGATATTAATCATTTAAGTTTAATTTTATGGGCCTGAAACATGGCCAAAATCTATTTAAGAAAAACATACTCAATTGGGAGATTAGATCAAAATATATGGCTCCCAAAATTTGTACTAAAATTGAAAAAAATATTGGGTGGGAAAAAGGGATAGTTGGATTCATATATGGCACCCAAATGGAATTCACAATTTGATGACATGCATAAAATAATATAAATTCATCGCAAATGGAATGAATCTCATAGAGGAAAAGGAGATTGGGAAGTTAGCACTTTCAACACAAAGTTAGGTGTTATTTTTGGTGGCCATCATTGTCATTTCAAGAATTGCATGCATTATTTTCCTATATGTATTGCAACCCATATTGTTGTAACAAAGGTATTATGATCTTAATAATTGCATTACATATTTTGTAGTTGTTTTGGTAAAAGAATAATAAAATTTGCATACTTCTTTGTCCTTGATTTTTTGTTGTTTGTGTATGATTTTGTTTGAGTGAGAGACCCCTTCATCATTGTCTCCTCTTTCCAATCATTGAAATATTAATTTTTTTTATTTATTTAACTTGTTATTTATATTTTACATGGAGAGGGTTGCATGTATAATAAGCATTTTACCTCATATTTTCATTATTAGCTTATTATTTATGTTTTACACAAAAGGGTTGCAAGCATAATGCATTGTTTTCTTTATATTTTATATTATTTGGGTGTATGATAAATGAGAAGAGATACATTGAGTGTTGTCAAGTTTTAAAAAAAGGTCAATGTAAGTTGAAAGTTTAAAGTAGAGAATATTCAATGAATTGATTTTTTGGCATCATAAGATGACTATGTGGTATAACTATATCTTGGAGATTGCAGTATCTCTCCAATAATATAATTTTACAACACTTTTATACTTTTGTTTTGGAACTAGAAGGGTAAAGCACATTGAAAATTTATTTTTATGATTAGTTGTATATAGATATACACATACTATTCTAAGAAACAACTATAATTGTGAAAATTTCACATCTTTGATATGAATCCATTGCATAGCTTAATACATTTTACATGAAAAGATACAAAATTTTCATAAATTTTCATAAAATTATTATGAAAATAAATTTCCAATGAATTGATGTTGCCAAAATCTTAATTTTCCTCATTTATTTTGAGTCCAAATAAAAAAGGTTTTAAATAAATTAGTTATTTTAAAATATTTTCAAAAAAATTATTTAAAAAAGATGTGACCTTTTATGTAACTTTCTCACTTTAATAAAGTAGTTGTCGTATTAAAATAAATTAATCCACACCAAAAGATAGCCCTTACAAAATACTGCCCACATTGTAGACAAAAGAAAGCTAATTGCAAATGCAAAAGAGTGGCAAGTATTTCGGAGGAAAAATAAGGGAAATTGTACTTTCATGCACTAGAAGATGAAGATGGACTTGAGTGTTCCATATTTCTCAAAGGAAACCATGGCATCAAATACAAGGTATGTCTTTAGACCTTTTGAATTACAACATGTCGTTTACTAGTAGCAATTCAAATTTCTCTAGTTGGAACCCTTAGCCTTGGGAAAATCCACAAAACCAATACAAAAATACTCAACCAAATTGGAACCAACATCAATAAAACATGTGGCCACAACAAAAATTTCAAGGACCTAACTACAATTATCAATGGTCACCTCAACAGAACCAATGGCAGCCCTAGTGGAAAAAAGTCCAACAATGCCAAAACCAAAATATGAATTACCAGTAGCCACAATAGCAAGCCATTATGTCAAACCCAACAAATCCATCACCATAGCCACCTAGAGCACCTCATTTTCCAAACCAACTTGCACGTAACCCAAATAACAATCATGTTCAATAGGCCTATACTAATGAAGCTATTCAATACCCTCCTTATGGGGTAGAGGTGAGTGATGTCCACCTCAGATTAGAGAAAATATTGGTTAGGCCCTCATCCCCTCAAATCACTGATTTGGTTGATGAGGAACCCCTA
Source organism: Sequoia sempervirens (assembly GCA_007258455.2). Taxonomy (NCBI): domain Eukaryota; kingdom Viridiplantae; phylum Streptophyta; class Pinopsida; order Cupressales; family Cupressaceae; genus Sequoia; species Sequoia sempervirens. The sequence continues at coordinate 565,425,687 of VDFB02000003.1, read as the reverse complement.
GAAAAGACCTTAGGCAATCCACCTAGGGAGCCTATCTCAAATTAGGTTAACCAAACCAATTCAAGTCCAAAACCTCCATTTCCTAAGAGATTATTTGTTTAAAGGCATAAAACAAAAGTTGAAACTGATTTATTAGGTCAACTTAAAGATGTTTTCATCAAAATCCCCCTCATTCATGCCATCAAGGAGGTGCCTATTTACACTAAGACAGTGAAATAGTTGTGCCTAAAGAAGCCAGATAGAAAATGAAAGGACCCTCAAACTGTACATGTCATAGGAAAACTTGCAGATATTATGTTAGGAAACATAACCGTCCCTAAGTATGCAAAGACTGGGAGTAATGTGGTAGATGTCAAGATAAATTCCACTCTCATTAAAAACACCTTATTGACTTGGGAGCAGCTTTTAATGTGACATGACCAAAGGGAAAATGCAACTATTACAATTAATAGAGCTCACACCTACCCCCACTATCCTATTTTTTGGAAAATAGGTCAACAGTTAAACCTAAGGGCATCATTGAGGATTTGGTCATAACACTAGATTCATGGGAGTACCCTATATATTCCATGGTATGACATCCTAAAGCTCATCTTGCAAGTTACCCCCTCATCCTAGGAAGACCATGCCTAGCAACAACAGATGCATTTATAGGTTGCAGGTCTGGAAATATGATATCTCTAATGGAAATGTGACTAAGAAATTAGTCCTCTATCCACTAGCTCAACCACACACAAATCTAGACCAAACCATTTGGCCTACCCTAGATGAAAAAGACCAGTATTCCTTGAAAACCTTCATGACTATAGAATGCAACCCCTTGTTAAACAACCAAGATGAGGATGACTTAATAACAAACATCATACAAATTAACTACAGTAGGGAACCGTATCAACAAGACTGTCTAGCATGTTTACAAGATCCTATGCATAATGTTATCCCTGCCAGTTCATCTAAGTCAATCCCCAAAAATTTTCATACTTTACTACCACAAAAATTTTCCCTAGACATAGTAGGACTTGAACTCTCATCATTTCAAATAACATCCAATAATTTGGAAATTATGCCAAGTAAAATGTTGAATGTTAACAATGAATTAACTATTGCACAACAGACCTCCTTGACCATTGTGTTGAAGGCACACATAGTAGCCTTTACATGGGATTCCCATGACAAGAAGGGGATTGAGCCAACATTTTTTATGCACAAGATATACATCAATGATTGTCTTAAATCCATAGGGAAACCCAAAGGAGGATGACCTTGAACTTAGAGATATAGTTAAAATAGAATTATAAAAATTGGTTGATGCGGGATCCATCTATCATATTTGTGACAGTCAATGGGTGTCACCTTTAGTAATTGTACCAAATAAAGGAAAAAATTGGAGTGTGTGGATTATAGAGAATTAAATGCTTCCACTAGGAAGGACCACTTTCCACTACAATTTATTGACCAAGTACTTGATTCACTAGCAGGGAAAGAGTACTTCTCTTTTCTAGATGGATTCAGTGGCTATAACCAAATTAAGATAGCTCTAGAGGACTAGGATAAGACAAATTTCACATGCCCTTGGGAAATATATGCTTATTCTATCCTACCATTTAGGCTATGTAATGCTGCAACCACTTTCCAAAGGGTAGTGTTGAGTATCTTCTTACATTTTACACATTATTCCATGGAAGTCTACATGGATTATTTCACAACTTATGTGGATACATATAATGATGCACTTGGTAACTTGGAGAAGGTCCTAAAATGGTGTCAACAAAACAATTTATCACTGAGTCATAAAAAATGTTTCATGATGATGACAAAAATAATTATACTAGGACATTTTATGTCAAAATATGGAATTCAAGTAGTTCCTAATAAAATTGAAATAATCTCGACACTCCCCCCATGCCTCAAAGACAAAAATATGTTAGAAGTTTTCTAGGACATGTTGGGTACTATAAAAGATTCATTCAAGACTTTAGAAAACTTGCAACCCCACTATTTGTTTTACTCACAAAAGATGTAGAATTTGAGTGGACAATTTTTTTTCAACACTTTTTTGAAGCACTCAAGGTAGCATTAACAAAAGCCTCTATCTTAAGAGGGCCATATTCGACGTTACCTTGCTACATCCATACAAATTATTCTAATTTTTCTATAGGGGAAATGCTTCGACATAATGAAGGAAACAAAGAGTATGTCATATATTATATCAACAAGAATCTATAAAGAGTAGAAATCAATTATACAATGATAGAGAAAGAGATGTTGGAAGTTGTTGATGGGCCATAAATAAGTTTAGACACTACATCATAGGATATCTTGTGTTCATACACATTAATCACACAACAATCAAATATTTAATGAATAAACCAATGGCTCGTGGTATACTTTCCAAATGGTTGTTATTTCTCCAAGAGTTTGACATCACCATAGTGGATAAGCCAGGTAAAGAAAATGTAGTGGAAATTTTTTTATCTAGGCTACCAACTCAATCAATAGAAGATATTGTTGATGATTCCTTCTCAAATGAGCATTTATTTTCTCTCTCTATATACACCTTGGTTTGTTGATATTTCCAACTATCTAGTAGCAAGACATACACCACCCCATTTCTCACCTAGAGGAAAAAGACAATTGATTCATTAAATTTTTCCCTACTCATGGATAGTTGGTTACTTATTCTAAAAACGCCCAAATAATATAATGAGAATATGTATTAGATTATAAGTTGAGGTCTATGATATCCTCAAAGAATGCCATGATGAACCCTATGGGGGACAATTTGTAGCAAAAAGGCTAGTACTAAAGATTATCAATGCTAGCTATTATTAGATAACTCTTCATAAGGATGCAATAAAGTACACTAGGAGTTGTGATAGGTGTTAGAGAATGGGAAGGGAAACAAAGATAGATGAAATTCCATTGCAACCATAGTTGTTAAAAGCACCATTTGATAAATTTTGGGATTATACTTCATTGTGTCCATCTCACCAACATCAAACAATAAGGAGTATATACTGGTATGCACATATTATCTTACAAAGTGGGTAGAATTTAAGGCTCTGTAGTTTGTAGGAGATGGGAATGTGGAAAATTTTCTATATGGATACATATTCACAAGGTATGGAGTTCCAAGGGAAGTTGTAACAAACCAAGATCCCCATTTTACATCAGAGTTGATTACCAAATTGGTTAAAGAGTATGAGATTAGGCACAAAAATTTCACACCCTATCATCCTCAAGACAATGGGTAGGTAGAAGTGACAAATAGAGAAATTGAGAACATCTTGACCAAGAGAGTACAAATTTATAGGAAGGATTGGGTACCCAAATTTCCATAAGTAGTTTGGACCTACATAACAACTTGGAAAACTACAAGGTTTACACCATATGAGTTGGTGTATGGAGAGAAAGTAGTTCTTCCTCTAAAATTTGAGTACAAAACATTGAGGACAACAATAACATTGGGCATGCAATTGACATCAACATAAAATGAGAGATTACATAACTTAAATACACTTGATGAAATCAAAATGGAAGCTATTCACCACATTGAAGCTATTCAAAATCAAAGAAATAAATGGCACAATCAATTTATCAAAACAAAAGAATTGAGTGTACGAGATTGGGATTTTCTTTAAATGGTTCTATATAGAAGGACTACAAGGGAAAGTTACAAACAAGGTGGATTGACCAAAATGAGATACAATAGGTATTCCCATATGGGGTAGCCCGATTGTAGATAATTGATGTAGTTAGATTCTCATTACTAGTTAATGGGCACAAGATTAAGCTTAACAAGAAGCCCTTTGTAATGAAATTCTTGTTCATTCTGTAATTTCTGTGGACTCAAGGAGTTATTAAAGTTGTGTGACATGGAAAGGGACACGATCTGGTTTCAGCTATCATATGATACAGAACACCAGTGGAATTGGTTGGGGTGAGATACTCCACCACTGAAATTAACTCTAGACAAATCCCACATAATTTCTGGTAGCAATGTCTTGTATTAATTTTTTTTTCTGAAGCGGATGAAATGGGGGATATAGCTACAAATTTCGGGGTGACAAACACAAGAGGGACTGTCTGAGAAGATAGAAATTATACCTCAATCATTTCAGGAATTCCTTTTCGTCATTGCATCCTACTATATACTTTCCACTATAAGTTTTGTGAGAACCTATCCATCATCTCCACTATTCTTACCTCAATTACAAAGTGTATATGAAGTTGATTTCCCTTATCCATCTTCTTACGTCTAAGCCTTTCTCAAGCCATCATTGTCATGCCAATGTGATTATTATATCGTTCATTTCAATTTCAATTATGTTGGTCCACATCTTCCTAAGTTATGGGAGTTCTCTCAACCAGGCTAAATTTTGGTTCATTTGTAGTTTAGACCTCTCTGTGTTCTATAAATTATCATAGGTGCATTTGCTTTATACATGTTTATGTCAATGCCATGTTCTTGAATAGTCTCTACTACATGTCACCTTGAAATGTACAGTGGTGGACATAGCTACCTTCCCAGTTGGGAGACACACTTTTAATGCCATTTACGACCTTTCCCCAATTTTATTTCAAATAACCTTGCCCTTAAAGGCTGGGGAGGGTGGAGACCAACCTTCATTGGGAGGATGCAATATTGGAGGTGGTGGGCAAACTAGAAAAAATAAAATTAGAAGGATTCAGAGCCTTGAAGGATTAAATATACCTAGTTGGTAGACATCACCAGATTTGGTGAAATGATATCTGAAAGAGTTAGTGAACATACCTAGTTGTTGGAAGATAGACAGGTGCTACCTATTTTTCAACATGTTGGTTGGATGGACTAATTCTTGAAACCATAGAGTTCAACAAAATTATGACACAACAATTTGCTTCTACTTTACAAAATGATGAGGTGACTATAATAATTTTGAAGGTGGATGCTTCAAAGGATGCCATTGTTGAGGTATTAAGACTACCATAGGAAGGGGAAGAGTTCTATTAAGGGAAGATGTCATAGTTATAGGAACAAATTTAGAAAAGATGGAGAAAAACTAGATATTTTTTCTCAAGGTACAAAAAGATTATCTTTACCCTAGGTATGGGCCTCAATAGCTTCTTATATACTCAAGTACTTAAATTGTGACTGTAGGAAGTCCCTATTAGACAGGGTCCATTTTAAACTTTTAAGCCATCTTCACCATGATAGGTGTGTAAATTTTCCCAATTTTCTTTATAATCTATTAAAAATAATGAGTTGAGTATAAAAGGAAGAGGAACAACACAACATTGTCAGATTATTGCTTAGTCACCCTATTGAGAAAAAGAAGTTTGAGGGTTTATTTTCACATGTTTCATGGGAGAGTTTCTTAAATTATAGTTATATCGATAACATTCTTAAGGAACCTATTATTCCAAAAAATGTAGAATCATCTGTTGTATCAGGAAGGGAAATGCTTGTTGACTCCCCCATTACTTCACCTACCCGTAGTAGAGGAGAGTCAGAGGAGCAAAGCATACAACGCTCATAACTTGTAGCCTCTAGGCAACCCATAGTAGGAGATACCCAAGAAACCCCTACATCTGGTAAAACACCAAGAACTAGGAAAAGGAAAGGTGAATCTTCTTTTGCACCTACAAGGAGGTAGAATAAATCTTAAAATGAAGGGTCTACTCATAGATCAAATCTATGGATTATAGTTTCTAGAAACAAACATATGCCTATGGAGGATGATGACTAGGAGTTTTTGTTTGATAGATCCATTTTACCTAAACATATTGAGAACCCACCATGGAGAGCCTTTGGAAGAATTTAGGTAACCTATACTAGGCTAAATCATTGGTAAATAATTTTCTTTACAATTACAATATTATTTAATTATTGGTGATGAGAATTCAGATATAAATCACTTACCTGAGATGTGACAAGCTCTCTTCTCAAATTAACCCAAGTGTTTGATGTAGGAGCATCCAGGGTCTAAGAGCAATCTTGCATCACCCCAAAAAATATTTTTTTATTTCTATCTTGGTTTGGTGAATAAGGGCTAAAAATAGTAGGTTTATATTTTTACTAAGTATGCATATTCAAATGCATTGAACTTGAAAATTTCCCCAAAACTCTAGATTTTTAAACTACAAATCGTGGGTGAGTTTTAAGACAAGATTAGTTCTAGAGTGGTAGATACTAATCATTTAATTTTAAGTTGATGGGCCTAAAACATGGCCAAAATCTATTTAAGAAAAACAAACTCAATTGGGAGCTTGGATCAAAACTTATGGCTCCTAAAAGTTGTACTAAAATTGAAAAAAAATTCTTGGGTGGGAAAAAGGGATAGTTGGATTCATATATGGTGCCCAAATGGAAGTCACAATTCGATGACATGTATAAAAATCATAACTTGTAGCCTCTGAGCAACCCATAGTAGGAGATACCCAAGAAACCCCTATGTTTGGTAAAACACCAAGAACTAGGAAAAAGAAAGGTGAATCTTCTTTTGCACCTACAAGGAGGTAGAAGAAATCTTAAAATGAAGGGTCTACTCATAGATCAAATCTATGGATTATAGTTTCTAGAAACAAACATATGCCTATGGAGAATGAAGACTAGGAGTTTTTGTTTGGAAGATCCATTATACCTAAACATATTGAGAACCCACCATGGAGAGCCTTTGGAAGAATTCGGGTAACCTATACTAGGCTAAATCATTGGTAAATAATTTTCTTTATAGTTACAATATTATTTAATTATTGGTGATGAGAATTCAGATATAAATCACTTACCTAAGATGTGACAAGCTCTCTTCTCAAATTACCCCAAGTGTTTGATGCAGGAGCATCTAGGGTGGAAGAGAAATCTTGCATCACCCCAAAAAATATTTTTTTATTTCTATTTTAGTTTGGTGAATAAGGGCTAAAAATAGTAGGTTTCTATTTTTATTAAGTTTGTATATGAATGCCTTGGAACTTGAAATTTTCCCCAAAACTCTAGATTTTTAAACTACAAATCATGGGTGAGTTTTAAGCTGAGATTAGTTCTAGAGTGGTAGATACTAATCATTTAACTTTAAGTTGATGGGCCTAAAACATGGCCAAAATATATTTAAGAAAAAGAAACTCAATTGGGAGCTTGGATCAAAACTTATGGCTCCCAAAAGTTGTACTAAAATTGAAAAAAATTCTTGGGTGGGAAAAAGGGATAGTTGGATTCATAGATGGCGCCTAAATGGAAGTTACAATTCGATGACATGCATAAAAATCATATAAATTTTTCACAAATGAAAAAAATATTATAGAGGATAAGGAGATTGGGAAGTTACCACTTTCAGCACAAGGTTAGGTGTTTTTATTTCTGTTGGCCATTATTGTCATTTCAAGACTTGCATGTGTTATTTTCCTACATGTATTGCAACCCATATTGTTGTAACAGAGGTATTATGATCTTAATAGTTGTATTACATGTTTTGTAGTTGTTTTGGTAAAAGAATAATAAAAGTTGCATACTTCTTTGTCCTTGAATTTTTGTTGTTTGTGTATGCTTTTGTTCGAGTGAGAGGCCCCTTCATCATTGTCTCTTCTTGCCAACCATTGAAATAGTTGATTTTTTAATTTCTTTATCTTGCTATTTATATTTTACATGGAGAGGGTTGCATGTATAATAAGCATTTTATCTCATATTTTCATTATTTGCTTATTATTTATTTTACACAAAGAGGGTTGCAAGTCTAATGTATTGTTTTCTTTATACATTTTACATTATTTGGGTGTATGATAAATGAGAAGAGTTACATTGAGTGTTATCAAGTTAAAAAAAAGGTCAATGTAAGATGATAGTTTAAAGTAGAGAAGATTTGATGACTTAATTTTTTGAAATCATAAGAGGACTATGTGTTATAACTATATCTTGTAGATTGTAGTATCTCTCCAATAATATAATTTTACAACACTTTTATGCTTTTGTTTTGGAAACATTGAAAAATTATTTTTATGATTAGTTGTATATAGACATAAACATACTATTCTAAGAAACAACTATAATTGAGAAAATTTCACATCTTTGATATGAATCCATTTCATAGCTCAATATATTTTACAAGAAAAGATACATTTTCATAAATTTCCATAAAATTTAAAATAAATTTCCAATGAATTGATGTTACCAAAATCTTAATAATCGTCATTTATTTTGAGTCCAAACAATAAAGTTTTTAAATAAATATGTTATTTTAAATATTTTCAAAATAATTATTTAAAAAAGATGTGATTTTTTATGTAATTTTCTCACTTTGATAAAATAGTGGTCCTATTAAAATAATTAAATCCACACCAAAAGATGACCAAAATATTATATATTAAGTTAAATTTTACATATGTAAAATTTATAGTCATTGTAGAGAAGAATGATGGTGCATGTTAATATATATAAAAGAATATTTTTTAATTTTCTTTCTATCTTCTTTGTATAGTCAACCAAAAAACATGTCTAGCTTAAATTACACACCACCTTTAAATATCCTCAATTTATTCCAACATTAAGCATTGCCTACTTGTATAATCTCATAATAAATTAAACTGAGACTAATCTCATATAATAGAACTTAAAATATTACAATATTGTAAAAAATATATTTAAAAACAAGGTAACAACAATTGACCATTGTACTAGATGACTAAAGAGCTAAGATGTAGATGTAGACCAATCTTCAGGAGTATTCCTTGGACCACTTGTCCTCTCAAGCAAAGGTGAGATATCTATGGGCAAATGAAAATCTCTAGGAGTGCCAAGAAATGCACTTGTTATTTGTTCTAATCTCTTAACTATCTCCATCATATTTGGGCGTTGTTGTGGTAACTCCCTTGTGCAAACCAATCCTACTTGCATACATTGAGTAAGGCATGCCAATACCATTGATAAGTCTATTTCATTAACATCTCTAAGCAAGTTGTTGTCCACCACTTCTATTAGTCTATTTGGAAAGTCCATACTTGCCCATTTTGGAAGATTGATACCTTCTACAAACATGTCATCTATAGGTCTCCTCCTTGTCAACAACTCTAAAAGTAGAATTCCATAGCTATATACATCACCTTTTGCTGAAATTTGTCCACCTATTCCATACTCTGAAATACAATAAAATAACAAGTAAATCTCATGACATTTGAAACATAGATATAAAATATCAAAAATAATTTAATAAAATTTATATTCTAATATACAAAATCTATACCTGGTGCAATGTAGCCAATGGATCCCCTGAGTGCATTTGTAGGAGTCTGTGAATCCATTACATTCTCAAATAGGAGTTTGGTAATGCCAAAGTCTGCTATATATGGAGTCATATCATCCCCTAGCAATACATTATTAGGCTTTAGGTCACAATGGATGACTTGGAAAAAGCAATGATGATGTAGATATTCGATTCATTGTGCTACATCCTTTGCTATTTTTAATCGGTCACATAAACTTAATCTGCATTCATCTCCTCCCTCGGGATAGAGCCATCTCTCCAAGCTTCCATTTGACATGAATGGAAGAACCAATGCTTTAAAATCAAGGTTAGAGCAAACTGAAATAATTTTGATCACATTGCGGTGTCTAACTCTTTTTAACACATCACATTCTCTGTCAAAACTTTGGAGAGAATTTTCATCATGCAAATTGAGAACTTTAATAGCAATGTTTGTGCCATTGTTGAGAATCCCTCTATAAACAGATCCAAAACTACCAACCCCTAGCAAATTGGTCCCACTGAACCCATCAGTTGCATCTGCAAGTTCTTCATATGAAATTCTTTGAGGCCCAATGTTGAGTTCAATGGGACTCTGACTCCTTTTATAGAAAATTATAGTCAATACAAAAGACATAATGAAGATTGCAATGCCAATCACAACTAGTAATGTCACCTTTTTAGATACTAAGATTTTTTTGTGTTTGGAATTAGAGCATGGCTGCAAATTAATCCACTTGCCACATAGGCCAATATTTCCTGAAACTATTGACCCATCAGCTGTTGCAAAAACACCTCCCTTTGGAACCTCTCCTGTTAATTTGTTTGAAGAGAGATTGATATGCTGAAGCATTTTCATTTCTTGGAAAGCCATTGGGATTTCACCTGACAAATTATTTCTTGAGAGATCAATATCTTGAATATTTTTTAGATTTGTGAGTGATGCTGGTATTGGGCCATCAAATGAATTCCATGAAAGATTCAAATACTGCAAGTTTGTGCAACTTGATAGTGCACGTGGAATTTCACCAGAAAAGTTATTGAGAGACACATCTATAGCTTGGGCCATTACCATTGTACTCATTACTAAAATGGAACCTTGTAATAAATTGTTGGAAACATTGAAATAAAATTGGAGATTTTTAAGCCCACTCCATTCAAGAGGTATGCTTCCTTCTAGTTTGTTTTGAGACAAATCCACTACCTCCAAAGTGATACATCTCCCTAAACTAGCAGGCATTTTACCTGAAAGTTTATTGTGGTCAAGATAAAGCTTTCTCAGTTGTGGAAGATTGCCAAGAGCATCTGGAATTTGTCCTGAAATCATGTTTTCACTCAATGATAATAGCCCAAGCCTTTTTGCATAACCCAGACTTTCTGGAATTCCCCCATATAAATTATTTTTTTCCAAAGCCAATCTTTCAAGATTTTGAAGTTGACCAAGTGTGGATGGAATGGTTCCATTGAGATGATTGTTGTATAAGCTTAAGAGTTCCAACTTTGTGAGGTTGCTAATGCTACTTGGTATGTTTCCCTTAATTTTATTGGAGGATAGGTCCAAATAATTGAGTTGGCCTGATAGTTGTCCAATTGAAGAGGGCAAAAGGCCAGTGAGATAGTTACTAGACAACTCTAGGTGTTGTAAATAAGAGCAATTAGTGAAGGCTGTTATAAAAGACAAGCCATTGCTTCCACTCACAAGATTGTTTCCCCATAATCTAAGATTTTGAAGTTGAAGCAATTTTCCAAACTCTAAGGGAACTTTTCCATTAAGTTGGTTATCCTCTAAAGAAACAATTTGAAGTTGAGTGCAATTAAAGAGGGAGGTTGGAATTTCTCCAGTGATTTGATTTATTGACAAATATAGTTCTTGCAACTCTAATAATTTTCCAATTTGGGAGGGAATGTGACCACTCAAGGAGTTGTTCCAAAGAGAAATAATTCTAAGTTGAGTAAGCATACCTAATTCTATAGGAATAACACCGTGGAGTATGTTTCCAGTCAAATCTAATTTAGTTAAGGATGACATATTTCCTATGGAAGCTGGGATTGTACCTGTTAGTTGGTTTCTTCCTAAACCAAGAGTCTCTAAATGGGAAAGTAGGCCAAGCTGGGAAGGAATGTTGCCACTCAGATGGTTAACTGACGATATGAGAACTTGCAAAAAATGACAGCTTGCTAGAGTGGATGGAATGGAGCCTTCCAATTCATTTCTAGACAATATAAGTATCCTAAGCCGAAAAAGCCTCCCCAACTGAGGAGGAATGTGGCCGTGGAAGCTATTATTCCAGAGAGAAAGTACTCTAAGAAAAGAGAGATTGCCAAGGAAAGGAGAGATGGGGCCCACTAATGACATACCTGTGAGATTCAAGGAAACCACACGTTGATGATGAGAAGAGCAGGCAACACCAGTCCAATTGCAGAAAGAGTGATGGGGAGACCAATCAGACAAGCCTCCTGAAAGAGAATGTTTGAAAGCCAAAAGAGCTTCTTCATCAGAATGATAAGAAGGAGAAGAAGAATAGGAAATTGGTATTGCAAAGAGAAATAATGAAAAGAGCATGAGACAGTAGTTGTTTGACATCATCTTGGAGTGCATCCACACTGGTTATCCGATGGTGTTTGTTTAGGGAAATATGTTTGGTATTTAAAGGAGGAGTCGAATTCAAAAACGCGTAGTCGTCTCTTTTAACGTCAACTCCAGTCTGCGCTCTTGTCTTTTATTGCGAATAATTAGCGAGGATAACTCTTTTTGCGAATAAATAGCGAGGGATTATATTAATCTTATCTTCGTCTGTTGTTGCTGTAATGGCCGGCAAGAAGACATGAGTGCGGAATTAAAGGTATACAAAAGAAATTTGCGAGATTGCCCAGCGTACCAATGCCCATTTTCCACTACTTTCTTTGGCGCGATTGACCAGCGATAACACTAAGTTATTCCACAAAGATACTCCTCGCTAATTATTCGTAATCTAACAATTAATTTAGAATCTTTTAGAAAAGATAGAATGTAGTTGTTTTAAATTTCTAATTTAAAAAAAATTATCTTGAATATTTTTAATATGAATTTAGAAACTTCTTGCTAATCCAACACTAAATTTATGATTTTTACATTTATTACTATCAATTATCATTGTTTTCTAATTTTTACATTGATTTATATATATATATATATAGAAAGGATATTCACATAACTAATTTTCAAAAAATTTAAAGATTTTTTTGATTTGGAAGTTTTAAGAATTATGATTCTTTTCAAAAATAAGTTTGTGAATTTAAATGATACACAATAATATATTTTTAAATAATAAATAAATGATTTGCATTTCTTTATTCAAGATAAATTTTTTTTGGTATTTAACATATATGATTAACTAACTATTTTATATAAAAAAATCATATATTAAACAGTTTTTGACAGTTTATATTTTTCTTAAAATGTCAAATGAAAGGCACTAAAATGACCAAGCATTATAAATTTTTCATATGACAACTAGGGGTGACCACTGACCGTCATATTCTAGGCATAGCTGCAACACCTCGTAGAATCTATTATTTAGCATGTATCTATTTTAAAAAAAAAGTGTCACTTCTAAGCTGACTATAATCCTTAGTCGTTCAATAGAAATTGCTTATTTCTCAAATACTTAAGTACAGGGCTTAAATTTGATGGCCGTATGACCCTATTTAGAGATTTTTGCTGTAAAATACAATCAAAATTTTAAACTCTCCTAAGAGAGCCACATACTTGCACCAATCAGGTCCCTCAGTACCATCCAACAACTTGAGGGAATCCACCTTTCCTTGCTTCTTATGTTTTTTGTTAATCTTTGCTTCACCCGAGGATGCACCCAGCATCACATGTCTCATCATCCTGTTGGAGAATCTCATCAAGGTCACCAGACCCTTTTCCATATCCTCAAATTGGACCTACAAGAAAGTTAGTCTTCTTTTAAGAAAATCAATACTCAAATCCTCAGAATTATTCTCTCGACCAAAGAGCCCTTCCTCCTTAGCATTCCCCATTTTTGTCTTTTCACTAGATAGCTAGACTTGCTCCTCCTCTTCCTCATCCTTGTCTTCCTCCTCCAAATCTTCTTCCCCCATATTGTAGGTCATTTCCTCAAAGTCAAAGTCCTCATAACCCTCATCATCCTAATCCTCAAATTCTTCGTAGCCCGGGATATCCTCCACATCAATAGACATTTTATCTTTCCCTTTTTTCTTTTTTGAGGCTGCTTTTACCAGCCTAGCCGACCTCCTTTTGCCACTCCCACCACTACCCTAGCCCTATAATTTTTGTTGTGTAGGAATTCCTATTGTAAAAAAAGTGACCTATACAACAATTGGACATCTATTTTTTCTTCTTATTCTTCAAAAAAAAGAAGTTCTACTTTCATCCTTTTAGGTGATTTTTCTACCACTTTTATTTGTAATTAAGGTACAAATGAGAAGGTGATGGATTTTATCCTATATTATTAATGCATTATTTCATAGATCTCCTATAAGTTCTTAAATTTAATATTGAGAGGGAAGTTATTAAGAATATTTCCCCAAAGCTTTTCAATCAAAATCTCTTGCATAAATATCCAGCTTTTATAACACTTTACACCACCTTCTATGATTATACATAGGTGACAAATCAGTTTAAGGCCATCTCCTCTTTGACCTTTATGCCTCTATTTCTTTAACCCTAGCATCTTCTCAAGAAACCAATAATTACACAAAGAATAACACCAATAACTTATGATTTTCTCCTTAATCCAACCCTAATACTTAACTAAACTAATTGAATATGCCTTTCTCCTCCTCTTCGTCATTTGAACTTACAATATCCCTTCATTTACAAGCTAACTCTAATTGGATAAAGCTAGAAAAAATCCCAATTCTATCTTTCATGAGTTTCTTTCCAATAACCTCATCCAATCTCATCCTATTTAGCCCTTGAACCCCAACCTTTTCTTATTCTACCAAAATTTCCAAATATTTTTAGTATATATAGACCTATTTTTCTATGAAACATGCCTTACTAGTAGCCTCACTTTATTTTTATTAATTAGCTCTTTGGACTACCATATCACTAAACCATGTTCCCTTTTACCTATTTTTTTTCATCTTCATTTTCACAAGTTCTCCTAAGATATGGACTTTTGTTAATCCAACACTAGTAATTATTGAAGTTATTTTTCTCTTTTTCTTAATTTTGTAAATGGCCTTTTCCTTGAGTTTTTCCTTAAATTCCTTTGTACTAGTTTTTTAATTTCTCTTTTGTCAATGAGGATTCTCCTAGTCTACATTTGTTTTTGTTTTTTACATTTGATTTCTTACATTGTCTAACATTTGCTCCTTTACTTTACTTATTCATTGCCACTTTAGCATCATAGGTTACATTTGAACTAGATAATTATTCATTTTCTAGACATGGTGCCAATACATTCTTATAGAACTATTATATTTGGGACAAATATAAATATCATGTAATTTATCACCCCAAAAATCACATGTGGATTTTCCTCCTTTTTCTTCTACTCTCATTAGCATAATTTCCTAGAGTTTACCATAGTTATAAAATTTTGGCCTTTTGGTTCTTCCTCTTTCTCTATTCCTATATTATTATTATTGCTGTAGCCTCCCCTACCACCTCCTTTTCAATAGCTATTATGAAAAATAATGGAGAAACCTATATCTTGAATTTTTGGTACTATATTGTGTATATTGAGGTGGTCTTATACTTTTTCTCAATTGAAGTTCCCACTAGCCATGTGCCAAACAAACATTGAATGCTATTATAGCTAAACCAGGCTATGCTCTCTCCATACCCAAATCCAAAAAATGTTTCCCTTGGCCAATCCATGAACAATTGGTTCATATTCATCTTCTTCATGAATTAACATTTGACACCTATTTTTGTCATGTTTGTCCCACTTTATACTTTAGAGTATATATGTACTATCATTCTATGGAATTCATTAAGTTCCCCTCTTAGTGTGGAAGCCCTCTTCATGCATTTGATTATCAAACATTCATTCCTTAAATGTTCTTCCCTACTATAATTTTTAAGCCAAAATTTACTTCTTCTAGGTGGGGGAGAAGTCTCAACTATCTCACCTTTCATTATAATTTATTACTCCAACATTGAATTTTCTAACTCTAATTTGAAATTATCAATTTCACTTGAGCATTAAATTGTTATCCTATATATTTGATTAGGAGTATATTCTAGTGATCAATTCTATTACATCCTTATATGAAGAGGAATTTTTCTCATCTACTTCTTCTATAATGTGAGAGGTTAAACCTAAAATAAAACACTCAATTCATTTATTTTATGTCAAGTTTTCTTCTTGCTTTCTAACCACACTTTTAAATCATCATTCCTAATATTTTATTGATTCCTCCTTATTTTTTATCATCTTCCATATTTTATTTATTTTTGTGTTCATACATTAGGTGAGTGGAAAATTTCCATAAATAAGTCACTCAATTATTTTCATCTTTTATCATACTTAGGGAATTCTTTAATGCACCATATTAGTGCCTCATCATTGAGGTTCTCCACAACATTCTATAATTGGGTTTAGTCATCATCAATGCTAACCCCATTCCAATGAAATTTCAAGGTAAAGAGATGTTCACTAGCATCCTTGGTGTATTTACCAAAAATAGGGAGCTTAATTTTATGTGCATCCATATTTGGATTATCCTTTCTCCTAATCTATTATCTACTCTTGGATCTCTTTATCTCTTGATATCATGGATTATTTACCTAGTTTCACTCCTTTTCTACTTGACCTTGAAAGTTCTTTCTCTACCATTATGTCTTGGAAGAACATCTAAGAACTCACTTCCTAATATTTGTCACATATCTTATACACAATTTCTTCTTGATATTGTTTTTTCTAACCCACTTAAGGATTCACTACTTAATAGAATCTTTAGAAATTCTTCTTCATTTTGATAGCATGAGGTTCATCTCCTCATAGTATCTCTTTAGGTTGGGGAATGCGCTGGTTGATAACAAATCATTTAGTAATTGATTTATCTTTAATTTTCTTTGAGTTGTTTTCTTCCTCAACCTAGGAATTTCTCTTTGTATCATCTCTAAAATTTCCTTGTAAAACTCTATTTTTTTGGTGACTTCTTTTACTCTATTGCTAAATATTCTCTCCTCTTCTTCACCAATAAAAAACTTCTTTATTTCATCAATTATTTATTTTCTCTTCTACCCAATAGCAACCACATCTATAGTATCCCTACAAATAAGGTTAAAATTCTCTAAGCTCATTTTTGTCTTATATTATTTCAATTTCCTTATCATTTTAGTTAGATTTTTTTATATAGATCTAATTTAGGTTATAAACCACTCTATTTCAAATGAATCCCTCTTGATGCTTCTCTTCTCCATTATCTTTCATCTCAATCCTAGGATTGTTTCAATGTTCTTCCTTCTTCCTTCTTCTTTTATATCATGATAATTAAATTCTCTTCAAAATGTATCTTGATCTCACCAACATATTCTTAAATTCTCTCTTATTATTAAATTTTTTCATAAATATTTAATTCATTTAATTTCCATCATTAACTCCTTTATTTTTAATACCTAAATTTATCAAGAGGTGCTACAAGACACACAATATTACCACAACTTTCTTTTTAACACCTACAATGATCTCTACCTTATTTTGTATTCTACTAGGTTAATTTTAGAGGACTTACCTTCTAGTGCACTTATGGGTTTTCATCACTAGTATCCATTCGGTTGCTCTTTTTATTTTCCAATTTAATAGGAATAGATCCAACTACCCTTTAGAATTTTCAGAAATTCATTTATAGGGACATCATGCCTTGGTCTAAAATCCTTTTTCAAGGGTTAGATCATTGCATAGGACTAAGGAAATTTGGGAAATTTTATTGGTAGATATATAGATCATTAGTGAAGGTGGTCCTTGCAAGATAATCTCTAAGAATTGAGGGTAGATTTCCTATTTATCTAAGGATAACCCCAAAGGTATTTATAATGTGGGGGGTGTGAAAAGGAATATATGTTGCTTGGATATGGGTAGAGGTTGCTTGGCTAGGCATATAGGTTACTTAGATACATAGGCCTTTTGATCAATCACTTTTAAGTTTTAGAAAGGAATTCACAAGTAAATAATTGCTTGGATAAGGATGTTGTAAAATTTAATCATATCAAAATTCACCTTCCCACTTTCTTTGGGTGGTTAAGTGCATGCAAGATGTGTGTCATGTTGTGATTAGTCCAAGAAAGTGACCAGGTGACACAAGAAAATATTCATATCCACATATGACATTGGCTTGTCATTGGTGTGTCATGTTGTGATTAGTCCAAGGATCTTTGCTATAAGATATTCATAATTCTACCAAAGATGTGAATTATCCCACTTTACATATGGTTTTGCTTTTTGGTATATCTTGTTTGTTAACTAAAATACTTGTATGAGACACAAGAGTTCTAGAAGCTAGATTTTCGCTCTTTTGATAGACATGCCTCTTCTTCTCTGAGTGTCTATCTGACTTTGGTTCTCTGTCCTGGTAACTATATTTATTTTTTCAATGTTTAATTAATATATTGTATCTATATTCTGTTGAATTTAGCTAATGTATTTAGTGGGGTGAGAATTAAAATTATGTGGGGTCAAATATGCCCTTTTGTATAAGTTATACTTGTTATATATGAATTCTAGACTTTTAGATAGTTTATTATTTAAGAAAATCCAGAACAAATTGTATCCAGTTCAGATCGAATGTGGTCTAATCTTGCTTTCTCAGGTAATTGGCCTTTCTGTCATCATGTGCACCCTGTGCTCAGGAGTTAATCATCATAAAAGGGTTTCGTTTCCCACAGTTTTTGGCTTGTCGGTATCAAATGATTGATCTTTGAAGTGTTTTCATGAAGCTTGGAGCTCCTTGCATACTTAGGTTTGAGATAATGTATAGGCACTCTTAGTTTTTTCTTGAATCATCGTCTATCATTAGCTATAGTCAAGTACTTATTACTTTCGAATCCAAAGATGAAAATTTACAACAATCGCAGGCTATTTTGACAATTTAGAAAATAAAATGTCTATCATCAAAATAGTAGAAAAGGATGTGGATGCAGCTACATTGAAATTACAAAAAGTGTATAGAAGTTACTAAACAAGAAAAAACCTTGTTGACTGTGTTGTTGTGGCTGAAGAGCTCTGGCCTGTTTCAAACTCGATCCTCTAGATGCGCTTTTATTTCTTGTTATTTTAAGAAAGGCTATCATAGCTTTGTTTGTATGCCTAAACTATTTTTTCCCTCTTCTCATTTTATAATATCTTGACTTGAAAAGATGATGTAAGAATAGCTAAATTTGCAAGTGCATACTATTACCTGTCTTTTAACATCAATCTATGAACTAACAAAACAAATTTGTACTGATCCCACAGGTGGAAAGCCATAGACTGTGTGACACTTAAGAGAAATACTATCTCCTTCTTTGATATTGGAAAACTAGAAACTATCATTTCCCGTTGGTCGTGTGCTAGACTAAAAGCTGCCAAGGTGTGACAAATAATATTTGGCTGGCTCTGTGTATTTTTACTAGAAGTTTTGTCTCTAGATTTAAGTTGGGACAGTACTAGACACTACTACTCTCAGTTTTTGCTGGATCATTAATCATTCCAGAGAGTCTATGTTTGTATGGCTGTGGTTGCAGTGTTCAGACAGGCTTTATCTATAACATGAGCTTGACATTGATTGGTTTGACTTCTAAATGTAATGTTTATGATCTTGTTCACAGGTGGGAAAGGGTTTATCAAAAGATGAAAATGCTCGTAAACTAGCTTTCCAACACTAGATGGAAGCTGTAAGTTCTTTATCAATTCTCGTTTTAATTTTTAGCCATCTGACAACAAATTTAGTGTAATATTACATTGCGCTGAACTGAGTAGACAAAAAAAAGTATATCTGTATATTGTCTTCATAGTAGACACTATTGGGACCAGTCTTCAAGAACAAAGATTCGGTGAGAATGAGATGATGGAGCAAAGTAGGAAACAAGATGGATTGTTCTATGCTTACTTAAGATGGCATTGAATGATAGATGCTACATGATGTCTTCAATCTCTGATTGTTATATGCTTACTTAAGATGGCATTGAATGATAGATGCTACATGGTTTTCCTATCTTTGTAGATTGGTCACTTGCAGGAATTGAGGTAATGTGGAAGTGAGAAATTTCCAGTCCCTAAGTCAATTGTGGTCATAGCTAAACATTGGTCTGGAGCTGCCTTGTAAAATTGGTATTATACAACATGAGGCTATACATTTTTTTTTCTTTTAATGACATTGAAAGCAAAAGTTCTATGAAAAACTTTCAATCTTGGGTTTTTATACATTTTATCATGTAAAAGTCTCCTTAATATTTCAATGACCAAATTGATAAAATTCTCCCTTTTCATCTTGTGGTAGAAAATAATTTCAATGTGTTCTTTGTGATATGCTTTTATGAGTTATCTGCTCATGAATTGAGATGTTTGGAATGAGATCTTTTTGTATTTGTATTGTTAATGATTCTTGAAGATCTCTCTGTATTCATATTTTATTTCTTTTTGTATTTGTAATGTTAATGATTCTTTAAGATCTCTCTGTATTCATATTTTATTTTCTTGTATTTAAATGATAACATGAGTTGCTGAATTTTCTGAATGGAAAACAATGAAATATCTAAATACAAAACACATTAACAGAATAGAATTGCCACTGCTTTAACTAAAGCAATTGCATTGCAGCCAACTATCACTTGCACTAAACTATCTATTCATAAACAAGCCTGGCTTTAGGCCATCTACGAAAGGACTTGCCATCTTCCTTGTTTGTATTCATATTTTATTTTCTTGTATTTAACTGATAACATAAGTTGTTGATGCAGCCAACTAGCACTTGCACTAAACAATCTATTCATAAACAAGCCTGGCTTTAGGCTCTCTACTAAAGGACTTGCCATCTTCCCTGTTTGATAAAACTTCTGACTATTTCTAGATAGAAAGACAACAAATAAGATTGCTTATTTATTTACATAAAATAAATTTAGACCATAATCAATAGATGTTTACATATCAAAAAGAGTGCAGTTGATGTTTAATGAGTTGAAACAGTACAAATTACAATAGATATTCAAGGGGCATATGTTTAGTTTCTCTAACAATCCCCAGTTTATAAAAACTACAGTGCTCATAATAATCCTAGTTTCTCAAAACTGCCTTGCTACATAGTTTCTTAAAACTGCCCTGCCTGCACTTGCCAAGAACTACACTGCACTGCAGCTCTTGTTTCTTTATAATTCATTCTTCTAGATATGTTGTACTTATTTCATCATGTGCATTCCTTTTATGAATTGGGGATGATATAGATTATCATGTTGGTTTGAATCCACTCCTCTAATGATGACCCCAAAACACAGTTTCCTTTGTTGTGTGGTTACCAATTTCAACATTTTGTCTCTCATTCCCAAAATAATGTAAGTTAAGCGTTACACCTATAAAAAAAAAGATTTTTTTGAATTTTCTACAATAATAATCATACCCCACCACTCATGATGTAAACTTTACCAATTTAATGTAGTTATATACTTATATATATACTATACCTTTACAACTCTTTTTTTATAGAAGTTCTTACTCTATTTTACATAAAAGTGATCTAACACACTTATTTTTATGTTAAAATTCACATCTCACTACTCATTTTTATATTAAAATTTTACAATACTATTAATATTATTATGTATTAATTATATTTCAAAAAATTGAATTATATTAATTATTGAAGATATAAAATAATTATATATAAAGTATCTGTAGTGTTGAAAAAAGTAAATTCATTTTTCACACTTAATTTGGGAATAAATGATATAATATTAACCTAATAATACCTTGGGTTAGTGTTGTAATGTGTTGTACACATTCACATTAATCTAAGGCCCTTTTTAATAAAATGGATTTAAATTATACCTTATTTATGGTATTGTAAAGTGTTGTAGTACACTTTCACACCTATCTAGGGTTTCATTAATTAATCATGGTTAATTGGGCTTAATTAGCCCCTTTAATTCAAATTTAAGTCTTATTAATTACTCCTTACAAAGGATCTATCCCGACACCTAATAATGATATGGCATAACATTTAACTTGGAAAAATCAAGGTCCTAGAAATTGGTGATAGGACCCATTCACCTTTAGTGGAAAATAGGTCCTCTCCACATAGGAAACCCATTCTTTGCATTTTTTAAATGGGTTTTTGATGTTCTTCCAACCCCCCCAAGCAAGGTCCTAGAAACTTGTGCTAGGAACCATTTTCTTTTAGTGGTGAATGGGTCCTCCTCACATAGGACACCAATTTTTGAATTTAATTATTGTAGGATTCTAATGATTTTTAATCCTAGATCTAGTGTCATCTTGAATTATTTGAATTTTGGGGCTAATATCTAGATCTAGTATAATATGAAGTTGATTCACATAGTTTCACCTAGAAAGTTTACAAGCATCCTAGCAACTTTGAGGGAGCATCCTAATACTTCACAAGAGAATTATAGAGAAATTCAAGAGCATTTCAAAGTCATTCAAAGGAATATTATTAAGAGTTTATTGCAGCAATTCAAGATCATTTCATCATGTCAAAAGCATAGTGCATTCAAGCATGTTTTTGAGCTAAGATTGTGGATAGCATCGGAGATCTACTTGCAAGAATTTTTACACATCTAATTTGAGATCAAGATCTACATTCTTCATTGCTACTTCATGTTGGTTTGCAGATTTATACTCCAAGACAACTTCCAAGGTATCAAAATTTCATTGTTTCATGTTCATGCTTCAATTTCATTATTTCATCTTTTGGTTTAATTATTTAAAAGGGGTTTGAGTTAGGAAAACCCCTATTCACTAACAATCAACAATTTTTTCTCCTCTTGAATGTGTGTTTGTTGATTTATAGGTTAGAGATCAAGTGGAGAACAAGTTTGAAGCAAAATTGTCAAAGTTGTAAAGTTGAAAAGTTGTCACCTACATTGCAAGAATACAAAAACAAGGCTACAAAATTTGTTTCAAGTTTTCAGGAGCTGATCACCAAGGATCTAAGAGTGTAGACATCAAGGAATGGGACCCATATTTCAATTTTAGAAACCCTTATAGGATCCATTCACTAGTAAAGGATAATGAGTCCATTGTGCCCTAAAAATAGCTTTCTTGGAGTTAGGTACACATCATTTTAAGCTCTAAAAACTCCCCTCATAGTTTCTATAAAAGTTAGGGTTAGTTTTTATTGTTATTTGTATCATATCACACACAAAATCACATTTTTTTAGGGAGAAAATTAGTGGTCTATCATTTTGATTTTGGTAAACTCTATTTCCCCCTGAACATTTATGGTGAACCTTACCTATTGAATATTGCAAAAAAAAATTAATTTTGAAGTCTACCATTGCATCCTAGGTTAGATATTGCATTCATTTGCATTTAATTTGCATTGAATTAGATCCCATGTAGGGTTTGTTACTTTGCATTCAAACTTGCATCTCATTTAGGGTTTTAGAATTGCATTGTTTTGCATTTCTCTAAATCTAAAAAAAACAAAAACAAATCGTTCATTTTGCATACCATTTAGATCTCATAAATTTGCATTTGAAAATTAAAACAATATTTCTTTTCAAATTAGGTCATTGCATTCATCATTTTCATTGCATTTTCACATTTCATTTATGGAAAATCTAAAATTGAAAGTTGTTGTCTCAGACCTCGAATTGAAAGACATTATAGAAAGCTTGAAAATCATTCAAAAATAGTTACAAAACCCTAATCAAGGACCCATTCACCTTTACTGGTGAATGAGTCCCTGATTAGGCTGAACCTAAAATTTCTAGCATCTAAAAAGCATTAAAAACCACTCAAAAATTAGTAAAAACATTTCAAAAATCCTTAACCAAGACGCATTCGCCCTTACTGGCAAATGAGTCTCTATTAGATCCTAATTTTCATTTTCTAGAAATTAAAATCTTATTTTTAGGATTCTATTTGCTGTTGTTACTTTCTTGTTTTAGTTTTTTGATTTTTTGTTTCATCAAATTTAGTGAATTTAGCTTAATTTTCTTCATTTTAGTGCATTGTCAAAATTGGAAATTGCATTGATAGCATTTCATTGCATTGTGTAATCAACAAATTGCATTGGAAACATTTCATTGCATTGTGTAATCAACAAATTGCATTGTGTAAAATCTAAAAATTGCATTCATTCTAGGTCATTACATTGCCCCTTTCCATTTAGGGTTTGCACAAGTTAGGTTTATAAAACTTGCATGAGCTTTACTATTTGATGTCTTATTAGCAATACTATTGTAAGACATAGTTTGAGGCTCATTTCATCCCAAAACATCTCACACGCTATGGATCTTTGGTTTTATAACTCTCTCCGATAGTGTTGATAATCTACCCTCTATGACTCATAGTTTGCATACTTCGTTTCCTATGACTTCACCTCCTATGTAAGATAAATGTACATGATGTTATAGAAAAACTAGAAAAATTAAGAGATTATATCCTCAGTGAAAGCATATACATGAGCATGGTTCCCATTATACAAAATCTAAGGAAAGTGCTTAAAACTTGAAACAAAACACAAATTGTCTATATCCTTAGTTTCTTCTTTCATGAGTACTTGAATAAACAAGACAATAATAACATACATGTCATGGTCAACCTTATTGAAACAAAGAAGAATGATGTGATGAATGTTGACATGGATGATGAAAACATAACTAAAGAACAATCAATTGAAATAGTGGAATTTATCGAAGCTAGACCTCGTAAGGGCTCAACTAAAAAGACTCTTGACATTGCTTTCTCACAAAATGACATGCTTAAACATGCACCTGATGGTACTCTTTACATAGCTATCTGAATCAATAATAACCCCACTAATGGGATATTGATTGACCCCATCTATGGAGAGAATGTGATCACTGAAGAATTCTTATATATGTGCATGAACTATATCAAATTACATATGACAAACCGAAATCATGGATCAAGACATACAATGGTTTTGTTTTTTCTATGATTGGCTCGATATATCTCCCTTTAAAATTCGAACCAAAAACATTAAATTTCTCATTCACCATCATCCTGCAATTGAACCAATTTCATGTGAAGCTAGGCTATCCATGGCTTCGCTCCATGAATGTCGTCCCTTTGGTTGTGCATGAATTTCTAAAGTTTCCATTTGGAAACAATATATTTATTGTGCATCATAATGGATTTAATCCTATGTCGACCCGAGGGAACTTTTCATTAGATTTCTTTCAGTCCGAGCCTGTGGAACCTATTAAGACTCATGAGTATTTCTTTCTCAAATCATATTAAAAGTTCAAGGCAAATAAAATAGCAAAATCATCCCTTTGAAACATGCCTAAAACTATAATTGAACCACCTATCCTTGATGAAGAAATGATTGAACCAAAAGACCTTTTGAATATCTAAGAACAACCCATAACAAAACTCCTTCCATTTCCTACAAGAGACCACAAGATAACCAAATAATCTTGTTGTCCCTCCTAGAATCAAACAATTTACAAAGTTAAAGAGAAAGCAATTGAACAACCTCCCATTGTTTCTTCTATTCCTCCCAAGGAAGAGAATGAACCTATGATTGACAAACCCACTCTTACAAAGAATCAAATTGACAATAGACTAAAACAAAATCTAAATGCTAGAAAGGATAGGCGTAGATGACGTGTTGTTTCTCATAAGTTACAAACTCAAGAAGACAAGAACAACATAGAGAATCAAAATCCAAACTTACCTAAAGCAATGCATGATGATCCTATACCCTTGTCGCAACATAAACAAGAACAATCAATGGACATTGTCATTCAACCTCTTGTTGTGATTAATCTAGATGATGACACTGATATTGCAAAGATTGATGAAGAAGTGCATGATAAATTGAACAAATTATTTTCTTCTTCTATGAACTCAAATGACAAATCTCCTAAAAAGAGTATTGAACTTGTTACTTCCGCTAGTTCAACACTTTTTGTTGTCCCTTTGGCTAGTTTTCTACCTTCCATTTATACTGACCAAAGTTGGGATGTGGATGAATTGCTCTAGGTTGACTCGCATGTGCCTTACTAGTCTTTTTCTTTTTCATGTTTCTTTATGTGATTGCATGTGTGTAATGTGATCCCTCGTGATGTTTCGTTTGATGTATCTCTCTCTTTTTGTGAATTCCTTTATATGTACCTCCATTCTTCTCTATGTTGTAAGCATTTTTCATTTCTCTTGTGTTTTCCTTTTGGGGATGATGCAAGGCGTCAAGATATCCATGTCTCTTCCATGTTGACCCAAAATCTTTTTCTTTATCCTTTTTCATTTTTCTTGTGTTTTCCTTTTGGGGATGATGGAAGGCATCGCAACATTTAGGTCTCTTCCATGTTAACCCAAAAGGATTTTTCTTTATTTTTTCTCTCTTTGTGTCATTCTTCTAGTTCTATGAGTATTTGGGGAATTATTATGGTTCTAAGCTCTTAAAACACTAATGTAGCAAAGAAATACTGACCTCGAATCCATAGATCCCTTATGTATTTTTGGGGGCAACCCTTCCTGCCTATGTCATAACACAACTTTATTTTGGAAACATATAACTTGGCATAGGGTTTTTTGAGGAAAAATCTCATGTATTAGGAAAAAATGTTGGCTACTTTAAAGAAATTGATCACATTAATGGTGTTAGAAACTGCTTTAAAGTGGGGGCATACATCACTGGCATCATTTGACATATTTCATGGCACAATTTTTTTTGTGACGTGTCATTTTCTTGGTGATGTCATTAGGTTTGATGTCCTCCAAGAGTGCGATATTTAGAAGAATAAAAGCCCCCTTAGTGGCATGATGTGAAGTGAGATGCATCCCATAAGTGGCGATATGATATTCTTGACTTGTCCTCTATTGGAGACATTAGGCATGATGTTCCCTAAGAAGAAGACCTTACATGAACAAAGAAAAATCCCCTTTAACAAAAAAATTACAGACATGACATTCAAAAGCATAACATTTTGGTTCCTTATTGAATTTATTAGGAGGATAGCTTTAGTATGGTTAGTACGGTGAGAAGCAACACATTGGCATGAATTTCTAATTGTATGGTGAGAAGCTGATACACTGGCATGACTTTCTCACTAAACTACCTCATTGGGACAACTTGTCTAGTGGACAGACTGAGGTTCCACTACCCCAGAGTAATCATACATGATTATGACAACTCACCTAGTGGATAGATTAAGGTTCCACTACCCCAAAGTGAGCAACGCAAGTTACAGACAAACAACCCCATTCTACATCACGCTGGAATGTTTGTTCTTGATCCTTTGTTTTTCTTTATTTTTCTTGGCCTTTGATAGGGTATGGCTATGTATCTTTGGTATTGTTGCATACTATTTAGTGTCTTGAATTTCTACTATAGTCTGAGTTTGTGATGGGGAAAAAGTCTCACTAAAGTGGGGGAAAAATGTAGTGTCAAAAAAAGTATTCATTTTTCACACTTAATTTGGAAATAAATGATATAATATTAACCTAATAATGCCTTGGGTTAGTGTTGTAATGTGGTGTACGCATTCACATTAATATAGGTCCCTTTTTAATAAAATGGACTTAAATTATACCTTATTTATGGCATTGTAAAGAGTTGTATTACGCTTTCACACCTATCTAGGGTTTCATTAATTAATTATGGTTAATTGGGCTTAATTAGCCCCTTTAATTCAAATTCAAGCCTTATTAATGACTCCTTCCAAAGGATCTATCACGATACCCAATAATGATATGGCATAACATTTAACTTGGAAAAATCAAGGTCCTAGAAATTGGTGATAGGACCCATTTTCTTTTAGTGGGAAATGGGTCCTCTCCTCATAGGACACCCCTTTCTTTTCATTTTTGAAATGGGTTTTTGATGTTCTTCCAACACCCCAAAGCAAGGTCCTATAAACTTGTGCTAGGAACCATTTGCCTTTAGTGGTGAATGGGTGCTCCTCATATAGGATGTACCCATTTTTTAATTTAATTGTGACAAGATTCTAATGAATTTTAATCCTAGATCTAGTGTCAGCTTGAATTATTTTAATTTTGGGGTTAATCTCTAGATCTAGTATAAATATGAGGTTAATTCACATAGTTTCACCTAGCAAGTTTACAAGCTCATCCTAGCAACATTGAGGGACCATCCTAATACTTCACAAGAGCATTATAGATCACTTCAAGATCATTTTCAAAGGTATTCAAAGATAGATTATTAAGAGTTTATTGCAACAATTCAAGATCATTTCATCATGTCAAAGGCATAGTGTATTCAAGCATGTTGTTGAGCTAAGATTATGGATGTAGCATTAGAGATCTACTTGCAAGAATTGTTACACATCTAATTTAAGATCAATATCTACACTCTTAATGGCCACTTCATGTTAGTTTGCAAATTTATACTCCAAGACAACTTCCAAGGTATCAACATTTCATTGTTTCATGTTCATGCTTCAATTTCATTATTTCATCATTTGTTTTAATTACCTAAAAGGGTTTTGAATTAGGAAAACCCCTATTCACTAAAAATCGGCAACATTTTCTCCTTTTGAATGTGTGTTTACAGATTTATAGGTTGGTGATCAAGTGGAGAATAAGTTTGAAGCAAAATTGTCAAAGTTGTCACCTGCATTGCAAGAGTACAAAAAAAAGGCTACAAAATTTATTTTAGGCTTTAGGGAGCTAATCACCAAGGATCTGAGAATGCGTGTTAAGGAATAGGACCCAAATCTCAATTTCAAAAACCTGAATAGGGACCTATTTTCCAATAAAGGCGAATGAGTTGGTTGTGCCTTAAAAACAACCTTCTTGCAGCAAGGTACACATTGTTTTAAGCTCTAAAAAATCCCCTCATAGTTGCTATAACAGTTAGGGTTAGTTTCTAATTATTATTTGTATCATATCACACACAAATTCACATGTTTTAGGGAGAGAATTAGTAGTCTATCATTTTGATTTTGGTAAACCCCATTTTCCCCCTAAACAGTATCTAAAAAAAAATATTTTTAATTATGCCAAAGGCGCATCCTTATTTGAAATAAATTGAGCTTCATTTCACTATCGATGACCTACAATGCTAGAAGAGGCATTCATGATAGTTGAAATCATTTTGACTATTTGATTCACTAGTTTTAAAATTTCAGCTCCAATTTAATGTTTGTGTACATTCTGCTCTGTCACATCACAACTTGCAAATTCTAGTATATCTCATGCATGGAAAAAATTCTTGTGCAGTTGAAATATTCCTTACCTCATGCTTGAAAACAAAAATTGACTCACATTTAATATTTATGTTTAAAAGGATGAAAAAATATCATTGATCTCCAAACCAAATCAAACTTGAGTAGCCCTAAAGCCTTGACATTTTCAGATCTACTTATGTTTACTGTGAATAGATTAAAGCATAGTAACACACTTGACTCATCAATGCATAGTGACACACCTGCCTCATCAATGCAAGTGAATCTCCTTTCACATAGGACGTGAAATCTAATTTTACATTTGGCCCAAATAGTGGTAGGTAATGATTAAGTATTAATTCAAATATAATTTTCTTCTTTCTATTCAAGGATAATTATATAGTCTCACCAATCTATATATATTTCTATAATATTTACATTTTTTTCTAAATAATTATTTCATTTTATTTATTCTTGAATATCAAATTCTATTTATTTAAATATATTTTTTCTTTTTTATTTTGTTTTAGTTTAATCATATATTTTAAATAGTTATTATATATTAAATTTTAATTGAAATATAGATTTTTTATAATATTAATAATAAGTATTATTAATCTATTTTTTTTATAGAAAAGGTTAACCTGAATAAATTTGCTTCATAGAAAAGTCATATTGTCATTTTATGCTCACCAAACTATTAGTGGCAAGGTCACAAATGAAGAGAGAAAATAAGTGTCATTGTTACAACATCAAACAATTATTGACGTGGGACAAAACTGTATGTTCGCTTGGATTTTTGGTTTTTAAATATTAGATCAACTTAACAATTTGGCTTCTTTTTAATTAGACTTAACAAGTGTTATTTTCTATTATTAGAATTTATTAATTTATTTAATTAGTGAAGTTATGTATTAGTAATTTTGGGTTTCTTTTGTGGTGTGTTTATAATACTCATTGTCTCCTTTCATAGTATAGGGTAATGGGAAACAACGTGGAAGGCCTATCACCGTGATAACAATGGAAACTCAGTGGTGTGTTCAAATAGTATGTGGATTTGGTTGTTGGTGGGATTGAACTTTTTGGTTTGTATGGAAGTTGTTTGAGGTTATTTGAAATTGATTTGGATGTGTATTTAGTAGGCTTTCTCATTCAAAGAATTGGATTTGCGTGAACAAGAGCATCTTTTGCATGGTCTATTTGAGACCTAAGCTCTTTGTACGAGTAAATAATAAGTTGTTCCTTACAAATTATCGTGATTTGGTTCATGTAAGCATACTAACCTGAAACAATGTGTCTATGGATTATTTAATTGTACTTTCAATTTATATAATTATAATTAATTAAATTTAATTATTAAAAATAAATAAATTTAGATGAAATATTTGTGGAAGGTTAATTAGTAAAATGGTTAATTAAGATAGAGATATATATGAGAAGAGAAAGGGAGAGAGATAGATAGAGAGATAGCCGCCCCCCCTCCTTTCCCCCCCTCCCTCTGTCTATATATATATCTCCCTCTATATCTCTCTCTAACTCATATACACACACACTCTCTATCTCTATCTCTATCCTCCCCCCTCTCTATCTTTCTCTCCCTTTCTCTATATACCTCTCTCTCTAATGTTTGTCTTAGTCACCATATTTGTTTATATTTCCCTCTCTCCCCCTTTTCTCTACCCCCCTCCTCTACCTATCTCTCTCTATCTCCTTCATATACATCTTCCTCTCTATCCCTATCTTCTTACCCCTCTCTCTATCTCTACCTCTTTCTATCCCTATCTTCCCACCCCCCACCCCCCTCTCTCCCTATTTCTCCCTATTGCAAAAATAACATGAGCATGTTCATAATGGAACATAATTATCTTCTTGATTCAAAGGTTTTGTTTCAATCATGTTTGGAATCTTATAAGCGAATGCATAGTTGATTTGAAGCTATCACTACCTTTGTTACACAAAGTCATTTTCTAAATGACCTACCAAATAACCTCATGTATTGCACAAATGTATACAAAAATTAGACCATAAATTTTCTTAAATTGACTTTCCACAACTCTTCGACATACCCATTGCACACCAAGGTGATTGCTTGTTACTAAAGATATAAAGTAAAACAATATCTTTCCAACATGAAAAATGCACGGCAAACACTTCCCACTTTCCCCGAATCCCCACTTCTTCCTCGCACCGATTTTCTACAATTTCTAAATATGAATGTGTGAAATGCGAAAACACTGTCTCAGTTTTCTTCCGCGTGATTGACCAGAGATAACACAGGTATTCCATTTTCCACAACTTTCTTCCGATTTTCCACAACTCAGATTTGAACAATCAGTCATTCCGCAACTTTTGATTATGAATGAGTCCAAACACTCAGTTTTCTTTCGCGTGATCGACAATCGGGAATACTTAATTTTCTTTGACGTGATTGAGCAGAGATAACGATCAGTTTTGTTTGACGTGATTGAGCAAAGATAACGATCAGTTTTCTTTCGCGTGATTGACAAGCGCCGAATTATTAGGGAAGTGAGATATCCATTTTCCACAATTATTCCACGAAGATAGGTAGTCCTCGCTCATTATTAGGAAAGTGAGATATCCATTTTCCACAACTTTCTGTGGCCGAATGAAGTGGAAGACCAAGATTAATTAAATGCAACGTCACGACATTGACGTAAATATACCTTTACCGCTCATTAGTTCATAAATAGGTATTCTGTGCGGTTACTTTCTTTTGTTGTACAGACTTTAAACTTGCCGTGTGCCTTCTCTGTGCGTATTCCTTTCCCTACCCCACTGAAAATGACAGTAAATTAGAGAACGTAAATCATCCGTTGTATTGAAATCATTGCCGAAAAAACTTTATTTCCATTCTCACCGACTGATTTCAAAAGCCGGTGATAGATTTTTTGAAAATGACTGAAAAGCATTATAGTACAGATTAAATTGTTTTCTATCATGTAAATTTCATTCTTCTTCACAAATGTTGTTTTCTTTGATCTTTTCTTCCTTCATAAAAGTTGTTGCATGACAGCTGTTTTCTCTTCACTGTCTAATGTCCAGACCATTGATAGAAATTTTGAGAATGACTGTCTAAGTGTCAACAGGTCTGAAATTGAATGGTTTGTGTGACTTTTTAATTTTATATTTTATATAAAAAATTTTAAAATTAGTAGGTATAGTTTCTGACATTCTATAAAAATAGAATGTATGTTTTTAAATTAAATTGTGTATATATTTTTGAATCTATCTTTCAAATCATATTCAATGATTGTCCTCTCACTCATGGATCACTTAGTGTGATTGGAAAGTCATTGAAAAATAATACACAGTTTAATCTAAAAACATACATTCTAATTTTAAAATTTATTAGACTTATATTTTTATTAAATTATATGTATTTTAAATTATTAGTAACTTATAAAAAATAATTATAAATAAATTATATTTTAATTTGTAATAATATATATCAATTTAAGTCTGACTTAAACAACACATACACAACTGACTACTTAGACAACTGTTGTGGGACCCTCTTAAAAAATTGTCTATACTACCCTCAAAACGAACATTTGACCAGATTTATTAATTAAGTAAGAATAAAGATACAATACATTGTATCTTTATTTTTAATTAATTAATAAATACGATCAAATGTTTGCCCCCTCTTAACTTGTCCCACTTTTGTTGGCTATTCATGTTTGCCCATTAATCCAAGTAGTTCGGTAGATGCCCGTAAGTTCAATATTTTTAAATTGTTTCTCCCGCCCAAGTTTTGGTGATGCTGGTAAAGCTCTTGCGCTACACTCTCACCTTTTTATCATATGCACCAAACAGGTTTCTAACTCTATCATTTTTTATTTTCCCGCACACAGGGATTATTCAGATATGTGGAAGCTTGTCAACTGTTCCATAGGATGCCTCAAGGAAATGTGGTCTCATGGAATGCTTTGATTGCAGGATATGCACACAATGCATTTGTTAAAAATGAATACGAAATTTAACTCATAGGTGTAAAGCTCGACTGCACAATCTTTTCTAGCATCCTCCCTTCTCATGCCAAAATGGGAGCTTTGGAATGGGGTATGGGCATCCATTGCAAGATAAAGGAAAGGGGAATATTGTCAGAGGTTGTAGCTACAACTACCCTGGTAGACATGTATGCAAAATGTGGAAGCATAGACAAGGCACTTGAATTGTTTGACATTATATCCTCAAATAATTTTTTTCTTATGGAATGCCTTGATTGTAGAATATTCACAAAGTGGATTTGTTAGGAAGGCTTTAGAAACTTTCAAGAAAATACAATTAGCAGGTGTAATGCCAGATTCGACAACCTTTGCCAGTGTTCCTCGCAGCCTGTGCCAAATGGGAGCTTTGGAACAAGGTATGGACATCCATCAAAGCATAAAGTACAAAGGTCAGATGTAGTAGTTGCAACCTCTCTCATAGACATTTATGCAAAGTGTGGAAGCATACACAACACAGGCGAACTGTTTAACAATGTGCCTTAAAGAAATTTGGTCTCATGGAATGCCATGGTTGTAGTATATGAACAAAATAGATTTCTTGATAAAGATTTAGAAACTTTAAGAAAATGAAATTGGTTAAAAATGAAAGCATTAACAAGGTACATGAACTGTTTAGCGAATGCTTCAAAGAATATGCTTTCATGGAACAAGATGTTTGTAGGATATGCACAAAATGGATTTTGTGAAGATGGCCTCAAAATATTTGAATTAATGAAGCATTTGGGAACATATCCTAATATTATATTTTTTTTTGTGTTTTACGTGCATGTAAATATTCAGCTTTAGTGGATGATGGTTGTACATATTTCAATCATACAAGTAATTCTTATTGCATTACACCTGCAATTGATCATTGTGTGCATGGTTGAGCTTCCTTTCTATGCTCATACTCTTGAGGACACCATAAATTGTATTATTAAGATGCCAATTAAACTTGTCATAGTTGTGTGGATGTGTTTTCTTGGTGCCCACATATCACATACAAATACATGTTTAGGATTATTTATAGTGACATTGTCTTTTATTTGGATCCTAAAAATGTTGTGACTTATATGTTTTTCTCTCAATCATTTATGCAAATATGGGTTAGTGATGTGAGGTTCTAATAGTAAGCAAATTGATATGTGTTGATTGCCACACTACAATGAAATTTATCTCTAATATAATTGTTGTGAAAGATATGGACTATAATTTCCATTATTTTAAATAGATAAAATGTTTGTAACAACCACATATTTTTAACAAGGAAACTACTAGGTATTTTAACCATGAAGTAAATTAAACCACTCCATAAATATAGGATATAAAACAATTTCTTTCAATAATTGAAATTGCAACTGCATAACTGAATATATATAAATATTTCATAACAACTTAGTTTTTTTTTTAATTAAAAAGAGTAATCAAAATTTTCCTTTTACTTTTCGACATGAAAGATTGCATATAATTAGGATATAACATTAACTTTTAAGGAACAAGGTCAAAGATCCCGTGTCTAGATACTTTTTGTCTTTCAAGACTTGACATGCCATTTGAAAGAATGAGAGCATCACCCAAGTGATTTATCTCCAACCATGGACAGTTAGTCCCACACACACCTTCCTAACTAGAAGTGGCCCTACCCTTCAATGAAGAGTATAGTTAAGAACCCTCTAGTTTTTCCATATGAGCTCTAGTGTAGTGTTGTTCCCTAATTAACCAATACTATCAAATAATTATGGATACCTTCCAACTATGAATGATAACTCTAATTAGTTAAGTATTAGGAACACAGTGAACCAAAAAGTGCAAGCAGAGAACATTACACTCACTTTGGCTAAATTATTTGAAATACATTCAACCACTACTGACAAGAAAAATCATTTTTTCACCAACTCTACTCAACTTGGAGAACCTTATCCGACCTTAAATCATCTCAAACCTATTGTTTGATCAATGGTTAATTTATCATACAATTTTTCATTTAAAAAGTGATAAAGTCATAATTCATCTAGATTGGCTAAAGTTTCCTAACTTTGAACACCCATGTTATGTTCACGTAAGAACTTAGGTCTTGGAAACTACCACTTGTTCAAGTCCTTACTTGCTAAGTCAACAAATGACTTGACTACTATAAACCTTGAATACCCAAGTTATGTTCTCATAATGTCTTGGAACTTGGTTGTAAACACATATTCAAGTCCTTTGTATCAACCATGAGAGTATCTTCTCTCCCATTAGGTGCACAAATAGTTGTTATTGATTACCCACTGACTTTGACTAGACTCGTTCACAACTAAAAGAACTGACAAAATGTTCATCATAAACCAATATTAAAGTGAAGTTACCTTCTTTGTAGTCTAGTTTTAGATGTCCAATGTTTGGATTAATTACAGAATCCTTTCTCAAAATTTGAAGATTCATTAAGTCAACAACTCATCTAGGTTGTTAGTTATTTCTGACTCAAACACTCAAGTTACATTTATGTAACTACCCAGGTCTTGATTACAAGCACTTGTTTGAATATTTAACCGTAACCCTTGAGAGAAACTACTCTCAAGATTAAAACTTAAGATAATATAGTTAGATAAAAATGATTTCTTGACCTTCCTAGTCATAATATAACATTAATATTACATAAAATAATCTCTTCAGATAAGCAAATTTTTAGTATTTCTCTAGTTAAACACATATAGTTTGGTTCAATCTTTCAATAGATTCACATTCATATGTGTTTATTCACTAAGGTTGTTATTATGATTGGTTTAGTTAAATATCTTGGATGTGAAATCCCTTGTTACAATATACAACACCTAGGGTTTAGGCTACTACCTATTTTTCAAGTCCTAACTCATACTGGGTGATCCCACAATAGTGGGTTACAATTATTTGAATGAACAAAATCATTTTTATGGGGTAAAAAATTTAGGAATACCCTTCATTCGAAGGGGGGCTTCTAACGAAGGGGGTTCGATTGAACACAACCCCCTTCAATCGAAGGGGGTTTTCAAATGAACATCCCTCAAATTTATGACTTTTGAAAAGGCTTTCTCAATGTGCTTCATTCAAAGCATACTTTCAATCAAAACCCTAGTTTTTTCCCTCCTCCAAAGTTAGTGAAGAGGTTGGTTGAAGATATTTTGACAAACATTCGTGTGAGGTGATTGTAAGAGTAGAGGTGAAAGTCATTGTCATCAACAACAACTGAGGTCGAAGCAGGTGAAAGCGAGGCAAAGGAAGGAAAATGAGTAGCTAGTTGACTACACAAGTAGGTGCATGAAAACAATTTTAACTCACAACCAATATTTTCCTTCAAAAGGTTGTAATAATTTTTTCTTGAATTAAGAATTGAGTAGCCCTAAAAATTCAATGTTTTCAGATGCTTAATATTGGTTATTAACTTGTGGTATCCCTTTGTTTTTAAGGGTTTGATTTTGCAAGGGTTTTTTTTCATGGTTTAGGGTTTGATTCAAAGGGATACATCATGCCCATCTTTGGTGATAGATCAAAAGAGAAAGCTATTCTCTAGGTAGCTCATCTTTAATGAAAAACTAAACTTGGGCCCAATTGTCCTCATCTAGGTGGTTTAAACTTACTAAGGCTAGGGCGAGTTAAAACACCTTATAAAATTAAAATAAAACTTTGAAATTGAGATATTATTGGTTTGTGCTCTCCGAGTCTAATTATATTGATGGTTTTTGTTTCTATGTCAATGATTTTGTGTTGGCTAGTTTGTTTATGGTTGGAATAGAAATTGGGTGTTCATTAGCTTCAAGTTTGTGGTTTATTCATTATATAGTGGGTTTTCGTCTCTATATTAGTTATTTTACTTTGGTTACCTTTTTTTATACTAGGAAACTAAATTTGATTATTTATGGGATTGAGGTGTGTAGTTTTAATTATATGGGTGCCTTTTATTTCTATGTAGATGGTCTTACTTTGGCTAGTTTTTTTAGAATGAAAACTAAAATTGGGTGTTTATTGTGTACAAATCTTTAGTTCTAATTATATGACTAATAATTTTTACGGATATGTTTTTTGTTCGCCTGGCTTTCCCATTGTGAAAATTGAATTTGAGTGTCGATATTAATTGAGTCCTAAAACTTTATTATATGGTGGTTTTGTTTTTCCTATTATTTTCATGATGAAAACTGAAAGGGATTTTGTGTAGAGATTGGCTTTCATGAACCATGTACCTTTCAGTATGGAACCCCTTTTGGTTTAATAGTGGCACAATTTGTTATGAGGTCTCAAAGGAACTAAGGGTGATCCTCAACTACCAATAAGAATATGGTGTAGGTGTGAAACAAATTAAGAGTTATTAGACTAAGGTATAACTATTAAAGCTATTTTTCTATTAGCCAACATAGTTGTCAAACAATCAAAGCAACTATAAGTTTATATCAAGTCCTTCTAAAATCTAGATAAAATGATTTGTTATCATAATGGACTAAAGATGAAATACATTTGTCTTGCTTTATTCAATGAGCTAAATTGAGGTTGACAATATGATTTGGATAACTACTATTAATAAATATTTAACTAGCTCCCTTCGGGTGTATTTTTCATCTATGCATCGGCCTATGCATCGCAAAGTCAGCTCGACCTTTTATCTAGTTTTTGGTTTGCCGCTCCACGTGTCTACTCCTCGCAACCCCGAGTATCTGCATTCCTTCGCATTCCAAGAAACTCCGCTATGCTTCCACGTGTTGCGGTTGTGGGATACTTTTGATCATGTTTTCTTGCTACCTCATCAGGCTCAACTTAGTTGCCACGAAGCCCTCATTCCTAAAATTTTTTGGTAGACCCCACATTTGCTATCTATGGTGTACACTTGCTACATGCCCGCTATTCACAAAAAAATTCCTATAGAGATGAAGTAGCAACCGTGAGCAGTGAAATGCTTCCATGCGTCTCTTTTGTGTTTGGCTAGTAATCGTTCCCTCCATTGTTGATGAAGTGCTCAGCCCATTTGACACGTGTAGCATTAATGCAAGTCCTCAGTGGCGAAAGAAAAGGGTTCATACAGGCAGTGAAAGGTTGTCATGTGCCTAGCCAACGGATCTCATATTTGCGTGATTGACTAGATGAATTGAATGATGCTATTGGCCACTGCATGTCATAATCATTCACATAGGAGGGTGAGACTTGTCTAATTGGGCCTTGTCGGAACCACTGCTATCATTTGCAGAGGATGCACCTATTCCTGGAGTGACCAGATGCTTGGTTCCAGATCGATTTTGTTGCAACGGCTTTGGGAATATTTTGATTCTTGCATCATTGCCAAGGGATTGCAAAATCATTTCTGTTGCTGCTCTATGAGCTGGTGGGAAGTTTTTTTGCTATATATACTTTTCTTAGTTGTGAGAAAAGGGTCTAGAATTTGGAAGGAAAATATTGGTTTTAGTAAAAAGATGCCAGGCCTTTATTGTTGTTTTATTTTATTGCAAAAAACTCTCAGACTGTGCCAATTGTTTGGCCTTTCTATTTTTCATGCTATTTGATCAAACTGTAAACTGTGCTTTTATTGTTTGGGCATTTCATTTAAGAACTTCTATATATGTTGAATGCAAGTTTGCTAACCTATACCATGTCTAATGACTCTTCCTAGTAGACGAATGTATGCAATATTATTTTATGTCAATGAATGGATTGTCTATGTTTTAATCTTAAGTTTCTGATGTTCTGGAACACCACAACACCATTCAGGCCCTTAGATTTGTGATTTATCATGCCTATCATTAAGTCTTGGTGCATCGCCTTAGGTTAGACTTTATTTATTATATTTATTTCCT
Organism: Sequoia sempervirens; assembly: GCA_007258455.2. Taxonomy (NCBI): domain Eukaryota; kingdom Viridiplantae; phylum Streptophyta; class Pinopsida; order Cupressales; family Cupressaceae; genus Sequoia; species Sequoia sempervirens. Next base: position 565,387,382 of record VDFB02000003.1, on the reverse strand, counting down.
TTTCCATTTCAAACCCCCATTGCAGAAGAAGTTGGCTTCTCTAAAAACTTGGAGGTCACTCAGTTTAGCACAAAAGGTCCCCCATAAACTGAGTTTCCCATAAGACAATGTTACCTCGTCAAATTTTGGTGTCAATAGTTTGTTCTTTTTTTTGGCACGCCCGGTGGGAATGAGCTTAAATGAAATTGCATTTTAGAAGGGTGTATGAGCCATCGGCCTGTAACTAGATCCCAAACCGCAGGCAACCTCAGTTTACTAGTAACTCCACTAGGAGCAGTTTGAGTCACAAATCAGTTGGTAACCATTCTATTCCCGCCACCCATTCCTCTCACCATGTTGCTAGCTGCCTACAAAAATTACATGGCATGAGACACCAGAAGTCCCCTAGTAGCCCTAGTAGCACTTGTTGTCTGGGGTGCTATCCCAATTTCAACCATGAAAGCTATACCCAAATTTATCAAAGATGGATCAAGAAAAGTAGTAGAACATTTGTAGGATGTGGCAGATGTGTGTCTGGTACATGGGATTACAGTGCAGAATGTAGCTCTGAGGCTTCTCACCATGTATTTTAAAGGAAAAGCGCTAGATTGGTATTGAACACTGTCACCTAATACTATTCACACGTGGGATGAGCTCAGAGATCCATTCTATGAGAGGTTCTCAAATGATAGAGATCGTTCTTCACTGTATTATCAACTATCTGTCATAAAATGAGCCCCCCAGGAGGCTCTGACGGAATGTAATGCTTGATTTCACACAAATTGGCAGATGATTCATGTTACTATATGCCTGACTCCTGAGTTGGCATTCATATTTTATCTAAAGTCCATCAATTCTGGCATTTCTGTGATGATCAAGTCTTTAGGAGGAGCTACTCTACCAGATGCTTATAGTGTCACCGTCAAGGCCGAGAATCATTTGATAGATTGTGGAAAGTTGCCCCCTCGACCTATCATGCCGATATTTCCTAAAATATTGATTCCCGCACAAGAAGTTGCATCAACTAGTGCGCTTGCAACTGCTCAATCAATGTACACATATGTGATAGCCCCACAAAATGTAGCCTTTAGATTAGGTTCTTCCAAGGATAAAATGAGCGACCTTAAAGAGATGTTGTGAACCATGGCGAATGATATAACCACTCTTAAGCAAAACCAATCAACATCTCTAAAGCCTGCATATCAAAACTATTAAGGTAGCGGTCCTCATATCAGCAGAATCGGTACCAGGTTGCACCTCACACTAATCCAATAGCTTTGACTGCAAACCAGATGGTGTTTGTGCCTACTCCCCTAATGAGTGTGTCACCAAGCTCTAGTAGGGAATTAACCGTAGGAAAAAACAACCTTATTGATGATATCAATCCATGGTTCTTCCCTTGCAGTGATGCGCATATTCCCCGGAACTGTTTGTATGGCAACTTACAACAAAAGGTGGCAGAGCAACGTAGCCAAGTCATGACAACGAAACATGGAGGTTATATATATGCCTCACCATAAATGGAGAGTGCGGTTCTTACCGCGTAAATGCAAGGAATGTCTTTAGAACAAGAATCCACTATTGCTCCTAATCACTTGCTTTTCTCTTGGATGGAGGAAGAAGAAATGGTGTTTGCTAATGACGCGTTCATATCCAAAACACCTCAAGTGCAGTTTGATTATAACATATGCTCAAAGAGGAGATTTATCGGTGAGTCAGTTGTTTCGCATCCGGTTAGCCCGCAACTCAAAAGTGCTTCCGACCATATTCTTGGCACTTCAACCGTTCCGTCACCATTTCAATCACGAAAGGAAATTATTATAGCAAGAACCAAGGAGTAGAAACCTCTGAGCTTGTCACCTTTTAATGTGGTAGAACAATTGAAGAAATCATCCACTAATGTGTCTCTATGGGACACTCTAGCTATCCCAGAGCAAAAGACACTATTACATAAGGTGCTTCAAGAAGAGGTCAATACAAGGTTTGCAAGTACAGAGGTTGTTAATCAAATACCGCTAGCTAAAGACCTTACAAATAATACAAATGAATCCCTTGCCAAGGTTAGGGATAAGTTAAAACCTCAACCCTTCTTCTTGACTCTCATTATAGGAAAAAAATTATTGCACAATGCTATGATTGATTCTGGTGCTAGTACCATGGTGATGTCTAAACAGATAGCCGAAGCTTTAGGAATCAACTATGAACCTATGAAAAGGGGGTAATGTAGCTTGATGGGAACAAAGTTGGAACCGTAGGTGTCATCAGAGCACTCCCTTTAACTCTATTTTTTTCCCTAGTATCATGGTGCTACAAGACGCTGTGATCATAGATGTTCCTCCTATGTTTAGTCTCTGTCTATCCTGAGAATTTACTTCAAAGGTGGGTGGTTGCTTGTCCTTGGATTGGTCACATTTGATACTTAGGACCAAACATGGTGCAAAAATGAAGATATAATCAAAGGCTTTGCATTCTGAACATGTAGCAGACAAGGCCCTAATCAATTTTGAAGCCACACATACCTCTATCACCAAGCAAGAAATGTATTGCGTTGAATTACTAGAGGAAGAAAAGTTGAGCAGAGACCAGAATGACAATGAAGATGCTTTGTTGATTGAACACATCGATAATGATCCTTTCAAAAATTATCATGCTGCAGGATTGGGCACCTATGTAATTTATGATGAAGACCAAAAGCTTCCAAAGGTCGCCAAAGATTTTGAAGGTAGCCAAGCAAATGAGCTATGGACACTACCCTTTGACAAAGCAAGAAGAAAAGTGGGTGTTGGAGTGGGGATATATCTAAGATCCCCACAAAATGAAAAATTGTTAAGGTCTTTCCATTTTCATTTTGCCTATTCAAACAATGAGGCTGAATATGAAGGATTAGTTCAAGGTTTAAGCCTTGCGGAATGAATGGGCATTAAGAAATTAACGGTGTTCAAAGATTTTTAACTAGTAGTCAACCAAGTCTAATGAATTTCCATAGAAAAAAATGTTTGCATGAGATCCTATTGGCACCGAATCTGGGACCTGGTTGAGGGTTTTTAATCCTTCAACATCCAAACTATTCCCTGAGGAAAAAATAGTGATGTAGATCGTATGGTCGTGATTGGTTCTAAATTTGAACCTATCTCTGACCTTATACATAACAAGCATTCAATACGAGTGCTAGTTGGACCAACGATCCTTGCCAATGATCAAAGTTGGAAATTTTTTGAAAGTGATGAACACATTGCCTCGTTCATCCAGTAGTTAGGAGAGTTTTCCGATTAGCCTCAACCAAAGATTGTCGAAGCTTATGAAGGAAAAATTATGCAGCTCAAATCTAACAAGCTTCTGAAAGGATTGGTTACTCTTGAATTTTTTTTCGATTGTCATGATGCAAGAAATGATAAATGGAAGTTCATAGTAGACACAAGTGATTATGTGAACCTTTGGTTCGTAGATGGAAATAATCTTCGAGTCAGGAAAAATGTCCCACACCATGATAAAGAAAGACTCATTAGTTTCTAAGAAAAATATGTAGTGGCCTGGTCCTATGATGATCTTGAGGGATATGATCTTGATATCATTTAGAACACTATTGAGCTAATAGAAGGTGCAAAACTAGTTTGACAAAAATAGAGGCCAGTCAACCATAAAATTGAAGCGGTAATGGTGCAAGAGCTAACTAAGCTCATTGAGTCACACATTGTCTTTTTAATCAAGCATAGTACTTGGGTATCCAATCTCGTGCCTGTCCAAAAGAAGAATGGAGATATCTATTTGTGTGTGGACTTCTGAGACCTAAATAGAGCATCCCTGAAGGACCATTATCCACTACCTTCAATGGAGTCAATCCTACAAATGGTTGCAGGATCAAAAAAAATTTCTCTATTGGATGGTTTCTCTGGCTACAATCAGATCTGAGTTAAGGAAGAAGATCAACACAAGACTATACTCACCACAAAGTGGGGAACATTTGCATATGCTAAAATTCCTTTTGGTTTATCCAATGCAGGGGAAACATTCCAATGGGTGATGGACATCGCATTCAGTGAAATAATCAATAAGTTTATTCTAATTTACTTGGATGATCTTACTGCATTTTCTAAATCTAAGGATGATCATTTTGATCACTTAGAAATAGTTTTTCAAAAGTTCCAGGACTTCGGGGTTTCCCTAAATCCAAAGAAATGCTTATTCAGAGTACCACAAGGCAAGCTATTAGGACATGTGGTGTCTAAAGAAGGAATTTCAATCGACCCTGAATTGGTAAAAGCTATCAAGGAACTCCCCCTTTTGGTGAATAAGAAAGGTGTTCAGTCTTTCCTAGGCAAAGTAAATTTTTTAGCAAGTTTGTTTTCGACTTTGTGGGAATAATTAAGCCGATCACCCTGATGATTTAAAAGGATTAGGCATTCAAATGGACAACCGAGGCTCGGGATTCCTTTGAAAAAGTTAAGGAAGCTATTTCCACAGCCTTAGTACTGGTTAATCTAGATGATCTATCTAAGGATTTTATAATGTATGCATTCAGTAGCAAGTCCAATATTGCTACTGTCCTAACCCAAAAAGATGAAGAAAAGGGGGAACATCCAGTGACGTTCTACTCTTGGACCCTAAAGGAATATGAGGTGAATTATAATTTTGTCGAAAGGTAGGCCTTTGCGATAGTGAAGGAACTTAAAAAGTTCTGCCATCTAATTTCTTGCAACAAGGTGATTATGTATGTCGCACATTCTAGTGTGTGTGAATATATCATGGAAGGGGAGATCACAAAAAAAAGAGTTAATTAGATCACCAAGATCCTTGAATATGACATGGAGGTCAAACCTACTAAAACTATTAGAGGAAGTGGACTGTGCGAATACATGGTGCGGAATGAGGATACACCCGCCACAGTGGAGCAACCAGAGCTCAAATTGATAAATGAACCAGAATCAAAGGGCTGCTACCTGACTGATAGAATGAGGTTCATGCAAACCGGAAAGTATCCGCCAGGTCTCTCAACCCAAAAGAGGAGATACTACTAGCTACAAAATTTTGGATATACGCTAGTAGGAGTCCTTTTCAAAAGGAATTTCAATGGTCTTCTCTTGTGATGCGTTACTTCGAAGCAAGCAAAGAGGATCCTCGACATGTTCCACAATAGCGTTGTGGGTGGACACTACTTTGCTAATACCACCACCATTAAAATCATGCGTGATGGCTACTACTGGCCTACATTGTTTAATGACTCCCACTCTTTGGTAAAATCTTGCAAAAAATGCCAATTCTTTACTGACAAAAGGAAGAATTCTGCCATGCCTCTCAAACCCATTGTGGCAGACGAACCATTTGTGCAATGGGGCTTGGACTTCATTGGGATGATTAACTCAGCTTCTAGTGCCGAACACAAGTGGATTTTGACTACCACAGATTACTTCACCAAATGCATGGAGGTCGTTCCACTAAAAAATACAACAAAAATAGAGATTATAGATTTCCTTGAAGAGCTGGTGACAAGGTTCGGTCCTCTGAAGACTATCATTTCTGATAATTCCAGAGCTTTCCTAGACACAAAGGTATGTTGCTTCACATTAACTAATGGCATATTCCTCAAGATATCATCAAATTATTACCCGCAAGGAAATGACCTAGTGGAGTCAACAAACAAGAGCCTAGTCTAGCTCCTTACAAGGATTGGTTTAGAACACCAAAGGGAATGGCATAAAAACCTCTGAGCAACACTCTGGGAAAACTAGATAACTCCTAAGCAAGTCCTTAATATGTTTCCTTATGAGTTGGTATACGGGAAAGAGGCATTGTTACCTATATCTATGGAGATTTCGACACTCCAATTTTTGAAATCCCTCAAGATAGAACAAAATGGCACCATGGAAGTTTGGCTTGCCAAATTGTTAGAAGTGCAAGAAAAAAAGGAGAATTCGCTTACAGTCATAACAAACCATCAACAAGTGGTCAAGCAATGGTTTGGCAAGAAGGCTTCTGACCAAGGCCTAAAGTGCAAAGACCTAGTACTGAAGTATGATAAAAGTGCTACTAAGCTAGGTCAGCTTGGTAAATTTGATAGCCTATGGGAGGGTCCCTTTAAAATAATTCGGTGCAAGGAGCATAACGCTTTCGAGTTAGAAATTATGGAATAGGAACCCTTAGGAATCCCGATTAATGGGATTCATCTTAAGCTGTTTCATCAAGTGTTGAGTTCTATTTTTATACATATGTGAATAGTGCTTTATTTTATTTCCCTTTCTTTGGCCGGTCTTTTTTGAAATTGGTTTGTGTCTCTACGGAATTAACTCATTATTATAGATGGTGGAATAGTAGGATTTCTTTACATAAAACATACCCATGTGCAAAGAAATAAACACATATGCTATAAAAGAGCCCATAAAACTGAAATACAAAATGAAAGTTTTATAGCCCATAAAACTGAAATGTAGAATGAAAGAAAGAGCATGAATTTCTTTATAAAGATAAATATCTATTTATATATATTCTTTGGCTTTTTACAAATTACAAAATGGCTAGAGAAGCCATAATCCAAAAAGTATGCGAGTATTCAAGCTATTCTTTTACATATGCAAAATGATATCCTTTTTCAAGCTTATATACACACTATAGGGCAGGTGGTCTAGGCAACAACAGGAAATAAAGAAAACAAGGAGGCATTTTTTTTGGGGAGCAGAGAGGGTTTTCATCCAAGGGCATGAGAGGAAGCAATTGATGCATCAATGGTAGCATCTACCTCTTCCTCATCAGCAGGTTCTTTGGTAGTAGAAGCAACATCATTCGGTACAACCGCCATTGGCAGGGGAAATACCAGGTTCTTGAAGTCAGTATACCAATCTACGTTGTAGAATGGTATCACATTGTAACTACAGAATAGGAAGTGCAAGGCTTGGGTAGCCCTCTGTTGATGCTCATCGTGTGTCTGAAGGTGAAATCCATTGAGAAATGACAACCATACGACTACCACTTCTTCCTCAATATAGTGACGAAGGTCACTGGTTGACGGTAGACCTACTCCATATGCAGAGTGAGAAACTAGTTCACCAAAGCCATTCAAGTACTTTTTGGGAAATGTTTCTTTGACCAGCTTCAGGATGAGGGGCCTGGGAATGCCAATGTCTAACATAGATGCTATGAAGTGGGAACATATATCAGTGTTCACATGATACTTGTCCTCATATTCTATGCAGTCTTTACCCATAACCCATTTTATGGCTATCAAGACCAAGGAATGCTTATTCTTGGTCATCCATTTTAGCCACCTAGTAGAAACCTGCCCTAGAAACAATGTCTGTGACTTATAAGAGGTTAGAAAAACAAGAGTATCCATGATTCTAACACTATGCCTATGCTTTTTAGCCAATACTAAAACTTACCTATCACCTAACCTATGAGAAAACTTGCTTAAAACTCTACTAACAACTATCACTACTCAAATGTTAAGTATGATTTCCTCACTACTTACTGGCCTATTTATAGAAAAAATGACAAGACGCATGCTAATCTGTTTCAAGAAAATGTGATGATAACTAGATGCCAACTTGAAAGGCGTACCTGCATATGCTCACATTTTCAGGCCAGTTGCATTTGCAGAGGTACGACTCAATGCGTGCTAGATAAATAGGAGCTAATTAATTAGCTTTAAAAAGGTGGTGCTCATCGACTATAAGCCACACGGATGTAGGCTATTGTGTCATCTCATAGGTGTTTCCTAGAGCCCAAGGCAATAAATTCATATATTTTCAGGTCATGATCATTTGCTTTGGCTTAATCATTTTGGCTAGGATATTAATTACCAGTGCATGCTAATGCAAAGTTAGAAAGAAAATTTTTGGCTCAAGTTTCAAGGGAATCACAACATTTAAAAAATTAAATTATATTAATTATTAAATATATAAAATAATTATATATAAAGTATCCATTTTTCACACTTAATTTGGGAACAAATGATATAATATTAACCTAATAATACCTTGGGTTAGTGTTGTAATGTGTTGTACGCATTCACATTAATCTAGGGCCCTTTTTAATAAAATGGACTTAAATTGTACCTTATTTACTATGTTGTAGTAAAATTTCACACCTATGTAGGGTTTCATTAATTAATTATGGTTAATTGAGCTTAATTAGCCCCTTTAATTCAAATTTAATCCTTATTAATGACACCTTCCGAAGGATCTATCTCGACACCCAATAATGATATGACATAACATTTAATTTGGAAAAATCAAGGTCTTAGAAATTGGTGCTAGGACCCATTCGCCTTCAGTAGCGAATGGGTCCTCTCCACATAGGACACCCCTTTCTTTGTATTTTTTAAATAGGATTTTGATATTCTTCCAACACCTCGAAGCAAGGTCCTAGAAACATATCCTAGGACCCATTTTCCTTTAGTGGAAAATGGGTCCTCCTCACATAGGAAACCCATTTCTGAATTTAATTATGGTGGGATTCTAATGATTTTTAATCCTAGATTTGGTGTCAGCTTAAATTATTTGAATTTCGGGGTTAATCTCTAGATCTAGTATAAATATGAGGTTGATTCACATAGTTTAACCTAGCAAGTTTACAAGTATCCTAGCAACTTTGAGGGAGCATTCTAATACTCCACAAGAGCATTATATAGAAATTCAAGAGCATTTTCAAAGGAAAATTATTAAGAGTTTATTCCAGCAATTCAAGATCATTCCATCATGTCAAAAGCATAGTGCATTCAAGCATGTTGTTGAGCTAATATTCTGGATGTAGCATTGGAGATCTACTTGCAAGAATTGTTACACATCTAATTTGAGATCAAGATCTACATTCTTCATGGCCACTTCATGTTAGTTTGCAGATTTATACTAGAAGACAACTTTCACGGTATCAACATTTCATTGTTTCATGTTCATACTTCAATTTCATTATTTCATCATTTGGTTTAATTACCTAAAAGGGGTTTGACTTAGGAAAACCCCTATTCACTAAAAATCAACAAGTTTTTCTCCTCTTGAATGTGTTTTTATAGATTTATAGGTTATAGATCAAGTGGAGAACATGTTTGAAGCAAAATTGTCAAAGTCACTTTGTCAAGTTGTAAAGTTGCCACCTACATTACAAGAATATGGAAACAAGGCTACAAAATTTTTTTCGGGTTTTTAGGATCTAATCACCAATTATCTAAGAGTGAATACATCAAGGAATGGGACCCAGATCTCAATTTTAGAAACCCTAATAGGGACCCATTTGCTAGTAGAGGCGAATGAGTCGTTTGTGCCCTAAAAAATAGCCTTCTTGCAGTAAGGTACACATCGTTTTAAGCTCTAAAAGCTTCCCTCATAGTTTCTATAAAAGTTAGGGTTAGTTTTTATTTTTATTTCCTTCATATCGCACACAAAATCGCATGTTTTAGGGAGAGAATTAGTGGTCTATCATTTTGATTTTGGTAAACCTTATTTTCCCCCTAAAGATTTATGGTGAACTCGACCTATTAAATATTACAATTTTTTGATTTTGAAGTCTATCATTGCATCCTAAGTTAGATCTTGCATTCATTTGCATTGAATTAGATCCCATTTAGGGTTTTAGAATTGCATTGTTTTGCATTTCTCTAAATTTGAAAAATACAAAAATAAACCAGTCATTTTGCATACCATTTAGATCTCATACATTTTCATTTGAAAATTAAAACATTGTGTTTCAAATTAGGTCCTTACATTCATCATTTTCATTGCATTTTCACATTGCATTTCTGGAAAATCTAAAATTGAAAGTTACTATCTCGGACCTAGAATTGAAAGGCATTATCGAAAGCTTGAAAATCATTCAAAAAAAGTTACAAAATCCTAATCAAGGACCCATTCACCTTTACTGGTAAGTGAGTCCCTGATTAGGCCAAGCTTGAAATTTCTCGTATCTGAAAAGCATTAAAAATCACTCAAAAATCAGTAAGAACATTTCAAGAATCCTTAACCAGGACCCATTCGCCCTTACTGGCAAATGAGTCTCTGTTAGATCTTGATTTGCATTTTTTGGAAATTAAAATCCTAATTTTAGGATTCTATTTGCTGTTGTTACTTTCTTGTTTCAATTTTTTGATATTTTGTTTCATCAAATTTAGTGAATCTAGCTTAATTTGCTTCATTTTAGTGCATTATCAAAATTCAAAATTGCATTTACAACATTTCATTGAATTGTGTAATAAAAAAATTGCATTGTGTAGAATCTAAAAATTACATTTCATTCTAGGTCATTGCATTGCCCCTTTCCATTTAGGGTTTTCACACTAGGTTTGTAAAATTTGCATGAACTTTACAACTTGGTGTCTTATTAGCAATACTATTGTAAGACGTAGTTTGAGGCTCATGTCATCCTATGGCATCTCACTCACCATGGATCTTGGATTTTCTAACTCTCTCCAATAGTGTTGATAATAAACCCTCTATGGCTCATAGTTTGTATATTTCATTTCCTATGACTTCACCTCCTACAACCAATATGCACGATGTTACAGACAAACTAGAAAACTTACAAAATTGTATCCTTAGTGAAATCATATGTCCATTAGCATGGTTCCCATTATACAAAATCAAGGAAAGTGCTTAAAACTCGAAACAAAACACAAATTATCTATAGCCTTAGTTGCTTCTTTCATGAGCACTTGAATAAACAAGATAATAATAACATACATGTCATGGTCGACCTTATTGAAACAAAGAAGAATGATGTGATGAATGTTGACACGGATGATGAAAACATAACTGAAGAACAACTGATTGAAACATTGGCATTTATCAAAGCTATAACTCATAAGGGATCAACTAAAAATCCTTTTGACATTGCTTTCTCAAAAAATGAAATACTTAAACGTGCACCTGATGGTCCTCTTTACATAGTTGGCCAAATCAATAATAAGCCCACTAATGGGATATTGATTGATCCCGTTTGTGGAGAGAATGCGATCACTGAAGAATTCTTATATGTGCATGAACTATGTCAAGATACATATGACAAACCAAAAGCATGGATTGAGACATACAATGGTTTTTCTTGTCCTATGATTGGCTCAATATATCCCCCTTTAAAATTCATATGAAAACATTAAATGTATTGTTCACCATCATCCCGCAATCAAACCAATTTCATGTGAAGCAAAGCTATCCATGGCTTCGCTCCATGAATGTCATCCCTTCGGTTGTGGATGAATTTATAAAGTTTCCATTTGGTAGAAATATCTTTATTGTGCATCATAGTGGATTTAATCCTGTGTCGGCCTAAGGGAACTTTTCATTAGATTTCTTTTGAACCAAGCCTATGGAACCTATTAAGATTTATGAGGATTTCTTTTTTAAATCATATCAAAAGTTCAAGGAAAAGAAAATAGCAAAATTATCCTTGTGAAACATTCCTCAACCTATAACTGAACCACCTATTCTTGATGAAGCAATGATTGAACCAAAAGCCCTTCTAAACATCCAAGAACAACCCCTAGCAAAATCTCATTCCATTTCCTACAAGAGACTGCAAGATAACCAAAATAAACTCGTGTTCCCTCCTAGAATCAAACAAATTTACAAAGTTAAAGAGAAAGCGGTTGAACAATCTCCTGTTGTTTCTTGTATTCCTCCCAAGGAAGAGAAGGAACCTATGATTGAAAAACCAACTCTTACACAAAACAATTTTGACAATAGACTGAAACACAATCTAAGTTCTAGAGAGCATAGGCATAGATGACATGCTATTGCTTGTAAGTTACAAACTCAAGAAGAGAAGAACATCATAGAGGATCATAATTTGAACTTACCTGAAGCAATGCATGATGATCCTATACCCTTGCCACAACATAAACAAGAACATTCAATGGAAATTGTCATTCAACCTTCTGTTGTGATTAATCTAGATGATGACATTGATATTGCAAAGATTGATGAAGAAGTGCATGATAAATTGAACACATTGCTTTCTTCTTCTATGCATTTATATGACAAATCTCCTAAAAAGAGTGTTGAACTTGGTGCTTCCCCTAGTTTGACACTTGTTGTTGTCCCTTTGGCTAGTTGTCTTCCTTCCATTTATACTGACCAAGATTGGGATGTGGATGACCTGCTCTAGGTTGACCCGCATGTGCCTTACTAGTCTTTTTCTTTTTCATTTTTCTTTATGTGATTGCATGTGCGTAATGTGATCCCCCATGATGTTTCATTTGATGTATCTCTTTGTTTGTGCATTCCTTTATATGTACCTACATTCTTGTCTATGTCATAAGAATTTTTCATTTCTGTTGTGTTTTCCTTTTGTGGATGACGCATGGCATGAAGATATCCATGTCTCTTCCATGTTTACCTAAAATATTTTTCTTTTATCCTTTTTATTTTTTCTTTTGTTTTCCTTTTGGGGATGCCACAAGGCATTGTGACATTTAGGTCTCTTCCATGTTAACCCAAAAGGATTTTTCTTTGTTTTCACTCTCTTTGTGTCATTCTTCTAGTTCTATGAGTATTTGGGGAATGATGATAGTTCTGAGCTCTTAAAATAATATGTAGCAAAGAAATACTGACCCCGAATCCATAGATCCCTTATATATTTTTAGGGGCAACCCTTCCTTCCTATTTCATGGTGCAACTTTATTTTGGAAACATATAACTTGGCATAGGGTTTTTAGAGGAAAGCTCTTATGTATTAGGAAAAAATGTTGGCTACTTTAAATAAATTTCTCACATTAATGTTGGCTACTTTAAAGTGGGGGAATACATTGATGACATCTTTTGGCATATTTCATGGCACGATTTTCTTTTTTTTCTTGTGACGTGTCATTTTCTTGGTGGTGTCATTGGGTTTGATGTCCTCCAAGAGTGCAATATTTAGAAGAATACAATCTCCCTTAGTGGCATGATGTGAAGTGAGAGGAATCCCATAAGTGGCGATCTAATATTCTTGACTTGTCCTCTATTGGAGACATTAGGCACGATGTTCCCTAAGAAGAAGACCTTACATGAACAAAACAAAATCCCCTTTAACAAAAAATTATAGAAATGAAATTCAAAAGCATACAAAAGCATAGAAAATGTGTTGCACTTTCCTTATTGAATTTATTAGGAGGATAGCTTTGGTATGGTTAGTATGGTGAGAAGCCAACACACTACCATGAATTTCTCATTGTATGGTGAGAAGGCATGAATTTCTCACTAAACCACCTCGTTGCAGCACAACTTTCCTAGTGGATAGACTGAGGTTCCACTACCCAGAGTGAGCATACATGATTGGGACAACTCACCTAGTGGAAATATTGAGGTTCCACTACCCCAAAGTGAGCAACATATGTTACAGACAAATAGGCCCATTCCACATCGCGTTGGAATGGTTGTGCTTGATCATTTGTTTTTCTTTATTTTTCTTGGCCTTTGATAGGGTATGGCTATGTCTCTTTAGTATTGTTGCATACTATTTAGTGTCTTGAATGTCTACTTTAGTGTGAATTTGTCATGGGAACAAACTCTCACTAAAGTGGGGAAAAATGTAGTGTCAAAAAAGTATTCCTTTTTCACACTTAATTTGGGAATAAATGATATAATATTAACCTAATAATGCCTTGGGTTAGTGTTCTAATGTGTTGTACACATTCACATTAATCTAAGGCCCTTTTTAATAAAATAGACTTAAATTATACCTTATTTATGGTGTTGTAAAGTGTTGTAGTACACTTTCACACCTATCTAGGGTTTTATTAACTAATTATGGTTAATTAAGTTTAATTATCGCCTTTAATTCAAATTTAAGCCTTATTAATGACACCTTCTATCCCGACACCCAATAATGATATGGCATAACATTTAACTTGGAAAAATCAAGGTCCTAGAAATTGGTGCTAGGACCCATTCGCCTTTAGTGGAAAATGGATTCTCTCCACATAGGACACCCCTTTCTTTGCATTTTTGAAATGGGTTTTTCATGTTCTTCCAACCCCCCAAAGCAAGGTCCTAGAAACTTGTCCTAGGAACCATTTTCCTTTAGTGGTGAATGGGTCCTCATCACATAGGACACCCATTTTTTAATTTAATTGTGATAGGATTCTAATGATTTTTAATCTTAGATCTAGTATCGGCTTGAATTATTTTGATTTCAGGGTTAATCTCTAGATATAGTATAAATATGAGGTTAATTCACATAGTTTCACCTAGCAAATTGTTTACAAGCATCCTAGCAACTTTGAGGGAGCATCCTAATACTTCACAAGAGCATTATAGATCACTTCAAGAGCATTTTCAAAGGCATTCAAAGGAAGATTATTAAGAGTTTATTGCAAGAATTCAAGATCATTTCATCATGTCAAAGGCATAGTGTATTCAAGCATGTTGTTGAGCTAAGATTGTGGATGTAGCATTGGAGATCTACTTGAAAGCATTGTTACACATCTAATTTAAGATCAAGATCTACACTCTTCATGGCCACTTCATGTTAGTTTTCAAATTTATAATCCAAGAAAACTTCCAAGTTATCAACATATCATTGTTTCATGTTCATGCTTCAATTTTATTATTTCATCATTTGGTTTAATTACCTAAAAGGGGTTTGACTTAGGAAAACCCCTATTCACTAACAATCAACAAGTTTTTCTCCTCTTGAATGAGTGTTTTCTAGATTTATAGGTTGGAGATCAAGTAGAGAACAAGTTTGAAGAAAAAATGTCAAAGTTGTCAAGTTACAAAGTTGTCACCTACATTGCAAGAATACAGAAACAAGGCTACAAATTTTTTTTTAGGTTTTTGAGATCTGATCACCAAGGATCTAAGAGTGCATGTCAAGGAACATGACCCAAATCTCAGTTTCAGAAACCCTAATAGGGACCTATTTTCTAGTAAAGGCGATGAGTCATTTGTTCCCTAAAAGTACCCTTCTTGCAGAAAGGTACACATCATTTTAAGCTCTAAAAAATCACCTCATAGTTGCTATAATAGTTAGGGTTAGTTTTTTATTATTATTTGCATCATATCACACACAAAATCACATTTTTTAGGAATAGAATTAGTGGTCTATCATTTTGATTTTGGTAAAACCTATTTCCCCCTAAACAATATCTAAAAAAAATTACATAAAATTATGCCAAAGGCATATCCTTATTTGACATAAATTGAGCTTCATTTCACCATCGATGACCTACAATGCTAGAGAATGCATTCATGACATTTGAACTCATTTTGACTATTTGATTCACTGCTTTTAAAATTTCAACTCCAATTTAATGTTTGTGTACATTTTGCTTTGTCACATCACAACTTGCGAATTCTAGTATTTCTCACACATGAAAAAAATTCTCATGTAGTTGAAATATTCCTTGCCTCATGCTTGAAAACAAATTTAATTGACTCATTTAATATTTTTGTTTAAAAGGATGAAAAAATCTCATTGATCTCCAAAACAAATCAAACTTGAGTAGCACTAAAACCTTGATATTTTCAGATCTACTTACATTTATTGTGAATAGATTAAAGTAGCAACTAAAGGGAGATAGGTTCGAGTTCATCTTATTTTAAAAGCCCCAAAACCCTGATAGTTTTAGATGCTTAATTAAGTATGCATACATAACTTGGGTGCATTGACATGTGGTATCCCTTTGTTTCTTATGGTTTGATTTTGTTAGGGTTTAAAATTACAGAATTTGAAATCATATAGTTTGAAATTCTATTATTTGAATTTTTTTTTATTGGGGTTTAATTTTTTTAAGATTTTCTTATGTGACACTTTTCTTCTATTTTATTTTGAATGTGATGGAAAATACCTAAAAACATAGGATTTTGGGTTGCAATATTGTAGGATTATCATGGCACCTTCTTGGCGCAAGCTTGTACCCTTTGGAATGAATGATGGGCTTAAGTTTCTTGAAATGACCGCATTTCAATTACTCACAGAGCTCACACCTTTCCTAAATCTTGCTAGAATCGATCCATATAGGGTTCAAAATATCATTTACGAAATCATAACCCTTTCTGTTGTTCCACTTAATTTGGTGAATATTGTTGTAAAGGCCCTTGTGTTTGTGATTCAATCTCCCCTTTCCCTATAACACATAAGATAGTAAAATGGAATAAAAAAAGGATTTGGAGGTTTACAATATTTTAAAGATTTGTTGATTTTGTGCTATCTTTCGGTAATGTAATGTGAATAAATGCATATCTTTGCCTATCAATTGAATGAGTGTTGTAGAAAATATTTGTTATGATTGTATTTATCGTCGAGGAGGTCTAAATGATGTAGTCTATGGGATGCAATCTTCCAAAGTTCTTATTGTGTGATTTCCAATAGGAGAGGATTATTTTAAAGTTTACGTATCTCACCTTTCTATGAAGTTAGTTTTTATGCATTTCACTTGCTTAAGATATTCACATTTGGTTATGTTGGTTATCCTTATTGAGATTTTAAAATTACCTTTGGTTGTACTTTATGGATGTTTATCAAAAAAAATTATGCCACATCATAAAGACTCGTACAAATCCAAGTATCTAATCTACTGGAAAAGCATAAAGCATAGTCAACATTAGAGCCAGGCTATCTAGATAGAATACACAAATGCAATTTAACATCTGTAGATAATTCAACCTCAAGATTTTAAAATTTAAGATATGCATACTAACACACTTGCCTCATCAATGCAAGTGAATCTCCTTTCACATAGGTAGTGAAATATCATTTTAGATTTGGCCCAAATAGTGGTACGTAATGATTAAGTATTAATTCAAATATAATTTTCTTCTTTCTACTCAAGGATAATTATATAGTCTCAACAATCTATATATATTTTTATAATATTTACATTTTTTTTCTAAATAATTATTTCATTTTATTTACTCTTGAATATCAAATTCTATGTATTTAAATATTTTTTTCTTTTTTATTTTGTTTTAATTTTAATATTATATTTTAAATAGTTAATAGATATTAAATTTTAATTGAAATATAGATTTTTTATAATATTAATAATAAGAATTATTAATCTAATATTTTTTTATAGAAAAGGTTAAGCTGAATAAATTTGCTTCGTAGAAAATTCATACTGTCATTTTATTCTCACCAAACTATTAGTGGCGAGGTCACAAATGAAGAGAGAAAATAAGTGTCATTATTACGATGTCAAAAAATTATTGATGTGGGACAAAAATGTATGTTTGCTTGGCTTTTTGGTTTTTAAATATTAGATCAACTTAACAATTACAATGGACTTTGGATTTTTTTTAATTAGACTTAACAAGTGTTATTTTCTATTATTAGAATTTATTAATTAATTTAATTAGTGAAGTTATGTATTAGTAATTTTGGGTTTGTTTTGTGGTGTGTTTATAATACTCATTGTCTCCTTTCACAGTATAGGGTAGTGGGAAACAATGCGAAAGGCTTATCACCTAAACAATGGAAACTCTATGGTGTGTTCAAATACTATGTGGATTTGGTTGGTGGCCGGATTGAACTTTTTGGTTTGTATGGAAGTTGTTTGAGGTTATTTGACATTAATTTAGATGTATATTTAGTAGGCTTTCTCCTTCAAAGAATTGGATTTGCGTGAACAAGAGAATCTTTTGCATGGTCTATTTGAGACCTAAACTCTTTGTACGAGTAATTAATAAGTTGTTCCTTACAAATTTTCATGATTTGGTTCATGTAAGCATACTAACCTGAAACAATGTGTCTATGGATTATTTAACTGTACTTTCAATTTATATAATTATATTGATTAAATTTAATTATTTAAAAAAAAATAATTTAGGTGAAATATTTGTGGAAGGGTAATTAGGAAAATGGTTAGTTAAGATAGAGATATATATGAGAAGATAAAGGGAGAGAGATAACACTCCCACTACACACACACACACTAATTAGGAAAATGGTTAGTTAAGACAGAGATATATATGAGAAGATAAAGGGAGAGAGATAACACTCCCACTACACACACACACACACACATCCTATCTCTATCTTTATCTTCCCCCCTCTCTTATCTTTTTGTATATACCTCTCTCTCTAATGCTTGTCTTAGTCACCATATTTCTTTATATCTCCCTCTCTCCCCCCTTTTCTCTCCCCCCCTCCTCTTCCTATCTCTTTCTATCTCATTCATATCCATCTTCCTCTCTATCCCTATCTCCTTACCCCTCTCTCTCTCTATCTCTTCATCTTTCTATCCCTATCTCCCCCTTTCTCTCCCTCTCCCTATTTCTCCCTATTGCAAAAATAACATGAGCATGTTCATAATGGAACCTAATTATCTTCTTGATTCAAATGTTTTGTTTCAATCATGTTTGGAACCTTATAAGTGGATGCATAGTTGATTTGAAGCTATCACTACCTTTGTTACACAAAGTCATTTTCTAAATGACCTACCAAATAACCTCATGTATTGCACAAATGTATACAAAAAATAGACCATAAATTTTCCTAATTGACTTTCCACAACTCTTTGACGTATCCATTGCACACCAAGATGCAATTGCTTGTTACTAAAGATATAAAGTAAAATAATATCTTTCCTAGATGAAAAATGCACGGCAAACACTTCCCACTTTCCCCGAATCCCCACTTCTTCCTCACACCGATTTTCTACAATTTTTAAATATGAATTAGTGAAATGCGAAAACACTGTCTCAGTTTTCTTCCGCGTGATTGACCAGAGGTAACACAGTTATTCCATTTTCTACAACTTTCTTCCGATTTTCCACAACTCAAATTTGAACAATCAGTCATTCCGCGACTTTTGATTATGAATGAAGCCCAAACACTCAGTTTTCTTTTGTGTGATCGACAAGCGGGAATACTTAATTTTCTTTGACGTGCTTAACCAGCGACAAGACTCATTTTTCTTTCGCGTGATCGACAAGCGGGAATACTTAATTTTCTTTGACGTGATTGAGCAGAGATAACGATCAGTTTTCTTTCGCGTGATTGACCAGCGACGGTAACAATACACAAGCGCGGAGTTACTAGGAAAGTGAGATATCCATTTTCCACAACTTTCTGTGGCACGATAGATCAGCGATAGCACTTGGTTATTCGAGCCGAATGGAGTTGAAGACCAAGATTAATTAAATGCAACGTCACGACGTTGACGTAAATATACTTCCACCGCTCATTAGTTCATAAATAGGTATTCTGTGCGGTTACTTTCTTTCGTTGTACAGACTTTAAACTTGTCATGTGCCTTCTCTGTGCGTATTCCTTTCCCTACCCCGCTGAAAATGACAGTAAATTAGAGAACGTAAATCATCCGTTGCAATGACATCGTCGCCGAAAAAACTTTATTTCCATGGGTCCCACCTAGGTCTCGTGCCCTGATTTTAAACATTGCATTAAACAAGACACTTCTTGGGTTTTTTATCCTATGTTTAAGACACTAGGACTCATACGCCCAACCTAACGTATGAGTCTCACTTTAACCTGGGCATATTTTAAATCAAAATTTTTAGCAGGATTTTATTATCCTAGATCTAATGTCAACTTGTAGTGTTGTAATTTTTGGAGATTTTGCATAAACAAGTATAAATACAAGGTTACTTCACATAATTTCTCCTAATAAGCTAAATCTTCATAAAAAATCAAAGAGTATCTTCATAAGAGAACTTCAAGAGAATTCAAAGGTAGATTTGAAGAAGATTATTACAAGAATCAAAGATACATTATCATCTCAAAGGCTTGATGCATCATGCATGTGGTTTTGAGCTAATGTTGTGATGTATTGTTCAAGATCAATTCAAGTATTCAAAGGCATTATCTTTCATCAAGAATCATGATCAAGATCTACATCCATAGAGGCCACTTCTTGCTTTTTTATAGATCTACAAGGTTTCAAACAAGGTTTTATTGTTTCATCTTATGTTTCATGTTTCATGTTTCATCTTATGTTTCATGTTTCATTTCTGAAAACCCCGATTCCCTAACAAAACACCATTTTCCCCCTCTCTCTTAGATTCTTCCCAGATTCCAATAGCAAGACTAAATCACGTAGTCTGGCGTATCAATTCCAGTGCACTTCAAAAACAACAATTTTTCAGGATTTTCAGACCTTGTTTAGACATCCTCACTCCTCTAGGTACTTTTATGTTTCTCTCTATTTATCATCCCAATTTCATGATTTTAAGTTTCTAGGTTTTTGTGCACAGAGTTTGCATTTCTCGTTTGAAAATTCATTTTAATGGTGAACCCTCATTTAATCACACCTAAGGAAACCACCTCCTTTTATTCCTTCCATTAATTGAGCCACTTGGCTGAGGGATCTTGGTTTCCTAATGAACTGAGAGTGAAATAGGTTCCAAATTTCCATCTCCTATAAAGTGGAACCCTATTTCCCTTTGTTCATTTTGGTGAACCCGACCTTTGGACCCTTTATTTTTTATTTGGAGAACATTTTAGTCCTAGATATAGCTTCCATTAACTTTGCATTAGATCTTGCATTATCTAATTTGCATTTGGGACTTATAAACATTGCATTAGTGAAAAGTGCATATAGGTTACATTTTTCCATCTTAAATAATTCATTTTCATTGAAAATCTATAATTTCAAATAATAAAATCAACATAAAAGTTAGAAACCTTAGAAACAACTCATAATATGTTGAATTTGTTATAAAAACCCTAATTTGGGATTCATTTTCCCACTTGGGTGATTTATTCCTTGCACAAGTCCTTTTCCCGAATTTCTAGGAATTATGTGTTAACTGTCTTTCATTATTTGAACCTATCAAAAATCCTAATTGGGATTCATTATCCCATTTAGGTGATTTAGTCTCGTATCAGGTATGAATCTATATTTTACAACATTAAAAACTTAATTTTTGTGCTTTTGTTTGCTATTATCAGATCTCTATTTTAGTTTGTTGAGTTTTTGTTTCATTCATTTCATTAGGCCTAACTTTATTTTGTTCATTTAGTGCATTTATTAATTTCAAATTTGCATTTGTAACATTTCATTCTCAGATTGTTGCATAGTGTTATAAAAAAATTACCTTGTTTAAAATCCGAAAATTGCATTTACACATTTCATTCTAAGTCATTGCATTGCATGTCAAGGCTCTTTCCATTCTGGGTTTGCACACTATTTTTTTCTACATAAATTTTCACAAATTTTAGTATCTTTCTTTTCCAAGTTTGCAAATAAAAATCTCATCAATAAGCATGTTAGTCATTCATTCAATACATTTCCTAGTTACGAAAGTTTCTTAGTGCAAGAAAGTGAAAATGTTGACGCATTTCTTAAATATACATGCCCTCCTATCTCTCCTATTTCTGGGAATGATGTGATAGAAGAAGATGCAAGCATAGTCAATCATGATAATCATAACTTATTTTCTCTTGATACCTCTCTTATTAGTGACAAAGGTATCTTGGTGAAAGAAGATGAAAGCATTAAGAATCATGAAAGTCTTCTTTTTCCTTCTCCTCCTTCCCCTTGGGAAGATATTATGACACAAGAGGATGAGATCATTTCCACTACTTTAATTAGTCTGCATTCCTCTCCTAACACCTCCCCTACTTGTGAGAATGCTTTAGTGAAAGAGGATACAATTGTGAACAATCATGAAAAATGCATTTGTGAAGAGGCTATGTTGGTGTTAAGTGACCCAATGATTAAAAGTTATAGCATTATTTCTCTCCTTCCTAATGTACCTAACATTTGGAAAGGTCTATTTGAACAAAAAGATTCAATCATTGATAATCCTAAAAATCATAGTTATTCTTCTCTTGATGCCTCCCCTATTCATCATGAAGCTGCTTTAAAAAATATAACCATGGATTGTGATGAAGTGCTTGTTTTCTCCCCTCTTAAAAGCTCACCTACTAGGGTAGATATTATGGCACAAGAGAATGAGACCTTAGGAAACTAGAATGAAATCATGGAAAATCATGACAATCACATTTTTTCTTCTCCTAGTATCTCTCCCAGTTGTGAAGAAGATATTTTGGTGTTAAAAAATCAAGCCAATTAGAGTTATGAGAACATTATTGAGCAGGAGAATTCCATCATTGGTAAGAAATAAAATCCAACCATTGATAACTCCCTTGTGATGAAATCATTTTCGAAGAACCAACCTTTCAATGTCATGAACATCTAGTTTGTAGTTCTTCTAAAAACTCTCCTACTAGAGAGGATATCATGGTGCAAGAAAATG
Organism: Sequoia sempervirens; assembly: GCA_007258455.2. Classification (NCBI taxonomy): domain Eukaryota; kingdom Viridiplantae; phylum Streptophyta; class Pinopsida; order Cupressales; family Cupressaceae; genus Sequoia; species Sequoia sempervirens. Next base: position 565,365,282 of record VDFB02000003.1, on the reverse strand, counting down.
AGAACATTGATACATGTCTTTCAAACAATAGTGATGTGGATTCCTTAGGTGAAGATGATGAAGTGACATTAGAATCCCCTTCACTAAAAAATCATGAAAATAAGAATAAGTATTCTAAGGTTATGCACATTAGATATCCCTTGAAGTACTCTTCTGTACCTAAACTTATCCTTTACCCACTCTCAAACCAACTACAAACTCAAGAAAACATGTCCTCATCCTCGAACCACCTAAGAATAATATGTTACAACAACCAAGTTATAATAACATTGCTCATACGTGCATAGAACTAGAAACAATCTGAAACCAAGAAAAACAACTCCAACATCCCTCCCATTACCTCATCCTATCTTTCCTAGTGCTCCTCGTTTTCCTCTACAAAGTGGAAAGGATTATGAATTTGTTGAACAACTTAAGAACACTCCTAATAAGATATCATTATGGGACCTTATTTAAGCATCCCCTCATTATCATAACATGATTCAAAGTGCCTTACAACAAGTTCCTACCCCTCCTAATGTACAATCAAATGAAGTAGCAACCCAAATTCAAGCCATAACTCTAGTCAACTTAGACATCACATTCCATCAAGATGAGCTACCTTCACCAAAAGTGTAAAAAAAAATGAATATTTCATGGTAATAGCTCAACATGATAGGATAGGGATAAAGAGAACCTTTGTTGAAAATGGCTCAGCTCTTAATGTGTGTAGTGTATCCCTTTTAGATAAGATTGGCATGGATAAATCAAGAATTCAACCTGACTCTTTATCTATCCGTGGATTTGATAATGTAGGAAAACAACTGCTCTGTGTGATTACATTACCCATTAAAGTTGACAAAGTTACATTACAAACATTGATCCATGCTATGCCTCATGATCTTTCATATAATCTTCCTTTAAGAAGACCATGGATTCATGCAATGAATGGGGTGCCTTCTACTTTTCATCATAAAATGAAGAATACCTACAATAAAAAATTACATATGATTGAAGTTGATCCCGAGCCTTATAGTGTTTTACAACTTGAAAAAGACAAGGAAAATCCTTTGAAAACATTGACACCGACTATACAAGTGGAACCTGTGCAAGAGAAAGAAAAATATAAGTATAATGAAGAAGTCATAAATTTATTGGAAGATGATTAGGGTTCCTAGGATTTCACACCTAGATTTGATGGGCAATTGAAGATCATAACAAAAAAGAATGAAAATGAAAAAGCAATAATGTCAACAAAAAATTCAAAAGCATCTGCCTCAACCACTTTAGAGGAAGAAGAAAATTACACAAAAAAAATTGATGAAGTTGATTATGAACAAGCATCGAATGCGAAAGAAGTGAAAAAGCTTTATGGAAGAGGTTATGAACTTATGAAACAACTTGGGTATAGTGGATGTGGTGCTAGAGAACAAGGTATCCATGTCCCTATAGAGCCTAACACGTAAGAAATGACTAATGGTTTTGGTTATTGTCCCTCGAAAGAAAGAAACAAGCCTTCAATCAATATCAACACTCTTACAAAAGATTCTTCTAAGCCAGCTTTAACAATAGTGCATCGTGAGTTGATAAAAACTAGTGGTCTTAGTTATTGTCCTTCAAAAGAAATGAAAGAAAAAAGAAGTCTTCACTTAACATTAATTTCATCACATAAAGAACTCCTAGGACATGTCTTAGTAATGATTGGATTTCATTATATATGCCACCCTCCTTACAAGGAGAGAACAAAATCTCACAATCTAAAGAGTCTTTTATAAGTATGACATCTTTTACTAAGCAAGGAATAACTTTGCCATAAAATAAAGGAACATCCTCTACTACTGATCAAGAGGCTATCTTTTCAAGACTTCTCCAAGATCATTTGATATCTCTCCCTCCAAGAACATGAAATAATTTTTACTACAAGAGTTAATTTTATGCATATCATAGAGTTCATGGTCATTGTACTAAAGAATGTAATGCTTTAAGTAATAAAATTAAATATCTTAAGGATTGTGGTGCTCTTTCTTGTGTTGAAGCACCTAGTTCCTCTAACTAATACTGATTTTCACGTTTCTCATCAATCATCTCAACTCATGCTTGTCTTGCATTAAGTGGGGGCAAGGGGGTTATGTATCCTTGTCCTCATATGATTGTCTCTTTTGGCTAGTTGACCGCCTTTGATGAGGACCACACCGCCCGAAACTCACACAAAAAACAATAGTAGATACCATCACAGAAGATGTGAGACAAAAACATAGCTCACTTTCAATTATTTTTAGAAAATGAAATTACAGATTCAAAACTTACATGCTATAGCATCATGTGCTTGATTCATTAAACAAGATAATCAAATCTGAAAACAAAATATATTATTCAGAGCCACAATCTGTAGTAATGGAGCTCCATTCTACAACCCCCCACTTAACCCTTTTATTTTACCCCAATAACCACCCTAGAATGTTCTAGAAAGTTTAACTTTCCCTTTTAATTTGGCATCAAAAGTCTCATCGTTTGATTTCTTTCCTAGGAAGAAATTTTAATGAAATTCACTTTTTAGAGGGGAAACTTCGTGGGGCCATGACTTTTGATCCAAGTGTTTGATTTTCTAGTATAACATATCGTTTGAAAGCTCTCGAAGCGATATGCAACATTGAATCCATCAAAGGTTAGTTCGTCAACTTTTCAAGCTATTTCGGGGCCTCTAAGGTTTTTATATCTAAATTTGAAGCTGCATTGGAGAAATTTCCTAGGACAAAAAATTTAATATCTCCCAAACCATGCAGGGTATTGAGACATTTTTTTTGTGACTGGAATTTTTTTTAGTTTTGCTCCTTGGGGTAAATTTTTAGGTCCATACGAGCCCATTTAGACCGACTTACTAAAAATAGTAAGTGATATTTTTTTACCTTTTTCGACTCCTAACTATCTTACACCCCTTAAGTGCCATCATGGAACTCAAAAAAACTAAAGAAATTAAGTAAAAACAATTTTTTTGGGTGATATAAGATTTCCCTACATAGTTGGATGCTCTTGCATTAGACACCAAGGGTAATTTGAAAAGTGGCCCTATCACTTCTCAAGAGTTAGAGGGAAACCAGGATAGTTAACCTCAACCTCAAACAACCATGATGAATCTTAAACAAGCCTTCCTCTCCATTTCACCAAGTACTCTGCATACTACTTGTTCCTTGTGCTTCTACCCACACGACTATCCAAAATTTCTTCTATATCCTCCTTTTCTGAAGTAGGTGTTGGAATATTCCACTATGCTTCTATTGTTTCTTCATCAATTCCTCCTTCATGATATTCTATTAAATTTGAAATGTTAAACACGTGAAAAATGAATTTTATTAGGCAACTCTACCTCATATGCATTTCCTAAATCATGCTTCTTCAGGATCTTACATGGTCCAAACTTCTTCATCTTTAACTTGTTGTATGTACCAATTGAAAACCGCTCCTTTTGCAAATGAATCATGACTTCATCTCCTACTCGGAACTCCTTATACTCCTTTTCTAATATTCCTTAGCCTTATATTGTGATTTCATCTTATTGATATGTTTCTTCACCTCTTCATGCAAATTCTTCAGGTGCTCAGCAAAATCTTCAGCCTCAACACTACTCTTCTCCCCCTTATCCATCTTTCTCAGTTCAGAATTAGTTGTTGGACTAATCCCATATACAATCTGGAATGGTGATTTACCAATTCTCTTGTTGAAAAAAATGTTGTAAGAAAATTATGCCTATGGTATAATCAAATCCCATCCCTTGGGCTTATCTCCTACCAAGCATCTTAACAGGTTACCCACAGTCCTATTCACCACCTTCATTTATCTATCAGCCTGTGGATAGTGTGTAGAATTGAACTTCAAATTTCTCTTCAACTTCTTCAATAATTTCCTCCAAAAATAGCCAACAAATTTGGTATCTTTGTTTGAAACTATACTCTTTGGTAGACCATGTAGTCTCACCACCTCTCTGAAAAACAACTCTCCAACATGAACAACATCACTGGTCTTATGACATAGAATGAAATGTGCCATATTTGAAAATCTATCCACCACAAAAAATATGGAATCATGCCCTCTTCGTTTCCTTGGAAAGCCAAGAACAAAATCCATGCTAATGTCCTCCCATGGCCTCTTCGGTATAGGTAATGGTTGATACAATCCCAATATTCTAACTTGCTCCTTTTGACTGAAATGTCCAACCAATCCTCCACTATGCTTCTCCTTGATTAGATTCTCTTTCATAGAAATCCTTGGAATGCACAATTGGCTTCCTCTAAACTACATCCCATCTTGGATTAAGAAATACAACCATCTTGTCCTATCTAATGTAGCAGGTTCCAATCAAGCCTTCTAAGCTTCTAAAAAGTTTGGATCTTCAAGATACAAAATTTTGAGTTCATTGAACCCAACAACCTCTATATTCATCTCTATCAATAAATTTTTCCTTCTACTTAAGGCATCAACAACTTTGTTTGACCTTCTACTCCTATGATTCAAAACAAAAGTATAGCTTTAAAAAAACTCAACCCATTTTAAGTGCCTTTAATTTAACTTTCCTTGACTATTGAGATACCACAAAGCTTGTTGATTAGTATATAAAAAAAATTCTCTTGGGAACAAATAGTGTCTCCATTTCTTTAGATCTTGAACTATAGCATAAAACTCCTGATCATAGATAGAATAGTTCTTCTCAGTATCTTTAAAATTCTCACTAAAATAGGCAACAGGCTTACCTTCTTGACTCAAAATAGCTACTATGGTAGTGCCACTAGCATCACAATCTACCTAAAAGACCTTATTGAAATATGGAAGTATCAAAATAGGTTGCTTTGTGACTTTCTTCTTCAACATATAAAAAATATTTGTTGCTACTCCAGTCCATTTTAAATCCTTTCAATCCCCTCTCATTGCTTCAATTAGAGGTGCACAAATACTACTGAAATTCTTAATAAACTTTCTATAAAAAATTTCTAGACCATGAAATGATTTTACCTCTATGACACTCCTCGAGGTAGGCCATTCAATGATAGCTCTCACCTTCTTTAGATCCATTTTAAGACCCTTTATTAAGACAATGAATCCCAAATACACCAACTCTCTCTTCACAAAACTTCATTTCTTCAAATTAATCAACAACTTCGCCTCCCTTATCTTCTCAAAAATTCTCCGGATATGCATCAAGTGCTCCTCCAATGTATTACTAAAACTTAGAATATAATCCAAATTTAAACAACAATAAATTTTCCTAAAAATTATTTCAATACCTCATTTATAAGCCACATAAATGTGCTTGGTGCACTGATTAGCCCAAAAGGTATGAATAACCACTTGTACAAGACCTCCTTGGTTTTGAAGGAAGTCTTCCATTCATCTCCTTCTCTAATCCAGATCTGGTGATATCTGCTCTTCAAATATATCTTTGTGAAGTACTCATCTCCACTCAAACAATCCATAATTTCATCCATTCTTGGCAAGGGAAACCTATACTTGATGGTGATCTTGTTGATGGCTCTAGAATATGTACACATTCACCATTCCCCATCCTTCTTTGGTGCTAGTACTACAGGTACTTCACAGGGACTCAAATTCCCTCTAATCAATCCCTTTCGTAACAACTCTTTCACTTGTCTGTTGAACTCTTCACTCTTTGCTAGAGTCATATGATGAGTTTCCTTATTCGGTAAACTAGCTCCAAGAATCAAGTCCATTTGATGACTAATATTTCTTATTGTAGGTACAAGCCTTCAAGTACATTATAAAAAATAATAGCTTGGAACTCATTCAACAAATTTGAAATCTCTACAAGTACCTCAATAATATCTTCTTTATCAACTCTAGGGATCAATGCAAAACACATATGCTCATGCCTCATACCTTCTAGGAACTTTCTTCCATCAACCAAACAAATTCTTACATTACTACATACCTTTTCCTCTTCCTCTTTGGTCTCCATTATTCTTATCACAAGGACAGTAGGTGTTATCTCCTTTTTTTTATGGATGCTATTAGATCCTTCGCCCTTCTTTTGATCTTCATTTCAACCTCCATATGACCATCCACTAGTCTTTCCACCATGACCCCCACCTATTTGCTTGCTTTCAAATCTTCTATTCAACTTTTCTTCTACCTTCAAAGAAAAAAGATATGCATCTTCAATAGTAGACATTCTTACCAGACCCAACTCTTCTTGAATACTCGGCTTCAACCCATTTATGTAATGGGAAACTTTCTCCTTATTGGCCTCAAAATGGTATGTTTTGATCAAGACATGGTAAAAACCTTCTATATACTCCTTGATGGATTTTCCTCCTTGTTTCAACCCTTGCATCTTCTTCAACAAATCTAGTCCATAATCCATAGGAATGAACTGTCTTTTTAACTTTTCCACCATACGATACCATGTTATTTTCTCTTTTCCTCTTTGATTTCTTTCTATTTGTACCTCTTTCCACCAAATATTCGCATGAACCTTTAGCTTGGTCTTTGCAAATTTGACCCTCTTAGGATCTTCCACCTCCTCATACTCAAATTACTCCTCCATATCATTGATCCTTTCAATGAACTCTTCTAGGTTAAGATTTCCAAAAAATGTAGAAACATCAATCTTTAGCCTTTTCCCAATCTTAGAGATGGCCTTAAATAATCTAACTTTCTTTGGATCTTATACTTCTTGTTCTTCTTTGAACTATTCCTCATTTTTCAACTTCATCTTCACTTTCATCTCCTCTTCTTGGCTCAAACCCTCGATGCAACTCCTCTTGCAGTGCTTGAACTTGTCTCTACAGAGCTCTAAAACCCTCTTCTGCTACATTAACATTTCTTCCACCACCTTGGTTTTTTCACAGAGGCATTCAAATCACTTTTCATAGAAACCCACAACCACAAGTCCTAGTGCAAATTACCTCACGTTCGACGATCTATTTACACACTCAAGAAAACCTACTCTCATACCACTTGATGAGGGCCACACCACCAAAAACCCACACAAACCACAACAATAGATACCAACATAGAAGATGTGAGACAAAAAAATAATTCACTTTCAATTATTTTTAGAAAATGAAATTACAGATTCAAAAATTACATGTTATAGCCTCATGATCTTGATTTATTACAATAGAATCAACTCTTAAAACAAAATATATTATTTGGAGCCACAATTTGCACTAATGGAGCCACCTTCTACAACCCCCCACTTAACCCTTTTTATTTTACCCCAATAACCAGCCTAGAATGCTCTAGAAAGTTCAACTTTCCCTTTTGATTTGGCACCAAAATTTTTTCCATTTGATTTCTTTCCTGGGAAGAAATTTTAATGAAATTCACTTTTTAGAGGGCCAAATTTGTAGGGCCATAACTTTTGATATGGGTATCCAATTTTCTATTATAACATATCATTGGAAAGCACTCAAAGAGATCTATAATGTTGAACCCATCAGAGGCTAGTTCATCAACTTTTCAATTTGTTTCAGGGCCTCTAAGATTTTCATATCTAAATTTGAAGCTGCATTGGAAAAATTTCTCAAGACAAAAACTTTAATATCTCCCAAACTGTACAGGGTATTGAGACAATTCTGTCATGACCAAATTTTTTTTTCAATTTTTCTCCCTATGGTAAATTTTTATGTCCATACGAGCCTCTTTAGGCTGACTCACTAAAAATAGTAAGCGACCATTTTTCACCTTTTCTGACTCCTGACTGTCTTATGCCCCTTAAGTGCCATCATGGAACTCAAAACAACTAAAGAAATTAAGGAATTTTTTTTTTTGAGTGATGCAAGATTTCCCTACACTGCTAGATGCTCTTGCATCAACCTTCCATGCATATATAAGATAAATATTGATATGTGGATGGCATGCTTTAAGTTGGCTCACATGTGACATACTAAGTTATATTTAGTTGTTGCATTTTGGGGCCAACCCTTTATGCATTATGTAGTTTCATTTGAGAACATATAACTTGGCATAGTGCTTTCTGAATAAGCTCTCATTAGCTACTTTAGAGTAGATTACTCACAACAATAGTGTTATAAATCACTTTAAATTGGGGGCATACATTGACATTATCTTTTGACATTTATCATGTTTCATTGTGCAATTTTCTTTCTTCTTGTGGTGTGTCCTTTTCTTGGTACTATCGTTGGGTTTGATTTCCTCCTAGAGCGTGATATTTCTTTGATTTGTCTTCTCGTGGAGACATTAGGCATGGTGTTCCCTAAGAAGAGACCTTACATGAACTAAGCAAAGATCCCTTTGAACAATCCTTCACATGCATAAATTCTCATAAGCACTTAATGTATCTTGTTAGGCCTTGTGAAGCTCAAAGTTTCATTTTATGGTGTCCTATTGAAGTTATCAAAGGGATAGATTTGGTATGGTTAGTATGATGAGAAGCCTAAACTTGGGCGTGAATTTCTCATTGCACAGTGAGAAATCAATACAAAGGCATGAAATTATCACTAAGCCACCCCTTTTTGGATACTCACCCAACAGATAGCTTGAAGTTCCATTGCCTTAGAGTGAGTGTGTTTTGGAAAAATAGTTGAGGCTTGATCCACCCCTTATTTATTTATTTTTTGTTTTTTAATTTTTTTCTTTGTTAAGTCATTAACAATATATGTGTGTATCTTGATGTTTCATATCATACACCTTATGTTTGTCCCTTTGTACTTATGTTGGTTTGACGTATGATCTTGGATCCTAGGGGCTTGGCCACCTCCTTGATCTTTTTCCTCCTATACCATTCACATTGGTACACTTGGACCCTCTCTTGATGTGATTTGTCCACATTAGTGTGAGTTTGAAGCAAGTTCCTCCTCTCACTAAAGTGGGGGCTAAATGTAATGAAGAAAATTGTATCCCTTTACATTTTCACAATTGTTTGGGCCCTCCCTACTAAAATTTGGTTCATTTATGCCTTATTTGGTCCTATTTTGCATCCACAAGCCTAATTAAATGCATTTTTTTATGGATAATCTTGACATTTAACAAATGGAAAATCATGATTCAATGTTTGAGGTTGTTTGTTCTAGTTCTAGTGATTGGGGACTTATACACAACATTGGGAGTATGGGTCCCACCTATGTCTTAGGACCTATTTTAAACATTGCATTAAACAAGACACTTCTTTAAATAAAATTCCTTGTGGAATTTTATTATCCTAGGTCTAATGTCGACTTGTAGAGTTGAAATTTCAAGAAATTTGGCATAAACAAGTATAAATACAAGGTTATTTCACATAATATCTCCTAACAAGCTAGATATTCATAACAAATCAAGAGTATCTTCACAAGAGCACTTCAAGAGAATACAAAGGAATATTTGAAGAATATTATTATAGTAATCAAAGATACATTATCATGTTAAAGGCCTGATGCATCATGCATGTGGTTTTGAGCTAATGTTTTGATGTATTGTTCAAGATCAATTCAAGTATTCAAAGACATTATCTCTCATCAATAATCATGATCAAGATCTACATCCATTGAGGCCACTTCATGCTTATTTGTAGATCTACAAGGTTTTAAACAAGGTTCTATTGTTTCATCTTATGTTTCATGTTTCATTTCATTCATACTTCATTTCTCATTAAGGTTTGATTACCATAACGGGGTTTGATCAAGGAAAATCCACATTCCCTAACAAAACACCATTTTTCCCTCTCTCTTTGTTGCAAGTTTATAGGTTGAAGAAAAAGTGGATTTGAAGCTTTCAAAATTAACAAAATGACAAAGTTGCAAAATTTGTCAAAGTGGTCATAAGAAGTTGTCAAGGCTCATGAAAACTCACCTACATATCAGAATCAAATTTTTTGGACTTGAAGATTAGACAAGATGAAAGCTACAAAAGATCTCTCAAGGCTACAAAAGTTTCAATCAAACTCTAATACTGGGACTAAATCGTCCCTCTAGGTGTATGAGTCCCACTATACCCCTTTTTACTAGTTTTTTGTAGATCTTGATTTACTAGCAGAAGATTCTAGATTCTACCCAGATTCCACTAGCAAGACTAAATCACACAGTTTGGTGTATCAGTCCCAGTGCACTTCAGAAACAACAATTTTTTAGTATTTTCAGACCTTGTTTAGTCATCCTCACTCCTCTAGGTACTTTTATGTTTTTCTCTGTTTATCAGTCTAATTTCATGCTTTTAAGTTTCTAGGGTTTTGTGCATAGAGTTTTCATTTCTCCTTTGAAATTTTATTTTAATGGTGAACCCCCATTTAATCACACCTAAGGAAACCACCTCCTTGTATTCCTTCCTTCAATTGAGCCACTTGGTTGAGGTATATTAGTTTCCTAATGAACCGAGAGTGAAATAGGTCCCAAAGTTGCATCTCCTAAAATGTGGAACCTTATTTCTCTTGGTTCAACTACTAGTATTGTTCATAAGTATTTAGTTCATGTTATGATTTGCACCACATCAATGGTGTGACACTTGATTTATCTATTCTCTTCTTATCACTTCCTGGCTTAAGTTAAAAATACTTGAGACACACATTCAACCCCCATTTATCTATCAAAAAACATCACAAATATCAAACAATTTGAGAAAATATTTGGCACCCTCCTAATGGACCAAAGTTTATGAGAAAATGAGAATGCTTAAATTTTCAATATCCCAATTACAACCTTACTATTGTGGTGAGTGCAAGATCATGGGGGTCCAAAAAGTGGTGATATGAGCAAAAATGATTGACAATTTTTTCTTATCCAAATTTGATGAAATGAAAAGGGTTTATTGAGTAAATTATCAGCTTTCCAAAAATATAAGATATGCATTATTTGGAATTAAATAAATAATTATTATTGATTTTATACATGCATTCTAACTAAAGTCTTGATTGATAGGTTGATTGAAAAAAACTATACTTGTTAAACAATTTCACTTTTTTTGAATCTAAAAGTTGTAATAAATTCTATGGTTCCCATACTATAGGATAATATATATATATATATATATATATATATATATATAATTTTATAAATTTTAGACCAAGTTATGGTGGTTAGACAAACAATTTTTAATATTTTTAAATAATAATAAAAAAAAAATTATAACTAATTAATTGCAAAAAAATTACAAAAAAAAATGTGGCACATCCAAGTAGGTGTCCTCTATTTATATTGAAAGTTTCAAATAAATATATTACTTTTTTCTTGTACTTAGGTTGGTTAGACATACACCTACTTATTTTTTCCTAAAAAATTTAGTACTACTAATTGAAATTTCAAATTTTCACCAAATAGATTTACTTTTTTCCAAAAAATGAATAGTTTCTTAGAAACTACATTCAATTTTCTACAAATTTTGTTTCTTCATTATTTCCAAATTATGTTAATAACTTATTCAAAATTTTATGTCAAGTTGATTAAGTCTATTTTTTTGAATTTTCATTGCCACTTAAGGGCCTAGTTTGTACCCCCATGATCCTACATTGACCTAGTGATAACAACTAATTATTCTAATTCTTGGAAAATTCACTTCTTCCTTTGTTGATGGAAGCTAAGAAATATTAGGCTTGAAAGAGTAGAGGTTGAAATGACAAGAAACCCCTGCTACTGAGGATGGGTAGTTAATAAATTTTAAATTCATGCAGGACAATTACAAATTCTTTATATGAAATAAACATATTCAACTTCCAATAAGAATATTGTGTAGGTGTGACCCAAATTAAGAGTTATTAGACTAAGGTATAACTATTAAAGTTGTTTTTCTATTAGCCAACACAATTTTCAAACAATCAGAGCCACTTTAAGTTTATATCAAGTCCTTTGGAGATTTGGATAAAATGATTTGTTATCATAATGGACTAAAGATGAAATGAATTTGACCTACTTTATTTGATGAGCTAAAGTGAGGATGACAATATGATTTGGATAGTTGCTACATCAATACTTTGTTTGAAATATTGTTGCAATGTTGATATGTGGTTTGGATGACATTGATGGTAATTTTTATGGATATGTTTTTTGTCTGCCTAGTTTTCCCACTAAGAAAATTGAATTTGTGTGTCTATTTTAATTGAGTTCTAAAACTTTATTATATATTGGTTTTATTTTGCCTATTTTTTTCATGATGAAAACTGAAAGGGATTTTGTGTAGACATTGGCTTGCACGAACCATGTACCTTTTAGCATGGAACCCCTTTTGGTTTCATAGTGGCACAATTTGTTATGAGGTCTCAAAGGAATTAAGTGTGATCCTCAATTTCCAATAAGAATATGGTGTAGGTGTGAAATAAATTAAGAGTTATTAGACTAAGGTATAACTATTAACAACAATTGACTAGTGTCCATGTTGACGGGGGACCCCTTGCAAGATATCTGATCTTTGCCTAGTAGGTGGTATAATATGCATGTTATTTGGATAGTTAAGTTACCATTAGGTTTGCATTCAATTATTTCCTTCAAACTCTTTCTATAATAAGTGTTTTGTGTTGTTGTGATAACAAGTTAGAAAGATTGATCATATAACATGTAAGGAATCAATTCAAGTAGAGACTTTGGCTTATAGAATCCTTAGTGTGGTTTTTTGCTCAAAGCTTATATAATACCTACAATAAATAGTTTTTTAGATGTATAGAACTGTTTACTATCACAATTGTTTTTTTTTTTTTGAAAAGATCTAAAATATTGTCCATGAATTCAAAATTCACCATGCTCCCTTCGGGTTTGATTTTGGCTAAGTACTGGCCCGAGCCTTCAACAATTTTCATTGGATTCTTTTTGGTTATTACCACAACTCCATCCATGTGTCTGCTCATCGCACTTTGAATGAATTTCCTCTTTACTCTTCCATCAGCTCCCAAAATGCTCCCATGTGTCGTCACTACGGGCCATTTTGATTGTTTCCTTTTGCTCCTTCATTTCCCTCCGCCCATGTGCCACATAGCTTCTATTCGCAGAACAATTAGGTGGGCCCCACAAGAAACATCTACAATAAGCATTTTGCTACATGTCCTCTCTGTGCAAGCATTCAACGAAGGAAGGAAAAATCAACCGTGGGTAGCAAAAAGCTACCATGCATCTCTTCAGCACACACTTCACCACAGGGGATGAGGCAAACTATGACCCACAGGATGCTACCATGTTTCTAACCGCCTTTTCTAAAGGGTGACACTTGTCCTCATGGAATCTTTTGGACCACCGCCATCATTCACAGGGGATGCACCTGAATGGAGGGAGACCAAATGTTGTGTTTTGAATCTTTTCTATTGCAATGACCAAGGGAAATCATTGCCTCAACATCATTGCTTAGATTCTGAATCTTTTTCAGTTGTTGCTTTCCAAGCAATGGAGGGCTTGCTATAAATACTATTGTTTGATTTTCAGAAGGGGTTTCGGGTTTCGAGTTTGAAGTTTCGATTTCTACAAGTCCAAGGTTCCAATATTTTAGGTTACAGGTTTGAAGATCATAGGCTTTTTTCCAGTTTTTAGAATTACAGGATTATTGGAGAGACCAAGCCTTTGTATTGTTTAAATTATTGCAAGACTCACAAACTATTCCATTGTTTCTTATGCTATTGATAAACTTTATGCTGTGCCATTTTCTTTGAATGACTTGTTTGTCATACTTCTATAATTTGAATGCAGGTTTGTTGGTTCAGATCATGTCTTTTTGACTATTCTTTTCAGTAAATGAGCATGATCATTATTTTATGTCATTAAATGAATTGTTCATGCTACAATATTTAATCTTTGTTATTCTAGGACATGGTAAATTGCTAAGCAGGCCCTTAGATCATATCCAAAAGATATGTTCATCGTGCCTTTCATATAAATTCTACCATATCACCTTAGTTAGATTTTTTATTTTATATATGCTTCCTTTTCCCATTCCAAAACCCCATTCACAGAAGAAGCCAACTTCTTTAAAAATCTAGAGGTCACTCAGTTTAGCACAATAGGTCCCCCATAAACTAAGTTTTCCTCAAAGGGTTGTTACCTTGCCAATTTTTGGCATCAACAGTTTTTTCTTTTTCCTAGCACACCTAGTGGGACTGAGCTCCAATGTTCCTAATTTCAAAAGGGTGTATGAGCCATTGACCTATTACTAGGTCCCAAACAACAAATAATCCTGGTTTATTAGTACCACCACAACCCACAACCCAATTAGTGAATGTTCCACTTCCTCTTCCCTTTCCACTAGCCATGTTTCCTGTTGCTAACCAAAACTATGTGGCATGGGATGTTGGAAGCCCTCTTGTTGCACCAGTAGCACCTGACATCTGGCCCATATCTTGGTTTCCACTCTAAAGACTATACCTAAATTTATCGGAGATTGCTCAAGAACACCATCCGAACATTTGCAAGATGTTGCAGATGTATGCCTAGTACATGGGGTTACAACCCAAAATGTGGCATTAAGATTGCTTGCCACCTCTTTTAGGGGTAAAGAATTGGATTGGTACCACACATTGCAGGAAAATATTATCGGTACATGGGATGAGCTCAGTGAGCCTTTCTATCAGAGATTTTTGATTGAAGGAGACTGATCATCACTCTATTACCAGCTCTCGGTCATAAAGCAGGCCTTGCACGAAGCCATGGATGACTTCAATGCTTAGTTCCATACAAGAAAGTAGAGGATTCAAATTAATATATTTCTACTTCTAGATTTGGCATTCATGTTCTACCTAAAGTCCATCAATCCTGACATTTTGATGAAGATTTATTCCCTTAGTGGAACTACGCTACCAGGTGCATATAGCATTGTTGTCAAGGCAGAGAACAATTTGATAGATGTCAGTAAATTACCACCCTGGCCCATCATTCCTATATTCCCTAAGATATTATTTCCTACCTAGGAGATGCCTTCTACTAGCACACCAGCTCCTCCCCAATCCATGTACACATACTTGAGCTTGCCACAAAATGTTGCCTCCACATCCATCTCTTCAAAGGAAGAGATGAGTGAGTTCAAGGAGATGTTGCAAACTATTTTCAATGAGATAACTATTATCAAGTGCGACCAGGCCATACCTCTGAAGCCTACTTATCAAAATTATCAAGGTGAAAAGTCCTCTTACTAACAAAACCAATTCCATGGAGGTGCCCGCAAAAATCTGTAGGCACAAACAACAAATTAGATGGTACTAGTACCCACTCCACTATAGAGCACTAATCTATGTTTGAATAGAGAATTGACTATGTGACAAAAAAATTTAGTGGATGATACTAACCCTTGGTGCTTCCCTTGCAGGGATTCACATATGCCTCAAAATTTCCTATGTGGAAACTTACAACAAAAGGTGGCAGAGTAGTGGAACCAAGCCACAACATCAAACCCTAGAAGCTATGTGTATACTTCTTCGCAAATGGACAATGCGGTGATCACCGTGCAAATGCAAGGGATGTCACTAGAGCAAGAAGTAGACATCGCTCTCGACCACACACTCTTCTCATGGATGGAAGGAGAAGTGGTGTTTTCCAATTATACATCCGCATCTAAAACACTGCAAGTACAATCCAATTACAACTCTTGATCAAAGAGGAGATTTACGGTTGAACTAGTTGTCCCTCAACTAGTTAGTTTGCAAGCTAAAATCACTTCAGACTAGATGCCTAGTACCTCCACAACTTTTCCACAATGCTCGCTAAGAAGGGAAATTGCTATCACAAGAACAAAGGAGTAGAAACCTTTGAACCCGCCACTGTTCAACATGGTGGAACAATTAAAGAAGTCATCTGCTAATGTGTCTCTATGGGATATTCTAGCCATATTGAAACAGAAGACGCTACTACAGAAGGCTCTCCATGAAGACGTCAGTGCAATGCCAATGAAGCAGTTTCCCAAACTAAAGGCTATTGATCAACCATCTTCCACCAAAGTTCTTACAAAAAAAGCAACAAAAGCCCCTACTGAAGTAAGAGGTAAGTTGAATCCTCAACTCTTCTTCTTAACTCTCATTATAGGGGCGAAATTATCACATGATGCCATGATTGATTCTAGTGCTAGCACCACAATTATGCCTAAAAAAATAATTGAAGCTTTAGGACTCAGTTATGAACCATTAAAAAGGGGGGTGATGCAACTTGATGGGAACAAAGTCAAAACTATAGGTGTCATCAAAACACTCCCTTTAACTCTATTTTCTTTCCCTAGTATCATAGTCCCATAAGAAACTATGATCATAGATGTTTCCCCCATTTTTAGCCTCTACCTATCCCAAGAATTTACTTAAAAAGTGGGTGGATACTTGTCCCTATATTAGTCGCATTTAATCCTTAAAACCAAGTATGATGCAAATATGAAGATAGAATCCAAAGCTTTACACTCAGAGCATATAGCTGATGAGGCCATCCTAAATTTTGAAGTCTTGCATACCTCTATCTACAATCAAATCCAGGACAAGAAGCAGGATCAACATAAGACAACATTCACCACCAAGTGGGGAATTTTCGTAGACACCAAGATTCCTTTTGGCCTCTCAAATACAAGAGCTAACTTCCAGCGGGAAATGGATATCGCTTTCAACGAACTAATAAAAAAAAATCCTAATCTATTTGGATGATTTCACGGTATTCTCCAAGTCCAAGGATGACCATTTTGATCACCTTGAGATGGTGTTCAAGAAATGCCAAGCGTTTGGGATATCGCTGAACCCAAAAGAATTTGTCTTCAGAGTTCCACAAGGAAAACTACTAGGACACATGGTGTCCAAAGAAGGAATTTCAATTGATCCTAAGCGGGTGAAAGCAATCAAAGAACTTCCTCTTCTAGTTAACAAGAAAGGAGTTTAGTCCTTCTTGGGAAAGGTAAATTTTGTTAGCAAATTTATTTCTGATTTTGCAAAAATAATCAAGCTAATTACCCTAATGTTGAAAAAGGATCAAATATTTAAACGAAAAAAAGAGGCCAGAGAAGCCTTTGAAAAGGTCAAAGATGATATCTCTTCCACTCCTATTTTGGTCAATCCAGACCTATCAAAGGACTTCATAATATATGTATTTAGTAGCAAGTCAAGCATTGCTACTGTCTTAACTCAAAAAGATAATGAGGGTAGGGGAGAAAATCTGATAGTATTTCACTCCCAGACCTTGAAGGAATATGAAACAAACTACAACTTTGTAGAGAGGCAAGAATTTCAATAGTTAAGGGGCTCAAGAAGTTCTAACATCTAATCTCTTGCAATAAGGTGATTTTCTATGTTGTACATTCTAGTGTGCATGAATACATCATGGGAGGAGAGATCACCGAGAAAAGAGCTAATTGGATTACCAAGATCCTTGAGTATGGCATTGAGGTCAAACCTACAAAAACTATTTGGGGAAGAGGACTGTGCGAATATCTTGCACAGGATGAAGAAATGGCCCCTAAAGAAGAGCAGTTAGAACTAGTCCTAACAAATGAGTTAGAGTTCGAAGGTTGTTGGCTAGTGGATAGAGTAAGGATTATGCACACAAGAAAGTATTTGACAAGCCTTCCTTCTTAGAAAATGAGATACTATTGATTGCAAAACAACAGATTTACACTCAATGAAGGCATATTTTTCAAGAGAAATTTCAATGGCATTCTATTGCAATGTGTTACCATAGAACAAGCAAAAAGGATCCTCGACACCTACCACAGTAGTCCAGTGAACGGGAATTTCTCTGTAAAGATGACTACCATCAAAATTATGTGTGAGGGGTACTTTTGGTTGATGCTATTTAATGATTCCTACTCCTTGGTGAAAACTTGCAAAGAATGTCAGTTCTTCGCTACAAGAAGAAAGAATTATGCAATGACTCTCAATTCGATAGTGGTTGATGAGTTGTTTGTGTAATGGGGTTTGTGTTTCATTGAAATGATCAACCTAGCCTCCAACATAGTGCATAAATGGATCTTAACAGCCACAGAATACTTCACAAGATGGACCGAAGCTGTGCCACTAAAGAATGTGACAGAGGCAAAGATAGTGGACTCCCAGAGGAACTGGTGACAAGATTTGGCCCGCCCAAAACTATCATCTCTGATAATGCTAAAGCTTTCCTGGGGTCCAAGGTAAGTCAATTCACGCTTCGACATGGAATATTCCTTAAAACATCATCAAATTATTACCCACAGGGGAATGACTTAGCTAAATCAACAAACAAGAATCTGGTCCAACTTCTCAAAAGAATTGGGTCAGGATATCAAAGCGAGTGGCATAGAAATCTCTGATCCATGGTTTGGGTGGACGATATAACTCAAAAGCAAGTCCTCAAGAATTTTCCATATGAGCTATTTTATGGAAAAGAGGCATTATTGCCTATCTCTATAGAGATTTTGGCATTGTAATTGCTAAAATCTCTTGAGGTGGGGAAAAACAGTGTTATGGAGGTGCAATTAGCAGAGTTGCTAGAAGTACAAGAAAAGAGGGAAAAGTCCCTAATGGCCATGACCAATCGCCAGCAAGTGGTGAAAAGGCGATTTGAAAAAAATACATCCAACCAAGGCCTAAAGTGCGGGGACCTGGTGTTAAAATATAGAAAAAGGGCCACAAAGTTGGGCCATCATGAAAAGTTTGATAGCCTTTGGGAAGGCCCATTCAGAATAATTCAATGCAAGGAACACAATGCATATGAATTAGAGAATATGGAAAAAGAAGTGTTGGGAATTCCGATCAACAAAATTCACCTGAAATTATTCAATTAAGCTTGCTTTCCTTACCTTTGTAAATATGTTTATAATGTTTTTCCTTCTTTTTCTTTTGTTTTGTTGGCTAGTCTTTACATTTATTCTATGGTTTGAGGTAGAAAGGAACAATTGACCCATTATTTATAGAAGGTAAGGCAAATAAACTCATATTTGAACAAAAATAAAAAAATAAAAATACCCACATGCAAAAATGAATCCAAATATACATGCTAGAAAGAGATAGTTCAGTTGCAGAATCCAAAAGGAAGACAATAGAATGGTTATATAAAGATATATTTTCATCATATATGCTTCAATATTTATGTTTTCAAAGAATGGCTCATAGGCCACACTTTCAAACTGTATTCTATTATGCTTCTTATATATTTTACTAGCCTTTTCTAGGCATATATACACAAAAAAAGGGGACTAGTCACTATGGAGTTTTTAGAAAACAAAGAAAAACAACACAAGTCTTCAATTCACAACATGAGCAGCAACAACAGACACATCAATGTCAGCATCCATAGTATCCTCGTCCATGGGGGAATTCTTAGTAGTAGCATCATTGAACGATGCTAAGGCAGGCAAAGGAAACACCAGGTTCTTGAAATTTGTGTACTAGTCAATGTCGTAGAACGACACCATGTTGTAAATGCAAAATAGGAAATGGCAGGCTCGAGTAACCCTCTGGTGGTGCTTCTCTTGCAATTGGAGGTGGAAGCCACTTAGAAATGCAGCCATGGTAGGACAACATCCTCTTCTATAAGTGTATGATGGTTGCTCGCAGTTAGAATTCTCCCACCATATGCAACATTTGCAACAACCTCACCGAGGTTGTTCAGGTATTTCTTGGGGAAGATTTCCTTCACCAAATGAAGAATCAATGGATTGGAAATCCTTATATCTAGCATGGAGGCCAGAAAGTGTGAGCACACGTTGGTATTAACTCTATACCTATCCTTGTACTCAAGGCAGTTCACCCAAAACCCATTTGATGGCTATAATGGATAGTGAATGTTTGTTCTCCGTCATTCTCTTTAAGCACATGGTAGAAATTTTTCCTAGAAAGGCATTCTAGGGCTTGTGCGACACTAGCCTAATTGAGGTATTCATCTTTTCAAACTTACTGCAAATACCTCAAATCTATCCCTACAAAGCACCTAACTTTAGCCTATGAGAATGCTATGCAACTGCAAAAGCTAAACTGCTACACCAATTACCTATTACTAGTACTCAAATTGCTAAGTGTGATTTCATTACTACTTGAAGGCCTATTTATAAAAAGAGCAAGGAAAGGCAAGGTAATCCACTTGCCATAAATGTGATGGTAATCAAGTACCAACTTGAAAGTTATGCCCAGGCCTGCTTAAAATTCCCACCCAGTTGTGTTTGCTGAGTATGACTTGCTACATGCAAAACTAATGAAGGCTAATTAATTATCTTAAGCTGGTGGCAGCAATCAGCAGTGTTATGCATGACCAAGGACTAAGGTGTCATCCTCTAGGAATTGTGCATTTCTTGAGGTGAAACTCATATCTTTTCAATTACTGATCGCATCTTCAGCCTAATCATTCATTTTAAGATATTAATTGCTAGCACATACGAATGCTTAAGCTGCTTGCAACGCGTAAGCCCAAGTTCCAAGAAAATCACACTGTACATGCAATTGCTAAGTATATTCATTAATTCTTGTCAAATCAGAATGAAAAGTAAATTCATCTCACATAAGCAAAAGGGTTAGTGGTACATGCCGCATTAAATGCAAAAAAAGATGGTTCTCGT
Organism: Sequoia sempervirens; assembly: GCA_007258455.2. Lineage (NCBI taxonomy): Eukaryota > Viridiplantae > Streptophyta > Pinopsida > Cupressales > Cupressaceae > Sequoia > Sequoia sempervirens. Next base: position 565,344,903 of record VDFB02000003.1, on the reverse strand, counting down.
CTACCACCTTGAGAAAAGATCACCAAATTTTACATCAAGAAGTTTTAAAGAACTTAATGGTTTTCTTTTAAGGATGCTACTCAAAGCATAAAGAAAAAATATATAGTGCACTAGTAGAGCTGAAGTGAAGTTGTAGAAAATTCAAGCAAAAGCAAAAGCTTCCCGTAGATTAGTAATGGCTGAAAGTTCAAGCCAAGGAATTAGACCAGTGGTGACATAGAGATTAGCTAAAGCTATGTAGAAAGAACCAACTGTTAATGTATTTGAAGATATTTCCTATGCTACACAAGCCCAAAAATTATAGAGACCAGAACTTAGTTCATGAAGATTGGAATAATGTCCATGATCCCCTCCTTGCAAAAAACCCCAATGGATTGAGGGAATCTACTTGCGATCAAATGAAGGTGTCCAAGTGGCCAATGTCACCTATAGAAAAGATATCGTTTATCGAACTTCCCCAATGAATGTTCCTATTTGTGCACTACTACCCAAAGTTGGTAGATGTTGCCATTAGGCATTTCAACCTAAGCACTAGCACTATTGAGGGTTGGACCCTGTATGTTAATATTAGCCTGATGGCCTTCTAGTATATGTTGTGCATCCTAGACCTTGTGTAAAGAAGGATGAAGGTGGAATCATTCACTCCTAAGTGAGGAAATGATATATGGAGCACCAAGAATTAGGCCCTAGATTTTTTCAACGAAGAAACTAGAAGAATTAAAGTAGACCATGATAAGTTGCCAAGGATTCCTATTTTGCATGACTCTTTCAAGGAGGATTTGCAAGATTCCTTTTCAATGATGGCATTTTTTTTGGTATAGACACTGATTAAGAGGTACATGCTTTTCAATTAGCCCAACTTTCTAATTCTGTAGGCATAAATCATACTTTTGGTATGATTTTGGAGAATTCCTCACAAATAATATTTTAGAGAAAATTAACAAATACCCAACTGAACAAAAGTTCTTATTTGTTTCTTATTTTTCTTATATGTTTTTATATCAAAAACCTGAATTCTTTGATGAGAGGTTGAAGTTATTTATCTCTGATGAGAAGGGTAGGAGAAAACCATTTTTTGTCTGGACCATTCTCCTCTCCTCTACTTTTGATTATTACGCATTTTTAGATCATTTCTTGATTCTTATTTTTCAATATTTACTGGGAGAGGATCATGCTAATAGGCTTACCTTGACTTAGACATAATTTATGTAGAATTTCACTCCAAGGTGTGACTAGTTTTTCAGAGCAGATTTTACATTCAATTGGATGCGAGGCTTCACTGGGGAACCCTTTTGCCTTTTGGAATGTGTGATAAATCAAGTTCTAGCTTTGGAAGTGTTTCAGTAGGCATGCATCATTGATATTACCTTCTATAGTAGAGAAAGTGTCAAGAGGAAGGGATTTTTCACCTGTCCGCTAGCCTTCAAAACAATGGTTCTAAAAAAGAAGTAGAAGCACTAGCTGTTACAAGATAAACTAGCTCATTTAGGGTTGGCAATAATCTGTGATTAGAACCCTTTCAATGATTTATTGTATGATCACATCAAGGTAACTCATAGCCCTCCGCCTTACTGGGAAAGGAGGCGCATCCCACTAGAAGATAAAGATGAATTTCTGGTTGACTTGGTTCATATCCTCATGGAGGACAACAAGCTACCATGGCATAAGTTCTACCTCGTTGTGGTGGACTATGATGAGAACCATAAAATGGGGAGGACTCTATACAATAAGTTGCAAAATGAAGAAGTATGGACTAATGAAAAAATTAGAGCCTTCTGGATATATCTCCAGGAAAAAAAATGACTTGATATACATTATGAAGGTGTAATAAAAATTAAGAGTTTGAACAACTGTGGGATGAAGAGAACGAAGCTTCTGACTCAAGTGTTAGCACAAGCAACAACCCCAATGAAGGAGAAGAACAAGCAAAAGAGGAAGCTGAGACATCAACATCCTTCACCCAACAAAGAAGGAAATCTATAGAGCAATCTGCTTATGTCACTTCAAATGTGCGACTGAATGCATCATGGGCCTCATGGATGCTCACCTGGGCCTCCAAGATGACAAGAGCGCCCCAACAACAACAACTAGAAGTTGTAGAGACTGTGGGGGTCGAGGAATCCCCACCCACTAAGTGACAACACACTGAGGCTATTCCAAAGGAAGGATCACAAGAAGCCTCCACAACCAAATGCTCGCGGCAAGCTAGAAACTTGAAGTAAGCAGCCAGCGACAAGAGAAGCACTGCGCATGTCTAGTCAATAGGTAATTTTTTCTTCCACTTTTCTTACTTCTCAATCTTTGGTTTCCTCTTCTATTCCTGTAGACCTATTACTGCAAGTATTAGCCCTGCTTCATCTACCCCAATCACCATGTTTGTGGGAGGTTTCTCCAAATTTTCCTAGACTAGGTCATTTATCCTAATTCCTTCGTGAACCTTAACGCCGGCTACCACTGCTCAATCTCTCCTCAATTCTCTTTCTGAGAGCTCAACCATCATGACCGCCCCTATTTCCTCTATTATCTTGAGTCCAATCCAATATGCCCATCAAACAGACTTGATTATGACCACCTCATTGTTGCAAGTGATGAGCCCTTTTTCCATTTTACAAACCAATCTATGGAAAGTTCCCTTCTTCTCCCTAAAAGTTATTAATCTCCCACCAAAGAAATCCCAAGGGCCCACTACATGAGTATTTCCTTTTCCCTGCCTTCTAGTACACCTATTGCTGGTGGGCTGGTTTAGTCACTAGTCGAATTCATATCCTAGGGAGATGCACAAATAAAATATGGGCCCTTAAGATCTAGAAGTGAAAAGAAAAGGATGATAAAGAGGATGTGGAGCCCAAAGTATATATAGTTTACAATGAAGAGGAACAAACACTAAAATTTGCCACTATGTACCCAAATGTTACCAAACCACAAGGCGAGATGCTATCGGGCCATGGGGCTGGATCTAACTGCATCCTGACTGCAAGATAAGGTGGAACTCATGGAGGAAATACAATGAGTGGTGATGACTAAATTTTTGAAATCCAGCCGTCAATTGAAGAAAAAGGAGGAGTAGCTAAAGCTTGTGAAGGAAAGAGTTAGTTTCCAAGAGGCAAAGGAGAACTCACTAGAAGCTGAGCTTTCACGCTTGTTTGTCAAAGTGCGAGTGGAGTTTTTAGAGTGGAGAAAGCTCTAAGAGAAGCTCAATAAGTCCCAGTCTGTTAACCTCATGCTACTAAATGAGCTTTGGGAAAGGAACCAAAAATATTAGAGTTAATTGACTTCGTTGGAGCAAAATATAGAGCAAAAAGATAAAGAATTGGTAGCTCAAAGTACTCTATATGAGTAGGAATTAGTGAAGAATCATGAGGACTTTGAGGGCTAAAAGGCCCAGTTAGAGAAAGAGATTCAAGAGACAAAGTCCTCTCTTGACACGAAATTGGAAAACTGCTCCCAAGTCAAGGAGAACTGGTACAAAGAGATAAGTAGCTTCAGAGAGCAACTAGCATCTGCAAAAAGGAAAAATGTGGAATTTACAAAGGTCATCAACTCAAGGGATGCAAAGATCACCTCTCTAAAGAACTCTCTTCAAGCCACCTCTACAGGGTTGTACCTCATCCCTTTGGCTCGACAACTATATATTTCTTATTGGGAGAAGGTTAAAACTTTCTGCCTAACACTGCAACCAACACTTTGGTTCATCTCAAAGGCAGCTAGTTTGAGCTAGGAGGTTCACGAGACGATAGAGTAATTCCCATAGTTGGTTTTTCATGAGGACTTGGCGAAGGTAGGGATTGAAGACCAGGATGCGGCTGCCCAAACAACAAATAGGTTTATCCATTGCCACTCAGCCTTGTAGTGGACTACTTTGAACCATACAATTGATGGCATGCGGAAAAATTTCTCCAAGTTGAGCGACATGGGTCTACCATCTCCATTTTTGAAGATGGGTCAATAGCCATGGCCGAAAAAATTGCAGAAAGAATTGAAGAGAAGGAGCAAGACCTAAATGCTTTCCAAAGTTTTGACCATCCTCATACTGCAGCAAAAATTGAAGGGGTCATTCATCCACTTGCACAACTACTGTTCCATTATTAAGTAGGGGCCAGTTTACTTGAGACGCTGCCTCATAAAGAAATGATTGACCTGGGTGAAGTGTAAGAGAATTTATGCAATATGGTGAGACCCTCCAAGAATGATTGGCCACCCCTGCAGGTGGCCCTTTCCGGGCTCTAATTCCATCCCCAATGGATGGCACTCGAGTATGCAAACTAGAGAAAATTTTGGGTTCCACATTCCTCAAATTGAAACACCCCTGATAGTCACCAGAAGCTGTGAATTCAAAATTCACCATTCTCCCTTCAGGTTTGATTTTGGCTAAGTACTGGCCCAAGCCTTCAACAATTTTCATTAGCTTCTTTTTGGTTATTACCATGACTTTTCCCACATGTCTGCTCATCACACTACGAATGAATTTCCTCTTTACTCTTCCATCGACTCCCGAAATGCTCCCATGTGTCATCACTATAGGCCATTTTGATTGTTTCCTTTCACTCCATCAGCCCCCACCCGCATGCCACATAGCTTCCATTCACATAAGGATTAGGTGGGCCCCACAAGCAATGTCTATAGTAATCATTTTTCTATGTGTCCTCTTTGTGCAAGCATTCAATGAAGGAAGGAAAAATTGATTGTAGGTAGTGAAAAGCTGCCACATGTCTCCTTGACATACACTTCTTCACTACAGGGGATGAGGCAAACTATGAGCCATGGGATGTTGCCACATTTCTAATTGCCTTTTCTAAAGGGCGACACTTGTTTGCACAAGAATTTTCTAGACCATTGCCATCATTCATAGGGGATGCACTTGAATGGAGGGAGACCAAATGTTGTGTTTCATATCTTTTCTATTGCAATAGCCAAGGGAAATCATTGCCTCGACATCATTGCTTAGATTCTAAATATTTTTGTTTGTGACTTGCCAAGCAATGGAGGGCTTGCTATAAATACTACTCTTTGCTTTGTAGAAGGGGTTCTAGGTTCCAATTTCCAAGTTCTAGTTTCTACAGGTCCAAGGTTCCAATATTTTAGGTTATAGGTTTGAAGATCATAGGCTTTTTTCCAGTTTTTAGAATTATAGGATTGTTGGAGAGACCAAGCCTTTGTATTGTTTAAATTATTGCAAGACTCATAGACTATGTCACTGTTTGGCCTCTCTATTTCTTATGCTATTGATAAACTTTATGCTATGCCATTTTGTTTGAATGGTTTTTTTGTTGTACTTCTATAATTTGAATGCAAGTTTACTAGTTCAGATCATGTATTTTTTACTCTTCTTTTCAGTAAATGAGTGTGATCATTATTTTATGTCATTAAATGAACTGTTCATGCTACAATATTTAATCTTTGTTATTCTAGGACATGGTAAATTGCTAAGCAGGCCCTTAGACTGTATCCAAAAGATATATTCATCATTCCTTTTATCTAAATTCTGGCATATCACCTTAGATTATTTATTTTATATTTGCTTCCTTTTCCCATTCCAAAACCCCATGCACAGAGGAAGCCAACTTTAAAAATCTAGAGGTCACTCATTTTAGTGCAATAGGTCCCCCATAAACTAAGTTTCCCATAAAGGATTGTTACCTTGCCAATTTTTGGCATCAACATTGTCTTAATGGTTCCAACATCCTTCAGTTCATATTGAAGATGCTTGTTGCATGCTCAATCTTAGAAATGGACATAGCCAACTATAGCCAAATGAATAGACATGTATTGAAGAATGTAGTAGAAACACCAACCATTAATCCATTCAATAGTAAATGAAATATTTTTTGGAAAGTTAAGGAAAGGTAGGAAATTTTATAAAATTTTGTTAGAAGGTGTGAGATAGACTGATACTAGTTGTGTTATTTTTTGACTATTTACTCTTTGGTTGTGCAAAAATCCTTTTCCTTCTTTGCATCCCACTCTCCATGTCCACTTCTTTCTCAAAGAATCTTTAATCAAGACCTCATTTTCCCCTCTAGGTTATGAATGGTTCTTCAGTAGAAGATCACAATGTTACTCTTAATCTTGATGTTCATGTTTTGAATGGTTCTTCAGTGTCTTTGTTTGAAGAGACATTGAATATTTGGTTCAAATCACTCACTTTTGATTCATCCATGAGATGGATATGATTTTATGTACTTCATTTTGAACTTTGGAGCCTTAAATCTTCAAAAAATATTGGTAATTCTTTGGGAAGGTGTGTTGGGGTGGATTCAAAGGTATTTGATCTATCCCATGCCACTTATTCTTGAATAAAGGTGAGGAGAGACTTAGACCTAATTCTTTATAAGAAAGCATGCCTCTCTTCTTTAACACGAAGTTTTTTTCAAGTGTTAGATTATGAAAAACTACTATTTTGCTACTATTCATACACAAAATGAGGCATGCAACTAGGTCATGCTCTACGACAACATCCACTATTTTGGACTAGAGCATAATACTATTGTGGTTAAAAATATGTTCTATAAACCCAATGAGGTTTTGAAAAGTCATAAGAAATCCTTCTTTCATCAAGATTGCCTCTAGGTTTTTTTCTAAAGATGAAGAGCTCCATCTCTTTGGTTGGCTTTCAAACATTCAATGAAGTAGACAATTTGGGTGGGAAATGTTAGGATATTAACCTTTTGATTATGTCAAAACTAAAATTCCAAAATGAAATCAATATATCAAATGGCAATGCATAACCCTAAACTTGGGGCATTTTGGTGTAAGAAATCAATTCTTCTATGGAATTTAATAAAATTAGATTGTTTATTTTTTCTTTATAGTGTTGTATGCTTGAAAAGGTCACTATAGTTCCAAATAGGTCTAGGAACTTATAATTTATTTTTATAAGCATCCATAGGTGTGCTCAAATAATATTGTAACCCTTTCTCTTCTAATGAAAAATACTAGTACTCAAACCTTGTTACAATAACAGCCTCTATTAAGATACTAATGTGAGTCAATTAGGACCTATTCAAAAATATAGGCTTCCAACATCAAGGTAATTTCATTTTAAACTCTTGCACCATCCTACAAATGGTTATGATAATGCACAAATCTACTCTTTTTTCCGGTGAATGGATCTAAGCAATACTAATTGTACAAATTTTAGTAACTATTGGTTTTGATCTAGCTTTCCTAGCCATAATAGCAGCCATCTGAACTATGTTAGTTTTCATTTGAGGTTGGTGTACCACACTCTTATCAAGGTTCTTGATAAGACTATCCAAAAGCAAGTTACCATTTCCTATACTCTCCATGAAGTATGACATATTACGAAGAACAAAAATAGTTGATCCATACTCAAGACTGGTGCTTTCTTGTATCAAACTATTGAAATATGGGTTCTAGGACATATGTTATAGTTGTCTCTTTGGCCAGAATTACCATATTTTGAATAAAAATTTGAGACCACAACTTAGCTATTTCTATTTCTTCCAAATATTTGTAATGAAGATCATTTGAGAGTTTAATTTTTTTATTGTGATATCCCACACTATCCCCTTGGAAAATGGGTAGCAAATTTTATAAGAAAATGTACATGATAACAACAATCACATCTTTCCCCAAACTTCACTAGTGAATGTACATATGAAATGCTCCTTTCATGTGGCACCACCCACTCACCTTATTATACCAAAAAATTCCTTCCTTACCTACTGGTATAAAATTACTCGAGGATGGTGCCATCAACTAAAATATTTTTACATGTCTATCATTTTGTCATTCCTTGCTCAAAAATAAAGAAATAATATAATTATATTATTTAATATAACCCATGATAGTGTTGCACCTATGTTTGATCATAGTCATAGTATGTGTTAAATACACCAGATTTAAATGAGCTTAAGCTATATTAAACTCCCTAAGCTACAATCCCAATGAGATGGTCGAAAACTTCAAAAACTAAGAAACCATTAAACTAAGTATGAAATAAACATGAAAGAGTAAAAGAAACCTAATATAGAACTCCAAACCTTATCCCATTGGGGGAGTGGTTCTGTATTGATATGGAATAATGAACCTTTCCCAATCCCTTGTATAAAATGAGCATCTAATCAAACTCCATTAATGAAATCTTAAGCTAAAATGGACAAAACTATGTTATGGGTGGATGAAAAGAATGGGAAAGCTTGATAATGGATGCAAGGATGAATAAAGATAGTATTCAAATGAGTATCATAAATTTTATTTGATGGAAATGGATCCATTTCACTCCAAATGTGAGGTATTTATAGGAGGGAAAAAGAAGAATCAAGGGTAAAGATTAAAAATATCAATCAATGGTCAAGATGGGATCAAGGGTGAAGACATCAATCAAGGATTCTCATCAATGGATGAGAATCAAAGATCACATGGATCAAAGAAACCATCAAGGGCTCACAATGATTCAAACAAACACACTTTCATAGTTGTTAGAAAGTTTGTTAGAGGGTTTTTTAGGAAAGAATATTCCTTTGGAATATTCCCTATGCAAGTGGATGGGTGAGGAAAATTGGTAATTAGTTAAGTAAAATAAAATTTTAATTGTGTAAGTTGAGGAATTTTAGGATTATCATTAAATGATTAGTTTATTTAATGAACAAGGGATGCAAATGACATTTAGTTCAATAATTTAGAATTATTCAATTAAATGAAAGGACATAAGGGGGTTTAAATTAAATAATTTGCATTATTCAATTAAATAGGATGAAAGGTTAGTGTGAAAGGTGATTAATTAACTTGATACGATTAATTATATAATATATGAAAATGATGCATTCAATTAAATAACTAGCCTTATGTAATTAAACAGGTGAAAAGAAGATGAATTTTAGGAAAAAATGATGTTAGTGACTAGATTCAAGTGTTTATACCATTCAGGACAATTTTAAGTGTCTACATTTTTCCCCTCTTTGAAGTGAGGTACATGTTACATTGGCTAAAAGATTGACGCTTTTCAGATTTAGACTACTGCTTAGATAAAAAAAGTTTTAAAATCCATATTTTTAGATGCCCCACTATTGCCCCATTGAAAGGATTTAAGCTGGTACCCTTCCCCCTCAAGAGATTGGGAAAAATTTTGAAATTTTGTGTTGATGTTGCGAAAAGGTTCAACATAGGTTCAGGTGCAAAAAACATGCTCTAGGATGCAAAAACAAGCTCAAATATGCAAAAAGTCTCAAAATATGCCCTATAGCTTAGAAATTTAAAAAATACGATAAAAACCCTAGTTTCCCCTCAACTTAGCACAAAAAACCTTAATTTTTAAGCATAAATAGAGGTTAAAGGGACAATTTCATTTCATTTGCACTCTTATTTTCTAGTGATTTTTTTCTTTTTTTCTCTGAGACCTTGGTGAGATGGTGCAACATGAGCTTTCCACACACCTATCAAATAGATTTTTTAGAGTATCGATGGCCTCCAAGTGTAGGACCCCGAGTATGTGCTTCAAAACTTTTCTCAATTTGCACATTTTTCATGCATTTATTAGGGTTTCAAATAGGTTGATTTAGGGTGTTGTTATATTACAATGCATTTGAGTCATCTGACGATGCATGTGCAACCCAACAACACACCCTAGGATTTAGCTATAGAGTCGCAATTGAAATTTAGTTACGTAGGTGAAACATGGCAACACATCTAGGAATTTAGCTTTAGTGATGCACTTTCAATATGGCAACGCATGCAGGGTTTTAGCTTTAGTGACACACCAAAATACCAATTTTTGATTACATTATAGCAATGTGCCCAAAAAAGGGTGATGAAATTACAAAAAGGATATAGCGATGTTATTGAAAATAGTGACGCATTTGCAGATTCGGGACCAAAAACTTGATTTTAATATTTTTTAAGCCAAAATAACATTGTTTGTGTCATGCGTGCAAGAGGACATTCAAACCCTTATGTCCCAAGAGCATCGACCTAACATTCTTTTAGAGGTACAAAATTTTGATGTGGAGCAGTAGGAGTTTTTGGGACTCCTTAGGTTTGGATTCATTGCATACATGTTTGAGGTGCATATAGACTTGGCTATGATGATGGCATTGGTGGAGCACTGGAATAGTGAGAATTCTTCATTCCACCTTCCCATCAACCAGCTGACCATCACTTTGGAGGACGTATGGTAGATTTTGTGGCTTCCCATTTATGGCGACTGAGTCATCTATGAAAAAAATTTGGGGCTAGAGTCCTATTACGATCACCTGTAGATAGATGACATCATTATAGTGAGCTCTCAAATTGACTTGGAGTTGTACTGAGGATGGGTGTTGGTTTTCAAATTGGTGCTAGTTGCCTTTATTTTTGGTGTGATTTCCCCATATCGATGGGGTAGAGGTTTTAGTCTAGGTTGGGGAATAGTGTGGCACAAAATGCTCCATAGGATAGTTCAGTATGCATGGGGTTTGGTTATTCTTGCATCCCTATATCATGATATGCATTAGGTGGTATACTAACAGGGCTAGAGTATTGGAGCAAGGGTGACACTTCTACACATATGGGCCTATGAGCATATTTTCATGTTGAGACCCATGTTGCCTTGGTCGATATTGATCAGGAGGAGCCCATTGTAAATAGATACCATGAAGTGATGACCTTACAACATACAAGGTCCATAGGGGTCCCATATTGGATGAGAGTCATCGATGATATGATCATCTTCAGGTGGAGGCAATGGCTTTAGGTACCACCATGGTACGATGACCATCATCAATTTTTCTATGCTCGGTAGACTTGATTCCTCCAAGGTCATGAGCATTTGATGATAGAGTGGCACATTCTAGATCACATCACATGGCAGTTTGGGGAGACACAGGATGTGCCTCTAGAAAATTACACTGTTATTTTTTGTAGGATGGTCCAAGAGGTCTAGTGAGGACCTAAGATCCAACCATATATTGTGATAGATGACTTTCAACAACTGGTTGCTCAACCATGGGTGTATGATCAGGGGAAAGTTGATGTGGGGACTACCCCAGCATATGATGCATGGTGGGTGGCCCCTACATGTTTGATAGATCCAACAGGAGAATATCCCTGGGGAAGAGGTGGAGGCTGAGGTGTAGGTAGGGGTGCTAGTAGAGGATGACATCAAGGTGAAGAGTAGCATCCCTAGGATCTTGGTCATCAAGACCATGTTCGCTAGGAGTAGGTAGTATAGGATTAGGGGTGCCAAGATCAAGGACACCAATATCAACAGTAGCGAGAGCAATGGATTCCATATTAAAATTGAGGTTGGAACCCTAAGATGCATAGATTCAGAATCTTACTCAACTGAGAGAGATCAACTATAGTAGTAGTTGCAAACTATGATAGTAGACAATGACTATGAGTAATAGTTGTGATAGCAACTAGATCTAAAATTAGCATAGGATACTGGATAATGGAAATAGTTAGAGGCTATTATCATAGTTTCACATAGTCAGGTAGTTTATGCATGCATGCAAAAGGGTGTCATATCAAAGGCATCATATTACAAGACACTCTATCACATGGATGTCCTATGAGATCTATGACAATTGGGTTTCTCATAGAGGAGTGGGGTAGCTCCCAAAGGCTCAAAGGGTGAACCATTCATTAGATAGCCTAGAGAGGGGAGTCAGAGATAGCCGCCTGGTGGTCATCAAAACCCATCTCACCATGATGATCAGTAGAGCAGGGGATAGCTCATGCTCATTTTGTAGACATTTTTTTGACATAAAACTTGATTCTTACATGTATACACATTCATTGGCACATTTTTTATAGCCTCTTGTATATGTTCTTTTGATGATATTGACATACACATTGACTTTGATACTTTTACCATGACATTCAGATTTTGATGATATATTAGATGGCTTGATTCAGTTATGATGTGATGTATTTATTTCATGTGTTATGATCATGTATGGATGCAAATATTGATGTTATGTATGAGCTTCTTTATTTATGTTTATATGATGTGTGATGTATGATATGTTATGGATGCAATATAAGGGATGTTTCGTTCTCTTTTTTATTATCTTTCTATGACATGCTATGAGGTGGATGTATTTCTCTTGTGCATATTTTCAATATGATGATGTCATTCTTATGAGATGATATGCATATGATATGATATGATTGTACTATGATTCTGCAAGATGTATGTGTGCTAATATGGATGTAGGATAGATGAATTATGATTTTTGTTGACTATCATGATCCGTGTTAGCATGGAAAGAAGATAGAAGAATAAGATGAATGGATTTGAAAATTGATTTGAAGATTGATTCAAAAGTCCAACAAGTCCATGAGTCATCAAGACTTTATTAAATATGGTGATGAGATCGATGATTTTATCATTTATAGGATTGGACACTTTGTCATTCCTTATTTTTGATATAACACATAGACACAATGCGTCAAGATATTAATAACTAGGATAGCATTGTATCTAGTGCAATGGACTTTAACTCTGTAAATAGATAGGATAACCCATTTTCATACCTTGACATATGGAAACCTAATTGGAATATAGTTTAGAAGTTTAGAATATTTTAGACCAAAGCATATGCAATAGTCAACAACCTACTTCAAACGACCTTCCTACACATAACTAAGCAAGTATGCACCAAGATTATTTTACAAGGATATTCCACAAACACAACAAATGAAATTTAATGATCAATGCCCCATTCCTTTCTCTCTAAATCATTTAGAAATCATCAAGAGTTCCTCAAAATGGGTCATTAAGATAAATCATAAGAAAAGATAAAAAATAAATAGTCAATGTTATCTATATCTCTTGCCAAAGTAACATAGCTAAGGTGATTTCTGATGTTGATTTCCATTGTAGGAAGGATGCATCCTAGGACATGTTTATCATATGTTTTGACCATGACTAAGTGTTTGATAGGTCATTGATACAAATATTACTAACTTGTTTACCTTTGAGCTAGACTTTAGATTTTTAAATTTAGGTTCACACTATATGACTTGACATACTTGTCTGCTTGTTTTACCAAAGTTTGAAGATGACAATTGATTTATTATGGATGAAGGTGTATTATAGGTGAAATTAAAATGGGATGGATTGTTTTTTAAGTTTTTTGGAATATTTCAATGTTTTTGGTATTTTACAATGTTTTGAGGTTGTTTTTTGTATTTTTGAAAGTTTATGTGAATTTTTAGGTTTTCAATTATTTGAGGTTGTTTAGGGTTTTTCTATGTTTTCAAATGTTTTGGTTTTTTTTATTTTTCAAATGTTTTTGTGTTTTCTGAGTTTTGATAAAGGCCTAAAAGGGATTGACCTAGGGCCTCGAGGGCTTATCAAAGATTAGCCTTTCCTATGTTATACACATAGAGACCATGTAGTTCGACGATTTTGACCTGTTATTGATGAGATATGAACATTTGATGGATTGTTAGTTTATCATTATAGACTCCTAAAGTACTAACCTAGGGTGCCTCGGGGGAACATTGGTAATGGCCTTGCCTACGTTCAAGCTCAAAGACTCTTAGTTCAACATGGTAATGTTTTTTATTATGATTTTCTGACTTTTGACCTTTTTAGGGATTTTTTATGTGTTTTAGATGTTTAGGATTTTGACTTTACAACTTTCTGAATGTTTTTGTATTTTGGCTATACAATATTTTGATGTTTTTAGATTTTTTGAGATTTTGAATAATGTTAGGATATACAAGAACCCAATCTAATGCAAGCATAACAAATTTTTCCCTGGTGTGATTTGATAGACTACCTCAATATAGGCACAACAAACAAACCTTAGGAATGTGCCAGGTAGCACTAAGGGGAATATGATACTTACATAATATCAATCTATGGCACAAACATATATGGGTGATGGAATAAATAGGATTAAGATGTGATGGATGGATGTGATGTGAAGCATGACAAACTAAAGAGCCAAAGATGGATGGAGGTGCTTATTTATGCAAGGCACTTTTTTGTCAAGTTTTCACCAAGGTACTTGCCCAAAGTGCCATTGAAGTGGTTTTTCATATGTAGAGGATGATTTTTTACTTACTATTTTCAATCCTTTTTCTTATTTTTCTTATTTTTGTTATTTTTTTTGTATTTTTGGATTTATACCCTTCAAGCCTAAGCATAAATGTTTTTGAGATGTAGATTGTTGATTGGCTCCTATAAGGGTTCTCCTTCAGGCATTGATAATTGGTAAGCTCCTGATCCATAGCTTGATGTGAAACAAATGGGATCAACCAATTAGGCACAAAATTTCCTTTAGTATCTTGATCTAGAATATTTCTTTGATTCTACTTGAAGAAAAGATCTCCTACCTGGAAAGATAAACCTTGATCTTCTTGTTGTAGATTCACTTCAGTCGATTTTGGTATGCTTGTAAATGATTTACGACATAAAGATGATGCTCATCTAGGAATTATAACCCATTCAACCAAGACTAATGCAGGAGCATCACACTCCTACCCCCCTCCTTGGTTGGTGTTGTTTCCCATCGATAGGACTTGGCTTATGGATGAGATGTCCTTTCAAGTTTTGGTGATGGAATGATGGGTTGGCATTAGTTGAGTATTGGGATTTTGGTTGTCAGCATATCAGGTGTACATAACATATTGTTCATATGGCACTAGACCCGATAGGTCCTATCACTTGATATGGCTCTATGAGGTCAGTGATATCAACATCTAAGCCTATGTCTCTAAGGATATTGGAGTTGATAGAGGCATAAAGGGCACCATAATCTTTGATTCCCTAGTATAACATGCTCGTGTGATTCTCTAACCATCTAATCAATATTAGGGTGACTTCATGCTATCGATATGACACGTTTGATCATCCCTACAATGGTCTGATGCACATGTGTTTGATGTTCTTGATTAGTGGGATTATGTTCTATCAACGAGACCCTCTCTTTAGTCTCCTCGATAGAGAAATAGGAGTGTGAAGCTGGTTGTGGGACTTGACAGGATAAGGATGATGTGAAGTCACAATGATGTGGGAGACAATGAGGATGAGCAGATGCATGGTGTGATGAGATTGGGTAATCCATATCAATGTTGTGGATTATGATGTGTAACATGGTGATGGAATGATGAGTATAGTGTATGGTGGATCCACATCGAAATGATTTGTTGATCGGTAGGACCAAGCTTCATTGACAGGACTCATGAGGTGGTCCCAATGATACAATGATAAGATGGAGCGACAATGTGATATTGGCATGAAATGGTGATATTGGAGGAAGGTGAACTAGAGTCTCACTGACAAGGCAATGGCGGTAGTGTGAGTGGTATAATATGAGCGACGATTAATGGAAATAAAATGACAAATGAGATCGTGACACTTGGAGAAGGGAGATTGGACAATTCCACATCATTGTTGTGGAATCCATGCTGATTGGTTGAAGATTGAAGCTATATAGAGAGGTAACTAAATGGTACTCACACAAAGAAGGAAGAACGAAATGATCGACATGAAGGAGAAGCTTGTTGGTGATGATGAAGAGAAGATATATGTACCTATTGTGAGAGTGTAGTGAAGTAGAAGAAAAGGTGTTGGAATAACTAGCTAGCTAGAAGAAGAGGCACTATTAGGAAAGAGAAGAAGAAAGAGAGGGACTGGCAGAGAAGCCAATATGAATAGGGAATTTCCCTATAGTCATAATTTCTAAATGTAATGTTGCTCCAAATGAATAAAAGGATTTTATTGACCTATGTGTGTTAATTTGTCTTCTATGTGCTATGTGTTTTGGCTACGTGAATGGATGGCCTAACATGGCCCTCCAGTCTTGACTACACCAAGTGGTATCAAAGTAGGTTATAAATTTATTAGAGTAGGTGATCACTAACATGGGAGTGATTTTGTGAAAGAGATTCATGAGAAGTTGTTGTTGTCTCAGAAAGAAATCCTAGAGGGAGAGTTTGTTGCCGAAGATGATTTTGTAACTGTAGAGGATTTGAGTTCTAGAAGAGGAGATTGTTGCAGGAGAGAGCAGACCTGTAACTATAGAAAACTTGAACCCTAGAGAGATTTTTTGTAGGAAGACCCATGACTACAAAGGGTAGAGGAGGCACATAAGCTCAAAGTGAAGTGTGATTTTTTTGCAAGAATGACTTGTAATTGTAGAGGGTGGATACCCTAATCAAAGAGGGAAAATTTTGCAAGATAGAGTTGTAACTATAGGACTTATAAGTTCTTGAAGATGTCTTCAAATAGGAGGACAAGAATGGTCATGAAGAGACTAGTGATAATCCCATTCTAGGAAGAATATTGGGAGATGAGTGAAAATAATTTCATTGAAGAATTGAGAAACATAGAAGCAAGACTACGTTCCCTTGAAGAGGGGTTCAAAAAGAAAGATGTGAATGAAGTGCAACAAGGTGCAATAGAAGAAGTGAGAAGGGAAGAGAAAGTGTCTAGAGAGGAGGCACCCATGGAGACAACTTGGTCTCTTGATTTATCTATTAATGATTCATTTGAGGTTGTGAATGCAGGTATGGAGAAGGTTGAGAATAAGACCTTGTAGAGAGAGGATGAGAAACAGTGGAGACAAATGGTAGTAGTATGCCAAGAAGGAAGCATGCAATGTGAATAAATAATTAAAGATGGGGCTGAGAGAAGATTAGTTGCACAAGTGTGTAAGGAAAATATTGTTCTAGATATGAAGATATTTGAAGGTCCAATATTTGATAAGAAATTTGGTGAGGATGAAGAAAATCTCCTACACAAAGAGGAGATAAGGAAGATCAATATCTTCTTGGGAGGAAAGGTAACTGATAAGGGAATGGAGGAGATGTAGATGGGAGGAGATAGTCCCAAGTTTGATGATGGAATTGAAGAAGATAAGGATGAAAGGCTATGGAGAGAAGAGGTGAGGCTAATCCAAAGTCATTTGGATGTTGCAAGTGCAGAGTTGACTAATTAGAAGAAATCTATTGCACTAGGAGAAGATGGTGTTGGTGAAGAGTCTTTAGAGGTTCATAATTTTTATAACCCCTTCTATAATGTTGTGTTTGTAGGGAACAAAGAGATTGTAGTAGGGCATCAAGTCAATTGTATCGAAGAATAAATCCTCATACAAGTGGATCAGAAAGGAAAAGCAAGAGAAGAGCTTGCAGTGGAGTTATGTCTTTCTAAAGGCATGAAGGAAAAAAGGTTACCAAAGAGTCCTTTAGAGGACATATTGATGAATGTAGAGTGTGTTGCAAAAGTGGAAAGGGTAGAGATAAATTGTTCCCAGGAAAACATGTTGATGAAGATAGATGATGGTGAAGAAAGCATAGCGGTAATAAAGTTTATAGAAATCCTTGTGCAAAAGGATAAGGTAGTGAAGAGTCAACCATGGAAGGAGTGTTCTCAGAGGAGGATATATTTTAGTAGGTTAATTACCACAAAGATGGAATACTGTGAGGAAGAATGGTGGGGATCTACAATTTGCAAAGAGATCTGAAGGAGAAGGTATCTATAGAAAGAGAGAAGCTAAAAAATGTAGATAGTGAGAGTACAAAGGTGAAGATGCAAGTATGGAAGTATAGAATTGAGGAGGCTAAACAATTGGAAAGTGTAGAAGAAGAAGTCAAAACTAAAGGATGAATGTGCAAGAGCACATGAAATTTTATTCACCTGGGTCTAGTCTAATGCAGGAGCATCACGCTCCTACCCCCCTCCTTGGTCAGCATTGTTTCCTATTGGAACGACTTGGATTATTGACAAGACATCCTTTCATGTTCCAATGATGGAACGATGGGTTGGCACCAATTGGAGTATTGGTCTTTTGGTTGTTGGCACATTGGGTGTACACAACATATTGTTCATATGGCGCCAAACCCGATAGGTCTTATTGCCTAATATGCCTTTGTGAGGTCAACAATATCCACATCTAATCTTACGTATCTAAGGATATCAGAGTTGATAGAGGCATAAAGGGCACCATAATCTCTTATTCCTTGATGCCTTAGATATAACATGCTCATGTAATTCTCTGATCAATATCAAGGTGACTTCATGCTATCGATAGTACATGGTTGGTCATCCCTATGATGGTCTGATGTGCATTTGTTTGATGTTCTTGATCAGCGGGAGTATGTTCTATTGATGAGACCCTCTCTTCAATCTCCCTAATCGAGTGATAGGAGTGTGAAGCTAGCTATGGGACCTGATAGGATAAGGATGACGTGAAGTTAGGATGATGTGGGAGACAATGAGGACAAGCAAACGCATGGCATGATGATATTGGTTAATCCACATCTGTGTTGTGGATTATGATGTGTGACATGGTGAGGGAATAATGAATAGAGTGTAAGGTGGACCCACATCAAAATGATGTGTTGATCAATAGGACCAAGCTTCATCGGTAGGACTTGTGAGATGGTCCCATCGATACATCAATAAGATGGAGTGACAATGTGATATTGGTATGACATGGTGATATTGACAAAAGGTGAACTTGAGTCTCATCAACAATGCAATGGTGGTAATGTGAGCAGTATGATATGAGTGACGATTAACGACAGTAGAATGACGAATGAGATCATGACACTTTGTGAAGTGATATTTGATAATTCCACATCATTGTTGTGGAATCCATGTTGATTGGTTGATTATTGAAGCTATAGATAGTGAGGTAACTGAATGGTACTATGACATAGATTAGAAAAAACAACATGGGTGATGTGAATGAGAAGCTTGATAGTGACGATGAAGAGAAGATATATGTACTCATTATGAGAGTGCAGTGGAGTAGAAGAAAAGGTGGTGGAATATCTAGCTAGCCAAAAGAAGAGGCACTAGAAAGAAAGAGAAGAAAGAGAGGGACTAGCAGAGAAGCCAGCAAGAATAGGGAATTGCCCTGTAGTCATAATTTCTAAATGTAATATTGCTCCAAATGAATAAAAGGATGTTATTTACCTATGTGTGTCAATCTATCTATTGTTTGTTCTTTGTTTTGGATGTATGATTGGATAGCCTTGGCCCTCCAGTCTTGACTACACCAAAGACACCCTATATTCTTCATTAGTGATCAGCTTTGGCAGTGAAACTCATGGCGTGGGAAGTTCAACCTCAATAGGTAGGATGGCTTCATATCCATAGACTAATGAGAAAGTGGTTTTAGATCTGTAGGTGTGTAGATACTATTTTTATAAGGCCATAGGGTGGGATCTAACTACAGATTCTAGTCGTGACCTACTTCATTGACCATCTTCTTTAGGATTTTCAAAATGGTATTGTTTGATGCCTCAACTTCACCATTTCCCTAGGTGTAATAGGGGGTAGATAACCTATGTTGGATGTTGAATTGTTGGCATAGCCCTCTTACATCTTGGTTTTTGTAAGGTGTCTTTTTATCTAAGATAAGGGTTTGTGGAACACCATAATGACAAATAAGGTAGTTGAGGGTGAACTTGGAGATCTATTTCCCCATTATGTTAGTCATAGGAATAGCTTCCACCCACTTTATAAAGTATTCAATGGCCATGATGATGAATTTTTTTCATTAGATGATGTGGGGGTAATCTTTCTTATAAGGTCAAGCCCCCACTATGAGAAAGGTCAAGGTGTGACAATTAGCTAGAGCTCCTGAGCTATAGCATGGATAAGGTCTCCATGTTGTTGACACTAGATACATTTATGCACATACTGATGAGCCTCTCTTTTCGTGGTTGGCTAATAATACCCCATCCTCAGTTTCTTGGATAAGGTCATACAACTACAATGGGAACCACAAATTCCTTTGTGTACTTTTGTTAAGGTGGTCAAGGCTTCCTCTTGGTTGAGACATTATAGTGATTTCCCATTGATGCTTCTATGGTATAGGGTATCACCTAAGATCAAAAATTAGGATGCCTTCTTAACAATGGTTTTCTTAAGGTTAAAGGTGATATCAAATGGAAGGGTACCTTTGCTAAGATAGGTGAATATATCATGATACCATGGGCAAAAAACAAGAACAATGATTACACATAAAAATTTAGATTGAGGTATTTTGAAAGATAGTACAAGAAGTTGTTATACCAAAAATTCACATTCAAGGATGTTGTGTGGCATGTCTAACAAAGACCCAATTGTCTCTATGACATCAGCTGCTTGATCGTTAACACAAGGTATTTTCTCACAGGTTATATCAATGAAGAAGTCCTTAAGACTTTCTACCATATTCTTATAAGGAGTGATTTTATCATCCTTGGTTTGATAGTCTTCATTGACTTGGTTAACAATTAGTTCTGATGTTATTGGATTCCTATTCTTAACCCCATTATTAGAGCTTCATACTCAACAATATTGTTGATAAAATGAAATGATAGTTAATATGACTTTGGAATACACTCACCTTGAGGGGTGATAAAGAGGATTCATACTCTTGATCTATGTTGGGTATATGATGCATCAAAGTATATTTTCCATTGATCCACTACATTGAGAAAAAAGATTGATTCATCAAGAAATTAAAATACCAAAGGATTCTCTACATAAATGGGTGCTTTTGCTATTTGATCTATAATAATCTATCCCTCTATAGCCTTCTACTCCACATATTCTATATAAAACTCTATTAAGGTCATTACCCACTTGTCCATTCACCCAATGAGAGTTGCTTTAGACAACTGATATTTTAATGGGCCAATCTTAGTAATAAGCTTGGTTTTATGTGCAAGCATGTAATGTCTAGATTTTTGTGAAGAAAATTCCCCTACCAAGCATGCCTTCTTGATGGACGAGCAATTCATTTCATATCCTACCAAGGTCCTACTAATGTAATAAATGGCTCTTTCCTTTCTTGTTTCATCATGTTGGGCTAGAAGAGCACCTAGTGCTGCTAATGTAGTTGAGATGTATAGGATCAATGGTTTGTTTGATATTGGTTGTGTGAGAACTGGAGGTGATAATAGGTAGTCCTTAATTTTTTGAAAGGATTTATCACATTTCTCATCCCACTTATATGTTATTTTTTTATGAAGATGTGAGAAAGTGTGGATCTTGTTTGATAGTTGTGTGAAAAATATCCTAATGGATTGTAACCTTCCTTGTAGCCCTCTCATCTATTTCAATGTTTAGGGTGGCCCCATGTCTAGAATTTCTTTAACCTTTGTTGAATCTATCTTGATCCCTCTTTGTGACTCTGTAGCCAAGAAGCTTGCCTAATGTTGCCTCGAAGACACAAATTTTTGGATTTAGTCGTACCATATACTCTTCAAGCATATCAAAGTTTGGTGCCAATACCTTTATGTGATCCTTCCTTGTCTATGATTTGGAAAAAATATCATCCACATAGTCTCTAAATGTTTTATGGATCATATCATGCAAGATTAGGGTCATCTCCCTTTGATAGGTTGCTCTAGCATTCTTTAGCCCAAACGACATCATGTTCCAATAGTATGTTCCCCACAAATAAGTGAATTTAGTTTTATGTAGGTCCTCCTTAGTGATCATGATTTGGTTATAACATGAAAATCCATCCATGAGTGATAACATTCCATGCCTTCCTATTAAATCGACAATGATGTCAATGTTGGGAAGAGGAAAATCATCTTTTAGACATGCTTTGTTCAAGACCTTGAAGTCTGTGCATATTCTAATGCCCCTAGTGGGTTTAGAGATTGGTACTAAGTTGGAAACCAACTCAAGATAGTTAATTGCTCATATGAATTTGACATCAAGATTCTTTTGTAGCTCTAGTTTAACTAGGAGTGCTATATGAGGGTGCATCTTTATCAATTTCTATTTCAATGGTTTTGCTTCAGGATAGACTACTAAGTGATGTACAACCACTTAAGGATCGATTCCACACATGTATTTGTAGGACCATGCAAATTTTTCCCTTCTCTCTTTCAAGAACACTGCTAAGTTTTTTTGTTCATCTAACAATGATTTAGCATAGAAAGTTATCTTAGGTGCCCCGTCTGTTCCCATAGTCACTAGTGTTACTTTCTCTTCCAATACTGCTGATTTCTCTAGATGTATTGCACTTATGGGGATATTGAATCCCTCATCCTCTAGTTCCTTAGAGATGTTTTCACCTTCAAATGTGTCCTTTCTTTTTACTATTTTGTGATCTAAAAGTGTCATAGTGTCAACAACAACATTGACTTAGTGTAACTCATCCTTCGTAATAAAATAAAATAAATTCACTTGTGTTCAACCCTAATCCATGCAAGTATTTATGGCCATTAATCATCATAGGAAAATTATAAGTGGTATTATAATACAATGGTTATTAAACAATGGGTAGGAAAAACCTTCCTACAGGGACCTTCAAAAAAATTCAAGAGCACAACTAATTGTGACAATGTGTATTGAACGTATTGAGTGTAAAACTTACACAATGTACTACATAAAACATCATTCTCTATTCTATAGAATATTAAGCCCAAGAATTTAACAAGAAGTCACAATCTCATAGTGTTTCCATGTTGCATTGGTCTTGTTAAGTGTCAATGAAAATAAATATCTATCATGAGAACAATCCAATGAATACAAGACACAAATTTTTGTACCAAATAAAAAAGGACAATAAAAAAAATTATAATATTCAAAAGAGAAGCTACTTCTTTAAACTATTGCTAACTAGATTCCTTCCAATTTTAACATCTATAAAAATTACAAAGGCACAAGGCTTCAAGTCTTTGAATGAACTAAACAACCACAAATAATAGTAAAGTAGGAAATGCACTTAAGGCCCCATTCTTTAAGTTTTCTCAGATATAAAGGACCAAATACTTTCAATATCTACGAAATCTGAAAAATCAATAGATAGTTTCTTACTCTCACTCCATTCCACTACCTTTCAATATCCCATACTTTACTAGCACAAACTAGTTTTACTAATGCTAAGATGCAAATTCTAAACCCATTCAACCTATTGCAATTTAAAAATCATATTGTGCAATACATAAACATCCTCTTTTTGAAAATATGCAAATCAATCTGAAAATGAAATCATCGGTTCATGAAAGATGGCTCCTCCCAAGAAATCCCAAATAAGCTCTCCTAATATTTTCACAAATGCGAATAGCTTGAAAACCATCATGTCATTTACAGAGTGCAATTTTCAGACAATGAAATCTCAGGAAATGTAACATAGGAACAATATTAATTCCTTAGTACATTTATTAGAGATGAATGAAAAGAAAGCTTAGGGAAAAATCAAGAGCATGAAGCAGGTACACAACACAATGCTTACGACAACAAAAAAATTGATAAACATTTGATGTGTAAGAATAACATGGTTAGAACAACATTTCCAATAAACAAAACCATGGAAATTGATTTTGGGAACCACCTGAAATAGGAAGCCCAAAATTTACTTTCAATTGAGTGGGTAGTGAACCTTTACATGAAAAAAGTGGGTGAAACTTATTAAATCATCAAGATACTTGGTGTTTATCTATGCTATAGACATGTATTGGCAATACTGCAATAACAAAGCTAAGGTTCAAAAAAATTATTGGATTTAAAGGATTGCTAAGAAGATAGTACAACAAGATATATTTGGAAGAAGATTATAAAACATGAGTGTCAAAAAAGGTACAGTTTCACTAAGGTGATTTAAGATCTAAATGAATTGGTACTTGTAGAAAAGGTAAAATTTCACATGTCATTGTCATGCCAAACAAAGTTAACTTTATCCTTAGAATAGAGCAAAATGACTTCCCGTCAAGCCTGTGCCATAAATTCAGGACAAAATTAAAATGCAAAGTAATTGTAGATTTTATAGGTTTCGAGCCTCAATATATACTCAACAACACTTAAAGAACTATAAAAAAAAATTAAAATGAGCCATACACATCTAAATGTAGATTATATTAGCGATAAACAATATGTGTTCCTTTGATTTAAAATTCCTATGCAAGAATGATTACTTAAATGAAAATTAATGAAAGTCAATTGTTTATTTTATTGTGACATTTGGTTTGGGAAATGTATAGCAATAAAGAAAACAAACATAAGCCTAATGCCTAATACAAGGCACTTTCTTGTAAAAAAATATTTTGCTCACATTAGTTGAATTTCATTTAAGAAGGATGAAAAATAGTAAATCACGTACACAACGAATATGTTTATATGTGGCAATGGATTTAATAATGGGCATGGCAATAAAAAACACTTGGAAAGTGGTGCTAGATATTTGTAAAATTAGCTTTCTAAATAATGTTGAGATAAAGGTATGTGGTTGAAGCCTAACTCATACATGTATTCCAATTTCTAAGAAAGTAGGAAAATCTAAAACCTTACAAGCTCATAAAATATAATAAATAGATCACTAAATTTTTTACAACAAAAATACCAATGCTAGGATTGTAGTTAAGAGAAGAAGTTTGAAAAAAGTGTTGGTAACCAGCTGACATACGGGTAATCAGTCTACAAATAAATTTCTACTTCGTATGTAACTAGAGCAAAGTGTCAATAGAAAATTTTAAAATATAAATAAAATCATGAAATGTTTGATACTATCAAAGAAAACAAAATATTATAGAGATGGAGTGTAGGATCAACAATTGATACAAAAGAAACAAGGAAAATCTAATTTCTCATTTTCTTTAAAAATAAAGAATAAATGATTTAAGGAAAGGTACAAATATTCTAGATGAACAACGATAGTTAGCAACTATCCTTTATCTTGACAAGGGAATGGATTCATTTGTGCAATACAACCCACTCCCACCAATAATTTCCCAATTCAAAATATTTTTTTAATTACCCAATTTAATATCATATTGTCTAATTTTTTTTCTATCCATCTTACTATATCACATGGTATCTATTAGCTTGTTGTAGGACTGCAGGTTAGCAGGTTAAATAACCTTTTATTGCCTCCCCACATAACACTCTTAACTCCATCGTAGGATGGCAGGTGACCTCTTGCAATTAGGTGTAAGCCTATCACCAAACTGCATCATCATAGTTTACTCACTACGGGGTTGTGCGTTATTTTGTCTTTACCACTACCTCACATTCCTCCTATTTGACTAGTGTGGTATAGCGGTAAAAATCCATCTTATGTCTCACCAACTTGCTTATGCTTTTTTTGACCATTGCAATATTACGGTAAGAGTTTATATTGCTTCG
Organism: Sequoia sempervirens; assembly: GCA_007258455.2. NCBI lineage: Eukaryota > Viridiplantae > Streptophyta > Pinopsida > Cupressales > Cupressaceae > Sequoia > Sequoia sempervirens. Next base: position 565,319,870 of record VDFB02000003.1, on the reverse strand, counting down.
TACATCCCAAAAGCCTACCGAGGAATTTTAGAATTGAGAAGATGCTCCCACGGGAGTGCAGTAATGGACTATGGCATCAATTGGGTCTCCCTATACATGATTCAAACTAAGGAAAATTAGAAAGGAGAGGTTTATTGACTAGATTTTTTTTTTTATTGGGAAAGAGAAGATTAAATTAAATGAAGAATGGGAAATAACAAATGCATAATAGTGCCTCTTAGAGTCATTAAAACATGAACTTCTCAGAAACATACAACATCAGATGAACTATAGCAACTACAACAACAAATGAATCCCCTAAGAATGGGCTTTGAGTTGAATGCCTCAAAGATCTTTGCATAGAAATAATTTCTTAAATAGATTTGTGTGCATAAGTATTTACCAGGTTTTATGTAAATCTCTAGAAAGCCATGCTTAGCCAAGTATAAAAAATAGAATAGGACAAAGAATCCCTAGCAATAGTGGCTAGTGATAGGAATACTCAAGCTCAAAATTTCAATCACTTTATATAAAGCACAAAAAATTTCTTTAATATTAAATAAAATATGCTTACCTTTCCTTTGCTTCTATGTGGCACGGGTTGCTCAGGTTGTGCTTCTTCAATGAAAACAATTGTCTGAAGAAAATAAGTGTAAATTTTAAGCACATTTCAACAGGAGCTTATCTGATCCTATAGAGATGGACTGTCAAAAGTAGAATGAGAAGAAATCATCATTATATTCAAAAGCAAGATGCTAAAATTAGATCTGGGGCTTTTGATAAAGTATTCTTTGGCCAAGGGCTGGATAAATTGGAATCCCTTAACAAGAGAATATGTTTGATCAAATAGTTTCCACTCCTCCACACAAAATAGATCCTTATTAGCCAGTTCAAATGTCTCCCCTGGAAAATGTGGAGCACACTATATAAACCAGAACCTAACTAAAAAGCACAATACATTGGCTAATAAAATAAAGATGATTACATGGTGCAACCAAAAAAAACCTTAAATAATGGTATTTATTTATCACCATCTGTATGTTTGCAAAGATCATCCAACAAAGTGAATTTACAGATTTAAAATTCTAGAAAGAGTAGGATTTGAATGTTTATTCAACAACCCTCATTTGTCAAGAGAACTTTAAATTTTTCAAAAACTATTGGAGAGTGAAAAAGTATAGGAATCCAACCCTTGACGAACTCATCTATTTTTGAAGGTGAGCACATCCAATTCAACAACATCTTGAGCATAGAAGCGGTCTTCTTCATTTGGAAGATCTTCCAAGTCTTTGAGAGTATCAAGAATTACAAAGCAAGGAGCCATGACTCTTCTCTATCATTTCTTGATCAGTTTAGGATGATATAGGTGTTTCTTTTTTTTTAATTATTTTTCATCGAAAATATTTCCCTCTTTGAAAAAAATTCCATTCAATTCAAAATATTTTTTTAAATTGCCCACTTTAATATCATATTGTCTAATTTTTATTTGTGTGACTAATTATTTAGTCATTTATAGCTTTTTTTTTTACCCACAATCAAATTAGTCATTTATTTACTCATTTATAACTGTGTTGCAAAAAATGACTAGAATTTAGTCATTTTTAGTTGTCGTGACTAAAAATTTTCATCACGTGGTCATTTATTTGTCAAATTCTACTAGTGATTTGTTCATGCATCCAAATTAGTGAATCACAATAGAAGTTATTTGATAACATTACATTCACATGCATCATATCTTTTCATCTTTAGACCATTATAAAATATCAAATTGAATTAAACATTTATTCATGTTTTCATCAAGATTCATATACAAAACACAATCATATATTAAAATATTTTAACCCATCAAGGTAATATTAAATAGGTTACAACACAATGGGATGTAACATATTCCCCTCTTGTGAATGATAGCCCCCAATGATTATTGAGTATCAAACATGAACACAACATAAAACATAAAACATAACATCATCAAACATCATTTTTTTTCAAGATTTTTCAAATTTTGATAAGACTTGAGGAAACTTTTGCTTCATCTCAGCATAGTCTTCCCAAGCGGAAGAATCTTTTGCATACTGATCCCACTAGACCTTGCATTGCAAAACCTCTCTATTATGTAAGTGAAGCTTATATGTTTTGAGAACATTTAGAGGCCCAATTGTTACCACTCTTGGGTCTTATACCTATAAATCATTCCAATCAATAACATGGTTACCCTGGTATGTACTTGTTAAGATATGACACATGAAAGACATTGTGCATCCTAATAAGAGTTGGCAAAAAATAAACTATATACACAACAGGGTTGAATTCCTTGAGAACCTAAAGAGGACCTACATAATGTGGAGCTATTCTGGATGAATTTCCAAACTTTATAGAACTAGATTGTGAGGTTTAACACCTCAAAAAACCTTATCCCCTACTGAGAAATGTTTGGGTACCCGCTTGAAATATGCATAACTCTTTTTCCTATCATTAGATTTTGCTAGCCTTTGCTTGATAATACCAAATTTCTCCTCCATTTTTTATAACATTTCTATCCCAAGGCTTATCCTATCCATTAGCATATCCTAGCTTATAGGAGTTTGGAACTTCCTACCATACAATGCTTCAAATGGATCCATCTTGATTATAGAATGATAAGAGTTGTTATACACAAATTCAACCAAAGGTAAATAATCCTCACACTTGTATTTTTAATCCATGCAATACATTCCCAGTAGATCCTCTAACACTTGTTTCACTCTTTTAGTTTGACCATCTATTTTCGGATGATATGTTGAACTTATGTTCAACTGAGTCCCAAATAAAGAAAACATGGTTTTCCAAAACCTAGACATCACACAAGCATCCCTATCAAAAATATTCTTCTTAGGAATTCCATGCAACCTAAACACCTCTTGAATCTTCTGAGCTATAACATGAGCTCAATCAGTTAGATTCCTTGGTATGATGTGAGGCATCTTTGTAAGCTTATCCACCATTACCAAAATGACATTGTACATATTCCTTGACATTGGAAGACCTTGCACAAAATCTATGCTATGTATTTTCCATTTACTTTCTAGAATTTCATGAGGATACAAAAGACTTGTAGGGTGATGATGTTTTGCCTTCACCCTCTAACATTCTAAACAACTTTCCACAAAGATTGTAGCATCCATTTTCATTCCTTTCTATAAATACAATGGCTTCACGTCAACTAACATCTTAGTCACTCTGAGTTGCCCAGAGTATGGTGTGGTATGAACTTCTTTCCACACTAAATTCCTTAATTCCACAAAGTCTTGTATGTAGATTCTTCCCTTAAACCTTAGAAAACCACTAGGTTCAAAGTGAAATCCTTCATACCTTGGGTCTTGCAAATTATCTAAGAGTGCTTGCTTGACTTGTTTATAGTATTCGCCACCCTTGCACTTTTGTAACACTTGACCCTTGAAATAAGTTTGAATTGATATCATTGAGGAGATCATATACCTCCTACAACTTAAGGCCTCTACAACCTGATTCTCCTTCCCCTTGATATAGTTGATATTAAAATCAAATTCAGATATAAATTCTAACCACCTTCTTTTTCATGCATTCAGATTTGGTTGAGTAAAAAAATAATTTAGATCATGATGATCAGTATTTAGTTCAAAAGGTTTTCCCAATAGATAGTGTCTCCACATCTATAATGCATGAACAACTGGTGCTAATCCCAAATCGTGTGAATCATAATTTTTCACATAAGGCTTTAGCTTCCTCGACTCATAGGCTATGACTCGCCCATCCTACATCAAAACTCCACCCAAGACTTCTCTTGAAGCATCGATGATGGCTATAAAATCACCATCTAGATTTGGTACTTTTAGTATCAGAGTTGTGGTCAACTTCTCCTTGAGTTGATCAAATGTTGCTTAACATTTCTCCATCCATTCAAAATTCTTCACTTTACTTTGTAAGGAGGTAATGAGAAAATCTATTCTAGAAAGTTTTACAACAAACTTCTAATCGTAACCAGCCAAACCCATAAAACTTCTAACTTCCAACACATTCTTAGGGACTGGCCATTCAAGTACTGATTTTATTTTTGTTGGATCAACTGCAATCCCATTAGTTGAAATCACATGACCCAAATATTGCACTTCATTTTGAACTTGAAAGTATACTTAGATATTTCCCATACATCTTATGCTCTCTCAATCATTAGGGAAAAATTTCTAGATGTTGGAGATGTTCCTTTTCATTCTTGGCATAGATAAGAATTGTTGAACTATTTGGATAACTGAGACAAGGGGTGAATCAGTTATCATAAAAGAATTTTCTTGACTTTAATTAATCTGGAGCAATCTTAAATAAATTCCTTAATGAATTCTCATGTCTCACCAATGTGCTTGTATAATTTTTGTTTGGATTTGACATACCTTCTCTCAAGCATAGCTTGGATCTTATGACCTTCAGATCCTTCCAACAACAGCCTTTCTTCAAAAAATTCTACTAGATCATCTAGTAACAAGTCTGAAACAACTGAAACAATAATACCCTTTTTTAGCAAATAATCAACAAAAGCATCTTCAATTCTAGGCCTACTATTCAAAGAGCAGGCATACCACATTTCACCAATCTTTTTCATATCATCCTCATTCAACACCGAACAATTTTTTTTAGATTGAAAGAGTCAAATCTAGGGAGATACTTCTTCCTTCTCCTCTAAGATAGTGATGATGTGTTTTGTGTTAATTTTCCTTCTTTTAGGTTCTAGAGGGGAACCAGTAATGACAACCTTTAACTCCTTACCAGAGGAGGATCCCTCCTCAAACTAACTGATAGGCATAGCACTAGACACTGTCACACCAGAGCACAAATTCATCTACAAACATTCCAAATATCTGTAAAATTGTTTTTTGACAGGGATTCCATACATTCCAAATATCTGTAAACTTATTTTTTGACAGGGATTCCATACTTCCACTTAACATTCTCCTTTGATGATACCAAACTTAGAAAGTAAAGCAATAAACATATGAGCAGAGACCCAAATCGAAAGGGATAACTCTCAACCAAAGACATTTTGATATTCTCAATTAGGTTTTCCATTATTAAGCTACACAGGTCAAAATGTTTATTTTCATTCACCATGTTATGTGTAATATACACAATAGTCGAAGTAGAACCTTCACGATTTTGGAAATAGATTTTGTAAGTGATATTGTAAGAAACATACCTTACTGCAGGATAAAAAAATGGTATTTATTAATAGATCTCAGGGGTCTTTGTTGATACCAGTAATTTCTTCCATGTCTTTGTATTTCATTGTCTTTTTCCCAAGGAGGTCACCAACACTGCACAACCCAGTAATAGATTTAATGGATTCCTTAGTGATTGGATAGGGTTTTTCGAAAATAATGCTGCCATTCTTGAATCGACTCAATAGGAACAAGATAGACTCTTCGTCAGCAATCCAGGGAAATTCTCCCCATAGATTCATATCCAAGGAACTTACATTCTACAATTCATTAGGCTTCAACCCTAGTTCCATTTCCTTCATCTTTCGATGACCAAATTTGTCCAACTCTACTCCCTTCAGTCTCAGTGGAATACCACAACTAGATTCACTATCAACCAACACAGGTTCCATTGTCATGCTTAGTTTCTCCAATCCTTTAATCACTCAGGGAAACCTCTTCTCCTTCTTTGCAAACTGTGAGAAAAGATATGAAACTCACCTTTTATTCTTAAGTGCTTATGATGATTTTGCTGCCAAAAACTTGCATCAATGATGCCATCAATTGTATTTCACTTTTCAAGTAGCCAAATTAAGCTTCATCATACATCACCAACTAAACCAAACATAGTAATGTTGAAAACACATCAATATTACTTCAAAAAGGGGCAACCAACAAGGTATGTATTGTAAAACTCCCCCTGAGCCTAGGCAGTTGGCTTAGATTTTGAAAGAGCTTGTATCAAGATCCAATGCCATAGAAGATTTCCCCGCACCTGTTTCCTTTTTCTTCCAAACCATGATAGTCTTCTTCTTAGATTCATTTGATTCTGCAGCCTTCTTTTTATTTTCAAAAATTTTCGGAGCAACATATCTACATGTGTTAGCATAATATCTAGGTTGACTACACTTGTAACATCTTTGTCTTGTCTTAGCTGAGTGAACCCTGGATTTTCAATGATAAGATTTGTGACCATAACCATGGCATAAATGGCAATTACCATGAAAGAGATTATTCATTCCATTCCTTCTAGCCAGATTAGATAATTGACTTCTGCAATGACTTTCTTTGTGACCAAATTTGTGATAGTTAAAGCATTGATTACTTGGTTCCTTCTTGCTTCTACACTCTACAGGCTTATGTCCAAAATTTTTACATAGAAAATAATAGCCATTTATTGATAAGTACCTTTAAGTATTTGGCTTCCTGACTAGAGGTCTTTTTGTAGGTGTTTTAGAGTTCTAGACCTTGCTTTTTACAAAAAATCTCGTTTTAGCTTCAACTACTTTGTCTTTTCCCTTGGTGTTATGATTTGAGATTTCAGCTGAGAAGCCAAGTCCTCCCTTATCCTTGTGGCATTTATGTAGGGACAAGATTTGATCCAAAATTATGCTACTTTCACATACTCTTTCTCTTTTATTTCAACTTTCTTAACTCTTGATCTAACTTCTCATTTTATTCTAATTTAATGTTTGAGATTTTATTCAGTCTTCTTGCATTCATCCATTTTCTATTTGATAGTATCTTTGAGGTTTTATTTAGTCTTCTTGCATTCATCCAATTTATGCTTTAAATCCACAATAATTTCCTTTGACTCCTTTAATTTTTGGCTGACCTCACTATGTCTTGCTTTGAATTTCTGGATTTTCTCCTTTAGCTTTGAGATACAAACATTTGCCTCCTTGATGTTTTCTTTCAATTCTTCATTTTCAGATTTCATGCTTTCCATATATCATCTAACATTATCTTCAATTCTTCCTCAAATTAATAGTCTCCTGCCATCTTGTTAAGCTGCCAAGATCTCCCTCGAGCAGTTAAGCTCTATCTACAAGGGACCAGGCTCTGAAACCGATTGTTGAACTATCTGGATAACTGAGAGGGAAGGGTGAATCAGTTATCATAAATCAATTTTCTTGACTTTAATTAATCCAGAGCAATCTTAAATCAATGAGATAAAAATAGATATGAATATGAACACACATAACAACATGCACAATGAACACCACAATTTACATGGAAACCCAATATGGGAAAAACTGCAGAGAATACTAATTCTCAATTATAGAACATCAGTTAAGGTGACACCAATTAGGTGATTTTTAGAAGGGCTCACTCCAGGTAAGGCTTACTGTCAGTGGGCCCACTATCCAATTAATACAAAAACATTTGATTACAAAATAGTATCACTCACAAAAATGAACTGATGAAGCTACATCTACATATGCATGAAGTTGGTTCCAGTTTAGAGCACAATATTTTTTTGCAGCAAATCTGGTCAAGAATCTTCTACCCACCTTCCTTGCACAACCTCTACAATTCAGATTACTTCTTCCTATCACTTTCCTTCAACTTCCTTCTCTATTTCTTTTTGCATAATCCTTCTTTTCTCTATTCACACACACCATACTCCTTGTATTGAACCAAAGAGATGTTCTATATATATATATAGTAATTTGGACTACGAAAACATGTCAGCTTGAAGAACAACCTTGAAATATTCAATAAGGCTCAGCATGCTAGGACTAGACTCAAAGGATAGGTCGCACATAAATATCTCCTTACCACGTTACCAAGGGACCCATAATTAGGTCATACATAATATAGTCATAATTATAAAGAGATAGCAAACTTTGAATTACATGAAATATATTCTAGAGCCGATGGGAATGCCACAACCAAGACCAAATCTTGATTTCCATCAATTTCAGTATCAATTGGAGAAACACAATTAGACATACCAAAACTTGTAACATGCTACATGAATGTTCAAATAACAAGGATACCCAAAATAAGCTTTGAGCACATCAGCCAATATCAAAAGATTAGTCTTCATTATTCTACATTAATTATTCTCCATGGATGTCCCAAAAAGAAGTACTACCATATCCAAATCAAGGATAATATCCACACTTCTCAACATCAAAGCACATGACAGGATAGATCATTTTTTATATCATCTGGAGCACAACCTTTCAGATCCCAAGTTTTGACATCAATGAAAACAATGCTAAATCATCTCAACAACTTCTCAACAAAGAATATCATCCATAAAGACCAACACAAACTTGTACAATCAATCTTTGAACACATTATTCATTAAGTTCATGAATATTGCAGGTGCATTCATTAGCCCAAAAGGTAGGACCATGAACTCATAATGACCATACCTAATCTTGAAAGTTATTGAGAAATTATATTCATCCTTAATCCTCAATAGATGATAACCTGATCATAGATCAATTTTCAAAAATACTACCACTCCTTGCATTTGATCAAAGAGATCATCGATATGTGGCAACATATACATATTCTTTATTGTTTCCTTCTTAAGAAAATGGTAATCAATGCACAAGTTCAATGTGCCATCCTTCATTTTCACAAATATCACTAGCACTGCCCAGGGTGAAACACTAGGTCTAATCAGTCCCTCAGCCAACATTTCCTCCAATTGAGATTTTAACTCCATTAATTTTGTCATGGTCATCCTATATGGAACTTTGGATATAGGCTTTGCCACTAGAACTATGTTGATGGAGAAATCAAACACTATCTTGGGAGGAAATCTAGGTTATTTATCTTGAAATACATCCACAATTTTTTTGTAGGATAGGATGTTTCTCCATATAATTTTTTCTTGATTCCACCACATCACCTTCTTCTACTTCTTTGGGTTCTTGAGGTCCATAATATACAACATCATCTTGAAAAATGAACTCATTGCATGCCTCAAGTTTCTCCATTTTCAGAGTGAAGAGTTGACGACCTTTCTTCTTTGCCCTATGCATTTGTATGGCGGATATCTGTCGTAGCTTAACTTCTCTTGGAGTTCCTTGCAAGAACACCTGCTTTCCAAGATCACCTAAATATTCCACTTTTTTTCATGACAATATACTTTGGCTCTATGATTCCACAACTAATTCGTCCCTAAAATGACATCATAGGAACCTAGGGGTGCGACATACAAATTCACTTCTAAGGAGAAACTTGGAAGTTCAACCCTTGCTTTGAATAGACATTGCTCCACCTTAGCTCTTGTCTAGTTTGCATATTCAACTATCCAATACTTTTCCATATAGCCAACCTTTCTAGAAAATTTACTATCTATACTAGGAGAAAAAAATTAATGGCACCAATATCAATAAGAATTAAAATAGGTGTACCAAACAAACTACTTGATATTTCCACAAGAGTGATCTAGTACTCTACTTGTCAGTTGTCTAATGTTGCATGAATCCTCTGTTGGAATGTTTCTCATTGAAATGGTAGCTAATTCCCTTGTGGGTGAATCCTTGATTGTTTGTTGGGATACTCATTTGCAAAGTGATCTCCATCACAAGTATAACATCTTCTGAATGCTCCAATCCTTGATGCAAGTGTTCTAGAACTTCCTTCTGTTGGTATTGTTTTTGTTCTTCCCCCTATGGTCCCTTCTTGAATTATTCTGACTATCATGGGATCCTTTGTCACGTTTCCTTTGAAAATATTGTCCTTCACTAGGCTTCTTCAAATCTTGATTAGCTTGCAACCAATTAAACTTCTTATGATTCTTTTCATGGGAGTTAGAGATATATTTAAGCCTTTGTTATTGCTTAATGGATTTATCATACACCAAGTCCATGGTAGTAGGACCATGCGTGTCTACCTCTCAACCAATTGGGAATTGAGGCCCATGATGAACTTCCTTATGTGAAATCGCTCATCCTTTTGGTATATGGGTACATACCTTAGGAGACGAGTAAATTTCTCCTAATATTCATTAACTTGAAGGAATATCCTTGCCTTGGGTTTTAGAATTTGGTAATCTTTTGATCATAGAAGAGTTGTGGTAGCCACCACTTTCAAAAAAATTCAATGAATTCACTCCAAGTAAGGTTTAAGGAACTTATTCCAAGCTCCACCTTTGTATTCATTCACTAGTTGGATGCTTCTTTGGCTAACTAGAAAGCTCCCCAAATGTCTTTAGTTATCTTAGAGTAATTCTTTATTTCAAAATAATTTTCCATTTCTATGAGTCATGCCTCAAACACATCCCGACTAATACTTCCTTCAAACTTCAGAGGAGTGATCTTTTTCATATCTCGAGATAGCTCAATAACAATTCATTTCTATTTTCTTCCCTCTAATCTAGATTGTGATTCATCATCCTCATGTTCACTAGATTGAGTACAATCATGGGAATTTTCCCCTTATTCATCATTATTAGGAACTTCGTGTTCCTCCCTTTTCTTTTCCCCTTACCTCTTGCTCAATTTCCTGTTCTTTCTCTTGTCTCATCCATCATGGCTAAAATATGGTCCAATTTAGCCCTTGAATTTTCTACTCCTTAGCCTACTTGTTGGCTTCCCCCATGGTTGGTTCTAGTTCTAACCATTTTGGACAAAATTTTACACCTGGAGGTTTCATTTTCAATTATATTCTAGAAAGGTTTACATATCATTTAAAATATTTCCAAAGAAAAAGAATTCATAAATATGAAGTTTAAAAGAATAACTCATACACATTTTTTTCCAAAACATTATTTTCATTTATATCAATAATATTTCAATACCATAGCATTTACATGGAATGATTATTCAAATATTCTATGGGATAGTATCCCTTGCATTCACTCTCTGATACAAAGCTAAGTGGGGTATACCCCTCAAATTTTTGTTTCCATACATTGTCAAAAGGGAAATAACCTTTAGACCTATCCTCAAATACATAGTTTCAGGGAATGTATCCCTCTAATTCACCACTTGAGGGTATTAAAATAATTTCCAACATAGGAAGAACATGATGGTCCCTAAATATCATAGTAGGACTAATACTACCTTCTGAGGGAATATCGGTGGAAAGTGATAAAGAATCTAACTTGGTAGGAGAGATATGAGGTTCAAAGTTAATAGCTTCACACATCCCCCTTCTTTCTTTATTGATGTGAGATAGAGCGTGACTCAAAGTCTTAGTGTCACTCAGCCAAATAGCGTTGTCACAATTGGTTCCCTCTATGGTTCAAATAATGGCTTCCATTTCTTTCTTGGCCTTTAGATAGTGCTCATTGCCGATTACTGACTTCCTTGTAGTGATCTTGAGATGCATCATCTTGGCACAAGAATTCCAAACATTAGACTCATGTAATGTTGGATGAAAGCATAGTGAGCACATAGTTTCTAATATTGAACCAAGTAGCTTTGATACCACGTGTAACATGTCCATTGTTCTACCCATTTTTTTTACTATGTTTTACCCACAAGTGAACAGTTTATGCTACTAACATTATGAGTAATACATTTTTTCTTTTCATTTGAATACCAAGATGCACATTTGAAACATTAATCATTTCAAACTTTCCCATTGCATAACAAAGAATCTTTTCAATAATTCAACTAACGATTGCACATTACATAATTTCATAATGATTTTCCCATTTACAATTTCTCAATAACAATAGAGATACATGTTTACATTCATAGCCTTCATTAGCTCAATTATATAGACATACAAACAAAATACAATGATCTAGATGTCCCTAATGTTGGTGCATACCTCCTAGATGTCCCCATCATTAGTGAATACATTCGAGGTGTCCCTAAATTGGTGCTACATCCTCAAATACTGGTTGCCAATTGTATGAGGGAGTGCATCACTCAAGTACTTTTCTACCAACCATGGACTTATTGTAGTCCCCCACACATCTACCTAACTGGTAACATGGCTCTACCCTTTGATGAAGATATTAGTTTGGTAACCCCATAATCTTGACCTACTTGAGCATAGTGTTGTGTCCTACATATCTAGAGCTACCATACATTGGCTACAACCTACATGTATGACTTCCCTACCTAGAATGAATTTTCAGATCACAGTGAACTAACAATGTAAATAGTGGCTACTTACACTACTTTGGCCAAAGAATTCAAAACCCAATACTTCGAGTGTGATTCATTTGTCCACCTACCCATTAGCTGCATTTGGTATTGACCATAAACATAACACACATTCAATCTAAGGTGATGACATAATATATTGTCCAACAAGGTTATTCCCTTAACCATGGATTACCCTAACCCCAAAAATAACTAAGTCTTAGAAAACTAATTAAATAGGTTACACCCTTTCCCATGGATTACTCTAACCCCAAGTATAGCCATGCTAACCAGACATACACACATACTAGTGACCAGCTAGGTTATCCCCTTTCCCATGTGTTATCTAACCCCAGGAATAACCAAGCTACCCACCCATGTTCAAAATGATATTTTCATAAAAGTACTATAAGATAGCAACATATTCCACATTTCACTTTTTATGCAACATCTCTATAACATTGACGAACTAAGTATAGTTCTAGTAACATTATAACTACGTAAATTCTAATATATTTTTAGTAATAGAAAAATTATACCTTGTCCTTACTTAATTTGGAAATAATTGACATTGAATTAACCTAATTATGTCTGCATTCAATGTTGTAATGTGTTGTACACATTCACATTAATATAGGGCCCTTTTTTTTTTAAATGTACTTAAATTGTACCTTATTTATGGTGTTGTAAAGTGTTGTAATACACTTCCACACTTATCTAGGGTTCATTAATTAATTGTGGTTAATTGAGCTTAATTAGCCCCTTTAATTCAAATTTAAGCTTTTTTATTAACACCTTCTAAAAGATCTATCCTGACACTCAATAATAAAAATGCATAAAATTTAATTTGGAAACATAAAGGTCCTAGAAAATGGTGCTAGGACCCATTCACCTTAAGTGGAGAATGGGTCCTCTCCACATATTCACCCTCTCCACATAGGACACCCTTTTCTTTGCATATTTGATATGGGTCTTTGATGTTCTTTCAACCTCCCAAAGCATGGTCCTAAAATTTTGTGCAAGGTGAGGTGAATGGGTCCTCCTCACATAGGAAACCTCTTTTTAAAATTTAATTTTGGAGGGATTCTAATGATTTTCAATCCTAGATCTAGTGTCGACTTGAATTATTTGAATTTTAGGCTTAATTCTTAAATTTAGTATAAATATGGGGTTAATTTACATAGTTTCATCTAAGCCGTTCAAGAGAGCGTCCTAATACTTTACAAGAAAATTATAAAGCATTTCAAAGGCATTCAAAGGAAAATTATCAAGATTTTATTGCAGCAATTCAAGAACATTTCATCATGTCAAAGGCATAGTGCATTCATGCATGCTGTTGAGCTAAGATAGTTCATGTAGCATTGAAGATATGTTTACAAGCATTGTTTCACATCCTATTCGAGATCAAGATATACATTCTTCAAGGCCACTTCATGTTAGTTTCCAAATTTATTTTCCAAGACAACTTCCAAGGTATCAACATTTCATCATTTCATGTTCATGCTTCAATTTTATTATTTCATCATTTGGTTTAATTACCTAAATGGGGATTGACTTAGGAAAATCCCTATTCACTAAAAATTAAGAATTTTTTCTTCTCTTGAATGTGTATTTGTAAATTTACAAGTTGAAGATCAATTGGAGAACAAATTGGAAGTGAAATTGTCAAAGTTGTCAAGTTGCAAAGTTGGCATTCATAGTGCAAGAACATAGAATCAAGGCTACAAAATTTGTTATAGGTTTTTGGGAGTTGACAACTGAGGATCTAAGAGTGCAGGAATCAAGAAAAAAAACCTAGATCTCAATTTCAAAAACCATAATAGGGATCCATTCGCCACTAAAGGCGAATGAGTCCTTTGTGCAATAAAAATAGGCTTCTTATAGTAAGGTACACATCATTTTAAGCTCTAAAAGCTCCCCTCATAGTTGCTATAGTAGTTAGGGTTAGTTTTTTATTGTTATTGGCCCAATATCACACACAAAATCATATGATTTAGGTGGAGAATTGGTGGTCTATCATTCTAATTTTTGATAAAGACCACCTTATATATTTCCAATTAATCATTTTGGTGAACCTGACCTATTGAATATTGAAATTTTCTAATTTTGAAGTCTTTCATTGCATCTTAGGTTAGATCTTGCATTCATTTGCATTTATTTTTCCATTGAATTATATCTAATTTATGGTTTATTACTTTGCATTCAAAATTGCATCTCATTTAGGGTTTAGAATTGCATTGTTTTGCATTTCCTAAATCTGAAAAATACAAAAACAAATTAGTCATCTTGCAGTCCATTTAGATCTCATACATTGGCATTTGAAAATCAAAACAACATTGCATTTCAAATTATGTCTTTAAATTCATCATTTTATTGCATTTTCACATTGTATTTTTGGAAAATATGAAACTGGAAGTTATTGTTTCAGACTTGGAACTGAAAGACATAGCAGAAACCTTGAAAAACATCCAAAAATAGTTTAAAAACCCTCATCAAGGACCCACTAGCACAAAAAATCTCTAGAATTTTTTCCTTCGAAGCTTGAGTTGAGGATGAAAATGGAGGAGACTTCACAGACCCAACTTGATGATGGTCGTCCTTGAAATGAGCTATCCAACAGATATAATTTTAATATGTTTTGGTTTTATTATGTATCTGTTTTTCTAGTTTGATTAAACATAGGTTTTTCATTGAAAATCAAGCTCTTTGTTCTGAACATGTGGAAAAATAGAAGAATATAAAAAAAATTTGACAAATATGAGTGCACTAGATATTGAAGTCCTTGATCCAACAAAAAAATAATTGAGCTTTGATACATACAAAAAAAATTATGTTGTATACGGTCCACCTATGTTTGAATTGTAATTGGTTTGACTCAAAACTTGATTAAGGAAAAAATATTAAATAAAACACTATGAAACCAATTGGAAGAACTATATATCATAGTCAGAAATCTAAATTAAAAAAAAAAGAATTTTATCCTTCACGGAAAAAAATTTATGTTGTATACGGTGAGTGTCACTCCTTAAAAATGGTATTTATTGAAAAAAAAACTAGTTTTCGAAGGAGATGGAAAAAGAAGTACAATATAATTACAATTTTTTTGAAAAAAATATATTTAGAATCTATAGAAAAAATGTCACAAATCACTATTTTGAATCATCTTCAAATTCCTCGTGGTTTAAAGCTGCTATAGGTGCCCAAAAGTGAATATTTAATTAGACAAAATCAATTTAGTGTCCAATTTGTCCAAAAATTATAAACTAGTATTGTGGGATCACCCTTTGTAAAACTTCCATGAGCTTTACAACTTGGTGTCCTATTAGCAATACTATTGTAAGATGTAGTTTAAGGCTCATGTCATCCTATGATATCTCACTCATTGTGGATCATGGGTTCTCTAACTCTCTCTCTAATAGTGTTGATAATCAACCCTCCATGGCTCATAGTTTGCATACTTCATTTCCCATGAATTCACCTCCTACAACCAATGTGCTTAATGTTACTAATATCATCCCTACATCACCACTTGTACTCAAGCTTTGGGGTCTACTCAAAGCCAAGGTGCAATTCTAATTCCATCTTCCACAATACCAATGTCCATTCCTGCATACACTAGTACTCAACCCACAACAACCTTTCAAACTACAACAACCACTCAACCTACAATAACCTTTCAACCAACCACAACAATCATACCCACTAGCACTGTGTACACTTCCTTAGGTATTCCCATAGGAAACCCTTTTAGTTTTGTCCACATGAACACAATAACTCCTCAACAATCCACCTTCACCAACCACAATTCACTAGCCCTCCGCATACATACACCACTCCACCCTATTCTCTTCAGCCTTATAATAAAAATGACCCTCTCATTAACTCAATTTTGCAAACAATGGCATCCCCTCAACAAAAATTTGCAACCTTACAACAAAACAAAAATGGTCAACCTTTGCAATAAATCAAATCTAATCCGCTATCCTTGGAAATATTAAGAGCAAAAATGCCACAAGGTATAGAAGTCCCTCGATTTGAGAAATATGGTGGGAAAGGAGATATTTTAATCCATGTTTATGCTTTTATGGCCTTGTGTCATCATTTCATATTTTAGGATAAACTCTTGGCTAAGCTATTCCCTAGGTCCTTGAAGGATACTACTTTGGAGTGGTTCTATTCTTTACCGAATAATTCAATTGGTTCATTCAATGAACTTGTTGATTCCTTTTACAACCACTTCCATATCCATATGGGTCCTAAGATGACCCTTTCTGATTTAATGACATGCAAACAAAAAGAGGATGAGAAAGTGACCAAGTTTATAGCAAGATACCAACTACTTTATTCACAAGTCAACATTAAGATTCCTGATGCTAACCTTCAATGAATGTTTATAGCAAACTTACAAAAAAAACTCCAAAGCAAACTTGAAATGTTGATATTTCCATCCTTTACACAATTATGTACAACCCTTTGTGATTATCAAAATACAACTTGGGGTCATGATGTGAAAATCCCCCCTAGTCGTCCTAAAAAATCTGAATCCACAACTCAAAATGGTTATCAACCTTTCAAGAAGAAGAATAAGATATTTTTACAATTGAATTCCCCTCAAACAAGTTAACAAACTAATAATCAAGTGGCTACTATAAAGACAATAAATTGTTTTGGGGATAAGGATAGAGAGTTCACTTCTTTACCCAATACCCTTCATAATATCATGTTGTAGCTTATTGAGAAGAACATGCTTACCTTACCTCATATTAGGGAGTGTGATCCTAATATACCATTGCCTAAAGGATTTTGATGAAATGCTTATTATCATTATCATCCACAAAATGGACATGGTACAAAATATTGTAAGCATCTTAAACATCTTGTGCCAAACCTTATTTATTCTAATCACTTACAAATCGGAGGTGTGAATGATCAAGGTAATAAGTGTGTAGCCCCTCCTAACCAAAATTTACAAATATTTTCAAATCCTGTGCCCAAGCACACTATTTCATTTTTCAAAGCTAGTAAAGTGAAGAATGATGTGCTGAAGGCTGACACAGATGATGAAAACATGCAAGATATCAATGAAGAACAATCAATTAAAATGGTAGTATTTATCAAAGCTAGACCTCGTAAGGAGTTGACTAAAAAGCCTCTTGATATTGCTTTCTCACAAAATGACATACTTAAACATGCACCTAATGGGCCTCTTGCATATCTGGTTGAATCAATGATAAGCCCACTAATGGGATATTGATTGATCCCATCTGTGAAGAGAATGTGATCACTGAAGAATTCTTATATGTGCATGAACTATATCAAGACACATATGACAAACCAAAAGCTTGTATCAAGAAGCATAATGGTTTTTCTTGCCCTACAATTCGCTAGATAGATCTCCCTCTAAAATTCAGACCAAAAATGTTAAATGTCTCATTCACCATCATTTCGCAATCAAACCAATTTCGTGTGAAGCTAGGATATCCATGGCTTCACTCCATGAATGTCATCCCTTTATTTGTGCATAAATGTCTAAAGTTTCCATTTGGAAATAATATCTTTACTGTTCATCATAGTGGATTTAATCCTATGTTGGCCTAAGGGAAATTTTCCCTAGATTTATTTTGGCCCGAGCCTATCGAACCTATTAAACTTTATGAGGACTTCTTTTCCAAATCATATCAAATGTTCAAAGAAAAGAAAATAGCATAATTATCCCTTTGAAATATGCCACAACCTATAACTGAAAGACCTATCCTTGATGAAACAATGATTGAACCAAAATCCCTTTCAAACATTCAAGAACAACCTATAGCAAGTCCTCCTATCATTTCCTAAAAGAGACCATGAGATAACCAAAACAATCTTGTTGTCCCTCCTAGAATTAAAAAAGTTTACAAAGTTAAAGAGAAAATGGTTGAACAATCTACTATTGTTTCTTCTATTCCTCCCAAGGAAGAGAAGGAACCTATGATTGACAAACCCACTCTTACACAAAAATAAATTGACAATAGATTGAAATGGAATCGAAGTACTAGAGAACATAGGTGTAGACGTCATGTTATTGCTCGTAAGTTACAAACACAAGAAGATAAGAACACCATAGAAAATAAAAATCCAAACTTATTTGAAGCAATGCATGATGATCCTATACCCTCACCGCAACATAAAAAAGAACATTCCATGGACATTTTCATTCAACCTCTCATTGTGATAAACTTAGATGGTGACATTGATATTGCAAAGATTGCTGACGAAGTGCATGATGAATTGAACACATTGTTTTCTTCTTCAATGAACTTAAATGACAAATCTCCTAAAGAGAGTGTTGAACTTGGTGCTTCCCCTAGTTTGGCACTTTCTCAAGTGTCCCTTGGCTAGTTGTGCGCCTTCCATTTATACAGTACAAGATTGGGATGCGGACAACCTGTTGTAGGTTGACTCACATGTGCCTTACTATTCTTTTGCATTTTTTTTTCATGTTTCTTTATGTGATTGCATGTGTGTAATGTTATCCCCTGTGATGTTTCATTGATGTATCTCTCTCTTTTTTTGCATTCCTCTATATGTACCTACATTATTCTATATGTCATAAGCATTTTTTATTTATCTTGTGTTTTCCTTTTGGGGATGACACAAGATGTCAATACATCCATATCTCTTCCATGTTGACCCAAAAGCTTTTCTTTTTATTTTTCATTTGTCTTGTGTTTTCCTTTTGGGGATGATGCAAGGCATCAAGACATTTAGGTCTCTTCCATGTTGACCTGAAAGGCCTTTTCTTTTTTTTTTCTTTCTTTGTGTCATTCTTCCAGTTCTATGAGTGTTTGGGGAATGATGACAATTCCAAGCTCTCTAAAACAAAAATGTAGCAAAGACATACTAACCTCAAATCCATAGATCCCTCGTGTATTTCTAGGGGAAACCCTTCCTTCCTATTTCATGACACAACTTTATTTCGGAAACATATGACTTGGCATAGGTTTTTCCTAGGAAAGCTCTCATGTCTTAGGAAAAAACATTGGCTAGTTTAAAGTAATTGCTCATAGTAACGGTGCTAGCAACCGCTTTAAAGTAGGGGCATACATTGATGAAATATTTTGACATATTTCATGGCATGGATTTTTTTCTTGCAATGTGTCCTTTTTTTGGTTGTGTCATTGGGTTTGATGTCCTCCAAGAGTGTGATATTTCTAAGCATATGATATCCCTCCATGGCATGATGTGAAACAAGAAGGTATCCCATAAGTGGCAATATGATATTCTTCACTTGTCCTCTCTTGGAGACATTAGGCACAATGTTCCCTAAGAAGAATAACTTACACGAACAAAGATCCCCTTTAATGAAAACTTACAGATATGACATTCAAAAGCATTTACAAAATGCATTACATTGTGGTACCTTATTGAAGTTATCAAGAGGATAGCTTTGATATGGTTTGTATGATGAGAAGTCGACACACTGGCATGAATTTATCATTATACAATGAGAAGTTAACACACTGACATTCCTTTCTCACTAAACCACCTCATTGGGAAAACTCACCTAGTGGATAGACTAAGGTTCCACTACCCCAGAGTGAGTAGCATATGTTACGAAAAAACAACCCCGTGCCATATCACATTGGAACAATTGTGTTTGATCCTTTGTTTTTCTTTATTTTTCTTGGCCTTTGATAGGGTATGATTATGTATCTTTATTATTGTTGCATACTAAATTGTCTTGAATTTCTACTTTAGTGTGAGTTTGTTGTGGGGGAAAACTCTCACTAAAGTGGGGGGAAAATGTAGTAGCATAAAAAGTATCCATTTTCCTTAATTAATTTGGAAATAATCGACATTGAATTAACCTAATTATGCCTTGATTCAATGTTGCAATGTGTTGTACAGGGTATGTGCAGGATCATCATGGAAAAAAAAGCCCTTAAATGGCAAAAAATTCAAAAAAATCAAAGTTAGGAAACTTGACTTAAAAATTTGAATAATTTATCTATATTATTTCAAACTTTTGTAAGAATAAAATGTATAGCAAATTGAATTTAGTTTCTAAACTACCAGGTTTTTTTTTTTTTTTAATTATTTGGTGAAAATTTGAAATTTCAATGCAGTAGTACTTAAATTTCAAGGAAAAAATAAGTAGGTGTCTGTCTGACCACCTAACCACAATAAAATGATAATATTTTTATAAATTTTAGATAAAGTAGAGGACTCATGTGATGTGATGTATATTTTTTGTATTTTTTTCCAAGTTAAATAATTAATTATGAACATCTTATTAAAAATTTAAAATATAAAACTTGTATGTCACCACATTGGCCAAAACTTCATGGAATTTTTTTCTTTTTAATCCTATAGTATGCAAAGCATAGAATGTGATGCATGTTTCAAATTCAAAAAATGTGATACCATTTGAAAGCTATAGATTTTTTTCAATCAACCTATCAATTAGGACTTTAGTCATAATTCAAATCGAAAATGAATAATAATTATTTATTAAATTCAAAGTAAAACATAATTTATACTGTGGAAAGCTAAGAACATCCTTTAAAAACCCTTTTCGTTTCATCAATTTTGGGTAAAAAAAAGTCGCTAGCCACATAATCTACACATACCCATCATATCGCCACTTTTAGGCCCATCATGATCTTGCACATACCCTACACAGTCACATTAATCTAGGGCTCTTTTTAAACAAAATTTACTTAAATTGTAGCTTATTTATGGTGTTGTAAAGTGTTGCAATACACATTCAAACTCATCTAGGGTTTCATTAATTAATTGTGGTTAATTGAGTTTAATTAGCCCCTTTAATTCAAATTTAAGCGTTCTTATTGACACCTTCTGAAGGATCTATCTCGACACTCAATAATCAAATTGCATAACATTTAATTTGACAAATTCAAGGTCCTAGAAAATGGTGCTAGGACCCATTCACCTTTAGTGGTGAATGGGTCCTCTCCACATAGGACACCCCTTTCTTTGCATATTTGACATGGGTTTTTGATGTTCTTTCAACCTCCCAAAGCATGGTCCTAGAAATTTGTTCTAGGAGTCATTCACCTTTAGTTGTGAATGGGTCCTCCTCACATAGGAAGCCTCTTTTTAAAATTTAATTTTGGTGGGATTATCATTATTTTTAATCCTAGATCTAGTTTCGGCTTGAATTATTTGAATTTTAGGGTTAATTCTTAAAATTTAGTATAAATATGGGGTTAATTCATATGATTTCATCCAAGACTTTCAAGAGAGAATCCTAATACTTTACAAGATAATTATAGAGCATTTAAAAGGAATTAGAAGGCAGATTATCAAGATTTTATTGCAATAATTCAAGATCATTTCATCATGTAAAAGGCATAGTGCATCCATGCATGTTGTTGAGCTAAGATAGTTGATGTAACATTGAAGATCTATTTACAAGAATTGTTTCACATCCTATTCGAGATCAATATCTACATTCTTCATGGCCACTTCATGTTAGTTTGCAAATTTGTATTCCAAGACAACTTCCAAGGTATCAACATTTCATCATTCCATGTTTATGCTTCAATTTCATTATTTCATCATTTGGTTTAATTACTTATATAGGGTTCGACTTAGGAAAACCCCTATTCACTAACAATCAACAAGTTTTTTCTTCTCTTGAATGTGTATTTGTGGATTTACAGGTTGAAGATAAGGTGGAGAACAAATTGGAAGCAAAATTTTCAAAGTTGTCAAATTGCAAATTTGCCATTCATAGTGCAAAAACATGAAATCAAGGCTACAAAAATTTTTGTAGGTTTTTCGAAGCTGACAACCGAGGATTTGAGAGTGCAAGAATCAAGGAACAAAACCCTGATCTTAGTTTCAAAAACCCTAACAAGGATCCATTCACCACTAAAGGTGAATGAGTCCTTTGTTCCCTAAAAATGGGCTTCTTACAACAAGGTACACATCATTTTAAGCTCTAAAAACTCCCCTCATAGTTGCAGTAATAGTTAAGGTTAGCTTTTAATTGTTATTGGCACTATATCACACACAAAATCATATGATTTGGGTGGAGAATTGGTGGTCTATCATTTTGATTTTTGATAAACACCACCTTACATATTTTCCAATTAATCAATAGTATAAACATGTATTCCTATATAAAAAGGTTTCACTAATTCAAGACTCAATTATGAATCACAAAATATTATCCCAAATTAAGAAATCAATTGAGATCATAAAAATAAGCTTATCAATCATTCAAAATCAATCTTTCACAAACAAAGGCAATTATAAACAAATAACCTTACAAACATAAAATAATAAAGGAATAGAAATCAACGTGCCTAGATTTATAGTTCCAATTGATAACACTGCTTCCCAAATTCAACCTGAAGATAATCACGATAGCTACTCCTAAGCCCAACTTATTTCAAAACTCTAGCCTCTTCTCAAGGAACTCTCCACAAATGTAACTCACAAAGAAACCTCTATTTCTCAACAAAAACTCTCAAATTATGCTTGCACAAAAACTATAGTAGATCAAGAAAATATAGATTGAAAGATAACTCACAAAGGAACATATTGGTGTTTGACAAGGGTAGATATTGACTCCCCTTTGTCATTTGGTGGCCTAGGGTCAATAAGTGATTTTGAAAATTTGAATAAGGACTCAAAGCACCCAATGGACTTGGCACTTAGTCTACTCCCCAGAGATCTGGAATCTTGCCATGCCTACAAGGGGCATGCGTCCCTAGTCGGAGCCACTGTTGGGACTGTAAAATATGGGAAAATTTTAAGTCCCCATGTTGAAAAACTTTCTTGGCACACTCAAAAATGCCCTTGAAAATTTTTCCCCAGTGACCTACTTTGGAGGGTCATAATTCAAGGCCAATTGATTTTCATGCCAAACCCCTTGGTGAGTGTATTCAATTGACATACGTGAACATGTATGTCTGATCTCAACTTCTCATGATGATTTTTGATAGGGTTTTGAAATGCAAAGCTAGAGGGTTCTGGCATTGTTTTGTTGTTTGCAAACTCTTAAGTCCTGCAAAGTGGCCTCCTATTCAGATTGATATTTCACAACTAAATGATCGTAATGGAAAATGGATTGGTGCCCTCAATTCCCCTTGAATTCATATGCTTCTTGGTATGGTTTCAAAGCCATAGGATCAATTTTGATATTTTTACCAGGTCAAAAGAAAATGTAGTTTGTTCTATTTTTACATCTACATTTCTAGAATGTTTCAAGATGGTCAACTTTGACTGCCAATATCTTGTGATGAATGTGGATTGAAGGAAATACCCCTTGCACACATGCCTAATGGACTTAAATGATCTAATGTTTCCAGTGGTGGCTACCCAAGAGGTGATTAGTATTTTTTCGAGATGGTAACTTGGTGAGCCCTAATTGGTTTTTGACTGGTGTAGTTGCAGAAAAGTATAACTAAGCCACTTTGGCTTAGAATATCTTGAACCACAAAATCTATTTTTCCAAGTTGCTTGTTGCACTGAGTTATTGGGTTAAATGTCTGCATGCTTGTGCATTTTCATGACTTCAAGACATTGTTTGACCAATTTTCCAAGGTGATTCTAGAGGCCATTGGTCATGTTTTGATCACTGTGCAAATGTGCTAGAAAGAAAATTCTAATGACAACCCAGTTCAATTTTTCATGCCTAATGCATTTAGAGGCAGTTTCAAATCAATTGAGGGTAAAAACTTGTTTCAAAACAATTTCTTTAGTTGGGCCCACAAGGGGACCCAACATGTGTCACACAACTCGAGTGAAGGGGAAAAGCATATAGAGATTTCTCTACAGTCATTGCTTCGTGTGAGATTTGTGGTAATGGATTCAAATAAGAAAACATTGAGTGCTATAAAGTTGCATGAACAAATATTAGAACATGATCTTCTCCTTGACAATCCTACTTACAGGTCGATCTTCACCATAATGTGCAACTTTGAGATGGTGGAGGAAACAAGTAATCTTGTTCTTCAAACAATGAAATAAGATTTATTCCCCGCCAAAAAAAAATTCTCTGCTATGTTGAAAAGCAATTATCTCAATGATAATGTTGAATAGCTAAAAAGAATTTTCAATAAAGTATGCTAAAGAAGGAATAGAATTGAGTATTGCAACTTACACTACACTTATTGAAGGCTTTTACAAAGTAGGGATGTTGCAAGAAGAAAATCAATGGTTCAAAGAAATGGAAAAAGAGGTTTTAATCGCAAAAGGAGAAGCTATTTCAAGCTAATATATGGCCATTGCAAGGAAATGGAAAATGATAAAATTGATTACAAGCTGCAAAAGGAAGAATTAGAGATTATATGTCACTCAGATATGCTTAACATGGGAGGTACTACATTGGCAATACAAAATTATTTAGTATTTATAAGAATCATCTTATATTGATGGAGAAGCTTCTCTATCATATGATCAAGCAACAGAGCAATTTAAATAGTTTCAAGTTTCACTACAAAGATTTCTGGAGAAAAAAATCTTTTATAGATGCTAATACTATTTAAGTGTTTTGATCATGTGGATGCACATCAATGTCTAGCTATCATGACTTGAGCTTTAAATGAGGTCCAACTAAGTTTAGATTTTGTTGTGGATATGCTCATGGTGGAAAAAAGCTCATCAAATATCTTATGTATTCTTAGAAATAGGGGACTGGCTTGAGGAATAGGAAACAATTTAAGTTGCTCGGAGTGAATTAGATGTGAAGGATTCTCAGGAGGACCTTTCACTCTAAAATTGGGATCACTTTGTATCTTTCACCATGAAGGAGGGATCCTTGAGTGTGGCAAAGAGCCTTGATGGGGCTCGAAGATTTTGTTGTATGTATTGGCATAAAGACTAGGAATGATGATTGTTGTGAATAAATTTCAGCCATTCTACTCGTTATGGGAGGTCAATTTGGTATTACAAGGGAATTCTCACACAAATACATGAGCCTCCATGGGAAAAATATTTGTTTAGGTGCCCAAGGAATGGGTAAATCTTTCTCTCACAATGAAATGCATCGAAGTTTTTTGAGAGACTTCAATTTTGGCACTGAAACCTTATTTTTATTTTATGTGGCTTAAACACATTGTGAAGTAGAATAGATCTATGAAAAGATTTTAGATGAACATTATTTCAAAACAAAAATTTGGCGCCTTCAAATTATTTGTTTTGTTGTGGTGTGGCATTGCAAAGGAGAATTTTCAACTTCACCACTCCAAGAGGGAAAACGTGTCGCTCATGGGCTATTCAACATTCTCTGGGTTGTCGGCCTCCATTATGGTGCAGCAGTTGAACGAAGAACAAAGGAGCGAGGGAAAGAATGATCAAAAATTAGAAAATGAGCAATGTGGAGGGATCTCCACCATTCCCCACTAGCCCCGCAAGAATGTTGAATGATTTCACAGAAGAATGGTGTGGTTAGCAAGCTTTTGCCATGTGGAAGGTGGGCCTAGGCAAAAAAATTTAAGGTTGCATTAAAAATTTTAAAGGTGATTAAAGGTGTAAAAGGTCAGATTTCCTGATAAAAAATAAAAAATTGCTTGTGTTGTGTGGGGTAAGCAAATGGTGGGCTCAATGCATTTTTTTTAAAAGGGAATTTCTTAAGTGAATTTGGTGAAAACATTAAAGTGTTGCTCAATAAAATAATTTGGGGTTTTCATTTTTTAAAAGGAAAAGAGTTTAAGTATAAAGTGAAAAGTGATTTGCACAGGTAAAATTTTTGCCTCATGCCTTTAATATTAAAGGGAAAATATTTTAAATGAAATGTTGTGGGCATGGGAAAAATATTGTTTTCAACTGCAAATGAACAAAAGAAAATTAAAATCTTTTTCACAAATAAAATAATTTTATGGAGGAACAAAAAAAATTTGTAGCAAGAAGCAAATAGTTTTCATTGCAGGGGAAAAGTGAAGATTTTTCACAATGAAATAGTAGATTTTCATCTTCAAGGTAAATGGAGAAAGGGAGAGGTAAAAGGATTTCACATAGGCAAGATATTTGTAACTACAAATCAAGGGAAGATGAAGGATCTAGGTGTTAACTACAAATTGATTTTAGGGCTTCCTCTTCTTCTTCGTATTCTCTTTCTTTCTCATTTGTAAGGGTTCCAATTTCTAAAGTTTTGTAAGGAAAACAAAAGCTCTATAAAAAATTATAAAGTTGGGATGGATTATATAACCATTAGCCATTAGTCTGATGTGTTGCTATGTTTTGAATGGTGCTTCATGAATATATTTTATCTAATGACTGTCTCTATGGATGAGATGTAATACTTTTTTAAATTCAATAATCAAAGATTACTTGGGTTTTTTCATGCGCATTTGTTGCATTTGAATTGCATTTGTTATTGCCTTCTATTTAAAGAATGAAGTAATTACTTTAATGAATGTAATGGGAGTATGGTGTTTCTAGATGGATTTCTAAGAATAGTCATTTGATAAATCTTTAGTGGTCTTGTTGTCATAAGGTGATAACATTTTCAAATATCTTCAAAACATGTTTAACATGATAGGATAAAATGTTGGTTATATGACTTCGTAGTCCTCTTCTTGGCACCGGTCAATCCTTCTACATCTTTTGTTTTCCGTTTGGTCCCAAAATATTAAAATCATAAAAACCCCTTTCACTTTGATGTTCTTTTACTTTTATGGGTTATTCGTATCCACCATGTTCTCCATGCTAGTTAATGAAATTTTCCCAATATCTTAGCCAATGTTGAGTGATATTTCATGTTTCTTGGAATATTCTTGTGTGAACATTATCTATTAAGCAATACCTATTTGAGTGCATGTATGAATCTTTAGGTGTTGCTAAAAG
>VDFB02000003.1:565100951-565292937 GCA_007258455.2 Sequoia sempervirens | reverse complement strand
TCATTGGTTTGATTATCATTACAAGGTAGAGCTCAATGGCATTGCCTAATACAATTGTATTGGTGATGCAATCATGTGAGAATCAATGGGAATTTGATGTAGGCACATTTGATGGTGATAATGGTGGCATGGAGGTTACTTGTACACTTAGGGACATTAGCATAACATGATTGTTTATATAATTTTGACCTATTCCTTACCTTATGGTATTTATATTTAGTACTGTAATTATGTATTTTGAGATACTAAATGATGGATTGATGATCATATTTCCATTCTCATGTGATATATGTGATATAGTACCTCATTGGGTGTGTATGTATTTCTTTGACTATTATATATTGATTAGGTACACTTAACATTTTATTTGAGAATGCAGGTACATGGCATTACTCAATCTAAATTGGCAGGTTTGAGTTATTCCCCAATGATGGTTATTTTGGATCACTTTGGCCCTTGTTTATCCATTACCCCACACTGTCCTTGAATTGAGTACGAGGTATGTTGTATATGATCCTCTATAAACCTATATCCAAATTAGAGGCAATTCTAGAGTCCATTCATGTCATGGGTTACCCATAATTACATGTGTTTAATTTAATAATTTATTCCTCACATTATTCATAAACATGTTTGATGAATTAATTGGTGCATTTTAATTTTATTAAATGCTTTTGTGAGTTTGGGAAAAGAAAAATTATGTTAATTTATTTAGGAACTATATGTTAATTAGTTCACTTAGTATTTAAAATGAAATTATTTCATTGGAATATCAATAGGTCTTGAATAAATTTAATTAGTTTATTTTAAATTGCAAAAGGAAAGGAATAAAGTATTTTTGAAAGGATTCCAACTAATAAAAAGCAACTTCCTACACTAATATAAGTGGGGAAGATAATACATTTTTTTAAAACCCTTATCAATTATAGATTCAAATGCACATTCATTTAACTTAAACATATATGCAAAAAATATCCATAACCATAACACATTATATACGTTGGGAAAAACCTTTTGTGAGAAAAACCCCACAATCAAAAAGTAGAGTAATTTATATTATCAATTTAATCAAATGTGGTTACAATACACTATGAACACCAAGCTCATTAACAAGAGTCTTCAACAATGACAAGATTTTTGGAGTGATTTTGGTAGCATAACAATATCTTAAAATATTTAACTAGTACTATGTATCAAATGAAGTTAAGTAATAAATATACACAACTCCATGAAAAGAAGATGTGTGCCAATATCACCACATGAAACACATCCAATGCCCACATTCCTAACATTGAGTCCCCTTGACACACATAGTTGGTTATTCGTTAACGATTGATTTGCCTTGATGAATTTTCCTTTTGAAACAAGTTTCATTATCAAAGGTACAAATTCAACCACTTGTCAAATTTTTGATGGATTATCAATAGTTACTTAATGACAATTATATGTGTTGGTTGAAAATTTGCTCTTTTTGAAGATTAACTTACTATGACTCCATATTGCACAAAATAAAGATGAATCAACAACAAATAGTTGGAGAGATCATCATTTCATTGGTGATCTTCCTATGAATTTTGATTTGAGGTACAACTCCCTCGTAAGATATATTTTTTGGTTTTTTAAATTTAAAAAGGTGGGTATACTTTTAACCAAAAAGTACTAAAGTCAAACTAACACAATTTGTTCATAGCCATGATGAAAATATGATTAAAATCAACTTCCATTTAACATCAACTAAAACTTAAATGATAAATGTTATTGACACTGCAACTCAAAGATTCAAATAACAAGTGGACAGATTAGAAAGACCTCACTCTCACCACTTTCTAAAGAAAGATGAATATAACACAAGAGAATATAGCATCCACAGAGAGAAGTAATATTATAGAATCTATCAAAGCTCAAAGACTCATTCATGAATACTATGTATTACACCCAAATTTATATGCACAAAGACAAAACTTCTTTAAAGAAATAAGCAAAATTACAAAATGATCCTTCTTTTGATTGATTCTCACTCTTGCATCAAAGTGTAATGGGGATAAAAAATACAGACCCTCTAAATGTCCTCAAATAGCATATAAATAATTTTACAATATAACTATCATCAAGTTCTTGAAAATTTATTCTCTTAAAAGAATCATAATTGTTGTTCTTCCAAATGAATGTTTCATAAGTCATTATCGAATTCTTTCTTAGTCAAACCTTATGAGCATTTATCACTATTTTTAGAAACTTCATGATTACATTAAGCAAATCAATTTTATTTTGACGATTTGATACATCACTAATCCTTATATGCAAGCCTTGTGGCCTTTTGTACATGCGAAAAACCTGCAATTTTCCAATTTTTTATTTAATTACATATCAAATGGTGATCATATGCATGTGAGAAAGTTTAATTAAATAGTTTCACCCCAATATTGAAGCTTATTTAACCAAAAATATAATAATCTATCACATCATCCACTAAGTTTATTTAATTCATTCGAAGCAAGTTGGCGGTGTCCTTGTTCATTAGTTGTAACTAAGAAATCTACCTAGATATCTTAGCTTGTGGATATGACAACTGTTCTCTTTCTCTATAAACTTAGAGGAAATTCCTTCATTCTTCACATCTCAACTTCATTTTCACAATGTTGAGCACTTCCAATGACACGACTTCCAAAAGTGATTTCTTGGTAATTGAAGGTGTAGAATGCAATTTGGTGAGTATATTAATTGTAGATCTTAAGGAAGTGTCTGTCATAGGGAGTGATGTGTAGGAAGAATTCATAAGGAAGATCATTGGAGAGAACTTCCTTTCTCATGTCCATGTTCATAATGTTGCACTCCTAGAGTGCTTCATGTGTATAACATTATCAAGACTTCTTGGAAGCTAGGATGGGGTTCCAAAGCCGCAAAGAGGTTGGTGAGGCCAACTTACCTAGCCAGCATGAAAGTCACCTTGGGACACCTCAGTGAGTACCTGTGTGAAGACTTGGTGGGAGATTCTATCTATATTGCTAGCATTCTCTAAAACGAGCAAGGAAAACAAACCATTTCTCTCCTATGTAGGTTGGAGAGAGATATGATGGAGGCTTTCACCCACTATGTTGAATTCAATGAAAACCTATTTCCCCCCACACAAATAGAGAGACTTTAAGAGGTGGTGGAGGGCATCCACATCTTGATATTATATATATATATATATATATATATATATATATATATATATATATGCTTCTATGCTTAATTTGTTTTGTGAAAAGCAATGAGCTTAGTATTTTCAGGTTTTTATCCATTGTTTCATTATTTTATATTTTTGTAATATGATAAACTTTGGTTATTTTTATTTTTGTTTAATGTTCATGCATGGTTAAATTCACTTTTGAAACTATCATCCTTCGCTTAATAAAGCTTTGAAAAGAAGATGATGGTTCTAGATGAACCAATGTCGTGTCCCGATGAGGTATTTGGAACTTTTTTGGAGTCCAACATAATTTTGAAAACCCTCTTATCACCCACTTCACAATATTCCCTTAAGGCATGATTTGAAACCCTTGTGTGCTTTCTAAAAAGGGGCTTTTGATAATAATAAAGTGTTGACTCTTTGAAATAAATCCTCTACCATCAGAGATAAAATAGTTTTTACGCCGAGAGGCGTTCTACAGTCGCATAAGAGTTTAAGAACCTGTGTACATAGAAAAGAAAGCTCTACCGTTACGAACCGATGGCAGTTACAAACCCGGTCAGAGGATATTGTAACGGAGATTATAATGGAGAAGGTGGAAGTCGAAGAGGCAGGTGTTTCAAATCATGGCCACGCTTTAAACGCCTTTAATCTTCTCTATAAATTCTCTCTGCCTGTTTTTATTTTCATTTTCGTCTTCACTTTTCCCGACCTAGCTCAACAACTTTTGCTGATTCTTCTTTGCCATAAATAGTGATCGCGTACAACAAGAAATAAGCAAGCTCAAATCTGTTGTTCAGGAGGATTGGTCAGAAGTCCAAAACAATTTTGAAAGGTAATTTACTGTGATTATTATCTGTGGTTATTTGTTTTTGAATGCATCTTTTAACTGTTTTTTCTAACATGGAAGTGTTTGAAATAAGTTTAATTGTGGCATCGAATTTTTTTGCTGGTTGATTTGATGTTTACAGTCATACATTTAACTTCGATTTCGTAGGTTTTGAAATTGCTCGGACTTGGCATTCCACTGAGCTTGATGTTAGGTTTCAATTTAGCATAATTGCTTCAACACTTTTTTCCAGTTTCTTTGGTGTTTAGATTCATACATTAAGCTTCTAATTTCATAGGCTTTGGATCTTGTACTTGGCTTTCTACTGAGTTTGATGTAAGGTTTCAATTATCTCGAGTTATGCACCTGACCAGAGATATCTGTCTCGTTAATTCTTACATTTTGAGGAGGAAGTGGCAGATGAAGAGTTGCAAGCCTTACGCACTGAATTAAGGAAGCAGTGAACAAAGAAAAAAAGGAAGAAATAAGAGCACAGTAAGACTGTTGTTCTTTTTTCAAACTGCCAGACGTCTAAGGTGAAGATTAATCCCAGGGAGATTGGCAAGAAAGATCTTAATGATAAGTTTATAAATTTAGAAATGTAAGTTTATGAAAGTTTCTAAATTTAAGTTTATACATTTAGAAATGTAATAAAAGAACTTAATAAATTTTATAAAAGTAACTTTCTAAATTAATATACTTCAAATTAAAAAATATTTAAGATTTTTTAAAAATAGGACATCATTTTTTATATAGATTTATTTAAACAATCTTTTCTAATAAAAAAAATACTTTATAAAGATAAGATTTAGAAAAATATGTGAAGTTTCTAAAATTTAGATAATTAAGTATGAATGGACTTTGTCAAATTTACTATTACATATAAGTTTAGTTATGGTTACAATTAGGTCAAGTAGGGTTAGCTATAGGATTAAATTAATTAACTAGCATATATATATTATTTTAATAATAATATATATAAAATAAGCAGAGAGATATCCTTCTCCTATAAAAATTTGATTAAAAAATAGGCGCCTAAAGAATGATATCTCTCGGCGTATTTTATATATATTATTATTAAAATAATATATATATGCTAGTTTAAAACCCTATTGGGAATCAATAAAGGTTTCAAAACAGTACAAAAGTTTTGAAATAGCGTAAAATTCTTACTTATCTTTTTCTTCTTTCAGACGACACTTACCAAGGTTATGGAAACTGTTTTAGACTCCAACACCATTTTAAGAACTTTATGAAGGGCTAACTCCATGGAAAATTTTAGGTTTAACTTTAAGAAATTGAGCAAAAATGAGGGTACAACAAACTCCTGATCTACTTTGAGGGAGAAAACTCCTAATCCACTTTGAGAGGTATGCCTCCAATATTCTTCAATAAGAACACAATACTCAAAATCATGATTATAGTCTACTTATACCTCCTATACATACTATACTTATGCCTAGGATATCACCCATGTTGACCTAGATAACCTTATATAATCCTTAAGAAGACCTAAATAACTTAATAACAATATATTAATGGTAATATGACTTAATTAAGAGTTAAAGTAGCCACAAGCCGACTACTCATAATACTATACACACTATAACTTGGATAGGGGAATAACATTGCCCTCCTCTTTAAAAAACCATTTTCCTCAATGCTAACATTTTCTTTTTCTTCTTCTTCATCTCCTCTGCTGGGAAGAGAAGCCTTTGGGATTTGCAAAGTCTTCTACTCATTTGGTTCTGTCATAGTGAGAATTATAATAGTATTCCCTTTTTCTGTTTTTGGAAGGCAATAAAAATGGGTGTGGGCATTTGGGTGGTGTTCTTACTGCTGCCATCTATTATTTGCTGCTCTGCATGTTCACAAGAGGAACGAAATTCTCTTTTGGATTTCAAACAAGGCATTAACTTCACTTATTCCAGAGAAAACCAGCTTGACTCTCTGGAATCGTGGAGAGGGCTCAACTGCTGCGCTTGGAAAGGAGTGGACTGCCACCCACACACTGGCCATGTGCTCACCTTGGATCTCAGTGGCTCTGACATTCAATGGAGTGAAGTTCGAGGGGGGCTATTCCAACTGCTACATTTGGAGCACTTGGACCTCAGTTACAATTACTTCGACTCTCTTTCCATCCCTCCACAAATTGGAGAGCTAAGGAGATTGAAGTATCTGAGTTTACATGGCTGTCATTTGACTGGCCGAATTCCAAGAGAATTGACTAAACTACAGCAATTGGAGCACTTGGACCTCAGTTATAATTTCTTCGACTCTCTTTCCATCCCTCCACAAATTGGAGAGCTAAGGAGATTGAAGTATCTGAGTTTAGCTGGCTGTTATTTGACTGTTCGAATTCCAAGAGAATTGACTAAACTGCAGCAATTGGAGCACTTGGAACTTAGTTACAATAATCTCCATGGTGGCATTCCAAGGGAGATGGGCAACATGTCCACCTTGAAATTCCTTGACCTCTCTGGGAATGATGGTTTGCAGAGCAAAAAGTGGGGTGAGTGGATAACACATTTGAGAGGGTTGGAGCATCTTGGACTTGACAACATGAATCTCACTATGGCAGAAGATACATGGTTGGGAGGATACTTGGTTTCTCTCCCCAATCTCACCGCACTTTACATGGGCAATTGTGGGCTTTCAGGAGAAATTCCTCCCTTCTTTGCAAATCTCTCACAGCTTCGACAGTTGGGACTTCGAGGAAATTCATTTAGAGGTAAGATTCCTACATTTCTTGGAGCTCTCCCTCTGTCATATCTTGATCTTTCTTCGAGCAAATTAAATGGCAGCATTCTGGACACTCTAGGTAATCCCAACTTCATTTGCTAAGATATCCAAGCTAGTTTGGCTTAATTTAGCCAACAATAGATTGAATGGAACTTTCCCATTTTTTATTTTAAATAATTGTCCTAATCTCGAGATTTTGGATCTCTCAGAAAATATGTTGACCATAAAAATCAATGCCTCTATCATTCCCAAATTTCAGCTTTACTACTTAGCTTTACATGAGTGTAATATTACAAGAAATTTCCCTGCATTTATTTCAACCCAATATTCCATTGGATACTTAGATTTGTCAAACAATTCTCTTAGCGTTTTTATTCCAAATTGGTTGTGGGAACTCACATCAATTCAGTATATAGATCTCTCAAATAATTTATTTGATGGATCAATTTCAAAATCAATTAGCAAATATACACAAAATCTCCTTTTTCTCTCATTAACCAAAAACAATTTAAGTGGTTCTATTCCAAATTATATCTTTAAATTGAAGAGTTTGAATATATTAGATTTGTCAAATAATAAGTTCACTGGTAAGATTCCCCTGTGTCTAAAGAATTGCTCCATGTTGTTTGTCTTGAATCTAGAAAATAATAACTTAAAAGGGATGATACCAAATATATGTAAGGGAATAAATTCTCTTGAGACATTGAAATTGGGAGACAATGCACTTGAAGGGCATATTCCATCATCACTTGGAAAATGCAAGAATATGAAAATCCTTGATTTGAGAAACAATAATTTGCAAGGGAACATTTCAAAGTGGGTTAAAAGCTTACACAATCTCCAAATTTTGATATTACAAAATAATAATTTCAAGGGTACAATCCCATTGGAATTAATGAAACTACAAAATCTTCAAATTTTGGATATGTCAAAAAATAAAATTTCAGGGGTTATTCCAAAGGACTTTATGAGCCTAACCACAATGGAAAATCAATCAGAAAACACAAAAATCTTTGAACATGAATCTGGTCTTTTTATTGGATATGAATATTATATAGATGAAATAACAATTAATAATAAAGGACAAGATATGATGTTTGAAACAATTTTGAGATTAGTAAAATGTCTAGACCTCTCTAGCAATAGTTTGTCAGGTAACATTCCTTGGAATATTGGATCCCTCAAAGGTTTGATTGTTCTCAATATTTCAAGAAATCATTTCAGTGGTGAGATTCCCAAATCTTTTGGAGAGATGGCGCAACTTCAATCACTTGATCTTTCACACAATAAACTATCAGGGGCTATTCCTACTGAGTTGCAACTTCTCACATCCTTAAGTCACTTTAATGTGTCCTATAATAACCTATCAGGGATGATACCACAAGGAGGACAAATGATGACATTTGATTCTACATACTTCTTCAATAATTCGGGTCTATGTGGCCTACAAATATATGTCATGCTCAAGTAGCCCTCCTAATTCTCTAGAGGTACATGAAGAAAATAATGAAGATCTAGAGGATGATATATGGTGGGATGTGGGAATGTCAACAGGCTATGTAGTTGGCCTTTCAATTGTAATGGAAATGTTGTGGCTCAACAAAAGATTGAGTATCCCATGTTTCAAATTCATGGATGAAATTATTAGCTCTCTATTTGAAACATGAAGAGAGCATTTGTATTCTATAAGGTAGGATCAGTCTTTTAGGCCTATGATCCAAATAACTTATATTTTATAACATAAGTTTTTTTTATCATAGAATGCTCCAAGAGATGCATCTCATTTATGAAATACACCTTTTAGTGTTAATAATGTTAATTAATATTGATAGGTTAATTGTTCTGGAAGATAAATTTAAATTTTCATATAATTTTATTGTGAGTATTTATAGAAATAATGTAAATCAATCTCAATGTTGTTTATATTAATTATAATATAGCTTTTATGCTAATGGTGATATCAAAGTCCTTAATGAAAATAAATTATGAAGAAATAAAAAGTTAGTGAAAGAGTAAGCCATTAGTAGATTTTGATTTTAAAGAGTGATTATTTTATTTATTTTCAATCATCATGTAGAAATTAATATTTAGCATACATTCCAACAGTCTAATCTACCAAAGGCATTGAAATATTCCATCAAATATTGAAGTCTTTTTTTCATTGAAAATTGCTAAAAAGGCATTAAAGTTTGGTGGGGGATTTTAGGAGAAATTTCTCTCTTCTTTGCAAATATCTCACGACTTCAATAGTTGATACTTTCAATAAATTCATTTAGATTTAAGATTCCTACTTGGGGCTCTTCCTTTGTTTTCTTTCTTTCTTGGGACAATTCAAAAGGTTTTATTCCCTCCACTTTAAGTACCCTCTCCAATATAATATATCTATATCTCAATTCAAACAAATTAAATGACCTAGCATTCCATCTACTCTAGGAAATCTCTCCAAATTGAATTAGGTTGAACTATAGAAAAACTCTTTAGTGGTCCAGTTCCAACTTCATTTGCTAAGCTATCCAATCCTTGGGGGCTTAATCTAGCCTACTATAGCTTAAATGGAACTTTCTCAGTTTTTTTAGTTTGAATAATTGCCCCAAACTTGTTTATTAAGATCTCTCAAGCAATATACATTGACCGTAAAATTTAGTGCCTCTACCATTCCCAAATTTCATCTTGTCTACTTTGCTTTACATGAATGTGATATTAGAGGAAATTTTCTACATTTATTTTAATTAATTATTTTATTGAATACTTAGATTTGTCAAAAAATTCTCTTAGTGACTTTATTTCAAATTGGCTTTGGGAACTCACATATATTGTGTATAGAGATCTCTCAATGAACTTATTTGATGGATCAATTCAAAATCAATTGACAAATATGCACAAGATCCTTTTCTTTTACCTAGAAACAAGTTTAGTGATTCTATTCCAAATTCTATCTTTAAGTTGATGAGATTGAATATTTTAGATTTTTCAAATAATAAGTTCAATGGTCGGATTCCCCAATGTTTAAAGAATTTTTCCATGTTGTTTTTCTTAAATATAGAGAAGAATAACTTAAAAGGAATGATACCAAATATGTGTAAGGGAATGAATTCTGTTGAGATGTTGAAATTGGGAGACAATAAACTTGAAGAGAATATTTCATCGTCACTTGGAAAATGTAGGAGTTTGCAAATCCTTGATATGAGGACCATAGATTGAAAGGGAACATTTTAAACTAGCATATATATATTATTTTAATAATAATATATATAAAATACGCCGAGAGATATCATTCTTTAGGCGCCTATTTTTTAATCAAATTTTTATAGGAGAAGGATATCTCTCTGCTTATTTTATATATATTATTATTAAAATAATATATATATGCTAGTTAATTAATTTAATCCTATAGCTAACCCTACTTGACCTAATTGTAACCATAACTAAACTTATATGTAATAGTAAATTTGACAAAGTCCATTCATACTTAATTATCTAAATTTTAGAAACTTCACATATTTTTCTAAATCTTATCTTTATAAAGTATTTTTTTTATTAGAAAAGATTGTTTAAATAAATCTATATAAAAAATGATGTCCTATTTTTAAAAAATCTTAAATATTTTTTAATTTGAAGTATATTAATTTAGAAAGTTACTTTTATAAAATTTATTAAGTTCTTTTATTACATTTCTAAATGTATAAACTTAAATTTAGAAACTTTCATAAACTTACATTTCTAAATTTATAAACTTATCATTAAGATCTTTCTTGCCAATCTCCCTGGGATTAATCTTCACCTTAGACGTCTGGCAGTTTGAAAAAAGAACAACAGTCTTACTGTGCTCTTATTTCTTCCTTTTTTTCTTTGTTCACTGCTTCCTTAATTCAGTGCGTAAGGCTTGCAACTCTTCATCTGCCACTTCCTCCTCAAAATGTAAGAATTAACGAGACAGATATCTCTGGTCAGGTGCATAACTCGAGATAATTGAAACCTTACATCAAACTCAGTAGAAAGCCAAGTACA
This sequence comes from Sequoia sempervirens, assembly GCA_007258455.2. NCBI lineage: Eukaryota > Viridiplantae > Streptophyta > Pinopsida > Cupressales > Cupressaceae > Sequoia > Sequoia sempervirens. The sequence goes on along the minus strand of VDFB02000003.1, from coordinate 565,282,186 downwards.
AGATCCAAAGCCTATGAAATTAGAAGCTTAATGTATGAATCTAAACACCAAAGAAACTGGAAAAAAGTGTTGAAGCAATTATGCTAAATTGAAACCTAACATCAAGCTCAGTGGAATGCCAAGTCCGAGCAATTTCAAAACCTACGAAATCGAAGTTAAATGTATGACTGTAAACATCAAATCAACCAGCAAAAAAATTCGATGCCACAATTAAACTTATTTCAAACACTTCCATGTTAGAAAAAACAGTTAAAAGATGCATTCAAAAACAAATAACCACAGATAATAATCACAGTAAATTACCTTTCAAAATTGTTTTGGACTTCTGACCAATCCTCCTGAACAACAGATTTGAGCTTGCTTATTTCTTGTTGTACGCGATCACTATTTATGGCAAAGAAGAATCAGCAAAAGTTGTTGAGCTAGGTCGGGAAAAGTGAAGACGAAAATGAAAATAAAAACAGGCAGAGAGAATTTTTAGAGAAGATTAAAGGCAGTTAAAGCGTGGCCATGATTTGAAACACCTGCCTCTTCGACTTCCACCTTCTCCATTATAATCTCCGTTACAATATCCTCTGACCGGGTTTTGTAACTGCCATCGGTTCATAACGGTAGAGCTTTCTTTTCTATGTACACAGGTTCTTAAACTCTTATGCGATTGTAGAACGCCTCTCGGCGTAATTATATTAAAAACTTACAAAATATCCAAATTTTGATATTACAAAATAATAACTTCGAGGGTAGAATCCCATTGTATTTAACAAAACTACAAAATCTACAAATTTTGGATATATAAACAAAAATAGGGGTTATTCCAAATAACTTTATGAAGTTAACCACAAAGGAAAATAAATTAGAAAACATAGAAATTGTTGAACATGAAGCTAACAATATAAAAACATTAAAATATTATATAGATAAAATAACAGTTTACAACAAAGGCCAAGTTATGGAGTTTATGAAAATTTTGAGATTAAAGTGAAATGTCTCAACCTCTCCAACAATAGTTTGTCAAGTAACATTCCTTTGAATATTGAATCCCTTGAAGGTTTGATTATTCTCAAGACTTTGAAAGAAATCATTTCAATGGTGAATTTCCTAAATCTATTAGGGAGATGACACTACTTGAATCACTTGATCTTTCACAAAATAAACTATCTGGGGCTATTCTTACTAAGCTACAACTTATCACATTCTTAAGTTACTTTAATGTGTCATATAATAACCTATAAGGGATGATACCTCAAGGAGGAAATATGGTGACATTTGATTCTAGATACTTCTCCAACAATTCAGGTCTATGTGGCCTACAAATATATGTGTCATGCTCAAGAAGCCCTTCTAATTCTCCAAAAGTACATGAAAAAATAATTAAGATTCAGAGGATGATATATGGTGGATATGGTAATGGAAATAGGCTATGTATTTGGATTTTCAATTGTAATAGAAATATCGTGGCTCTAAAAAACATGGAGTATCTTGTGCTTCAATTTCATGGATGACATTATTATCTCTCTATTTGAAACATTGAGAGAGCATTTGTATTCTACAAGGTAGAATCAGTTTGTTAGGTTTGTGATCCAAATAACTTATATTTTATAGTATATTTTGTTATGATAAAATGGGACATGCATCTCATTTATGAAACATACCTTTTAATGTTAATAATATTAATTAATATTGATATGTTAACTATTCTTAAGAATAATTAAATATAAATTTTTCATATAATAATTTTATTATGAGTCTCTATAAAAACCTTTCAAATCAATGTAAATCAATCTCAATATTAGAGCTTTTGTGCTAAATGTTATTAAATGTTATTAATCTCAATATTGTTTATATTAATTATAATATAACTTTTGTGCTAATGGTGATATTAGAGCCCTAAATAAAGACGAATTATGAAGAAATAAATAGAAGATTTTAATAGAAGATTTTAATGTTAAAGAGTGTTCATTTTATTTATTTTCAATCATAGTGTAGAATCAATTTTCAACATACATTCCAACATTCCAATCTACTAGGGAGCGAATGGTGTGTGAAAGTAAGAGCGCAGAGACAAGGGGTTTGAAATCTGAAACAGTCAAGGAAGGTGAAGGCGCAGATGATGAAGATGATGTTGAGTGGGTTTCTGCAGCTAAAGGATGTTGTGTTGTGGGCTTTCCTTGGTGGGATTTTGATGTTGGAGGGTGCGTGGGAGGTGTTGCCCCTCTTTCTCTTCCTCTATGCAGAGTTTTTGAGGAGGACAAGGGAGTTTTTGTGGTGGACGTCATTGTTGTTGAAGGGGTCGATGGGTCCCCTCTCAACATTTTCTACAAATCAATTTGTGCAATGTGCAGAAGGAGGTTCGGGGGTGTGGCCCTATCTTTTGTTAATGATGGGGATGGTGTTCTCAGGGAAAAGCTACTTGCTTTGCTAGATATTTCTGACCAACCCTAGATTCCTAGCATGGGACTCTTTGGTGGGTCTTGGCAGTTCTTTGCTCCCTTTGATAGTAGTTTTCTTGCTCCCCTCATGGCTATTGTTGGATCGTCTGCTCTTTTTGGTGAGGGGTTATTTTGTGTGGGTTGTGTGGCTTTGTCTAAGCAGGATCCTTTATGTGTTGTGCCTCTTCCTTGGGGCACTTTGGTTTGGTGTGTTCGGCTAAGGTGAAGGGGGATGCTTTTGTTCGCTCCTCTAGTTTTCTTTTAATGATGCCTTTGGAGGCTGGTTGATGGGTTTTTACTGTAGGCTTTGTTACTTGTGGTTCTTCAATTTGGGTGACTTCTCTTTCCCTTGCTCTAGTCTATGATCTGATTCTCTCTGTACGAGATTTTTTCTTGTGGATGGGTGGTGTGAGGAGAGTTTTTGGCTTATTTGTGACCCTGGATGGTACATCAGGTTTGTTGGTGTGCTTAAATGTTTTTCCTTGACTTTTCTCCCCTGTCTTGTGGGCTATCCTTGCTTGTTGTGCTTGGCCTTGGTTGCATTTTTGGAGCTTTGGGAGGTTTTTGTCCCTCTGAATGTGGGGTTACTTGTAGGTGTTGTGGCTTTGGTGCTTTTCTACCTAGTGATGTCTTTTGTGGATTCTTGTGTGCAGATTTTCTTGCTTGTGGATGGGAGGTTTGTGGAGAGTTTTTGGTTGTCTTGTGACTCTGGTTGGTATGTCGGGTCTGATGGTGAGCTTATCTATTCAGCTTGCTCTCTTCTTCCTTTCTTTGCGGGATTTTATTTGTTGTATGTGGGTGCCTCTTTTGTGGTGTTGGGGATTTTTAGCTTACTCAAATCCTTCATTCCTTCTATGGTTTGTTAGTGGGAAGTTCTGGTGTTTGGATTTTTTTTGTTGTTTTTCATTCTTGGGATCCCTTTTCGGGCTCTTTGGCTTATTTTTTGGTGGGGGTATCTATCATTCTTCGGATGAAGATTTGTTTTTTGGCTCATTTTTTTCTATTGCTATTGGTTTTGTTGCTTCTTGCTTCTTTTCTCTTCATTTCAAACAATATTGTAGCTACCCTTTCTTCTATAGCTTATGCTTCCTTCTTGATCTTTTAGTCAAGGTCTTCTATGGAGGTGGAGATTGTTCCTATTGAGGAGGAGTTGGTTTCTATTGTTCTGGTTGGAAGTTCTCTTTTCTACTTCATGCTCCTATTGACGTGGAGTTTGGGTGGACAAGAGGGTGAAGTCTTCTGTGGTAAGGGTTTTTATTGCATCCTATCCAATAGAGGGGAGCTCTCAAATATTGAGGTTGAGATAGAGTTGGTGTTTCTAGTTTCTTGTTATTTCTTGATGGTGGAGGATTGTTGTAGGATTGTTGTTGCTTTACAGTATTCAGTTATTGGGTTGATTGTTGCTTGGATAAATTAGGTAGTTTGCAAGTTGACTAAGAGCTGCTATTGGAATGTTGATGCTTTGTAGCATTTTGTTGATTTATTTAGGTTGATTTTTGCTTGGATGAATCAGGTCATTAAGGGATTAAGGTCCCTATTAAAACCTAGTTGTAAAGGGTGTATATTCCCTTCAAAACCTTTGGGTTTCAAACCCATGTAAAACTTGTTGTTAAAGGGTTCTAGGTCCCCTCAAAACCATTGTGCAACCTATGGTGTTGTTTTTGTTGGGCTACGATTGGTTTGTGGTTTATCTTTGTTGCAACATGATTGCTCGGATAGGGTTTCGGGTCCCTTCATAACTGTCTTGTAATGGGTTTCGGGTCCCATAAAAACTTGATTTTTCTCATCAAAAAAATTCCAATCTACTAGAGAATATGTTGAAATCTATCATCAACTATTGGAGTATTTTGTTAAGGTCTATGGACTGTTGAAAATAAAATATTACTATCTAAAACTTTGTTGTTTTATTTTAATAGTGGCATATTTTTGGGAAAGGTTACCAAATGAGTTTATTCGACAAAATTATGACAAAGAATGGCATTGCAATCAATTCAAATGTAAAAAATAAAGTTCTCATGTAGTAATGCATGTTATATAACCATCTAAAAACAATTTAATGTGATATATCTTTAGCTTCAAATTTCATATATATTTTGCATTGTATTATAGATATTGTTATTCCTTATTTATAGATTGTTGAAGTAAATTTAACTAAACACATTTCATATAACAAAATCATAAATACAAAATATGTCACACTAGATGTTGTCATTAGTGTTGTCATTGATGTTAGCCTCTAATGTGGTTATGATGAGAAGGTGTTTTTGGTGATGAGCAGGTGTTGCGGATGTAGTAGGTGTCCACGTTTTCTAAGTGCTTTTGAGAAAATGTGCATAAAGAATGTACAAGGTGATATTTTTGTGTTTTGTATTGTGTTCCACATTTTTTCATGCTTGAATATTTGCTTGTGTGGTTTAGATGTGATGTTTAGAAGTTTTCAGAGGTGTTATATCCAAAGTTTTAGGTTTTGGGTCATGCAGTAGTGAAAGATATGTTTGATAGTGTGTTGGACTATCTCTAGATTGTGAAGAAGGTTGTTTGGGAGAAATGAAATTGCTCTGCATTTTTTTGTGTTGAAGTTTCTTTTCTTGCAGATTTAGTCCAAGTGTTTGAAAATTTTAAATGTGTGTGCACTTCAAGTGTCAAGTGGTTTGGTGGTTCGCGTGTCGAGTTGTGGATGAAAAATTGGTTCATTCAATTGTTGATTCACTAGTTTTGTTGAGAGGTGTGACTATAGGTCATGTCAACCTATTTTGGTGAAGGCCATGCCTTGGCTACTTTTGCAAGGCATGTGTGTTGAATTTTTGGGCTAAAAGTTTTGGGGTCATATGTTTGGATAACTTGGCATGTTAGTGATGTTTTCAAATGAGCTTTGTTTTTTGTGGAAGCATGGTGTAGCATGTCAATGTAGATGTGGGGCCTAGCTAACCCTTCATGTGGTCCACCTTCACTTCTTTCCATTACAGAAGTTTTTGGTGTGGACCTATTTGGTGGATACATGTTTGAGGTGCATACATTTCATTAAGTCCAACCTAATGAAGAATTTTTAAGGTCATGAAAGGTATATATGCAAGTTCAATTGTTGGAGAAGTGTGTGGTGTGAAGTGTGGTGTGAAAATATATAAGTGTGATTGCTAGTTGAGATCTAAGTGTGATCATGAACACTTAAGACTACCAAAAGTAGTCAATAGCAAGTGTCTAAATTTTAGTGTGCCTGAAGTTGTTGGAGGTAGTGAGGTTGTGAATGGTTGTGGTGGATTCTCTTGTTTCTTTGAGGTAGCCAAACTCCTTGTAATAGGCTATTTCTATTCTCTTGTATTTCAAAAGAAGTGATCATTCTAGGCAATGAGCCCTTGGTAGGGAGCCTTTCTTTCTTTTGATAGTGAGTCCTTTGGGTAGTGAGCCCTTTTGATAGTGATCCTTTTATATTCGATATTGATATTCATGTATATGTGATTTAATCCTCACTGCGGTTTTTCCCTGATTAGGGTTTTCCATATAAAATATGGTGTTCTATTATGTACGGTTGTTGATGTGTTGATGTTTCAATTTTTTACATTCATGCTAATGCTTAATAAGGTTTTGAGGGTTTTAATGATAAGGGTTTGAAGGTTTAATGTACAATTGATTCACCCCCATCTCAGTTGTTTTGTGTGTCTAACAATTGGTATCAGAGTGAGGTTTCATAGAAGAATCTTAACCACTTGAGGTAGATCCAGATGGCACACAAGAATGGTGTCAAAGCTCCTATGTTTGATGGAACAAATTATTCTTTTTGGAAAGCCAAGATGGAAGCCTTTCTTGTATCATTAGGGTTTGGTTTTTGGAAATCAATTAAATATGGATATACTATACCTACTACACTCCAATAAGTGAAGATGATATCAAGGATTATGAGAATAATGGAAAAGTAAGGAATGCTATCTTGAGTGGGATTTTTTATTCAAAAATTGTGAAGGTGCTATCTCCTTTGTGAACCAAATATGTGTTGTGAAAACCATCATGCACTGTCCTCCTAGCATTCTGCCATGGTCTTCCCAAGATGATATGACCACAAGTCATTGGAATGACATCACAAAGCACCCTGTCATGATAAGATCCAATTGAAAAATCCACTTAAGCTCTCTTACCAATCTCTTCATGTTGCCTTTGAGTTACCCAAGTGGCCTTGTAGGGAGTAGGATGATCAAAGGTTTCAATAGCTAACTTGGCTACCATATCAGTTGAAACTAAATTGCTATGTGACCCTGAATCTATGAGTAATCTGCATATTTTACCATGACTGAGACAATTGGTCTTAAAGATAGTTACCTTTGGCTCTTGATGAAGTCTTTCTCCTTGCGTGATCATAAGAAACTCACCATCAGTCACAAGGTCTGCCATGAATGTTTTTGATTCCTCCTTTTTTTCCTCTTCTTCTTGTACCAAGTTAGCTCTCCTTTCTCTACCCTTATCAGCTTGTTCCCATTTAGGAAACTTGAAGGAAGGATGCCCTGGTTCATTACAATTGAAACACCTACCTATGAATGTGCCTCTACCTTTCCCAAATCTTCCTCCTCCTCTAAGAGTGTATCCTCCTCTTTGATCAGAAAACACCTCTTTGCCTTTGTCATTGCTGCTCTTGTCATTGTTTCCTTATCCTTGTTCTCTATTACATCTACCCCTGTTTGAACTACCTCCTCTTCCACCATTGCTTGATCTTTCTTGCTTCCTCTTCACCTTTTCTTCTGCTCTAATGGCCAACTGAAAACATTCTCCTAATGTCCTTGGCAATTGCAAACCAATCTCATCTTGTAGATTGTACCTCAAGCCATTGATATACCTAGCTACTTTCTCATCTTCTTCCTCATAACCTCCTCTAATACTAAGTTTGTGAAATTTCTCAGTATAGGACATCACATCCAAGTCTTTTTGTTTTAAATTCTGCCTCATTCTCTTCACATGAATTGTGTAATCAGATGGTAGGAATTGCTCTTTGACCAAACTCTTCATCCTAGCCCATGTAGAGACTTTTTCCAATCCCCTAGCCATCCTATCATTTTGAAAACTAGTCCACCATGTCAATGTTGTGCCTCTCAACTTAGTTTTTGCAAACTTAACCTTCCTCTCTTCATCCATCTCTTCAAACTCAAAATAGTTCTCTAAGGCATCAAGCCATCCTAACACCTCTTCACTATCCATCTTCCCTTGATAGATAGGAAATTCTATGTGACTCTTTCCTCCATGACCTTGTACTACCTTCAACAATATCAGTAGCCTCCTTTCCTCAGGGTCCTCTATCTCATATGCTTGTTGTTCTTGATTTACCCTCACATACTCTTCTTCTTCATCATTATCTTCTTGGTTTTCTTGTTCTTCTCTCCTTCTACTCCTCTCAAGGTTATTTATCCTTGCTTGCATGTTCTCTCTCTCCCTTCTCCACTGCCTTTCTTCCCTTGCTCTGGCCTACTCTCTTCCTGCTTCTTGTTCTCTTCTTTCTCTCCTTTCCCTTTCCAAGATTTCCCTTAACTCTTCCAACTCTCTTGCTAACTGATTTTTAGGTGCCATTGTTGTTTCTTCAATCCCTAAAGACTTACTCCTTGCTCTGATACCACTCTGATGTAGAGGGTAGGGAATTTGAAAGAAACGCAAATTTTTAAGGCTAATAATGATTCACTCTCAACCTTCCAACTAGGCACCAATATAGAGATAAGGCCTCAATAATGCACCAAATGACTTATTTGCTTTCCTTATGGACACAAACCCTATTAATGCTCTTAAGAGACTCAAAAAAACTTGTCTTGAATGATTTCAAAGCCCAACCCTCTCACTTAGACACAAAACCAATTTTTCACCTTAACTAGGCTTCTAGCCCAACTAGGCCTCTAGCGAAGGATTTTTGACTTTTCTCTCAAACTTTCCAAAGGAACCTCCAATATAAAGACTACTTCAAATGTGGTTTGTGATGAAAAAAAACATATCCAAACCTTGATATCACTTTCTTCAGACAATCCCTTCCAAAACCTGTTGTTTCCTCAAAAACTAGGCCTAATTAGCCCTCTTTTTCAAAGCAACCCCTCTCTAAACTCAACCCCTGACTAAGAAACTTTCAAAAGTCCCTTAAAATGACTCAAAACCAAATATTTTCAGGTTCTTAATCTTCTATGACACCCTTAACATGCTCAAACACAAAACCCTCCATAAAAAGCCTCAAAACTAGGGCTTCTTGAAAACTAACCTTCCAATCACTTCCAAAACTTTTTCATTGACTCTACACCATTAGTACAACATATTTATTCTATCCCAACTCAAAAACATACCCCTCCTTAAGGCAGATCTTCCACTGCTATACTCTAGCCTCCATCTTCAACCACTTTGCACTGTGAATTCTTGGTGAACACCGCATGATTCCTCTTTCCTGCACTTTAGTTTGTTATATTGGTATGGTACAAGTTAATTATGATCCATTTCATTGGTATCAGTCACATATTCCCATGAAATGGATCATTTATCCATGAAAAACCCTCAAAACTAGTGTAAATTTTGTGTTTTCTTGAGGACAGTCAATGAATTGTACAGAAAACTTATTTATTATTGCTCTCAGAACCTATAAGGGTTTCAAAACATGTAAATTCAAGTTCCTACATGATTCAAATGATCATAACTTCAATGGAAATCAAAAACTCATCAAAAAACTCAAAGAAATTGCAAGAAAACTGTATTTCTTTCACTATTTCCTATAGTAGTCCGTACAGTCACCTCTCCAATTTATCAACCTCTGTAAAAATGATTATTTTGGGGTTATAGACCCATTCCCCAACTGACCAAACCATTTTTGATTGATTACAATGCATAATTACCTCTAAAACACCTAAAACTCATATTTTCAAAATTTTGAATTTCTAATTTGCAATTTATTAAACTCTACTATCTAAAAACCATTGGATCCTTAATACCAACTTTATTTGACACAATAAAATCATAATAAACCTATCTAACCTCCTAGAGCATTATTTTTCCATTTACAAAGCATTTTGGTCCTAGAGTCCTTATCAAGACCCTTAGGACAATTGACTCCTTTCAAGTTCTTTCCCATTTCAAAATCCATTATAGGATTCAAAATATTATAATTGATGTTTTGATTTGATGGAAAGGTCCTCCTGACCCCTGCACGCTCCTGACCCTTGAAGAGCTCCTTGAAGGCCTTGAGTGCTCCTGCACCACAAGATTTCAAGAAGATCCTTAAAAATCACATGTGGTAGCAGTCAAAAGGATACTCAGATATCTGAAAGGAACTCCAAAATATGGTCTATGGTACTCCAAGGATATTGAGTTCTCTTTGAGTGGTTATACAAATATAGATTAGGTAGATTGTGTGTAACAACCCCATTTTTTTTCTCCAAAGAATTTTCAATGTTTTAACTACAAGTCAAATAATTTACAATGCCATCACATAGCAATACAAATTTTCTTTTCAACAAGAAGATAGTGTGCCCATTTTATATAACAATATTCCAACTTTCTCATTTCATCTCAATGAAAGGTTACAATCTTTCCAAAGTATTGATTTCATTCTCAATATAGCATGTCACATTTTACAATCTTCCACAGAATGGATACAAAGATACATGCAAACTCATATGAGCTTCATAAGCAATATCTATGAATGGTCCAGGTTATCCCCCTCAAATCTTAGCCACCAAATAATGAGGAGAAGCATCACTCAAGTGCTTTTCTACTAACCATAGACTTAAATGCAGTCCCTCACACATTTGCCACATATGGCAAGATTGGCCTACCTTTCGACGAAGAGTTTGCTTGGATAACCCCATAGTGAATAGCCTTCATAAGCGTACTATTGTGTCCTACAAACTAGAACTTAATCATATGGTAGCTACTACTATGAGTATGAATATCTTGGACTAGAATTTCTAATTAGATCAGAGTGAACTAACAATGTAAATAGTGGCTACTTACACTACTTTGGCCAAAGTTTCATATAAAAGTGTCATCTCTTCACCAAGTACCCTAGTTTTATTTGGTATTTGACCATTCATATACTATGCATAGGAAATTCCATTCTTAAGGTAATCTTTAACTTGAGGAACAACCAATTTTTCTTTATATTACTATATCATATCTACTTAAATAATTCAAGTAACTCTTACTTATCAAGTAACCAAACGAAATAACATAACATCACATCATTGAATGAATCTAGTCCAAAGGTACAATCCCAACTACAAAAGTCTCCAATCAATGGTTTATCTCAACTTTAAATCACTCCCTTCAAAAGTATCAATAAATAACCTCAAACTAAAAGTATAAACTTCAAAAAGAAATGACTTCACTCTAAGTATAATATTACCAATAAATGACCTTAATCGAAAGAATAATCATATCAATAAATGACCCCAATCAAAAAAATTAGTCTCAACAATAAAGGACTCTAACTCAAGAGTGTAATCTCATCAATAAAAATTTATTCAAAAAGTAGAATCAAGTCAATAAAATGACTTCATGTTGAGAGTATCAAACAACCAACTTAGTATGGTAATCCCATCTATGGCTCCAAACAAATAGTAATTCACAAATTCAAGTGATAAACTTAATCACATAGGATAATATCATTCTTAGTTTACCCTAATCTCAGGATAAAATCAACAATCAACAATCGGACCGATCCAGTAGGTTATTCTCAACCTAGGGTTCCAATCAATAATCAAGTAAAGCAATGATCAAGTGATCATTCAATTATTGACTTAACAATATGGTTTGCATGAAGTTACAACCTATCAATGACGGCATGTCTCTTATACCATCATTATTGTCATATTGCTAACCTCATTAACCACTAGGGTTTACCTATCATATTATACTATCAAATACAATTTACTTCCCCCAAGTTGTTGATGTAATCCATTTCTCTCATTTTAATATGCGTGCAGTATAGAATAGTTACACAAATCCCATAAAGAAACACATCATATAAAATCCCATACAGGGTATATAAAAGCATCAACCTAATAGATAGGTTTCATCAAAACAAGTAATGTCTAAAACATTCAAGCATCATAGAAACATTCCAAAGTCATACAAGCATAAGGGAGTAAGGTACAACATGCCTGTAAGTATTTAATCTTTGATTGATCTAGTTGGTTTCCAATCCTAGCCTTCACAAAATAGCTTGCTGCTTGACAATAAAACTCTTCTACAATTCTCCAAACCCACACAAGAATTATCTCAATAATTCTCTCATATCTCCTCACAAACAAACTCCCAGCTCAAAACAATAATGTCACAAATAAAAAACCAGTAGAATGCAAGTGAATTGTGTGTCCCAATGAGGAAATCCTCTCCCCTATTTATACAAAAATATGAGACTTTGTTTCCTACAAGAAAGCTATGCTAAATGACACTTCTCAACTCTTAACATCGACTTAGCAAATAATCTTAATGGGTGGCAGCATTAAAACTCAATATTCAACAAAATAGAACAACAGGTCGCTTAATGCAAGAACAAGAAGAATGAATTTCATAAATGCAAGGTGAATGATCAAATAGGTCGACTCAAATCATGCCAACTTCTACTTGACTTATTCCTCTTAATCTTATTTTCTTCATATGCTAGAATGTGCAATGTAGAAAGACTTCTAATAGGTTTGAACTTATTCATATATTTGTGCCACAAATTATACCATGTGCCTTATTTATTAGGTGATTTACTTGTCTTCATGTTTTGACTAAGTCTTCACATACTTAGAAATATCTACATGTCATCTCCATGCTATTTAACATGGCTTCTATCATTGTTTTCTATTTGCATTTACTTGAAATATATCAGTTTTATCAGGCAATGCATACTTATTCTAACTCAAGTGTTGGTTTTCCTCGCCTTCATAAGTTGTGCCATGTATTACCTCGGCACATTATGTTGGCTATAAGTGTGGTTTTCAAATAAACTTTAAGCACTATTCAAATACATATATACATGTTGCCTTTAATACCTCTCAAGGCAGCGCCTTCAATCATCCATTTTATGTGATAGGCAATATAATAATTTGTTAATATAGTGTGTTTTATATTCTTGCTAGTATAATGCACTAACAAAATATTCCTTTATGCTTTGATAATATAAGGGACATTTTATTTCTTATATATGTTATCAATATATATATATATATATATATATATATTGTCCTCGATAAATATATATGTATATATTTATATTCATAAAGTTATAAAACATGCTAATCGTCAATTGACATAATATATTCATATATCAGAATGAAAACTATACACACACACATATATATCATTATCCAATTGTAATAACGCATTTATGTATATTAAATTAATTATATATATATACATATACTAATATATAAGTATATTCTTTTACACGAACGTAATAATATACTCATACATTAATATATGTATATCTTAATATACATATATCATTATTTTTATATCCAACTTAAACACATAATCCCCACATATTCTTCGATTGACATAAATGCATGAAGTGCATATGTATATGTCACATTTATCCAATCGGTACTCCCATGCATATTGGTGCAGGAGCACCCTAGGTTAGTAGGTTCAAAATTAGAATTTTGGTTTTGTTTGATGTTCTTCCATGTAATGAGGTCTAGGAAGACCATTTCATGTCTTTTGGGGTCCAATTAGTGGTCTTGGTCATTGGTTAGATTCTAGTTGCAAAAATTGTAAAAATTTGCACAAGTGTTGTCAAAGTTGTAAACACGTGGAATGTGAAGAGTCATAAGTTGTAAATAAGGGACGTTGGACAATTTTAATTCAAAAAATAGTTGAGAACCATTGGTACATGTTTAAATAATCCTTGGAGGGTTGAAGCCAAGGTTGGAGATGGTGGTTATTGAAAATCTTGAAGTTGGATTAATAAAGAAATTTATGTTTTTTGCATTTTGCAATATTTTTTCCTATTCTGATGAATGGTACAGATTTGTATGGTTGTTTCATGGCATGAGACAAATTTAAAATGAAAAATAATTGAATTTACTTTTTACTGATTTTTGTTGCATTCAATTTCATTGTGTTTTGAGGGAATTGTGTCCATTTTATTACAAATAGGTCTGAAACCCTACTTAGGGTAATAGTGAGCAAACAAACCAATTTTTGAAGGGTTTTGTATGAAGTCACCACCCCTAATTTTGAGGTATATTATATAAAGTCCCAATGGGTATTTAAAACTATTTTTATATTCTTGATATCATGTCTGCACTAAAAATTGTGGCCAAAAAACCATAATTTGTTGCTACCAAGTTTGTTCAAGCAATTAGGCTTAGAGACTAGGACAGTCAATTTTAAGCCCTTTCTTTCCAAAGAAACTATAACTAGAATCTAGATATGTTTTTAAATGGTTAAAAGGGTATCTAAATCTTTTTTTTTAATTTGGGTGTCAGGGCTCTCTTGAAAGTTATGCCAAGTTTTACCCTTTTGGAGTACTACAAGGGTTAAGGTTTGTTTGTAAAGGAATGCCAAGTAGTTTGGGAAACCTGAGTTCTTGTGAGTCATTGTTGGTCTGAACATGTTATTTTAACATTTTCTAAGATGTATCAAGTGTTGGATAAGGTGTTTGAAGCATGGGTGACTTATTTAGGTTTGTAGTCAAGTGTGTAACCAAGGGTGTCTATTAAACATGGAGTATTTGAGCATTACCTTGAGAGGAATGAAATCATTGTTGTGAAATATGGTATCAATTTCCTAAGTCCCACCCTTGCTCTATATTAAAGTGGTATCAAAGCCCAAAAATCTAGGCAAGAAAGTATTTGGAGTTTATGTGTTATCTTTTTGCAGGTTGAAGCAAGAACATAGATGCCAAAAGACTAGGCTAGGGAAGAGGAAGAGGTCTGAGGTGAGGTATCACAAAGATAAGAAGGAGAAAGGTGAAAGAGACTTTCTTGAGAAAGAAGAATGGAAATGTTAAGAATATTCGTCCATGGATACTTGTAGAGTAAAAAGGTACCAAGAAAGAAACAAGAGAAAAGTGAAATGAAGAAGAAATTTGAGAAAGAAGAATAGACAAATGTTGAGCAATAGATCATAGAATTGAGAAAAGCCTTGGAGAAAATAAAAGAAATTCAAGAAAATACGCAAGAGATAATGGAACTTGAAATGCAGTAGCTTCTTGAGAGAGAAAAACAAGAAAGTGGTTGGCATTTACCAATAAAGAAGGTAAAATGGCCTATCAAAGAGATCATTCAGAAAAGAAGGCAAGAGAAGTCAGCATAAGAGAATAAATACATTTGGGAGTCTTTGTTGATGAAGGAAGAGCAAAATCCATCTAAGAAAGAGGAAGAGGTAGGTAATGCTATGGTAAATAATCCTAGTACTATTCTAAACATCAACAAACATTGAAGAGTTGCCTTGGGAAGTTCAGGATGTCTTGAAGGATCATGTAGACATAGTGGTTGATAAATTTTCTAACTTTTTGCTTCCAAGGAAAGGTGTTAGTCACTATTTATCTTTTTCTCTAGGGGCTGGTCTGTCATATACAACAACCTATGAAAAGAAAAATGAAAAATATGATGTTTCTAAAGAAGGAGATGGTGCCAATACAAATGATGCACTTGTTTGGAAGGCTATAAAAGAAAGAAATTTTGATGCTAAAGGAAAGAAGATTGTTGTGAAAGAGATTGCAGAGTTGAGCAAACAATGTTTGAAGGGAAAAGAAGGTATGGAGCACCATAATGACCAAACTGAGTTGCAGATGGAAGATGGATGATTAGGCAAGCATCTACTACAAGTGGAGCAGCAAAAAAGAGCTACAAATGTCAATGGTTGTAATGCTAAAGGTACCAAGGTTAATTTTGGTTTACTTCTTTTAGAAAGGGGAAGTAACATTGATCAAGGATCCATACTTGTTGACATGATGGTTAGAGACAAAGAGAGAGGACAAAGTGATTTTGATGAGATTGGAAACTTGAGAGACAAGAAACCTAAGGTGAAAATGAAACAATCCATTATAGGATAACATGGTACTATTGGAATGCAAGACATTCTTCAAGGAAAAAGGGATCAATTACAAGGTAGAGGTGCAAATGGAGGACGGGTTTATATTGACAAGTTCAACTACCATTACCAAGTGTTCAAGAAACCTACAGTGAAGATGAAGCAAGCATGGATCCATTCCAAAGAATACAATGTGCAAGGATCTAAATATTTTAGTCAAAATATTTCAAGCACAATTCTCATGTTGTTTCTCTCCATTCAAGTGGAGCTTGAATCTTTCTTCCCCAGGAGTATGGTGCAATAGCACCCTAGGTTTAGTAGGTTCAAAATTAGCATTTTAGTTTTGTTTGATGTTCATCCATGTAATAAGGTCTAGAAAGACCATTTCATGTCTTTTGGGGTCCAATTAGTATTCTTGGCCATTGGTTAGAATCTAGATGCAAAACTTGTAAAAAGTTGCACTAATGTTGTCAAAGTTGTAAACATGTGGAATGTGAAGAGTCATAAGTTGTAAATGAGGGAAGTTGGACAGTTGTAACCAAAAAATTAGTTGAGAACCATTCGCACATGTTTAAATAAGCCTTGGAGGGTTGAATCCAAGGTTGGATTTTGTGGTTATTGAAAATCTTGAAATTGGACTAATAAAACATTTTATGTTTTCTACATTTTGCAACATTTTTCCCTATTCTGATGAATGGTATGGATTTGTACAGTTGTTTCATTGAGTGAGAAAAATTTTAAATTAAATATAATTAAATCTAATTTCTACTTCTTTTTGTTGCATTCAATTTCATTGTGTTTTGAGGAAGTTGTGTCCATTTTACTGAAAACGGGTCTGAAACCCTAGTTAGGGTAATAGTAAGCAAACAAACCAATTTTTGAAAGGTTTTGTACAAAGTGACCACCCCTGATTTTGAGTTATGTTGTATAAATCCCAAATGGGTATTTGAAACTATGTTTATATTCTTGATATCATTTTTTCACTAAAAATTATGGCCAAAAAACCACAATTTGTTGCTACCAAGTTTGTTTAAGCAATTAGGCCTAGAGACTAGGATAGTCAATTTTAATCTCTTTCCTTCCAAAGAAACTATACCTAGAATCTAGATATGTTTTTAAATGGTTAAAATGGTATTTAAATCTATGTTTGTAATTTGGGTGTCAGGTCTCTCTTGAAAGTTGTGTCAAGTTTTTTCCTTTTGGAGTACTGTAAGGATTAAGGTTTGTTTGTAAAGGAATGCCAAGTAGTTTGGGAAACTTGAGTTCTTGTGAGTCATTGTTGGTCTAAAAATGTTATTTTAACATTTTTTAAGATGTCTCAAGTGTTGGATAAGGTGTTTTAATCATAGGTGACTTATTTGGGTTTGTAGTCAAGTGTGTAACCAAGGGTGTCTATTAAACATGGAGTATTTGAGCATTACCTTGAGAGGAATGAAATCATTTTTGTGAAATATGGTATCAATTTCCTAAGTCCCACCCCTACTCTACATCACATGTAGGTTATCGAAGACATGTACATATATATACTTATACATCCTAGGTATATACCTTATCAACTAACACTCAAGTATCCACATGTAAAGAAGAAGATCTTTCATTTGATATAAAGACTCAATCAAAAAACCCCAATAAAGAACATCCACAAAATGAGATCATAACCCCTTCCAAATCATTCATAAACAAGACTAAAGGTTACCTACCAATTCTCAATCCAACTTGACCTACAAGAATTGTGTGTGTAAAAGCTCAGTTAGGTTCATTAAGGTTTACCCAACCAATCACTTCTCCTGAGTGATACTTCCCCTCCCTTCTAGGGGATTGAATTTGTCCCTACATCCAGCTTAGTACAACACCAAGGTAGTTATACGTACATACTAAATCCATTTGCATCATAAAGCATTTGTCTCAAAAAATAATTAGAATGTTCATATTGCAATACATAGCATTCCATTAATTCAAAACATATTCATTCTTTTGAAATCAATAACATCTTATTACATATTCACATATTTCATTCACCTAACAAACATATTAAAGTCACAATTTACATTTATCAACATTTTCACTCATAATGGTAAAAGTAACTTGGTAACTAAGAAACGGGGTGTAACATACTTCCCCCCAAGTGTGAATCATCATCGCTAATGATTTTAAACATATAGAGATATATATAATTGAATAAAGGTTCTACTTTTAATTTTTTTCTTCATGTAAGAAATAATCATATTCTATTAATAACAAAAAATTCTTCCCTTAGAGCAATGACCTTTTGCAATCTTGTCCATACTGGACTTTGCACTGAGGGTCCAAACTAACATATAGGGAGAGTTTGTGTGCTTTTACACATATTTTCCCTTCAAGAGCTATACTTCATAATCATATTAACTCCCTTGTACTTTACAAGTACAATAGTGAACATATCCTATATGACACCTATACCTTAGTTACTAGAAAACATGTTCTCATTGGCTAATGAATTTATCCTTAGTGTAACCCAAATAGATAAGGAATTTTGGTGTATTATACACTACACATGGGTCCCATGATTTATTTTGGTGTTTATGCCATCAAGCAACTTAGAAGTCAAGATTGTCCATCACTAACAAAACTACCTACCTGAAGCATAATTATACTACTTCATAATTTTGAGCTTGTATCAACAAGTTTTTCTTGATCCTCTTGATCTATTATTCTATTTGACAACCTTTCTGATCTAAGGTTAATCATACTTATATTTTTTTAGCTTTATAGAGATTCAATCCTTCTTCCCATATAATGGACCTAACCTCAATGATAGAAGTTATAAGTGTTCTACAAATTCACCAAGATTTGGTTTATCTAATTTGCCTAACCAGCTAACATAATTGAATTCCTCATAATATAATCATGGTTTACGTAAAACCTTATCATCACTTGCTTTTCCTCATCTAAGTTAATCTTCTTAGGGTCTTTAAGCAACTACTTCACAATTTTTCTATTTTGGACTTAATATCCTACAAATCAAATTTCTCGATCAAAATTGGTTACCTTGGTGAGTCTATCCACCATTACATTTTGTCAATTCTATTGACATAGAAAGATCAAACTATTCTCATGATCTACCATTTCCCCTCTGGAATTCCATGTAAGTATATAATCCTTTCCAATGACGGCATCATGTCATCATCTACTGACATACTGGACAATAACTTGATACATACTTTGTAACATTATACTCTATCCCCTTCTAGATTATAGTGGTTCCTCATTCAAAAAAATTTGTCATTCCCTTGAGCACTTGAATAAGACATCAATTTACCTCACTCATTCTTTCATCTCCCAAAATTTTGGGTACATATGTTCCTTCTTCAATTCATATTAGTCCATTCTGACTAAGTGAGATATTCTTCCATGGAATGATGCCATATTTGGTTCTTGAAATATGATATTTAAATTTTAATGTCAAAGCTAAACTCCTTCCTATTAGGACATGCATATCTTGGATTTCTTTCATCCTTTAATCATTTCTAATTTGTGATCCAATTTTTAGCTCAATCTATTTCTTCCAATGAGCATTTATACTAGTTCAAGTAATTATTCTCGTTTGATCATGTTGACTTGATATTATTTTCCAAAAGATATTAACAATCATTACATACTTATCTACCAAGCATGTGTGTTCCTTGATAACTCAAGATCATGAATATATAATTCTTCCTTGTCCAAATCCATACGCGATAATTTTTCCTTCCATGATTAGTCATACTACATTATCCCTTTTCTAAGGCATCAACAATACTAACAGTTGGTCTTCCAACTTTAATTATGTATAGAGTTGTGTAAGTTTACTTTCATTGACAAGTTGGTAATTTATATTCGTACTTCAACCAAAATATGCTCTTATCCAAGCCTTTGTCATATTTAATTTGATTCACATTTTAGTTCCCAAATAATAATCATCTTTCCAAGTGATTTCTTGGTAACTTAATTTTCTCATAACTTTAGACATTCTAGGGTTGTTTGTCTTCTTTCTCCTTTTTCAATTAGAATCTCCAAATTGATCTTTCCTATTTTGGTTGGTGGAATCATGTTGGCTTTTAATTATTCAAAGGTTTCTTTTTTTCTTGACCTACTAGTCTCTAATCTTCATTAAAGTATCATCTTTCTCTCTTGACTCCAATTATCATTGCAAGATTTTAACCTTGTATCGAATCAGGTTTGTCAAGGGTTTATCCAACCTCTTGTTTTTTATTATAGGTGAAACAAGTTTTGAAGGGACCCTGAAACCCTTAACAAAATAAAATGCTACTTCAACACATAATCAAAAATCGAGCAAGCAGCCAAAAACCAACAAAACAACAGCCAGAAAAAGGCACAAAAAATAGCACGTGACTAGAGATTCTTCAGGATGTCCATCGCTTCTAGGTCACTATCAATTATCTTTTGATGAACATTCATTACTTCCACTACCTCTTAAGTAGGAATTCCAGCATTAGCCTTCAAATTTTTTTTGTTACGGGTTCTAGCTGAAAGACCCATCTCACTCGCCACTTTTTGTTGGGCTTCAAAACCAGCCATCACATCTTTCCTACCAGAGTCATCCTCCAACCACTTCTTGGATTTCTTGTTAAACAAACACAAACCTTCAGCTTCATTACACATAGCATTCTTTCTCACCTCAAGAACCTTCTACAACTTTTGATTAACATGCTCAAACTTATCTTCGAGAACAACAATTCTATTCTCATAGGATTTTTTTCATTTTAATCAACTCATCAGCAATCATCTTAAAAGTATCAAAAATTTGATTAACCTTCAACTGGACCTTACTGACTTGAGCTTGAACATTAGGGCCCCTAGAGGAAGAAGGCTCAACACAATTGTTAGTCATAGCTCTAACACTGACATTGGGAAAATTCATTTTTTGGAGAACCCATTTAAAAAGATTGTATAGGGTTTAGGAATCCACTTTCACCATGCCAAGTAAATCAGGCATATCTTCCCTCCTAATTTTGAAAACATCCTCGAAAACCTCTTGTTACCTATCTAGTTATTTTTGATTTACAAAACATGGACTTTCTACTTCATCTAAGTTTCCAATTTATGTTATCCATTAGTTATTTTCCAACAAAGCATACTCATATATTCATAATATCCCTACTAAATCCAAAATCCTTGACTCTTTGCAACTATTGGTTGTTATCAATAAGGGGGATTACTTCAATCCTCACTATCCCTTAGAGTCATTTAGCTATTTCATCGGGTGAAGGTACCCTTTGGCAATCCTCCAAAAAATTTCTTCTGAACCTGGTTGCATAATCTTCTACAATCTAAGGTGTATCCTTCTAAGTTGTTGGTTTAGGAATTTTCAATTCTAGGAATAATTATTTTGTAGTCCCCAAATGCAAATAAGTTTTCAGGAATCTGAAATTCCCTTTTTTTTTTCCATTTGTTCTTTTCCTCTTGCCATCTTGGGATAAGAACTTTTAAACCTTTAATTTCCAATAAGGTTTACCTTTTACTTACGTAACGAGCCCATAGGCTCCAAAGTTGTACCTGGTAACCTGATTTCATCTCAACAAAAGGTTACAATCTTTTGAAAGTGTTGATTTCATTCTCAATATAACATGTCACATTTTGCAATCTTCCACAAAATCGATACAAAGATACATACAAGCTCAATTGAACTTCATAAGCAATAGATACGAATGGTCCAGGTAATTCCCCTCAAATCACAACTACCAACTGATGAGGAGAGGCATCACTCAAGCATTTTTCCACCAACCACGGACTTAAATGTGGTCCCCCACACATCTACCACATATGAAAATATTCCCCTACCCTTCAATGAATATTTTGGTTGGATAACCCCATAACAAATAGCCTTGTTGAGCTTAGTGTTGTGTCCTACAAACTAGAACTTAATCATATGGTAGCTACTACTATGAGTATGGCAATCCTGGACTAGAATGTCTAACTGGATCAAAGTGAATTGACAGTGTAAATAGTGGCTAATTACACTACTTTGGCCAAAGTTTCATATAAAAGTGTCATCTCTTCACCCACTACCCTAGCTCAATTTGGTATTTGACCATTCATATACTATGCATAGGCAATTCCCTTCTTAAGGTAATCTTTAACCCCAAGAACAACCTATTTTTCTTTATATTACTATATCATATCTACTTAAATAATTCAAGTAACTCTTACTTATTGAGTAACCAAATGAAATAACATAATGTCACATCATTGAATGAATATGGTACCAAAGGTACAATCCCAACTATAAAAGTCTCCAATCAATGGTTTATCTCAACATTAAATGACTCCCTTAAAAAGTATCAATAAATAACCTTAAACTAAAAGTATAAGATTCAACAAGAAATGACTTCAAATGACCTTAATTGAAAGAATAATCATATTATCAATAAATGACCTCAATCAAAAAAATTAGTCTCAACAATAAAGGACTCTTACTCAAGAGTGTAATCTCATCAATAAAAAACTATTCAGAAAGTAGAATCACATTAATAAAATGACTTCATGTCAAGAGTATCAAACAATCAACTTAGTAGGGTAATCCCACCTATGGCTCTAAACAAATAGTAATTCACAAATTCAAGTGATCAACTTAATCATATATGATAATCTCATCCTTAGTTTACCCTAATCCCAGGATAAAATCAGCAATCAACGATTGGAACAATCATGTAGGTTATTATCAACCTAGGCTTCCAAACAATAATTAAGTAAAGAAATGATTAAATGATTGTTCAAGTATTGACTTAACAATATGGTTTGCATGATGTTACAACCTATCAATGACAACATTTCTCTTATACCATAAATATTGTTGTATTGCTAACCTCATTAACCACTAGGGTTTAACTAGCATATTATACTATCAAATACAAGTTATTTCCCCCATAAGTTGTTGATGTTATCCATTTCTCTCATCTTAATATACTTATAGTATAGACTAGTTATTTAAAGCCCATAAATAAACACATCATATAAAATCCCATATAGGGTATATAAAATCATTAGGTTCCATCAAAGTAAGTAATGTCTAAAAAATTCAAGCATAATAGAAACATTCCTAAAGTCATACAAGCATAAGGGAGTAAGATACAACATGCCTGTAAGTATAATCTCTGATTGATCTAGCTAGTTTCCAATCCTACCTCCACAAAATAGCTTGCAGCTTGACAACAAAACTCTTCTACAATTCTCCAAACCCACATAGAAATTCTCTCAATAATTCTCTCATCTCTCCTCATAAATAAACTCTCAACTCAAAATAATAATATCAAAGATAAAAAGTAGTAGAATGCAAGTGAATTGTGTGTCCCAATGAGAAAATCTTCTCCCATATTTATACAAAAATATGAGACTTTTCTACCTACAAGCAAGCTATGCTAAATGACACTTCTCAACTCTTAAGATCAACTTAGAAAATAATATTAAAGGGTGGCAACCTTAAAAATTGATACTTAGCAAAACAAAACAACAGGTCACTTAATGCAAGGGCAACAAGAATGTGTTTCAAAAATGCAAGGTGAATGATCAAACAGGTTGAATCAAATTATGCCATCTTCTACTTGAATTATTCCTCTTATTCTTATTTGCTTCATACACTAGAATGTGCAATATAGAAAGACTTACAATAGGTTCGAACTTATTCATATCTTGGCACCACACATTATACCTTGCACCCTATTTGTTGGGCGATTTACTTGTCTTCATTTCATGTTTTGACTAAGTATTCACATGCTTATAAATAGCTACATGCCATCTCCATTCTATTTAATGTGGCTTATATCATTGTTTTCTATTTGCATTTTCCTAAACTATATCCATTTAATAAGGCAACACGAACTTATTCTAACTCAAGTGGTGGTTTACCTCACCTTCATAAGTTGCACCATGTATTACCTCATGCACTAGTTAAAGCACATTATGTTGGCTATAAGCGTGGTTTTCCAAACACACTTTAAGCACTATTCAAATACATATATACATGTTTCCTTTAATACCTCTCAATGCAGCACCTTCAATCATCCATTTTATGCACTATACAATACAATAATTTGTTAATATAGTGCACATTATATACTTGCTAGTATAATGCACTAACAACATTATCCTTTATGCTTTGTGATGAGCCTAGTTTTTGGTCAAATTTTGGGTAGAATCTATAGTTTATTTGCTAGCAGTCTCTTGAACTTTAATGGTTAAGAGTTGATATTTGCATAATGTTTCCCTCAAACTATTGACATTTGGTTAGTCCTATCTCTACGAAGTTTTAATGACATTGGCATATTATGTGGATTATCTATATTGATTTTGCATGTGGTTGATGAATGTTCTTTAAGGTGATTATAGATGTGCAATTATTATGCATACTGACATTGCCATGCAGATATAATTTGTGGATGCTAAGTTGAGAAAGATAGCCGTCAGCTGGTCATATAGGGGAATCGTTCAAAGAGTCAACTGCAGGACCACGGCAGAAAATTCTCCATTATAGTTGAATGTAACCACCTTTCATTTATGGCATTGATAAATTGTGGGCATTACTGCAATGCTAAGTCCACATTTGGACATGCATGTCTGACCGGATTCCATGTAGGTGTAACCGCCCTGCCACTCTTTTCCCTAAATGGCATCCTCACAGTTAGTGGGAGTTGACCGCCCTATTTAGTTGTTAGTATAAATAAGGATCTGAACATTCTTCTTAGAGGTTCTTAGTTCTTGATTGTTGTTGTTATTGATAGATGATATTGATGATGTACTAAGCATTCTTCATTTTCAATATAGTCATGCTACTATTTTGTTTACACATTTTCCAATAAATGAAATGATATTTTGAGTTCAAGCATTTGAGTTTATATTAGTCTTAGAGGATACTCATCCAAGGGGGCACACTTGGTGAGTAATCCATCCCTTAGAATAGTTTAGTTAGTTATTACTTCTTGCTCAGTACTTAGTTCAAAATCTAGCACTGGCTATTCTTGCAGCCACTAGAATATCATTATGTGACTATTCCTGTAGTCAAAGCAGACAAAGTATTTTCCTTTTTGTTCACTCAGATCATTATTCTTGTCATGCATTTCAGCTTAGCATAGTTGTTAATTGATGTCCAATCTTATTTAATTCCTTTCCAATAAATTTATTTTTGGTATTATGCTTTTCTTAGTTGTAGAATGAAGATGGCTACTTTGAGTTCCTATTGCACATACTATGCCGACCCATTTCAAGTTCACATCCCTGGGTTGACAAGTTAAAGGCACCTTCATGATGATTAAGATAGTTATTCAAGTTAGATGTCCAATCTTTGAATCATGGTTGTAAAGGCTTAGTTATTGAATCATTGTAGGAGGCCAACATTTTTGGCACCGTTGTCAGGGATGGTGTCAAGCTAGGAAGTTCTTTGGAGTCATTAATAGTTTTTTTGCTATAGAATTTTTGAGTTCTTAGAATACCCCCTCGCTTAAACAAGTAATGATCTGCTATTCTTTTGCTCATTCTTTGTGTGAGTTGGCTGATGTTCAGTTGATACCACATGCATAGAGGAAGAAGAAGAGATGCTTATGGGAGATTCCTTCCTAATGATCCTGATCCATTTCAATTAGTAGAACTTCCAAATCTACCCAGAAATGAAGAAGAAGAAGAACCATTTCCTTTTGTTGATGCATATCCTGATCTGACTAGTTTTGAAGCTTCCACTGAAGATCAAAACCAGATTTACAACCCCTTTGCTTTGTGAATCCATCAAAAAGACATGGGTGATGCAAATAGAAATAAACCTAAGCAACCAGCTTTTCTTTTCCCCATTGCTCATCAGAATGAGGCTGACAACATCAAAAACATCCCTGCTTAAACACTTCCTAATTTCTATGGACTTGTTACAGAAGACCCTAATACCTTCTTTTTTGAGTTTTACATACTCTGCAGGAGTTATGACTATACCATTGATGCTCATAGGCTTAAGCTATTTCCTACCATTATGAAAGAAGTTGCACTAAGATGGTTTATGAGCCTAGGCAAAGATATTGTGGAGACTTAGGAGGACATGAAGACAAAGTTCCTTGAATAGCACAAGGAATATTGTAGGGGTAGTGATATGAGAGGAGGTGATATCTTTAGGATGCAACAAAAGGAAGATGAGAGCTTGGAAGATTACATTTCAAGGTTTTTTTTTGCTTGCAGAAATCCCCACACCATACACTCAATGAAGAATCACAAAAGTTGCTTTCCCTTAGAGGAATCAATGAGAGTTGCACTAATGCTTTGGAACTGATGATAGGAGGAGATATCACCCAAGTCCCTTGGGAAGATATCAAGAAAATATGTCAGAACTATTCTAGAGCAGCTTCAAAGAAAGGAAGAGCTTACCAATCTTCTATGGGTAAATCATCTACTAGTGGAGTTTCAAGGATGGATATTACTCATTTGTTGGCAAATTTCAAGCAAGATATTATAAACAATTTAGCTACTCAGCTAGATACACTTTAGTCCAAAAAGAAACATGAAGAGGCAGAGCCAATGTTGACAAAATACCGCCCTCATTGCTAACAAAAGAAGAGGGATTGTAGATGCAAGATGGTAGCTAAGAGTAATAGTAAGAAAATTCCACCTAAGTTTAATCCAATTCAGATTGAGGAAGACCAAGTCTACTTTGTTGCACAGAGAAAGTCATGGGCTCCAAGACAAGGTATGCCACCAGATCCATTATCTTTTGTTGGGCCATATTTTAATTCCTATTCATCTAGTAACCAATGGCAACCTCCATATCCATCCAACTATGGAGGATATCCACAACAATCTTGGGGTAACCCTCCAAATGCTTGGTCCAACTATCAAAATTCCTCACCCCAATGGCAGAAACCTCAAGGGAATTGGCAGCAGTTTCAAGGACCTTAGCAGCCACCTCATAGAAACTGGCAACAAACATCTCAATAGAGAGGTCGGTAATGGCCAAACCAGACAACCGGTTACATGCAGCCACCTACTCAATCCCAGTAGCCTGCTATATTGCCTCCACCTACCAATTCAAGCTCAAATGCACCTAAACCTACTTAGTTACCAGCTCATCCCACACCTAACCCAAATAACAAACCACAATAGTAGCCAGTATATTTTGTTGATCTAAATCAATTCCCTGCATGTGTTGTGACTGTGAATGACATCCATCTACGCTTAGGAACCACCTTACCAACTCCTTCCACACCCATCATCACTGAGCTACTTGTGGAAGATAAAGAGGAACCTCTAAATGATTCCATTCATCCAAATGTACCTAACAATCCTGAACCAGTTCCAGTCAAGAAGACTACACAAGAGTCACCATTCCCTCAGAGATTGGAAGTTGCTAAGCATAAGGAAGACAAAGAAGATACAACTTTCGAAATCTTGTAGTTGAAATACATGTGTCCAAATCCCCTTATTTCATGCCATAAAATAGGTTCCTATATATGGCAAGGCAATCAAGGAAGCATGCCTCAAGAAGTCGAGGAGAAAGAAGAAAGACCCAACTATAGTCCATATGGTGGGACAACTCATTGGCATCATGCTTGGAAAAGTGACTATTCCCAAGTATAATGATCCAGGTAGTCCTATAGTAGTAGTTGTTATAAATGGGATCCAAATAAAGAATGCCCTTATTGATTTGGGAGCAGCAATAAATGTGATGACTAAGGACATCCTGCAGCAACTAAATGTTGCAAGCATGAGATCTACTACTATCCTATAGCTCATTGATAGTTATACTGTAAAGCCCAATGGTATAGTGGAAGACCTCATGGTGATTCTAGACTCTTGGGAGAATCCAATAGACTTTATAATTCTCTCTCCTAAAGCTACACTAGGAGAATATCCTATCATTCTTGGAAGACCATGGTTAGCAACAGTAGATGCTTATATTAGGTGTTGGTCAAGTGACATGACTATTTTTTATCGCAGGAATACCAAAAAGCTTGTTCTTTATCCTCCTATTCAGTCATCCCATGATGAGGAGAATCTTGTATGGCCACATGTTGTTGAGGAAGCTGAGGAAGTTAACTCTGTGGCACAGCTCATGATGTTAGGTAGAAGTCCTTTTTTACAACTTCAAGATGAAGATGAAGTGTTATCTAGTATAATTCAAAACCATTATGAAGTTGAGGAACCATTTTCCTCTCATGCATCTGGTTCTGCTAATCTCATGAAGACACTTCTTCCTGCAACCACTATGTCTACAGATAAACTTCTTATAGCCACTCTTCCTGCAGCCATTATGCCTGCAGACAAACTTCCTACAGCAATAGGTATGTTCCACACAATGTTTCCATATGAAATCAAGGTACCATGTGTTAATGAAGCATCTATGATAGAGTTAAGTACACAAATACAGGTGTCCGAAGGAAAATGTTTGAATATTAACAGTAAGTTGAGTGAAGAACAACAATTAACATTGGTAGACTTACTGAAGTCTCATCAGCATGTGTTTGCATGGGACTATCATGATATGAAAGGACTAGATCCTAACCTTTGCACTCATAGGATCTACATCATAGATGATTTCCAACCAGTAAGACAACCTCAACGAAGAATCAACCCTGCATTGAGAGAATTTGTAAAAGCAAAATTGCAAAAATTGTTGGATGTCAGATTTATCTATCTTATCTCAGACAACCAGTGGGTGTCCCCATTGGTGACCATGCCAAAAAAGGGAGGAAAATGGTGAGTTTGTGTTGACTACAAAAAACTTAATGTTGCCACCAAAAAAACTATTTTCCCTTTCCTTTTGTAGATCAAGTCTTGGACTCACTTGCAGGAAAGTAGTACTTTTCTTTTCTAGATGGATTTAGTGGCTACAACCAGATTCAAATTGCACCTGAGGATCAGGAGAAGACAACCTTCACCTGCCTGTGGGGAACACATTCCTATTTAGTACTTCCTTTTGGCTTATGTAATGCACCCACAACATTCCAGAGAGCAGTCATTAGCATATTTTCAGACATCTCCCTTGACTGCATGGAGATCTATATGGATGAATTTACTACCTATGGTGTTGATTTCAATGAAGCATTGGAAAATCTCAAGAAGGTCCTACAAAGATGTGAAGACCAAAACCTATCTTTAAATAGTGAGAAGTGATTAATGATTATGTAGGAAGGTGTAGTTCTTGGCCACTACATCTCTCACAAAGGAATTCAAGTAGACCCTACAAAAATTGAGGTAATTACTAATTTGTCTACATTTGCAAAACAAAAGGATGTTAGGAGTTTCTTGGGATAGGTAGGATACTATAGGCGTTTCATGAAGGACTTTAGCAAAATGGTAGCACCATTGTACACTCTCTTAACCAAAGATGTTGAACTCCAATGGACAGAAGATTGTGATAAAGCATTTTCTGACTTGAAGGTAGCCTTGACCCATGCTCTTGTATTGAAAGGACCTAATTGGGAGATCATTTTTCACATTCATACAATTGCATCAAACTATGTCATAAGAGTATTCTTAGGGACGGAAAGAAGAATTCATTGAAAATGTCATTTACTTTGCTAGCAAAAATTTACAGGGAGTTGAATTCAACTATACTGTGACAGAGAAAGAAATGCTAGCAATGATCTATGCCCTGAACAAATTCAGGCAGTACATAACAGGCTATCAATTTTTTGTGCACACCAATCATGCAACCATTAAATACTTTATGAATAAACCCCTAATCTCGGGTAGATTGGCAAGATGGTTATTGTTGATGCAGGAGTTTGACATAACCATTGTGGATAAACCGAGGAAGGCCAATGTTGTTGCAGATTTTCTTTCAAGGCTGATTACATCAAAGGATAATCAAGTCATAGATAACTCCTTTCTTGATGAGCATCTATTTTCCAATGTTCAAACACCTTGGTATGTTGACATAGCTAACTATCTTGTAACAAGAAGAGTTCCTCCTCATTTCTCACCAAAAGAGAGAAGAGTGCTCATTGAAAAATCTTTTTCTTTTTCATGGATTGTTGGATGTTTTTTTTATACTAGACTAGATCATGTTATGAGAAGATGTGTGAGGGAAAATGAGACATATGAAATTTTTCATGCATGTCATGATGAACCCTATGGAGGGAATTTTGCAGCAAAGAGGACAACAATGAAGATTCTGAACACAAGATACTATTGGCCTACACTCCACAAGGATGCAAGAAGATACACAAGGAAATGTGATAGGTGTCAAAGGATGGGTCGACCAACCAAATCTGATGAGATGTTGCTTTATCTCCAAGTAGTGACCACTCCCTTTGACAAGTGAGGATTGGATTTTGTGGGACCCATTGACTCTCCATCAAATGGTAAGTCTTATATCTTAGTATGCACTGATTATGTAACTAAGTGGGTAGAAGTCAAGGCCATGAAGCATGCAAGAGACAATAAGGTTGCAAATTTTCTTTATGAAGAAATTTTCACATGGTATGGAGTCCCAAGAGAGATAGTAACTGATCAATGAGCTAAATTCACTTCAACCCTTGTTACAACCTTGGTTAATGAGTATAACATAAGGCATATGAAGTATACCCCTTATCACCCTCAGGTCAATGGTCAATTTGAGGTGACCAATAGATAAATTGAAGCCATTCTAACCACGACAGTAGTCATCCACAAAAAGGACTAGGCAAGCAAATTATCAGAAGCTATTTGGGCCTATAGGACCACTTGGAAAACCACTACAGGCTTCACTCCATTTGAACTACTATATGGGAAGATAGCTATGATCCCTATTGAATTTGAGCACAAGACTCTTAGGACTGCAGTAGACCTGGGGATGGATATCTCTGAGGCACAAAAAGAGAGAGTCATGTAGCTAAATGCTTTAGATAAGATGAGAAAAGCAGCTTTGCACCACATTGAGGTAGTGCAGAATCAAAGAATGAGGTGGCATGATAAATTTATCAAGGAGAATAAATTTCAGCCAGGTGACTAGGCATTATTCTATGACTCAAAGTATTAGGACAATGCAGGAAAATTACAGACAAGATGGCTAGGACCATACGAAGTTGTTGAGGTCTTTCCTAATGGAGTTGTTCAGCTCACTACCATTGACCCTGTTAGATTCAAGTTACTTGTCAATGGTCATCGCCTCAAATTATATCACAGGCCAATCTCCAAAGAAGAGTTCCTGCAATAATTCACCCAACATTCAACACACGAGCTTCCTGCAATTGAAGGAAGTGGACCTAGTGTCCCTCCTTTTGGCTAAATTAAGGTATGTACTTGTCATAATAAAGATTTCCTCTTTTCTGGAAGTCCATTTCTTTGCCTATCCATCCATTTGTATCACCTTTCTCTCTCTCTTCCAACATTTCATTCCACCTCACCTCACTCCATTTCACTTTCATTAATTGCTCAATTATTTTCTAAAAAAGGTGAACGGTACTTTCTCTCCATGATTTTTGCAAAAAATCCTCCACATGCTTAGGTATGTGTGCATTGATTATCATCTTTTAATCACCTTTTAAGTGCTTTCATTTAATCATGGCACGTTAGTATAGACATTCACATAGTATGTCATTACTCCTTGTCAAATCACCACTCCCTTCTCACATGTGTAGACACATGTCCAAATTTGGGTTGGGGGGAAGATGAAAAAATAAAAGTATATTGCTCGTGTCAAATCATAATTAGGCTACATCAGAAAATTTAAAATGAGCCGATTTGAAATTTTGGCTCACACGTGTGAAGTGACATTAACTATAGTCGCCATTTCTTCCCATTTATCACTCCTTTCCTTGCCATAATTAACCCTATCATAATTTTGAGTTATAAAAGGCAAAAGGTAAAAGCAAAGGGAAATTCAATTGATATTGGCACTGAAAATTCAGCAAGGAGGTGTTGGATTTTAGATAGGAATTGCAAAAAAAAAAAATTGCAGAGTGACAGTTGATTTCAGACAATGGGAGGTGGGCTAATTTGAAATGATCCCTCAGTTCATGATGCTCTATTGCAAGATGCACAATGCCTAGCAGAATTTCAACGATGTGGTTGGTTTGACTACTTCATGAAGCTAAATAGATTTGATGAAGGCATTGCACTTGAATTTTCTCAGATGTTTTTTGAAGGTAAAGCCACAATAAAAGGGTTAGAGGTTGTGGCAATAGAGGAAAGAATTGCAAAATTTTTAGGGTTACCTACTGATGGTGAGCATTACCCTGCCTCCAGAGATGTCAGGTCATCCAGAGAAAAATTTACAATACATGGCAACCCTCCAATTAGCGTGAATAAGCAGGGTGCAAAAAGGACATCTCTGCCTAAACCATGGAAGCAAGCCATTGTCTACAATATAAGGTATATCACCTATGAAGGACGTTTGGTGAACCTGCATTTAGTGCATTTCAAGTTGTTGAGTCACATGAGGCATGGGAGGAGGATGAATGTGTCTAACATATTATACAACCTTCACTCCATCATGGCAGCCAAAACACAAAAAGGTAGGGACAATTCTATTTCCCACCATTACTTGATTAATTTTTTGGTTGAAAAATATTTGCATAATGTATCTGGAATGTCCTGGGAGGAGTTTATAAATGTTGATCAATTTAGGCTTAAGCAATTACAACCTAGGTTTTTACCTCAGCCCCGTAGATCTAGCAAGAGATTAAGCATAGTTGAAGCCACTCTTGGTGGTTCAACTTCTGGTGCTGGCTCTAGTATGAACCCTCTTGCAGCAACAGAAGAAACCATAGACATTAGTTCCTCTAAAATAGAGCATTCAAAAAAAGCAAGCTCTTCATCTGATTCTAGTGATGATGTCCCCTTTGAAACCCTAATGAGAGCTAGGGCACAAAAGGAGGCAAAAATAGGAAAAGGAAAATCCCAAACACAACCTGAAGAAAAAAGGGTGTCAAGTGTTAGGAAGAGAAAGGTTGATACTATCCATCCTACAGCCAAAGGAAAATGTAAGAGTACTCCTAGGAATTCAAGACCAGCTAGGTCGGCTTTTTGTATGCCTCCATAGGAAATCCCTAAGCATGGAGAGACATCACATGAGGACACTGAAGCTCCAATGGGGCAGGAAAATGTTAAAGAAAAAGAAGAGGACATTTTTTAGAGAGCAGCGAAAATAACACTAGCAGACCTTGCTAATATTGTAGAAGAACTTGAGGACGAACAGGGTTCCTGCAACAAAACCAAGAACAAGAGTAGGAGTTCCTACAGCCACAACAAGGGCCACAACAAGAGCAAGAGTAAAGCCAAGAATAGGAACAAGAGGTCTTGTAGCAAGAAGAGGGAGAAGAAATAGTACCCCTACAGCCTGAAACAACTAGACAGCCTGAGTTCATGCAGATAATACAATATGGGAAGTAGCCATTGACAAAAATACTGGTAGGAATTCATGACCCTCCTAGTTTTATAGTTCATGCAACAATTTTAAATTTAGGGGAAGAAATACAAAGGAGGGAGGAGGAATGGAAAAATGAGAGGAAGAGATAGAAAAATGAAATTCAAAAGAGGGATGAGGTCATTGAAGAAAAGAATGAGGAAATTACTACTTTGAAGAAGAAAGTAGATAATGTTGTGACCTTGGTACCATAGATTCTGGAATGCAGAACCCCTCCAAGGGTTGATGCCCTACACTTGAAAGAGAAATATCTCTCTTTCAAGCTATCAAAAATTGTTTCAGATTTGAACCCCTCTATTGAGACTCCTATCGAATTCTTCAATGCCTATAGGATTGCCTCCCCTAAGATGAAAAATTTGCTATGTGAATTTTATTTGCACAATTATGTTGTCACACAGGACCACAATTGGAAATCGTTGTTGTATGTTGGAGGCATTCAATTGAGAGCATTCATGTCTTGGGTGCAAAATGAGATCAGTTGGGGTGAGCGACATAATGCTTATAAGAAGATGGAATCCAATATCCCCTTGGCCATTAGGGCCAAATCAAAGCCACCCAAGGGATATTCACAGAGAATGGCTCAAAATGCTTCTTAGACCTAGCTATAGTAACAGAATTATGCCTTGGATTGAGGTAGTCTACACTGAGTATGAGGTAAAATCAGCAGCAAAAGAGGAGCTTATGAGAGGATACTTGTCCCAAACATGGAATAGCTTAACTGATGAGTTGAAGCAGGTTGAACCCCATTCTATCCATAACTATGCTACAACATTAAAACAGATTGACAAGTATATTCAGATTGGGAGAAGCAAGGGGCGATTTTGGCTTCCCCTGACTTTCCAGCCACCCATTCTCTTGTGGCTAGTACCAAACTATAGGTTCTACCAATACGACATTGTTGTAGAAAGATGGAGATGGGGAAAATTTGATAGATTGGGAGGATTTTATTAGGACCCTGACTCACGCTCAGCAGAGACAAATGTTGGACAACTATCAATTGCAAACTTCAGAGCCTTAACCAAGCAAAAGAATAATCCTTCCACTATTGGAGGACCAGCAAGATGTTAGGTTGTGGGGAGTGATGAGCCTAGTTTTTGGTCAAATTTTGGGTGGAATCTATATTTTTTTGTTGGCAGTGTCATGAACTTTAATAGTTAAGTGTTGATATTTTCATAATTTTTCTCTCAAACCATTGACATTGGGTTAATCCTATCTCTACGAAGTTTTAATGATATTGGCATATTATGTGGATTATCTATATTGATTTTGCATGTGGTTGATGAATGTTCTTTAAGGTGATTATAGATGTGCAATTATTATGTGTACTAACATTGCCATGCAGATACAATTTGTGGATGCTAAGTTGAGAAAGATAGTTGTCAGCTAGTCATGCAGGGGAATCGTTCAAAGAGTCAACTGGAGGACCATGGCAGCAGATTCCCCATGACAGTCGAATGTAACCGACTTGCATTTATGGCATTGAGCAATTGTGGGCATTACTATAGTGTTGAGTCCACATTTGGACATGCATGTCTGACTGGATTCCCTGTAGGCATAACTGCCCTGCCACTCTTTTCCTTATTTTCTCTAAATAGCATCCTCTCAGTTAGTGGGAGTTGACTGCCTTGTTTAGCTAGTAGTATAAATAAGGATCTAAACCTTCTTCTTAGAGGTTCTTAGTTCTTGATTGTTGTTGTTATTGATAGATGATATTGATGATATATTAAGCATTCTTCATTTTCAATATAGTCATGCTACTATTTTGTTTACACATTTTCCAATAAATGAAATGATATTCTGAGTTTGAGCATTTGAGTTTATATTAGTCTTAGAGGATACTCATCCAAGGGGGGCCACTTGGTGAGTAATCCGTCCCTTAGAATAGTTTAGTTAGTTATTACTTCTTGCTCAGTACGTAGTTCAAAATCTGGCACTGACTGTTCCTGCAGCCATTAGAATATCATTTTGTGACTATTCCTGTAGACATAGTAGTTTCCTGTTTGTTCGCTCAGATATTTATTCTTGTCATGCATTTCAGCTTAGCATAGTTGTTAATTGATGTTCAGTCTTGTTTAATTCTTTTCTAAGCAATTTACTTTCCGGTATTGTTTTCTTAGTTATAGAATAAAGATGACTACTTTGAGTTCCTAGTGCACATACTGTGCCGACCCATTTCAAGTTCACGTCCCTAGGTTGACAAGTTAAATGCACCTTCATGATGATTGAGATAGCTATTTGGGTTAGATGTCCAATCTCTGAATCTTGGTTGTAAAGGTTTAATTATTGAACCATTGTAGGAGGCCAACACTTTGATAATATAAGGGACATTATATATATATATATCGTCATCAATCTATATATGTATATATAGATATATTGAAATATATATTTATATTCACAAAGTTATAAAACGTATTAATGGTCAATTGACATAGTATATTCATATATCAGAATAGAAATTATACACACATATACATTACTATATATCATTATCCTATTTTAATAATAATGCATTTATATATATATTAAAGTAATTATATATATGTATAATAATATATAAGTATATTCTTTTACATGAACATAATAATATACTCATACATTAATAAATGTATATTTTTAATATACATATATCATTACTTTTATATTGAACTTAAATACATATAATTGTCACATATTCATCAATTCATGTAGATCCATGAAGTGCATATGTATATATATGTATATGTCACATTTATCCAATCGGTACTCCCATGCATATGGGTTATCAAAGGCATGTACATATATATACTTATACATTCCAGGTATATACCTTATCAACTAACACCCAAGTATGCACACAAAGATCTTTCATTCAATATAAAGAATCAATCACGAAACCCCAATCAAGAACATCCACAAAATGAGATCATAACCCCTTCTAAATCATGCACAAACAAGACTAAAGGTTACCTACGAATTCTCAAGCCGACTCGACTCAACTTGACCTACAAGAAGTGTGTGTGTGTGTGTGTGTGTGAAAGCTCAGTTAAGTTCATTAATGGTTACCCAACCAATCACTTCTCCTGAGTGATGCTTCCTCTCCCTTCCAGAGGATTGAATCTGTTCTTGCATCCAGCTTAGTAAAACACCAAGGTAGTTAGACGTTCATAGTAAATCCATTTGCATCATAAAACATTTGTATCAAAAAAGCATTAGAATGTTCATATTATAATACATAGCATTCCATTAATTCAAAACATATTCATTATTCTGAAATTAATAACATCTTATTTCATATTCATATATTTCATTCACCTAGCAAACATATTAAAGTCACAATTTGTATTTATCAACATTTTCACTCATAATGGTAAAAGTAACTTGGTAACTATGAAATAGAGTATGACATTGTGTGCATGATAGAAGAAGTACAATTGGAGGTGCTTTCTTCCTTAGAAGCGGGCTATTTTCTTGGATAAGTAAGAAGCATGATTCAGTGTCATTATCTACTGCAGAGGCATAATATATTGTTGCAACATCTTGCTATACACAGGTGTTGTGGAAAAAGCACACATTGAAGGATTTCAGAATATCATATGATGAACCTATTCCTATCTTGTGTGATAATAGAAGTGCTATCAATATTTCAAAAATCTATTAGTCCATTCAAGAACAAAGCATATCTCTATTTAA
The DNA here is from genome assembly GCA_007258455.2 of Sequoia sempervirens. Taxonomy (NCBI): domain Eukaryota; kingdom Viridiplantae; phylum Streptophyta; class Pinopsida; order Cupressales; family Cupressaceae; genus Sequoia; species Sequoia sempervirens. Next base: position 565,245,757 of record VDFB02000003.1, on the reverse strand, counting down.
CATGACTTTCTAAGAGAGAAAGTTGTTGAAAAGGAAGTAAAGTTGGAGTATGTGCCTACAAGGGATCAAATCGTAGACATTTTCACAAAGGCTCTTCCAAAAGATACATTTGAGTATCTTAGACATAATCTAGGGGTTATTTCCCATCCTTCTTTCAACTAGATGCATAAGATGGTGCATCTATCTAGGGGTGTCATTCAAGATGAATTCTCTGTCCTAGATTGATGAAGGCTACCTCTCAGGGGGAGTAGGTAGTGGTGTCTTTTGTTGGTGAAGTCAAGGGGAGCATATCTTGTGCCTAAAGTGGGAAAGAAAAAAGTGAAGTATGAAGGTGTTTCCATTTTCCATTAATGTCAAAGGGGAAAAAGAGTGATGTCTAAAAAACACATAGAAAAGTGGAGAGAGAAATGTCCAAGTGAGGGGGAGAGCTACTTGAGAATTGGAGTTACAAATTTGCTTTTGTTGTTGATGGCTTTTCAGTAGATGTTTCCATTAATGGAAAAGGGGGATATTGTTTCATTGTGTTGTCATTAGTGTTTTCATTTATGTCAACCTATATGGTTATATGAGAAGGTGTTTGTGGTGATGAGTTGGTGTTGCATATGTAGCAAGTTTGCTTGGTTTCTAAGTGCTTTTGAGAAAATTTGCATAAAGAATGTATGATGCAAAAGCATCTATCAACAACAATTCATCAGGGTTTTTTAGACCCAAACCCAACTAAGAAGATCCTTCCACAAAATCCATCAAAATTTCACTATTCATCTCACCAAAATCTATCAATTTCACTTTATTTTATAAGGTAACCAACAAGCCAAATCACTTCATCATTATTCCATATCATTATCAAACTCAAAACAATTTAGCCAACATCACAATATCAGAATCAAAGCAATAACCTCTTTGAACCAAAACAATCACCCAACTTGCACTTTATTATTCTTCATTGTATCTTGTTTCCTCAAGGAAAAAATAAACAAAAACCAATCATTTCTTGCTTCAATCCTACTCTCAGACTTCCAAGACACTTTATCATCTCATTTTTATCAAGAACAAATTAGTAACTCACCATCAAGACACTAAACTATCATAACCATTAATAATTGTAGTCAAACACCATTCTTACACAAAGTACATCTTGCTCAATACAACGAAACCAACAAAGGGTATGTGTAGGGTATGTGTAAAATAATCAACGAGCTCTTAAGTGACGAAAAATTCAAAAAAATTAGAGTTAGACAACTTGACGTAAAAATTTGAATAAGTTATCTATATTATTTCAAAAATATATAAGAATAGAATCTGTAGCAAATTAAGTGTAATTTCTAAGCTACTAAGTTTATTTTTTAAAAAAAATTATTTGGTGAAAATTTGAAATTTTCAATAGTATTTAAATTTGGAGAAAATAAGAAGTAGGTGTCTATCCCAACCACTAACCACAATAAAATGATAATATTTTTTATAAGATTTTAGATATAAGTAGATGACTCATGTCTTGATGTGATGCATATTTTTTAATGCTTTTCAAGTAAATAATTAATTATGAATTTTTTATTACAACTTTTCAAAATATAAAACAGTATGTCGACCACCTTAACTTGGTCAAACTTCATGAAATTTTTTTTTTTTATCCTATAGTATGCAAAGCATAGAATGTGATGCATATTTCAAATTCAAAAAATGTGATACTATTTGAAAGTTATAGTTGTTTTTCAATCAGCCTATCAATTAGGACTTTAATTGTAATTCAAATAGAAATGAATAATAATTATTTATTAAATTCAAAGTAAAACATAATTTATATTGGTGGAAAGTTGAGAATCTCCTTTAAAAACCCTTTTTGTTTCTATCAATTTTGAGTAAAAAAATGCCATTAGCCACATACTCTACACATACCCATCATATTGCCACTTTTTGCCACTTTTTGGCCCATCATGATCCTGCACATACCCCAAACCTGCCTTCAAAACCTTACCCAAACATAGTGACGACTATAATATCATCAACAAAACAGTTTCCAAGTATCAAGTACCATTATTTTCTTTGTTTTATCAGATTTACAGTTTTAAGCAATCAAACCTTCATTTTCTTTGTAGGTCACCAAGCCTCTTAATTGGGTGATTCCATTTCCATCATTTTTTATCTTTCCAACATAAAGGCACAATTTGAAACCCATTTTGACATATTATCACATATCTCAACATCAGTTAGACTTGTTTTGAAACAAACATTGGAAAACTAGCCTAAACGCTGGAAAAGTGCCTCAAAATAGGCCAAAATTACAAAGAGACTGTAAGGCCTCACCTTTTTGCATGGATATATGTACTTTAATTGCACCATTGGTATATTTTCCCTTTAGCAATAATTAGTTGAGTAAAATGAAAGAGTTATACAACTTAGGGCTAATGTAGAACATGCAATGTACATGATATCGATACTCAACTAAGGTGTTAGGATGTGGTAAGTATCTTAGGATGTTTATATGATTACTTGATATCATACATATATCTTTCGAGACTTCATCATACTAAATGATCGTAAGATTTGGTACCTTATTAACGTACCTTGTGTTCGCATTTCATGAAATTGGTTGCACATATGATAGTTCCTTTGACTAGGGTGGAACGTATCATGAATAAATATGAACTTAGAAAGATAATTAACCCCTTATGTGATTGTTATCTCAAAGTTATGAAGGAAAGGAAGGTAGGATTGTTATTATGATGATTGAATTAATAATTTTTATGATTCCTTTATGTTGGTGAGGAAGAATCTAACCTCATCATAACATTTGTCATGCTATTATATTGTAAATTCTTTGAGCTCATTAAATTAGTTATTTTGGATGTCACTTCTAATGTATTGTGTTCATTGGGGAGCTAGAATATGTCATGTAGATTGACTAACTAGTATTTGTAAATTTAAATAGTGTGGAGAGGAGGTTTAATGAGAGAAAATGTATATAGTGATGTCATGGTTGACTAAGGGATAATTTTCATTTGATTTGTTAATAGATTCAATTATATTTTAGTGGCCATTTTAGAAATAGAAGTGTAATTATATAAGAAGAATGTTATTTTAGTTATTTCAGTGATTTTTAATATGTTGGTCAGTTTTACTCAAGCATATCGAATTTAAACTATTGTGTATAAATTAGCATTATAATTACTAATGCCAAGTGACAAGATTTTTGTGTTCAAATACTCAAGATTGAGCAACAATCATTCAACAATACACAATAAGGATGATCAAGATAAGAAAATTTAATTATTGTCTAATTGATAGTTTGATTTAAAATATCTCATTTAAGTAACTATTTTCTTTATTATTAGGTATTGACAATAATGAAAGTGTGCAGGATTGTAATTGGTCAATGGAAGGCGAGAGAATCACCAGGACCCTAATTACCCTTTTCACAATGTGAAGCTATGTGTTAGTTATGTGATTGTCACTTAAGTATTATTGTCTTTGTCTAGTAATTACGCCGAAGGCATGTCCTATTTGAGGATTGTCAAGCTAAATATTGAAATCAACAGTGAAAAGATCATTAAAGGCAATACAAGACGGTTAATTAAATCCTATCCATTAAATGTTTTTTTAAAGAATTGCCAAGTTAAATACTGAAATCAAAAGCAATGCAAGACGGTTAGTTAAATCCTATCCATTAATGTTTTTTAAAGATCAGTACAAGAAGAAGAAAACAAACAGCATGGGTTCTCTAAAGCCGTTATTACAGCGCCACACTTGCATATGTTCTGGCATAACTTGCACATTTTCCTCCAGCATTAAGCAGTTGGGGAGCCCTCATACCAAAGAATGTGGAGGCAACATAAATTCCAATTACACCCGTTTAATTGCATTTTTTTTCCTTCAATGGTTTACTAATGTTTACTTTCATATGTACAAATGTATTAAAAAAAAATTGCCCTGGTCCTGCGAACTGGCCTGTGATTTTCCAAAAATGGTACAAACCGTGGAACCATCAGTTGGTATTTTTTCCACTGCCTCTTCTGCAATGAATTGGTATCAAGCTGCAATGGTTGCCCCACAAAATTCTCCTGCCTTTACCCTTCATTTTTGAACATTGCTTAGGTGCCTAAAGCCCCTCCCCTCCAGGTTGTCAAAAAATGGTTAAATCCCTGGAACTATCAGTTGGCATAGCACCAGCAACAAAATATATTAACATGCATTGTAGAGGTTCATGCTGCATGACAATTTAAAGATTGAAGAGTGTCTTAATGCCCGTAACACATCATTCTCTACTCTATCTTTTTAGTAACTAATTACAGTTGGCTTGATAGGGTTTTAAAAGCAATGCTAATCTCTCACTGCGATGGAGCTTCGCTGGCACACTGATGTCCTCCCAAATAAACTAACCAAAGCTGCTACTCTACTTTATTTCTTTAGTAGTTACTTACGGTTTACTCGGCACTCGACAGGGTTTTAAGAAGGATACTAGAAGTGCTGCAATGGGGTTTCTCACATATCGTTCTCTGATCTATCTTTTTAGTAGTTAATTTGGATAGGGTTTCTTGCACCAAGAAACTGTTGTTTTCCAAAATAAGAGGGCTTGGAATACTTTAGCATGTTTACCTACCGTGGTCTCTTTTCAATAGTTAATTACAATTCGCTTAGTACGATTTCTAAGAGTGATGTCTACTTTGAAAGTTTCTTACAGTTTGTTTCATCACAATCAAATGCCCCAATATCAGAGACTGTTTACAACTCCTTTAACCATGTTCCTTTTTGCACAAGCTCATCCATCAGGGGGTTGGTGAAGAGATGTTGCTTTAAATTCAAAATCTATCACCAGCCAACTATCTCCTATTCATTCATAGAGCTGAGTCGGTAAAATAGCCAACCCATGTTTAGCTCTACTGAATCAGCCTCCTGGACAAATTTTAAGAGGTTATTGAAGTTTTCTTTATGTTGTTTTGCCACTTTTTCCATGTTTTCATTGTGGTTTAGTTGTTCAATCAAACTATTAATCTAGTCATGTTGGTAAGCATTTGGCTGCTTCAAGTTAGATAATCTCTTGTCAGAGTGTATCAAATCTGCACGGGTTGACCTGATGTAAATTTACTCCATAGGCTACATGGGGGTGGCAGGATTCTCTTTGAAAGAATAGATTCTCTTTCAAAACAATAGAAAGGGTTTGGGGATCGTGAAGAACACTCAGATATAATTAAAAGAAACATCCCCTGCTAGAGTTTTCAGCTCCTCCTTGATTGTTTACTTGACTGTTAGCAGTGTGGCCTAAGGCAGCCAGTAATGCAAGCCTTTCTGAATTCATAAGTAATATGATGTTGGATGTTCTTTATAATTCCGTTGTGGGGTTTGATCATTTGTTGTATGAAATTTTCTACGTAACTTTTTAATGGCTTGATGGGTTTTAATGATTAGACCCATTGAATATGTTTCTCCCTTTATTTTCATTATGGATGGTAGGCTTGCTTTTTAGGACCTTTGGCCTTAAAATCTTCAGAGCCTTGAGTGGCACCTACAGTTGTCTTAAGAATTCAGATCATCAGCTAACTTTGTGGTCCCTTGCAGTTGCATTGCTGATGTTTTTTAGCTGTTGCTGCTTGGATAATCCTGGGACTCGTTAGAAGTTTTCCAGAGGTTCTTTGAAACAAGGCATTGTCAATGTATAGGAAGATTGGTTATTTTTTCAGTTTTGATGTCTACTTTGAAAGTCTCTTACAGTTTGTTTCATCACAATCAAATCTCGTAAAATCAGAGACTGTTTACAACTCCAACGAAATTGTTGTACTTAAAATATGCTCTTAAATTTCCAATTAGAAATCACAGCCAATTTTTCCAAGTCTTAGCCATACTTTGAACTTTATTGCAATTAGCAAAGCAACAACACCCTTTCTTTTGTATCTGCAGTTGGGGTAGCCAACAATCACCAATCATAACACCTCCGTACAAACAAATCACGAAACTTATGTCATCTGTCATCTGTCACTTAAATTAAAAAATAGCAAAAGCAACAACTGTCCATAATAAATGGCAGTGGAAGATGCTACATGTCTTCAAAAACATTCAGTGTCATTTAAACATGAGTGTCTTCAGTCTCTAGAAACAATTGTCTACATGCTTTCATGATGATGGACACAAGTGTCAAGGTAATTCATTCACTCCCTGTTTTAAATCCGAGTGAATGATAATCTGTTTTAATTGTTAATAAAGATGGCCCAAAGAAACGACCAAAGTATGGGAAGTTAAGACAAAGGTACAAAATGATTTCCTCATCATTCTTCCCAACACGATGCATTGGAATCTAATGCATACAAACAGAGTGAAAGAAGCCCAACGGTATATATTGCATAATGTTGGCACTGCAACTACTGTTGAACTGCTGACAATAACATGAAAGATTTGGGATAATTATTTGGGTAAGAAATTTGCGTGAACAATAATTTGCTTTGATCAATGATGAAGATGGCCCAAATGAATGACCGAAAGTATGGAAAATTTAGCCCAAAAGGAAAAAAAAATGTTGTTGTCTCCTAAAAGAATCAATACTTGGTGGACAAAAACTAAATGGACATCCTCAACTCGATGAGAATTGTATTCTGTAGAGGTAACCGGTAGAGAGGGCGCGACAGTATTCTACTTTTTGTGTGGTTTCATCCTGGCACATTAGCAAGACTTAGATGCAGCTGATCTTGAGTATTTCCTCTCATAGCTGCATTTCCTCCCATAGCAAATGGCTTTCTTTACTTGTCCATGTCATGAATGCATTCTCTTAGCAAAAAACGAGCCCTACACTCGCAGTTGCTCCCTGCTATACTGTGGATATATTTTGTAAATTGAATAGAATATTCTTTTCAATGTAAAACATAAAAGGTATTTCTTAATAAAATAAATCGACCTTAGCAAACATTTGCAAAATCCAAGCACTCTGTTACTTCTCAGATTGCCAACAAAGAATGCCAGACACAATCTGCATCTCTAATGTCACTTTGCTTCAACAATGGAGCTACATGGAGTAAATAGTAGTGTTCCATGGGGACATGTCCCCTAGATCTAACTGATGAACCATAGGACTTTGGACTTTGGAGGGAACATTACAGCCTTATACTCTCAGAACATAAGAAAAAGAAAATTTACAAGCAGACTATTCTATTTCCAAACAATAAAAGAGTAAATTTTTAACAGGCCCATGTAGAGAAAATAATAGTCCAATTATCTTCAAATAAAGAAATGCAGCAAATCTATTCAGAATGCTCTGATGCAACAAATCTGCTCCTCAATTCAACCCTTGAAACATTCAGTCTACTCCTCAGTTCAAACCTTGAAAGTTTGAAAAATTCAGACTTTTCAAAACACAAGCAATCAGAAATCAAGGAATATCCACAACATAACAGCAGACATAGTAAGTACACATTTTCAGTAACATTGTATGCACAAAAAAATACAGCAGCATTATATTTTCATACAAAAGGGCTTTACAAAAGTCTTGATTCAACTGATGCTCAACGAATCCATTCCTTATCCTCTGCCAACTAAATCATTACATACCTTCAATTCAATATCCTCCCTCTACCCACGAGACACCATCTCCTAATTTACTCTTACCTTTCTATTTTTAGCAGGCATGTAACTACTGTTCCCAAATAGGAAAGCTGCTACAAATCACTTCTAAACTTAGAAAATACAATCCATCAGGCCTCTTATTTCTAAGTAATTGCTTTGCCCTACTTCCTTAGTTTGAGGAGTTGGTTTGCACCACAAGATTTCTTAGTCATAGCCCTAATGTTAGTAGACAAAAATCTATCCCTGTTTGACATAGTATGGTGTTTATTTTATCAGATTTACCTTACTGTTTCTTACAAACATTTGTAAACTCTCAAACTCTGAGTGATAAACTAGATAATTAAAATCAAGTCGTTCCTTTTATAGAAATCTCTCCAACTATCCATTAATGCTAAAACTACCAGATAACCAGGCTTTTCATTCATCCATTTTTTCTGCATTAACCTCCCCATCAATCTATTGTTTCTTGGAAATGCAATCCATTGAAGAACACAACTTATATTATGTTCTATAAAAGAAATATGACTCTTTTAATTGTCTGCTTTATCTAGATAAGCTGCTAAAATATTGCCAACTGCTCAAAGTGAAATCTTAATAGAAAACATTATTTTTGAGAGTTCACCCCATAATCTAAACCCTTTCAATTATCAAAATGGTATAATATAATAAAATAATATAGTAAAATATATTATAATATATATTAATATAATAAATATTATTATAATATAATAATATAATATTAAAAATATTTCTATAATTTAATATGATATACTATCAAAATCATATATAATAAGAATTGAAATGATGTATAATAATATTATTGTGTCATAATTCGAACTTGATTTATTATTTTATGTAACTAAACAGTATACTATCATTGTTATTTGACAAACATGCATTGACAATTCCTTAATTTTCATTCAGCTATATTAATTGTGTTTCCCATTGTTTCAAATTCGTTTCTTTTTATTTATAATTTTTGTTTACTTTAACTCATCGAAGTTTCTAGCGAAGATAGTAAGCATATTTTCCTTTCACCATAATGGAATAACTTATGTTCATTGAATACAGCACAAAATTAAAAATATTGGAATTGGCTTTTCATGGTACAGTTGACATAAGAGGTAACATAAATTGTTGTCTGCCTCACATATTATCTATCTTAGCAATTATGTTTCATATATATGAAATAGATATTTGATGTGGTCGGGTCATTCCTGTCTTTCAAATTTGAGTCAATATATGGGATCACCTTATATGCTTATCAATTTCATCTATGTATTGTCATATTAATCTATTGAGGGATGTAACTGAATAACATTTGATAAGAAATTTTTTAATTTCCTATTGTTTCTATTCCTTTCTTGATGGGCTAAGTTTATATACAAAACTGCATTAACAATATGTATCAAGTAACAATATGTACCAACATGTATTCTATATATGATAGAAAATAGGTTAGTCAAAAGCAATATTTTTAGCTTTACAAATAGTTGGGTATTTCCATGGCTGATGTGTTCAATGTGTGCATACATAAGGAGGTCTGTAAACTAGATTTGGGAAATTAATAGTGCTTATGTGTACCATCTCTATTGATCATATGTATCAAATCAAATCTCAAGTTGCATTGATCATATTTCAACAGGACTACTAATATTTCATGCATCTATGACAAAAAAAATCATTAAAAAAATTGTTGGATGTGAGATTGTTGTTACTTTCTTTACATGAGGATGTATTGGATGTAAAATTGTTGTGGCTTACATGTTTCTATTGTTGTTGTACATAATATATATTAGGTTTAAAATTGTTTCTTGTTTAGATCTGCAAATTTTATCCAATCAGTTTCTTTTGGTTTTGGCTACTAGACAATAATGAAGTATGGGATGCACATTTGTTGTGGCTTACCTGTACTCCATGTTCTGCAATAATGAACTTCTAAGTTTGAAGTCCTCATTGGTTTAAAGTGGTTTTGATGAAAAACTAGGTTATTCTTCTTAGCAGTATCTACCTATTGTATGCTTAAGATCTTCAACAAGGTTATTTAATGTATCCAATCAGTACATTTTCTCATAAGGTTCTACTCAAAAAAATTGGGATCTCTTTGCAATGAATCAGTCTGATGGATAACATTTTATGGAAAACAACACGAGGGCTAGGCCATGGATTGGAAAATTCTGCAACTTAAATAGAGCTTACATTTTAAAAATTCCAACGAAATCATAAAGTTCATCTTGATTGGAATTTGTACTGTTTTTCCTCCAAGCAGATGGCCTATGATGGTACATGAAGAAATGTCCAAGTCATGATAAGGAGTGGAATTATATAAATGATGGCTTTCTTTGTAACCTTATCTTTGGAAGCTCCTTTATACATCATAAGTAAGATGACAAAAATGAGATAGTTTTTTATGAATGAAGAAGAAATGACATGTACGATGTGAAAAAATGTCCAAGTCATGATAAGGAGTGGCATTATATAAATGATGGCTTTCTTTGTAACCTTATCTTTGAAAGCTGCTTTATACAACATAAGTAAGATGATAGAAATGAGATAGTTTTTTTATGAATGAAGTAGAAATGACATGTTCAATAAATGTGCAAACCTAAATAAGAAAGGATGAAGGAGAAAATTATGATACTACTTACTACTGATTGATCTTGCACAAATGTATGCAAAACAATAGACCAACATTTTTTGTATTCGACCATTCACACCTCTTCGGCATACCCATTGCACACCAAGGTGCGATTGCTAGTTGTTTAAAATTTGGGAAAATAAAGAGAGTTCAAGTGTTTATTGGTGTCTTGAAGAGGGTGCAACCCATGGACAGTTTGTGAGTCTAGTTTAAAAAGGGTTAAATGGAGTAGAAAGGAAATTTTTTTTGGGGCGGGGTGGGGTTATTATTAAAATCCCTACCCATGTGACTAGGGTTAGGGCATTAAGGAAAGAGTTAAAAAGGCATTTTTAGGTATTATTTTGGGGGAGAGTTGGAACGGAAGGCTGAAGCTTTATGGAAGAGAGAGGGGAGATGGTTGTTATGCAAGAGGTAGATTTCTGGTATGTTGCTACAAGTTTCTCTTTGTTGTTTATGTTGCTGCATTTTCTGATATGGTAGTGTTGTTGTAAGTTTCCCTTGGTTTTCATATGTTTCTGTTTGTGTTCATTGAAAGCAATAAGGGGTATTGAAATTAGAATAAGTTTTTGCTGTGTGTGTAAGAATATAGAACTTCCAATGGGGATAGCATTTTGCCCCTAGTGTTGTGTGTGAACCCATAACGAGCCTTTTTGTTGTGTGAAACCTGTAAGTTAGTTTGCCAAAATTCCTAGTCACATAAATCTGAAGGGTTTTTGGTGATTACTCTTGGCTCAAGGGTTGGCTAGAACTTTATGTGGCTTGATGATGCCAATATGGAAGGGTGGTGAGCTTTTCCCTTCCATTGGTTGTGCTTGAGTTTTCAGGTTGCTAAACTATTGCCGGTATTTCCTCACCATGTGGTAACCATGCACTCAGCTCTTCCACTGTACATGTAAAGCTATGTGTCAGGTGAACAAACGGATGTCCTTTATCAGCCATAAGAAAATTGCAAGAAAGTTGTATTATACCCTGTGCAGTGTAGGAGGATGTATATGTTATTATTTTTCTATAGACTTCTGGAAAACTTTAAATTGGGTATTCAAATCTAAAAGCTGAAGTGGTGAGTAAAGATGAACAAGATCAAGGAACCTGTATGTTGAGCTAAATTCTCTGTTTAAGAGAATCTAGAATTTTAAGCTGTAAACTTCAGTGAAATCTCCATCAAAGAAAAGAGAGATTGTAGTGAGAAGGGTATGATTATAGAAATATTTAGATACAACTCTTCATATGCATTTCTTTTTGAAACAAAGACAAGCCCATTAATTTGTAGATTCTTATTACATAGTTGCAAAGGTTGAAATTTAACTCTTCGTATGTGTACCTAAAAATTATTTATAACCTATCAACACATGTTAAGAAATAATGGTCAATGTTTTTGCTGATATAATAGATGTACAGATGAATCCATCCTAGTAGAGATGTTGTGGTAATAAAATAGGGTTGGGAGCCTTGGAAAACAAGATGCTTAATCAAACCAAAAAGAAAGAGAATACCCATAAAGGGCCCTAGGCGATTAAAGTAACCTAGATTTCGGGTTCGCCCGATGCTAGGTATGGCTTTGTATGGCTTCTTCAGGAGACATCTATGGAGGGGAAATCTGTAGTCTGTAAACAAAAGCAATTTCATGTAAATACAACTATAAAGAAGGGAAATTAGAGTAGCAAAAGAAATTAGAAACTAAGGATAATATTAATCTACCATTTTTTTTGTGCATTTAGCCTTGCCCACTTCTGCTGAGAAGAGTCTTCCAAAGAGAATTAGAGTAGTTAGATGTAGCTTATTTAAAACTGTAGGACAAAGCTGAAGAACTAATTCATTAGCTGCCTTAAAAAGGCGAATCACCACCTCTCTTGATCTGTTGCTTATAAATGCTTCTTCCTACCTCCCCTGCGAGAGGAGTGCTACTCCTCTCTTGTGTTCATACGCAAGCAAGGGGGAAAGAAAAATAATAAAATAAAATAAAAATTGGTAAGCAAAATTAGAGCTTAAGAGAATAAGATCACATTATAATAGAATTGGTAAATAAACAAAATGGTCTCTTTTTGAAACCCATGAATATGAAACTGGTGGCTCGATCTAGAAAGTCTCGACCTGCTGGGCATGGGGCGTTAACAGGAAGCCATGAGGGTAGCCTATTCTGCCCCATCCTTGAGCACTTAGGTATGGTGTAGGTCTGCAACCTAGGAAACAAAAAATAGAAATAAAAAATGGGGTAAATCTTCTGCAAACAAACCAGCAACGCTCCCATCCTCTCCCTTTTAGCTTCTTGGAAATACTTTTTGCAGGCCATGCCTATTGAGAATGGTCGCTGCCATACCTTCATTCTGCTTGGTTGAAGGAGGTACACTAAGAGAAATGTAGGGTTGCAATTTGTTGCGACTGCACAAAAGATTAGGGCAGATTCTTGCTTAGTCATGCCACGTTTGGGATAGGAAAAATTATATGGCTACATCTGTTGTTTGGGAAAACCTTTTTGATTGGGGATTTATGAAGCTGGGCATAGCTGTAAGGACCGCTCAAATCAAATTAAAGCTAAAATGCCACATGGAGCTGTAGTTGTGGAATAGTTAAAGTCTAAGTTACCGATTCGTCCCTATAAGAGCCCAGATACGATACGGTACGATGCGGATTCATGATTCGGATACGGTACGCTCAAAATTCAACTAGGATTCGAAAACATGACTGTGGATTCAAGCTAGATTCTTTGGTTGACTATGGATTCGACCAGGATACGGCGTGACGAATCCAAGGCGAATCCACGATGTATTTTGACGTCAAAACGCCCAGTCCGCATAATAAAGTGGTTTTTAAGCATTTTTTAATCATTTTCGTGACCAAATGTTGACTTCTCAATAATTTAATATTCATTGCAACCCTAATTTCGGCCTCCAAACACACTAAATAGGTAAAAACAATCTCATTTAACAATTTGTGAATGAAAAACAAGTTTTTTTGCCTCCATTGCTGAACTTTCTCTCTTGCTTGCACAAGCTTGAATAGACTTGAAGGTTGATCGTTGGTTGTTCAAAGTTGATTGTTGTGCTATTCCTAAGCACTTGCAAGTCTCCGTTCGTTGCCAAGAAAATCGTAGAGGAAAATTTGTTCAAAAGAGGTAGGTTTCTTTGAAGTTTTTTTTAGTTTTTTCTTACATTTTTTTTTAACAAATGAACTATTTTGTTTTGTTTTTATTGTTTTGTTGATTGTTCTCATTCTTTTAAGTTTTTTTGTTTCAAATTTCAGTAACAAAATTATTTCAATACGTTGTGCCTTAGGTATTACAATGGCATCCGCTTCTAACACCACAGTCCAATCTCGTTTCAAAATAAATGCAACCTCTCCCCTTTGGAAATATGTAGAAATGGTTCAACAATGTCCAGGTGGTGGAGTATTTATTTGGATTTGTATTCATTGCAAAGTTCAATATACAAGCTCATACATTCAAGTGAAAGCCCACTTGTGTAGGATCCCTGATAATGGCATCAAAGCTTGTCCAAGGCCTCCAGAAGGTGATGGCAAAGGCCTTCCAGATGACGTAGTGTTGAATTGCTGAGCAAGAAAAAGTAGAGAAAAAAGTTAGTAGTCTTAAAACAAGCCATCCTTTGAGGAAAGGATCTCAATCCATGAAACCCCCTACACCACCTACTTATCTTACACCTACAGAAAACCATCCATTTATGAACATCCCTAAAGAGCAAACCATGCCCTCATCAAATAAAAGATCCAAGGGACCGTTGGAAGCTTCATTTCAAAATGAGGCAAGAGAGATTGTTGATCAAGACATAGCAAGATGCGTTTATGCTAATGGATTGGCATTCAACATTGTTCGTTCACCATATTGGCAAAAAATGGTGAAATCTATTAATGAGGCTCCAAAGGGGTATAAGGGCCCAGGTTTTGAGAAGGTGTGTTGCACCTTATTGGAGAAAGAGGTGAAACATGTAGCAGACTCTTTGAAGCCCATAAGGGATTCATGGATTGAAACAGGGGTGAGCATCATTTCTGATGGATGGATGGATGCAAAAAATCGCCCATTGATCAATGTTATTGTTGTGTCCCCTAAAGGGGCAATGTTTTTGAGAGCAGTGGATTGTGAAGGACAAGTGAAAGATGGTCCATTTATTGCTAACATCCTTTTCCAAGCTATTGAAGAAGTGGGCCATCAAAATGTTGTGCAAGTTATAACCGACAATGCCAAAAATTGTAGGGCTGTTGGGTTATTGGTTGAGAAGAAGTATCCAAACATTTTTTGGACACCTTGTGTTGTCCACTCCCTCAATCTAATGCTACAAAAAATTGAATCCAAAATTAAGTGGATCAAACAGATGTATGCTGAGGGCAAAGACATCCAAATGTTTATTACCAACCACCATATGACACAAGGAATATTTAGACAATTCTCAAAATTGGAATTGTTGAAGAATTGTTGAAGGTAAGTTAATTCTCAATATTTTTAAATTTTTAGTTTTCTTTTAATTTTAAATTTTGATTTTGTAAATTTAAAATACATTTTAATTTTTATTTTGATTTCCAAATAGGTTGTAGAGACCCATTTTGCCTCCAACACAATTGTGTTGGGACGACTTATAAAGGTTCATGAGGCACTCTGTGCCATCATAATCAGCCCTAATTGGGCCATATGGAGGCAATCTAGCAGTGAATGGGAAAATAGGGTCAGGCAAAGGATCCTAGATGAGTGTTGGTGGGATCGTGTTGAGTACCTAGTCAGTTTCACCGAGCCTATACTGAGCATGATCCGCTATACAGACATGGATAGACCTTGTTTGGGAGAAGTATATGATGGTATCGACTCAATGATTGAAAAGATGAAAACCATCATCAATGCAAAAGAGGGAGATCCTGAAGAAAAGTTCTTCAAAGAGCTACAGGAAATCATGGTTGATAGATGGAACAAAATGACCACTCCATTGCATCTTCTCGCTTTTGCATTGAGTCCCAAATATTATAGTCCTAAGATACTTGCTACATCATCAAGAGTTGCTCCATATTGGGATTGTGAAGTGGCTCATGGGTACAAGGCAGCAATTCATAGACTCTTTGGTGATCATGACCAACATGATCGAGTGAGGGCTGAGTTCATGGCTTTTGCATGTTCTAGTAGTGTTGATCAGAATATGGATGCTCTTCGAGACAAGTGCAGAGTGGATGCTCATAGTTGGCGGTACTTCAATGGGCAAGAATACATGCACCTCCAATCTATTGCAATAAAAGTTTTATCCCAAGTAAGTTTTATATTTGTAATTTTAATTTTAATTTATAATTTTGTTTAGTTAAATTTTGTAACTCTTAACTATTTAATTTGGTCTTAATAGGTTGCTAGTTCATCTTCTTCTAAAGAGGAATTGGAGCACGTACTCCTTCATCCACTCAATAAAACGCAATAGGTTGCATTCAAAAAAGGCAGAGGACTTGGTGTATGTGCATTCAAACTTGCGCCTCCTTACACACAAGCAAAGTTCCTACAAAGAAGGAGACACAAGGAGGTAGGATATTGAGCCAAAGCAACTTGACTTGGATGCTTCCACAAGTCACTTAGCTGCACTTGCTATTGATGATGAGTATGAGCCTGAAGCAACTACTGATCATGAGAGTGGTAGTGCCAGTGCTACTGCTAGTGGCAGTGCTTGTGTGAGTGCCACTAATGCTATTTGTGATTCTACACAAAATGTAGCATCTAATGATGCTAGTTTGTTTGATGACCCATATGATTCAAATTTCTGATTGATCAATGATCAATAATGGCTAATTGTAAACGTTTGACATTTTATGTTTGAAATTTAATTTATAATTTTATATCATGACATTCGAGTAATGGCTTAGTGACTATGAAAGTGGTGATGTATTTTTGCTATGTTATTAGACTATTATTAATAATATGGTGGTGTATTCTGAACTTAATTACTGCTGCAAATATGTATATATTTCTGTTTTTTGTATTGCCGTACCCAAGCCATACCCAACTGCAAAAAAATATTTTGCCGAATCCCGTACCGAATTCTCGTACCCGTACCCGAATCCAAAAATGAATTGGTAACTTAGGTTAAAGTAAAACTTTTTAATTCACTTTAAGTATATCTGCATATTGATAATTAGAGTATCTATAAATTTTATAGTGATTATGATTTCTTTCTATAATGCTGTAAGATATCGTCAACTGGTAGATAAATAGTAATTATCATATTGAAAGACAATTCTGAATTAAGTCTAATTGTTAGGCCCTGGTGAAAAAAAATAAGACAACCTTTAGTTAATAAAATGATACTTTGACGTCTCTTTATTGCTGAAGTCTTAGGAACATTGATAAATTGTGTGTGGGATGAGTATGACTTGTTTTTGCAGCGTCACTTTTATTTCAGCATTCTGATAATATTCAAATCATTAATTTGCCCTTGTCATTAAGAAGGCTCCCATCTAAGGCTGCACGTTAAGAAGCCACTTTAACATTAGAGAAAAACAAATAAAAATGAAATAAAAGCAACATGATGAACTTTATGTTTAAGTCTTTCCTTAATAAAGTCAAAGGGATTGTGTACCCATATTCTTTTAAAAAACAAGCATCCTCTTAAACCAAGTTAAAGATTGTTGATGAAATCTCTAGGGAATGTAAAGGGAGTAAGGAAGAACAAATCAGTGAGTCATCTGGTCCACCTGAAGATTATGTTTGAGAAAAAGGTTTGGAATTTGCCCCATATGCCGCAAGCGAAGGTGAGTTTACTCAATATGTTAGATTCCTTAAGATGATGGTCCAAGACATAAAAGGCGAAATACAGGGCCGTATGTGTCAAGAAGAGAAGGTATATGATGAGAAGTAGCTATTCAGAGTTATGATTATTTGTGTTGGGTTCCTCATTGAAATGAATATTCTGTGGGCATGTTTGATTTCTGCTATCCTCCAGAAGTTACATGGGAATTCTGGCTTTTTCAGGTGTGGATTGTTCTTCTCCCAACCAATTAATGGTTTCACATGATTGAATGGGCTCTCTCTATGAGGTAGGTTTTTTCCTACCGTGTACATAGTCCCAGTTTTGGTCTTCACTTGTTTTTCCCCTTTTGCTTTTTTTTTTGTTTGGTTCCTTTTACTTCATACATGACTCTATGCCCAATGAAATAGACACTAATATTTAAGTATATCCTTGGGTTCATGGCTTCATCCTTGCAGTCTTTGTCTCCAAACAGAGCCATTTTTACCTAAGATTCCATCGCATGGCCTAAACTTATGTATCCACCATAAAAATTTCTAAGTATGAAGCTTTGTCATCCTTATCCCAAGTTTTGTAAACCTTGTCGGTCGCCAGGGAATTTATCATAACCCCTTCTCATGTTGATGTCTTGCGAAAAATATCAAGTCTGTTTTACTTAACCAAGTTTTTAAGGTGTCGTTGGCCTCTGATGAAGTTTTTAAAACCACCCTAAAGTCTGCTTCTGTTTGAAAAGTAAAAGAAAAGATTTCCAAAGTCAGATTTTACAAAAGGTTTGGAAACCTTTTTTGGTCCCCGAAAGGGTTTCACAAACCTCCTTACCAACCGATAATACAAGAATTTAGGCGGTTGGTTCATAAACAAAGCTTAAAGAGGTTGTAAGTGGTAAAAGAGAAGGTTACTTTAACCATGGTGAGTACTGAGTATACTAAAAACTGTTCCTTAGTACAATGTTGTTTAGTGATCAGCATTTATTAATCCTAGGCAAGCATACTTAATCAAGGACAAATGTAAATGCGATTAAAATTGAACAGTATCATAAGCTAAAATAAAGTGCAGAAAAGAAAAGAGAGTGGCATTCACTTGACAAAATCAGAACACACCATTGAAATACAAAATGTTTTATATATTTATACAATATTATGAAGGTCATGTTTACTTTCAAAATAGAAATTCCATTACATTCTCCTTCTAGAAACAAAGGACAAAGATGAGGATGCAAATCTCCTCTTACCACTTCTTGGAGGTGCTCAATTTGGGTTGGGGAGAATAGATTCTTGTTGGATTGCACGAAATAGGAAAATAGCCCCATGTCATTTCGTTCTAATCCAACATGAAGGAGAGCCACCACCTCTTTAGTAATGTCACTATGAAGCACCATTGTAATGCATATGGCGTCACCAACCAGGGCCATTCTGGGAAACGCACTCAGTCCTCTAATGGCCGCCCTCACTTTCATCCTATACTCTGGCCGAACCAGTCACTCTGCAGCTCTCATTCCTCATTCTCATTTTCCTGAAGACTTCTCCCATTCGTGTTCAGATATGTTTGAAAGAATTATTGAGCCTTTCTGTGCAGAAGTTTTTCATGGAAGTTATGCTATTATATATGAGTTGCTATGAATCACCAATTAATTTATTTCTCATGCATATTTTCTACAGAATGAGATCCAAAATTATACAGAATCATTTTCTCTTTCACACATTCAAATAGAAATGCAAAATCGAAAATTGCAAAAAACTTCTTAAGTCAAAAGACCCTAATGCGTTAATTCAGGAAACAAATTTTACAAATATAAAACTGAATATGGATTTCTAGCAATGCCACAAACAACTACAACTATACAATAGGATATTGTCTGCTCCGAAGTAGGGCATTATCATATCATGAATGCTGGATGAATGCTGGACCTTTTCTTCTCCTTGTTCCCTGATGTATGATGATTAAGGCAAAGTTGCCATGGAAATTTTTTTAGCAGAAAGTTGAGCGATGAAATATTGCTTAATTAATATGAATAAAACTTTGCAGAATTCAGAATCAAACATATCACAGCTGTTAAACAACATCAAACTTAAAATATGGTAACTCTGGATTGAAGCTTCCAAACAATACAAGCTGATGAGTATTGCCTCATTGCCAATAAAGCTTGAAATCCCGATGAAACAACTGTAATTCCAGTTGGTGCTATCTGCAATTAAATAGTAAGATTTTTGTATTCCACTCTACAAGTTGCATTTAACATTGAAGAGATGTTCCCAATAACTTTCCTTCCAACCAAATGTGACCATGGCCTCCTTGGACTGCCCTTTGGTATGGTTCTTGAGCAAAGATTTCAGATGTATTTCCAACATTTGTTATCAATACTTCCTAGCTATTTCACAACCCAAAATGTTCTATAGCATCTTTAATCTTTGCAAGAATAGTGGTGGTTCAGACGTATTTCCAACATTTGTTATCAGTATTCCCTAGCTATTTCTTAAAGCCCAAAATGTTCTATAGCATCTTTAATCTTTGCAAGAATAGTGGTGATTCTTTACCTTTCCATCAATTGGATTGCTTGCCTTCAAAATTTCCTCTCACTGAGTCTGTTTCTTTGTGGATGTCTGTCGTTGCAAGGGAATCGTTTCACCTTGATGTCTTGCTCTTGCTGATTTTGTTAAGGGTATAATCTTGAAAATATAGCTTAAAAAAACTCCACACAAACCAAGGACGATGAGAATGCTCTTACACCAATCTCATTTATAATTCAGGTTACATATACCAATTTCTAATTGGTAAAGATAGATCTAAACTTGATTAAAATTGAGTTCATTCGATTACTGTTGTAACCAAGTGCAATGCTTAAAGACATCAAAATAGAATTGGAGCGTTGGAGATCTTCCAATAAACAGCAAAAAGATAATTGCCCCTCAAATGATGGTTATGCCTCTCTGCATGTTACAAAGCCCGGCAGGCTTCACTTTTTTCTTCTATATATTACGACAAGAATTGAATGAGAAAGTTTTAAATTGGGAATAATTTTGCACTATCTATTGTTGTCATCATCAGTTTCGGAGATGAGAATGGTGACATTAATTAGATTCATCACGTAATGAGTTTTAAGTTCAAATCTGGTCTTTCTATGCTCGATGGGAATAAATTTGAATTTTGGCCTGAGCAAGTTGTTAAAGATATCATGATTAGTTTCTTCTTGTTGCTTTTAAATGTCTAGATGTTGCTGTAAAATATTACAAAGTTTTCAAGTTTTCTATGCCTCTAATTACTTCAAGGGGTTCCAATACCATCCTTGGGAGCCTTGAACCATGTTCAATCTACTCATAAGTTGCATACAGGACTGATAATAGTGCAGATCATATTAGAAATGCATTGATTATTCTACTTGATGTCAAACCCTATTTTTGCCAAATATAGTTGGACTGTTGAATATATGCCCAACTCAAGTTCCCTAGTAATCTTGTAGCCATTTTGTTATATAGAAATTTGAAGTCGTCTTCCCTTGAGATCTGGCAATCTTCGTTCCTTCTCCATTAAAGGCTAAACCCTAAGCCAGTCTTCCAGTCTTCCACATCTCTGCAAAGATAGTTCAAAATCACATTAAGATAAAATAATAGTTGAGATGAACAGGATCAGTCTTCTCTTGTAAGTGATTTTTATTACAACCTCAAGTCATAACGGATAAGAACTCTGCAGACTTCTTTGTCTGTATTCTTAGGCCTACTCAAACCCTCATTTCTGTGGTTGATCCGTAGGTTTCATATATGTTTTTCTAGTTCATTCAGCTATGAAATACACTATTGTGCATCTAGAAGAAAATTAAACAGAAAATGGCAAAAGCTCCAATGATGCTGCTAATATCCATGGGGATGACCATGATGGAATGGATTGGAAAACCCATACTAAAACCCAGGAGTTGCACCGTATCCAACACCTTCTGGGAAACCATGCATTTGGAGTTGCCTGTACAGAATGATTATTTGATGAGACAAATTACCAACACATCATGGAAAATAGTGATTGTGTTATGTCAGTATTTTTTTGTTGGGTAAACAATATGAAATTAATAGAATAAAGGTTGCATTAGTAGTTGTGTACCTGTTGTGCAGCATCTGTCGAAACTGGAAAGACTGACGTATGAACAGCTATTCAATTTCATTTGGTCTGCATTTTTTGTCTGTTGAAAATTGAACCAGGGAATAGCTGTTAAACATCCTAATGAGAAATGCAATACAATTCATTTCAGGTGCCTTCCTCAGCCAATCAAAACTTTGACAAAAAAAAAAATTATTTGTTAACAGTTAAAATCTCTACTTTGGCAACATTCTTCTAATTTGTGGCTTATTACAGTATAAATAAAGCAAGATTTTTGTCAGATTTTGCAGTTGCCTGGTGGACATGTTAGCAAAATGTAAATGCATATACAACACAAGTGAATTCTCTCACAAAATCACTCAAATAAATGTAATGCAATGATTGTAGAAGCACACAGAGGTTGCAGAAGATGCTTTTAAACCTATCAAATCAAGCATTTGTTTCAATTTTTTGGAAGCCTTTTTCCATGAGAGTATACAACTTGTTTCAAGTGGGTAGCTTAAATCTTGCATTCTCTTCTCGACAAATCCATTTTGTGTATGTTTGCCAATCACTGCATTCCATGCGAGTACATTTCCTACAAAGATTTTACAAGATGTTTCATATGCACTATTTATGCTTATACATTTTCCATTAACCATTTTGGTTTTTCATTGCCTATCTTATATTGTTAGTGTGATGGTGAAATTTGGACTAAAAGAGAGTAAAGCATATAAAACAATCACTCAATCCGAAGAACATACAACTCCAATTAGAGCATAAATGGAAACACAAAACATAAACAATGCAAACTCAAGCAATGATCAATGGACGGTGAGGATTTGTTTTGTAGATCAAGGGCAGACATTAGCTTGTTGGTTTTGCAAGCTCTCAATGTGACAAGTGGAGGGAGATGGTGAGTTTAGGATGGCAATTGGAGGCACTCTCATATGGGTGTGAGAATGGAAGGTGGAGATTCATTTAGAATCTAGGATGGATGGTGAGGATTTCACACATTTGGAGGTAGATAAGAGGGTGAATAATGCCAAAATCATCTACCACAACAAAAGCAAATTTTCAACCCTGATGGTCATAGTCAGAAAGATGCATGCTGAGTATAATCAAATTCATTTTAAAGAATAGTAAATGATGCATGGCTTAAATATAATCAAATTTGTGTACTTGGGCTATGCAACCTTTGACAGACTCAAAGTACGCACTCAGAAAATAAAGACAACAACATTGTTCCAAGCCAAATCATAGGCAATGGTATATTATCTTCCAAGCCAAGCTTACCCAGAATAACTTTAGGTGCTCGATAATGCCTAGTTGAGATCACTGGAGTGTGATCTTGATCTTCAAATGTGGTACTCCCAAAATCAATTAACTTTATTGCACTGGACTTTAGCAACTGCTTCAAATCATCATGTGATGATGATCTCTTTTTATTCTGAAGAAAGAAAAAAGAATTTAGTATATGCTCCCTTGCACACATGGAGCTCAAAATGCAAACTCATGATCATCCAACTGAAAGGCCAACTTGCAGATTCTTAATTCATGATCGGACAATTGCCAGGTTATAGAAATAAGTTCATGCAAATTTTTTACCATATACAATAATAGACATGTAAAATTCCACTTTTTTACATGGTATGCTAAACTTGTGTATCTCTTTTTAGAAGCCATTCTGCACCTACATTGAGTTCCTGTAATGATTAACCAATTTCCACTTGTAAATTAACTCAAACAGTAAGAGCAATAACAATTACTTGATGTATATATGCTATTTTTTGGTTCGTGTATGAGACAATGGAAGATTTCCTGTGAGCTGTATACATAATAAATCAACGCGAAAACAAAAATGAGATTGCAATTGGAGCATTTATTTCAAAAAAGAAAAGACCTAGTTGTTTGTACAACATTCTAGTTGCCTGCATAGAATGATTTTTTGATGATACAAATATCTGTACACAGTGATCCTCTGTACTTAGCACATTTCTAGGCAATAGAAAACTAAGGATAGAAGGTTGCATCTCTGTACACAATGATCCTCTAAACTATGAGAAAACATACATTGCATCTGTGTCAGTTGTTCAGCTAATTGAGTCAGGCAATTGTTGCATTTGGGTAGGAAGGCTTTTAATGGTTGTTGGTATATACTGCTCTGCATTTTTTTAACAAACACTAATGCAAGTCCTTGGCTACGGTGGCGCATCATGAGGTTCAAAACAAAATACCAAAATTTTGGGTGGCTACCAAATCTAGAGTCATGAAATCACAGTAAGTGATGGCAGTTGCCAACAACAATTAACTGACAGCTTCATTCCTCAATCGATGTTGAACTCAAACTGTAAAATGACACTGATAACTTACAGGTTCATTCCCTTTTTAATTGATTCTAACTAAGAAAGTAATTATACTTCTAACTAAAAAGTACTTCAAAAGGGTGTGACAGGACACACTTTATCCACTGTTTCATCCTTTAACCAATCACACTTTTAGGAAATTATGACAGATTGGGAATTTTACAAAGATTATTTATACAACACATGTTTAGATCATAAGAGTAAGAAGAAAAGAAATGATTAGCTGTGAATACATTCTCATGCATAAATCCTCTCCTACATAGCTTGCCAAAAAAGGTATTTTAATTGCTCATTTTTGATTCATAGGTCACGTTAGTTGTATGCCAAGCTTGCTAATTCTGTAATTTTGAATGTTGTTGAATTACAGAGTCTGAAGTTTTTATGCATTTGGGACTACAGAGTCTGATGTTCAAAAGCTTAGAGACAGGCTCAAACATGGCGTCTCATTTCATCCCAAATATTTTGTTCCATTTTTATTGTTGTATATTCAAAGTTGCTAC
The DNA here is from genome assembly GCA_007258455.2 of Sequoia sempervirens. Taxonomy (NCBI): domain Eukaryota; kingdom Viridiplantae; phylum Streptophyta; class Pinopsida; order Cupressales; family Cupressaceae; genus Sequoia; species Sequoia sempervirens. The sequence goes on along the minus strand of VDFB02000003.1, from coordinate 565,221,927 downwards.
TGCATTTTCCTCTGTGCCCACAAACAGCATTTGGCTATTGCTCAAAAATTCCTTCACCTCTAAAATCCACGCCCTCACAAATATTTATAAGGTTAGTAAAACACATGCATTGTTCGACACAATCAAAATTTGTTTTGCACTATGACTCCAAATGCTACTTAGTGTCTATAGGAGGAATCCATTGTATAATAAATGACTGTTGAGTGACTTTTTCAGTGATTTCACAAATTTTAACAAAATAAGGAAAATTGTGTAAAATTGTGCTTCTAGCAGCCGTCCTTGTGAGATTGATAAAATTTATATCTACCATACTATGTCAAAGTTAACAAAGTTGCATTATTGATTTCAATACACTCATAAACCCATTCAAAACTTTTAAAGAAAGAGAATTTTTCATTTTGTATGGAATTTATGTATGAGATCATTTATAAATTACATAAAATTTATATTTATTTCCTTGACTACATACAATTTTTATTTAACAATCATCAAATTCAAACATTCTTTTACAATCAACATTGTCATAGAAATAAAACTAGCACTTACACCCCAATGAGGTGCAATACTTACGCCGATAGGCTGAGCCCACATTATTTACAGGCGTGAAAAGCAATGGACAGGGTGAAGAAAGTAGTGATCTATCTCACCTATCCCTCTCTACCTCTCCCACCATCCCTCCCCCCTTCTCTCTCCCTCTTGCTCTCACCTTCCCTCTTTATTTCTCTCTATATCACATATTCCTCTTTACCTATCCCTCCATCCCACCTATTTCTCTCTCTCTCTCCTTCCCTCTCTACTTCTCTCCCTCTCTCACTTATTCCTCTTTACCTCTCTCGCCTTCCCCCTCTAATTCTCTATATCTCCCCTATCCCTCTCTACCTCTCTTTCCCTCCCTCTCTCTCACTCTCTCTTTCCTTCTCTACTTCTTTCTATCCCATCTCTCTCTCCCTCCCTATCTCTATCTCACTTATCCCTCTCTACCTCCCTCCATCCCTAAATCCTCCTCCTCTCTCTCTTTCTCTATCATTCCCTCTCTACTTCTTTTCCCTCCCCTCTCTCTCTTTCTCTATCCTTCCCTCTCTACTTCTTTACCTTCCTCTCCAATTCATTCCAAAAACATCACTTCTTATACAACTTTAGTTTTTCATTTTTCTATTTGTTTATCATTTGGATTTTATAACACAAAACAAATACCAGGTAATTTGTCCTTTATGACAACCATACTAACAAATATCGGCCATTCCACAACCTCTAAAACTCTAAAAAAGCTCTGCTCTCTTACACTATTAATTTTTCACGATATTCTCCAAAGATTCATACATTTATTGCTGCCAAGAAACTTCTAATGGAGACTAAAATGTATTCACACCTCTTCCACATACATTATATTGAAAAACATTTGGCCTTCTAACAGGTTGTCAAATTTTGCCCTATTGCATGCTGGGAAAAAATTTCTGACTTTTATAACCCATAATTTTTGGTAGAAAAAACCCAACTATTTACACTTTGGGCATAAACACAACCACAATTTTTTTATAGTATAAGTTATTTTGTAGTTAAATAGGTATTTTATTTATTATATAAATTTTATTTTTATTAAAAATTTATTATATTATTTTATTTAAAGAATTATTTTTATTTTATTTATTATATAAATTATTATATAAAATATTACATTTTATTTTCTTTATTATATAAAATATTTTATTTGTTTTTATTTATTCATTTTTATGGTATATATAAGTTTTTTTTTTTTTTTTTTTTTTTTAAAAAGGGGTAAAAACTTTATTGAATCAGAACGACATTACAAAACTAAAGAAAGAAGCCACAAGGGGCCCAAGAAACAAGAACTAATTCACACCCAAGAAGCACCTCATATCCTCAGCAACCCACTCCTCAAGAACAAGGGCCATATCTTCAGGAAGATTGCCCCAGTCATCCACATGCCAAGAATTAGTCTTTTCCGACACCCATCTAGCCAACCCATCAGCCACCTTATTCCACTCCCGCGGAATATGGTGGAAAACAATGAACTCCAAAGCAGAGCACATAAAAACAATCAGTTTGACAACCACAGCTAGCTGCCAATTCACATCCTCCAAATTTCGATTATTCAACATATCAATAACCACCTAAGAATCAACCTCACAAACAATCCGCCGCCATCCAAGGGCAACCACACACTCAATCGCCAAAAGAATAGCACTCGCCTCCATAAGATTATTAGTTTGCAAACCACGATACGTAGAAAAGAAAAAAACCACCACTCCAAGGCTGTCTCTACCAATACCACCAACCCCAGCATGCCCAGGATTTCCCCTCAACGACCCATCAGTATTGATTTTTAGCTCCCCTTGAGCAGGCGGGCACCAAAAGCCCTCACGAGCAACCCTCTCCCGCCCTCGTCTACGATGCACTTTGTTCAAAATACTCTTGTCCCCTGTGACAAGACCCAAGGCATTCACAACACCCAAGTCCCCAGGATCAATCGGCACAGACAAGTCACATTTTGCAGTCAAAGTCTCTTGCAAAACCCCAAGAATTCGCCTCCAAAGTTGCCCCACGTGCAAGGTTTTATTTAGGAAAATTCTTCTTTTACACTCCAACCAATTTTTCCAAACAATCAAACTAGGACCAATGCTCCACGCAATTTTAAGAAAAGAGGTTGTGGCAGGAGCAGATCCCTGTCTCTTCCAAAAATCCTCCAGAGAAGAGACATGGCAACACGGTGAGCTCCAAAGATTCCACCAATGATGCCAGATAGTCTTAACAAAAGAACATTGAAAAAAGAGATGCGATAAGCATTCCTCATGCTAACCACACATAATGCACATGGAGGGGCCCTGGAACCCCCGTTTCCAAAGATTATCCCAAGTAAGACACTTACCCTGAACCACGAGCCAAGAGAAAAAATTACACTTAGGCCAAGCAAATTTATTCCAAACATGCTTCCACCAAGAAATTTGGGAGCTCCCAAAAACCTGTTTATCCAAAACCTGATAACCAGAGGCAACCGAAAATTTTCCTTTCAAATCAGGACCCCAAGCAAGCACATCACTCCCATGGAGAGAATTACAGGCACAACCCGATAAAATCGTAGCAAGCTCTTGACGATCCTCCACCGCACCACCAGGAGGCCAATCCAAGGGGTCCTTCCACCTGGACCCAGAAATCTGACCCAAAGATTGTTGACATTTGAAATCTGCCACATGACACCAACCCGCCACCTCGAAAATCTGGCACAAATCATGGAGGTGGGGATGAGAGGACACAATGGGTGGGTGTCCATCCCAGGAATCGTGCCAGAAGAGAGCCTCCCGACCCCCATTACAAATCCAAAAAAGTCCCTACTTAACCAGCTTGGCGCCCCTTTTAAGGGTACACCAGATCATAGAACCTTTCCCTTCCATACTGAATCTTGCAACCTCCCTACTTTCCACCGTCCCCAAATATTTGAAGGTCAGAATTTTAGCCCACCACATGTGTTGTTATGAGCACCACCGCCAATACAACTTAGCAGCCAAGGCTTGACCATTCAAATCTATCCGCCGTAGACCAAGACCCCCCTCCTGCTTTGGCCTACAAACAACATCCCACTTCACCAAACTCCATTTTCTATGGAAAAGATTACCAGCCCACAGAAACTGACGAGATAATTTCTCAAAATCTTTAATAAAACTTGAAGGAGCAACAAAAACAAAGCATCTATAAAGAGGGAGAGCCTGGACCACAAACTTTAGAAGAGTCACTCTACCGGCTAAAGAAAGCCACCTGCAAGTCCAATGACTGACCAATCTTCGAAACTTATCAAGAATCTCTTGCCAAAACCTTTTGGGGAGGGAACGAACAGCAAGAGAGATTCCGAGATAGGAAAAAGGAAGCGAGCCAATCTGAAAACGAAGAATACCAGCAATTCTCCTTTGGATACCCTTAGGAGTGTGGAAGAAATAGATGAATGACTTCCCCTCATTTATGCGCTGCCCGGAAGCAACCAAGTAACTATCCAACACCCTGCGCCAGTTGAGAGCCTCCCCAACCTTTGCCCTACCCATCAAGGCCGTATCATCTACAAACTGAAGGTGGGACTAAGGGGGAATATCATCTCCCCAACTCCAACCCTAAAGCAAGCCGCTAGCAACTTGAGCACGAATGAGCCTTCCCAGGCCCTCTGCAAGAAGGATAAATAAGTAAGGAGACAGGGGATCTCCCTACCTGAGGCCTCTAGAAGCACCAAATAAACAAGTGGGCTCACCATTGATAAGCACCGAAAAGGAAGAGGAAGTGACACAACTCCTAACCCATTCAATCCAACCCTCAACAAAGCCAAAAACTCCAAGAAGTTTAAACAGAAAGCTCCATTTAATATGATCATACGCTTTAGCCATGTCCAATTTGATAAACATAGACTTATCTTTTGAGGATTCCATAGAATGGATGGCCTCAGCAGCAATAACCACCCCATCCATGATCTGCCTACCAGCAACAAAACCCCCCTGCTCTTCGGAGATTAATCCATCAAGCCAAGGTTTCAGCCTTTCCGCAATCAGCTTAGTAATAATTTTATACACAACATTACATAGCGCAATAGGCCTAAAAAAATCCAAGGAATTAGCTCCCTCCTTCTTTGGAATAAGAGCTAAAAAAGTAGCATTCAAGGACTTCAACATTTGTTTATGCCTAAAGGATTCCTGCACAACCTCTAAGAGGTCCAATTTAACCACTTCCCAAAACTCCTGAAAAAATTCAACTGGGAATCCATCCAGCCCAGGGGCTTTACCTTTCTTCATCTGGAATACAACATTCTCAAGCTCCGACAAGGTAATAGGAGCAAGCAGCGATTCATTCACTTCATTAGTCACCAGCTTCGGGATACAATCTAGAAACCTTGTTTCATCCTCCTCCGCAGGAGGCGAATCCTCAGAGAATAAGGTAGAGAAATATCGAATGCATTCAGCAGAAATAGAAACAGAAGAGGACAAAGTTTCCCCATCAGGCAACATGAGAGAAGAAATAGCATTACCTTGTCTCTGATCTTTGACTGAGTTATGGAAGAAAGAAGTGTTTCGATCACCAGCCTGAAGCCATTCAATGCGGGACTTCTGTTTCCAAAAAATCTCCTCTTAACTCCCATTCCTCAAGCTCTTTTGTTGCAGCAACCTCTAACAAACTCAGCTCCTCCGAGAGGCCTTGGTCCCGAATCTGCCTGGTAATTTGGACCAGATTATCCTGTGCATTCTGTTTTTCCTGGAACAAATTACCAAAATGCCGCCTATTCCATCTTTTCAACCTGTATTTAACATACTAGAGCCTCTTTGAGAAAGAGTACATAGCAGTGCCATAAGCTGGCTTCCCACGATCCCACCAACCAGGGAGCAAATCATGAAGAGATTCATCTCTAAGCCACATGAGTTGGAACTTAAAGGTCTGTCTAGTACACCGATGAGGCACCTCAGCTACCAGCTTAATAGGCCAATGGTCAAAACCTCGACCATCCAAAATTTCAGAGCTAATCCTCCACCTGTCCCCCAACCAAAAACTAGACACCAAAAATCTATCAAGTCTTTCTGAAATAGAAGCATCTCCAGCTCTCCTATTATTCCAAGTAAAAAGACCATTGCCCGGCTTGATATCCACAAGATTCAGAGCAGAGATATTGTCCTGAAGCAACAAAGTAGAAGCCTCCAACCTTGCAATACAACCCCGCTTCTCCGCAAGCTCCGTGATAGCATTAAAATCACCTCCAATAATCGAAGGATGGTAAGGAAATAAGCTACGAACTAAACGAATGTTGGACCACAAGAGTTGTTTGCCCTGCAACTCTACAGGCGCATACACATTGGAGAAGAGAGCAATTTCCCCTGACATAAAACAAGAGACCACCAAGGAAAGGGAGGACTTAAAAGACACCCACCAATGGGGGCTGATCTTCCGTGGGTTCCATAAGCACGCCACCCCTCCAGAAGACCCTTGAGCACCAATGCATTGGCATTCACCATTCCTCCATAATGTAGGAACTAATTCCATCATACTCTCCACAGAGAGCTTGGTCTCTTGCAGAAAAAGAATATCAGGCGAGTGACTCCTAATCAAATCCCGAACAGCTTCTTGTCTAGCGTCGTTGTTCAAGCCCCGTACATTCCAAGAGAGAACTATCATTTCAAGGGGCATGAAAAATGTGAATCCAGAGTTTTGACTGACCCCGACTCCACCAAAGTCTCCCCTATCATCTTAATCTTTTCCTCATCCTTCTTCCTTCCCAGCTTAAAGATTTTCTCCGGCCCCCCCTTCTTGAGAGCTTTTTGCAAAACACCCAACTAGAGGACGTCTTAATATTCTTCTTACCCACCTCCGAACCAACTTTTTGTAAGAGGTGATCCTTATCCACACTATCTTTCACTGCCTCAGCACTACCACTCAACTTATCATGAACCCCCATATGTTGATTTGTCTCCAGGACCAAAGTCCCAGCAATCGGCGGAGCTATACTCACCTCTGAATTGAGCTTTTCATGTCTAGGATCATTCCCACCCTCCTCTGAGCAAGGCACTCCCATACACCCTTCCTGATGGGGAGCATGCATTACCTCAACCGCAGGGCCATGTTGATCAATATCCAAAGTCCCATGATCTAGATCCAAAAAACCTGGGTTCACCTCCTGTTGGCTAAGATCCTCCAACACCTCGAACCTATTGAAGGTGTCCTCCTCCTGCCTGTCCTTCAAAGTCCTTTTATGACCTCTATTTCTGTTGCGGCCTCTAACGGGAATAAAACCATCTTCCCTACCACCAAAACCCTGAATGGGATCCTTGCCCTTATCCACTCTGGGCGGATTATTCGAAGGCAAAGGAGCCTGAGCCTCCAAAGGCCTGGCCTTTGGACATCTGCGTTGGAGGTGACCATACTCGTGACAGAAACGGCAACGGAAAGGTAGCGTTTCATAATCAAGCTGTTGCACCCATGAATAATCTCCTGCACTCACTTCTAAGGAGTCTGGCAATGGCTTACTTAAGTCAATCTTTACACAAAACCGGGCAAAATTCATTACCTTTTTGAATTGTGTTTGTTGTGACGAACCCACAGGTTTTCCCAGCTTCGAGGCTAATAAGTGCAACACATCCTCTCGCCAACATTCTACCGAGAGCCTTGGAAGACAAACCCAAACCGGAACCCGATTCGGAAGTTCCCCCACCGGGTTGAAGCCAGCATGCCATGGCTTAATGAGCAGGCCCACCTGGTTGTAAAAGTACGGGCCCCCTTCAAAAATCCTATTCCGATCAGCCATACAGTCAAATGTAACCATGAAATAGTTATTTGCCAGGAGGCTAACCTCCATCTCTCCCTCAGGCATCCGTGTCCTTTGAGCCCACGTATCCAAGAATTGCAAATAAATTTTCAAACCCAAGAATTTGCAATAAAGAGAATGCCTTGAATAATAATCAATATCTTCTGCCAGCATCTCCATCGGAATGACTACATTCGGCCTCTCTTTACATCGTTCAAGGCACCCATTAATCTTCGGAATTCTAGGCCCTCCTGCCGAGCCCGTCTCAACTTTTTCAAGTTCTACCCAAAAAAGGTTATTATTAAAAACTTTTGAACCCTGAAGAGAGGGTTTCGAACCAAACGCCGATCGGAAGTCCATTTTGGAGCAAACCCCAGAAGATTCCCCGTGCAACATAGAGGAAAAGCAATGCCCTAACCTAACATGCAAACCCACGGAAGCCCCAAGAATAGAAAGGGTACCCACGGGAAAATACACCATACAACCCCACACCACCTCAGATGAAGGCACCCAACTAATCTCCAGCTGAAACACCCAACGACACCAGCCCCAGCACACAGACCACGCTCCACACCCCACACCAAACGCCACCCACAACCAAGCGAAACCCGCCTACCAACTCAAGCACACCTACCAAAGAAACAGAAGCCCACACATGCCACAGCCACACCCAAAAACCAAGCCGCATCCACCAAGCGGCAAAGGCAATAGAAGGAAAGCAGGTCGCGAGCAAACTAAGACGCCCAGCCACCAAGCGCCCACCAAACTCCGCCCACCAAGACTTGCAGAAGACACGCCCCCCAGCCCGCAATCAAAAGCCCTCACCACACAACGCATAGCCAGAAAAAAAATGAAGGAGCTAGGGTGTGGATGCCCTAGCTCAACAAGTAAGAACCAACAACACCATCCTTACCCATCCACCACCAAAGATCTTAACTAGCTATTAATAAAAGTATTTTTCTAACTTCGGCCTTTTCACCTATGTTGCTTGGCTTGTGGAAGCCTAGATTTTTGTATTATGGTCGTTCCTGCTTGGCGGACTCCTGGTGCCTTGTGAGGAATGCGGTGAGGGTTGCTTAGTCTCCTCTCCTTTGTTTTGGGGGAGTTCTACCTCTCTTGTGGCTTTTTTCTTTGTTGTTTTGTGTGTCTTGTGTGTTGCTTGCCCTTGTTGTGTTTGGGTGCTTTTGGGCTCCCTTTGGAGTTGTTTCTCAGCTCAGTCTAGATACCCTATGTGGTTTGGTTAAAATCTTGGTCTCTTTGTGGCCCTTGTTTTCAGTTTCCTTAATGGGCCTTGGTGTTGTTGTTGTTTGGGTGGTTGCTATGTTCTGCACATCTCTTTACTTGTTGGTTGTTTTATCCTTTAGTTCTGGCTTCTTGGAACTGCACTGGTGGGCTTATGTTGTTTTTAAGGTTACTATTGTTGGTTTGGTTTTGATGTTGGTTTTTGGTGCTTTGTTTTAGTTGAGTTCATTTTGGGTGGTTATTGATGTTGATTTAGAAGGAGGTATGGTTGGTCTTTGTGGGAGAGGTTGTGCTTTTGCTAAAGTGTTGGGTATTACTTTCTATGAGGTTGTTTTGAAGCTGTTTTGTAGTTTCTTCTGGTGGTGGAGGCTTAGTCCTGTTTGGAAGTTGTTTGTTTCTCGATTGGGAGCTAGTGAGAATGGTTTGCTCGAGGGTCCTACTTTCTGTAGCATTAACGACCTTTGCTTTGATTTTTTGAATATTGAGGCCAAGGGTTGTAAAACTCTTTGGTTGTCTAAAGAGGTGGTTGCTTCATCTCCTTTGGGCATTTTTTTTGAAGATATCTTCAATAAAACTATCTTATTATACTTAATGGGGCTGAGTTCAAACCTTGATTTGATGGCCTTGTTGCTTCGGCTTCCCTTTGCAGCTAGGAGTTATCTCTCCATTGGAATGGGTGCAGTCTTCCTAGCTCTGTAGTTTGTGTCTCTTATGGAGGTAGAGACCCTTCCTATTGAGGTGGAGACCTATCTTATGGAGGTGGATAGAGATTATGTGGGCTCGGTGGGTTGTGCTTTCTTTCTTAGTCGGTCTTCTCCCCTGGTGCTCCTATTGAGGTGGAGCCTACTCCTTTTGAGGTGGAGTATTGGTACCTATGTGAGAGTCCTTTCTATAGTGGACAATGTTCTCTTGGCTATTTCTCCTATAGAGGTGTAGGGGTTTGTCAGAAGACGGGGCTTTTTGACTCCATCAACACTTCCATATTTTTTGACCCAAAATTAGACTCTTATGCCTTGTTTTTTGATCATACTAAGATCAAAAGATGCTCAATAATATGGGTAAGAATGAAGATAAGAAGGACTGTGAAGATGTTGAGGGCCCAGATTGGAGGAAGTTGGTCTTGCAAATTGGAGAATACTCAGACCTGATTGACTTGCTTTTTTTGGCACTATTCCTCTTTTGTTCTAATGTCTGCTCTGAAAATCTTGATTCTTAACTTTATTATTCCAGACTTCTATTAATTATCTAATAGCTTTGTTATGGTTATGTATCTGTTGGGTTTTGGTTGATCTTATTAATGGTTTGTGCACCATTAGCTAGATTAGCCTTGGTATTATGTTTTTAATTAAGCTTGTTATGGTGTTGTGGTTACAATTTTGGAAGCTCGACCTGTGTGCCAAATAGATACAACAAAATGGCTGGTGTTGTTTTCCCAATCTGTTTCTTTGTTTGTTGTTTTGTCTTTGTACTACAGGATCAGGGCCCTTCTCCTGCTTATCTTATCAAAAACATCATAACAAAAAGAACTCAAATTTCAATCATTCAACATTTAAAGTACATCACAAAGATCACATTTTATTACTTTTTATGCATTAACACTTTTATTTAGTTCAAATTTGATGTCCATAATCTTGTCCCGATAATAATCTTTATTTTTTGGAGTGTCTTTTTGAAATATTTTTTTATAGGTTTTGACATTCTTAGATGCATTCTAGGTCTCTAAATCTTTTCCATGCATTCTAGAATCTATACCTAAGACTTATTTCCATCTTTTAGTATAGACAACACATTGTGTAGTGACTATGCCTATATGGTGCCGCGTGTCTAACTTGTGGCACCCATGCCTTTCCCATGATGCTTGTACCTTGACTTGTGGTTCTTGTGTAATATTTATTTGTTCATAGGCCTAAAATTCTTTCTTTGCAAATTTTTAGGTTCTTAGGGTCTTACAAACATCTTCATTTCAATTTTTTAGGGTTTTCTTGGAGTGTAGTACTAGCTATTTTTTGTACTCTTTTCATTAGGTTTTTTCCAATTTTCCTTTGCAACATCTCACCATCATCTAACTCAATTTTTCTTTACACTAACTTTTGTTTTAATTTTTTTCATCTTCAAGATCCATGCTATCTTCTATTTTATAGGATTTGGATTTATCTTGAGAACTAAAATTAATGTTTGTGAGTTCCTTTGGGGTAGACAGCACATTGTGTAGCACCCTTGCATTTCTCATAGTGTTTGTGTATACTTTGTGGTATACTTGCATTTCTTATGGCACTTATACGTTCTCGAGATATTTGAGCCCTTTATGTTTGTTGCTACATGCTTTTCTAACTTTTTTGGCTTTCTTTGTTCTATATTTTGTGCTAAAAAATATTCTAACCTTTCCTTCACAAGATTTTAAGTGATTTCTATAAATTAACCATCATATTTGTAGGTTCTTAAGATTTTTTTTTATGTGAAAAGCATTTTGCATGAAACTCTTGCATTTCATGTTGTGGTTGTACTTCCCAATGACACCTTTTTATATATTATATAACACATGTGCCATTGTTGACTTAATGTTGTACTTTTTTTTGGTTTTTATTTTATATTTTTACAATAGATTTTTCACTGTATTTTATGTCTATATATTTTTAAATATTTGAATATAATTTTTTTAAAAATTGACACTATAATTTAGTTGTTGATAAAATATTGAAAATGAAGTTAAAAGGGTCTCCACTTTTTATAGTAGATTTTTTTTCTTCATTTTTTTTTGTATTTATAATTTGAAACTTTAGTGTGTGTATGTATTGAAAACAAAAAAACTTCAAGAGGCCTTCACTTTTTGTTTTAACTATTTTTTTCAAAATAGAAAATGATTCTATCATCTCAACATGAAATCTCTCCTCTAGTGTATTATTTTATTTTATTTTTATTTTTAATAAACTTTAGTATATTTTCTTTATATAAAAACCAACTGAAATTTCAGTATTAGTGACCTACTTTTAGTAAAAGTAAAATATAAAATATAAATACTAATTAAAATGTTAAGAAATTTATATTTTTTAAAATTATACTTATAAATCTACAAAAGAATACTTTTGATCTGTTTTAAATGTTATTTACATGAGTAAAAGTTGTGAGAATATTAATTTTTTAGCATATTTTTTTCACTTTTTGTAAATTAGAATTAAAATGGTGCTACAGATGTATCTAGTGGACACTTTCAATTGGAAAAGTTGTCTAGATCTAATATAGCTAGTATGAATTTAGTTAAAATATATTTTGGATCAAAATTGATTCTCACTTGGAATGCTTAAATTTAATTGTTCTATTGGCTAAAGTGGGGCACAACTTTGAACTTTCAACAACTACAATTGGTTGAAAGTTAGCTTAGTGACTTGCATATTTCAAATATTATTTTTAATTATGATGGAGAGGTGTCCCTGATTGATTACTTATTTTCTATATTATTAACTGACACATTTATATTTTTTTATGATTGTAATATAGTTGTCCAAAATATTGATAGTTGATGACTATGAGCCATGAGTGAGTAGCCATATTGGCCATTACGGATTGTTCCTTTTTTTATTAATACATATTGTTGCATTTTAGATAGAGTGGTTGAATTCGTGATTCAAGAGTGTATATTTATTGTTTTGAGAGATGGATAGTGATATAATCTTAATAATCATATTTGAGGATACATTATATTTGCATTGGTCTATGATAGAGCTTCTTCTTAGAAAATGGACATACAAATAGTTTAACCTATGTCTTCACAAAATAAGAAAAATAAGTTCAACAAAGATTTGAGACCTAATGAAATTCACTAGTTAGGCACAAAAATATTTTGATGTAGCTCATCACAAAAATAGGAAAAACTAGTTCAACAACACAAAAAAGAATATAATGCATTCAATGACATAAAAATAGGAACAAGTAGTTAAGCTTTGAGGCCTATAAAGGTAAAGGCTCAATCCGAACAAAAAATTATGATATGTGTGTCAAGATAACAACCTTACATTAATGAAGAATTTGAGACCTAGATATAGACAACAAACTTGATCAAACAAATAAGTCTATTGACAATATCAATATAATGGTGGAACTCATAACCAATATTTTTAAAGGAGCTAAAGATCAACTAGTAGATATTCTCACTAAAATGTTTGGAAAAAAGGTATTTGAGAAATTTAAAAGATTAATTGATTTAACCATAATCACTTCAAATTAAAGAAGAATGAAAATATTAATCTTTAAAGATTAAGTATTAAAACCCATTCTATTTTCACTTTATTATTCATTACATATAAATAAAAATGTAAATATTCCTTTCAATATACAATAATATATAATAGTAATACAATTCCATTATGTCCCATTTTCCAATCCCAATCTAACATCTGAATAGTCTCCAAAGATGCTTGCCCAACTGATTTCTGATCTTGTTTGTGTAATAATTCTTGATCAGCATTTCTTTTATTGCAGCTTTAATGTCCTATCGAATGAACAATTTGAGGTCTATAGAGGCAATAGGCTCTATCAAATCATATAAATAAAAATAAGTCTATTGATGACATCAATATATTGGTGGAACTCATAACCAAATTTTTTAAAGAAGCTTTAGATCAACTAGCAAATATTCTCACTAAGAGATGTTCAAACAATTTAGAAGATTATTCCATAACTTCTTCAATTCAAAGAAAAATGTAAAATTATTTATTTTAAACATAATCTCATGTAAATATTAATCTTTAAGAATTAATTATGTAAACCCATTCAATTTTCAGTTTAAATATGTAAAAGTTAAACTGTTCTTCACTGTTCATAAATAAAAATTAAATCTTCTTTTGAATATACAGTAATATACAGAGTAATATACAATAATAATAATACAATTCCATTCTGCCCCGTTCTTCAATCCCAGTCTAACATCTGAACGGTCTCCAGAGATACTTGCCCAACTAATTTCTGATCTTGCTTTTGTAATAATTCTTGAACAACGTTTCTCTGATTTCAGCTTTAACGCCCTGCGGATTGTCCACAAACGCTGAAAATAACAGAGTCTTGGCGAGGCCGTTCCACATCTTGACCACGTACTCATCCGTTATCATCATGCTGTGCCGATCTATGACGTTGCATTCTCGCAGCAGAGTAACGTCTTCTGGTGTGTCGATGAGCCACTTCATCACCTCCACGTACTGTGTCACACTCTTGGGCCGAGTGGTGTCGTTGAACTCCAGCGCAAGCAAGTTCCTCATCACCACTTCAGTATAGGTGTCTGATATTACAGTCTTGGGAAGAAAAAGAGTATGTGAACGCTTTTCAAATCTTATTTTACCAGGCACATTGGCAAAAGACTTGAACTTTATCCCTATCTTGACGAGCTCTTTTGCGTTATATCTGTCCAGAAAATCGACACGGCCTTTTTTGGCCGGGTGAGGAAAGAAGAAACCAAAGACGGCAGCAACCATGTCGTCAAGAGCTGTTCTGATGCGATCACAGCAGGTGTGCTTCGTAGGCTTGTCTTCATCTGGGTCATGACTCTACAATATGGAGGAAACATATTTGTGCACGCAGCCTAACATATGGTGTTCTTCTTCCTAGTCAATCTTCAAATTATGAGACAATTGAAAGCAAGAGAGGCGAGGAATATGAGTGTTGAGACAAGCTTCAAACGTCTTGTTGTGTTGACTACTGTCTATTTCAAAGAGAAGGGAAAGAGGGATCTGACTCTCCAGCTTCACAATATCACATTTGATACTTGTCAGTGTAGGCGTAACAATTTCATTGTTACTTTGACTTACCTCCCTTTGAAGATCAAGGAGCCCATTTTTGAGAATTCGGTAGAGGAAGAACCCGTCCGCCATCATGATCGCCCCGAATGGCTCCGGGTTGCCAATCTTCCAATTGTAGAACTGCTCAAAACCCGATGTCATCTCCTTTACATGCGTGAAGAAGTAGTCGATGAGAGTGGGCTTATCTTTTGTTGCATTTCTTGCAGAGACGATCTTGTAAAAATCCATCTGCGAAAGATTGTTGAGGCGTTGGTGTTCCGGCCCTATGGTTTGTTCTAGCAGAGAGATGAGGTGGTACGGACCCAGAGACACCATTAGAGGAATGTATGCATCTGGCATGGCATTAATCAGAGCCTTGGGCACCCGCAAGCTTATTCTACCAACTGTTTCCTCTCTCTTTCTTAGATACTTAGCGACCTCCACAACATAATTTTCAAAAATTGGCTGTTCATCTTCAGAGTCAGATGAATCTGCTGACGACATCGAGAAATGCTTAGAGGATTCAAAAATGCTTGATCTTGAATGGTTGGCGTTGGCAGACAAGTTATAATAGGGTCTATGCTTTCCGTGTGACCCAAGAAAATGCCATAAGTTCTTACTGGATTATCAGATTCTGACGAAAACATCAGTGTAAGCTGGGCATTACCTCATCTGTAAGGAAAATTCTACCAGAAGAAAATAAAGTCGATTGGAAAAGAATTTCATTCCTCTGATTGAGATGTGAATAGATTTTTCCCAAGAAAGAAATCTTTGAATTGCTAGGCTCGTTTACAGTGTTTTCATTTTTAATATTCCTTCCCATTGGATTGGCTCTAAGTGTGAGAAAAGAAGGGCATTCCAGGACCAACTAATAAGAAAAGAACAGAGGCATAAAGCTATCATTATTACGTTTCAAAATCTAATTCTTTCATCGTTACATCTTCTACCACATCAATATTAAGAATCGATATAATCTTCTTCTAAATTCTATCTTTTCTTCAACCAACGCTTCTCACTCACTATTACATGGTGTATTTATATTCTAAGTTTTTTTAAAAATTAGAAAGCGTTTATGCAGTATTCTCCTTGATTGGTGGGGAAATGGGGGTGCTTTATAATCTAGGTCATAGAATACCATTATTCTCCATTTATCATTAAATAATGTCCTATGAATCCTAATTGGATTGACTACCAACTCCAAAGGGTGAGTCAATTCTCAACAAGAAAGACCTAGGAGGGGGTTCTTTAAGATTTGAGGGGTTAATCACCAAGCAAAAGTTTGAAAAAGACACTTTAACATTCAACTCACAATACCTAGTAATGCAAGCTAAATGAAGGATGCAAATGATGAAATTAAGCAACCTGAAATTATGATGTATGTACCTAGGAAGTCTAGAAATGTGACAAGGATTCTAGAAATGCAAAGAAGCTGTCAAAATATGCTATGGAGGACTAAGACGCCCTTACTGTCTTGTTAGTCCTACTGTTATTTTTTAGGGGAAAAGCATAATCTTCGGATGCCAAAACAAGATCTAAAAGAATCTTTGCAAAATTCTACTTGGAGGATAAGACGCCCTTGCTACCTTCTTAGTCTCGATCTGAATTTCTAAAATTTTTGAAAGTGATTCTGAGGCTCAATGTCTGCACTTCCTTCTTCTCCGATCTCATATTCTAAAACTTCTGGATCTAGCCTGTAGGTGAGTTTCCATGAAGATGACAACTTTGCAATGCAACTTTACAATTTTGCACTTCAAATGATCTTCAAGTCTTCAACCTAAATTTAGAATCACAAGCACACAAGAGAGGAAAAACTTGTTGGTTGTTAGTAAATGGGCGTTTGCCTTGGTCAAACCCCTTGTTGGTAATTAAACCTTGAAATAAAATAGAATAATGAAGGGGAATGATGAATGAACAACATGCAATGTTACAACTCACCAAACCCTTGTAATAAGTTGCTACAAATATGCTAGAAATGGCTGCAATGGATGTGGTTCTTGACTCTTGCTTGAAGGATGTTGATCTTGAATGAAACACTTGCTTGAATCATAAAACCCTACATCACAATTGTTAGTACAATAACAAACATGATGCCACACTATCCTTGATATCATGCTTGAATCTTGATGATGGCTCCAAATACTTGATGAATTGCTCTTGAATGCTCTTGATATCATAAACTTGCCTTAGGAATGAATACTTGAATGCTTGTTATGTTAAAATGAGTGGAAGAACCTTGTATTTATTCTTATCTATGCTTAATATCTTGAAATTACACCATAACAGGCCAACATATGAATTCATTATTTAAAGGATGATAAATCGCATCAGAATTTGAAATTAAATCCCAAAAATACCTTAAGGAAGACTAAGATGCCTTGAATGGCGTCTTAGTCTTGAGGCATGAAACTTAGGGCATCGACTCTAAAAAGGGGCCACTTTAAGACACACTTGAAATCAGGGTCCCAAGACCTTTGGGGTATGAAGACACCCTAGGTGGTGTTTTAGTCTCGACCCAAAAATTAGGGACACATAGCCAGGATCATTAAAATGTCATTTTCCTTTTGAAGTTTGTTGGGATTAGCCAAAAAAAGATATAGTTCATTAGGCTTGTGGATACAAAATAGGACCAATTAAGACATAAATAGGGATAAATAAAGCAAGGCGGGTCCAAAAAAGTGTGAAAATGCAAAAGTATGCATTTTCCTACACAACATTTAGCCCTCACTTTAGTGAGAGGATGAACTTGATTCAAACTCACACTAAAGTTGGCAACCACGCAATCAAGAGGGGTTCAAATGTACAAATGCTAGTAAAATAAGATGATAATAACCAAGAGGGTTGCAAAGCCCCCAGGATCAAGATCCTATATGGTAGACCAACATAAGCACAAAGGAACTATAAGAGAGGGGGACCAACCATGTTCAAGGCCCTAGGTCATGAAGGGCCAAGAGCGGAAGTATTTCCTAACTTACCTCAGCTCAACAGGGTGTTAGGAAATGCAGGACGAGAATGATGAGGACTATATAAAGTCCTTCAATCACCCTACAAACCCTAAATATAGGATGGGGCTAGGCGAGCCAATTTTTGGGTTCAACACTATGCCTCAGGAAGCTCTCTACCCGAGAACGAAAGTGTGGTCCCGAGATGACAGTACGGCGCACTGGCATCTCTCAAGTGTGTTGGCGATCATACGACCAAATAATTAAAGAGACAAGGTTGAACTTAGGAAAACAAGCTAACAACCCATCTAACTACTACTAAAGGGCCAAAATAATGCTATTAAGTAAACAAAATATTCTCTAATATGATAAAGTAAAAATGTGAGAGTCAGGGTGGCAAGAATGATCTCACAAAGGAATTTGTTCACTAGCTAGCTCCCAAAAGCACGTTAACCTACACATGAAGAGGAAGAAAATTGTTGGGTGGCTGTATAGGGGCCTACCTTAGTCAGACCCCCATTAGGTGTTTCCACCTCCACAGACAACCAAGAAAGCGAGTATGATAAAGAAATTAATGTAATAAAGAACACTAAAACACTACAAAACAGTAAATGTGCTTACTCAACCAAGTAATAGAGGAGAGGAGTGGGAAGCTTACCACTTCCACCAAAAGCATTCAAGGCTAATGGGTGAGAAATGAGAGTACTCGAGCCTCTGTTGCAATGGTGTTGTCCCACACTTGCTCTACTGAAGTGATGGAGTAAAGTAGTTGTTGCTATGAAGTGAAAAAGTGCTGCTAGAAGTGCTGGAATGTTGTGAGAGTGATGGATTGAAAGCTTAGAGAATGCAAAAGAAGTTGTGAAGAAGTTTAAATGCAAGTAGAAGGAGGGAATTTGAAGGAGAGATGAAGAAAATGACCATATTCAGGTCGGTCGGTTGAAGGGGGCGTTACAAGTTGACTACCAATGAGAAGTGTAATGTCTTTGTAGGTTCAACCACATGAATTTTTCAGGGACGTAAGCGTGCCACATGGATGTCTACGTGTTGTGTGAGTGTCCCTGATAAAAATTCCCCCACTGACGCTCAAAACAGGCTCCAAGTGGAATGAAGACAATGGGATTAGGTGTAATTAAGCCTCCAAACTTGGTTTTCTAATGTGGAGAAGGGAAAAAGGGAATTTGCATAAGGGGTGCAAATTCACTCATATACATTTTTCCCCCACTTTACCAAGCACGAATACTGATGAGTGCTTCGGTAAATTAAATCAAAAAATGAATAAGGTTAGAAATGTATACCTAAACCATCAATGAAACAAACCACAATCTGATGAACATGTAGGTGCAGGGAAAGCAAAGGACTTCATAGCTTCTCAAAACTATGAAGTTGAAGAAAGAAACCATCTTACCAGCCCACAGACCTGCAATGAGGCAACCCCCAAGATATCTCACATGAAGGAAGCCCAATGAAGTGTCTTACAGACCCATAGACCTACAAGGAAGGTGTCCCCCAAGAAATCTCATATGGAGGATACCCAAGAAGCATCCCACTAGATATCTCACATGGAGGAAGCCAAGAAAACACCCTACAAACCCATAGACCTGTAGGGAAGGTGCCCTTCAAGATCTCTTGCATGAAGGAAGCCCAAGGAAAGCACCCTACAACTCTGTAAACCTATAGGGAAGGTAACCCCTAAGATCTCTTGCATGGAAGAAGCCTAAGAAAGCACCCTACAAATCCATAGACCTGCAGGGGAGCCACTCCCAAGATCTCTCGCATGGAGGAAGCTCAAAGGAAGCACTCTACAGGATCTCAGACCTACAAGGAGGTATCCCCCAAGATCTCTTGCATCGAGGAAACCTACAAAAGTGAACTTCATAGAGTCGGGAAGCGGCCACGTAGGCAAGTAAATGGATAGTTGCATAGACAATTGACAATTTGGAAGACTTTCAAAAGGGATCCCTCAGGAACCCACAATGAAGAAGGGGTCCACTCAAGAGACACACAATTCGAAAGCAGATATTTTCTTTCTCAAATTGATCCATCATCAAGGGATCCTTTTGAAAGATATTCACTTCATCAAAAAAATTGAAAGGAAGAATATTCCCCCACACGACGGGAAGGTCAATGTTGTTCCCACTTTGGAGGAAGGTTATCAAGTCCTTTCTGAATCCATGACGAAGGAAACATGTTCCATTAGGGTTCCAAGTTGAGAATTCGACTCTGAAGAAGTGTTTGTAGATACTTTTGAGAAAATATTAATTGACAACGAATGCATTTTCTGAAAATTGAAATGTTGAAGAAAAGACGTCACAAATGAGAGGGACAACTCAAGAAAAGAAGAGAGAAATATAAACAGAAAAACACAAACAAAGGGCACAAGGGTAGCCTGATATTTCAGAGTCAGAACTGCTCATAAATATATATATATATATATATATATATATATATATATATATATATATATGTATGTATAGTAATAGTATATAAAATGAACTATCATCAACCTCCTACTATATCAGATGATGTGAAGAATGCATGAGAAAACAAAGTAAAAATAAAAAATTGGGTCAACATGGAAGGAAAGCCTAAATTCCCCCAACATTTTGCACCATCCCCAATTTATCAAAAATTAAGCACAAACATGGAAGAATGATGATACAAATAGAAGAAGGTTTACAACACAAAAACCACGCCTATATCTAATCACCAACAGGGGTGACAAGGGTCATCCAAGTACACATAGCATGATCACAGGGGAACACATCACAAAACACACACACACACAAAAGATCAAGAAGAGGCCTCCTCCTAACATTGATCGACCAAGAGGTCATCCGCTTCCCACTCTAGATCATTGTAGGGGGAAGGAGGATGAGCATGCAGTGGTGAGATGTTAAGATGAGGAGCATCTTGGCTTTCCTAGAACAAGGGCTAAGGAAGAGGGCCCTACAAGGTCTTCTTCATCAAGCTCTTATGGAGCTAAGGTCAATGATTTCATCAAGATCACTGACAAGGATAGAAATTCATCCAAAGAGTTAAACATGCACCCCATAGGATCATCGTGTTTAACTTCAGTAGATGGGGTAGGCTGTGCCTAAGATTCAATGATAGGCTCATCGAATGACTCGGGAGCGGTGATGAACTTAGGGGAAGCGAGGACTGATTCTATCACTAAGATGGAAGAAGTTAGCATGGGAACACCTTATGAAGAAGGTGGGCTCCTATTAGGTCCTTCACTACTAGAAGGACCACACTCCACCTTTTCCTTTGTTGGAGGAGACGAACTCCACACAGACGAGGCTAGAGGTGTGGAGGAAGAGGAGGAAAGAACCATAGTAGATACAACCGAGGTATTAGTCATATTCACAAGCTTCAGAAAAGGTGGGATATCTAGAACGGAGATAAAAAAAGGTGGCTCTACCAAAGGATCGATGAACACCTGTAACCCCTTAGGGTTAGGCACACATTCGTACTCGCAGCAGAAGCTAGAAGTGACGTGAAACTAGACTGAAGTGAAGTAGAGGGAAGGAGAGGGGGAGAAACCACAAGAGGCCTTGAAGTAGGGGATGTCATCTCTTCTACCTTCTTTTGCGAGGTGGCCTGCTTGGTTAGAAGAGCCTTTCGCTGGTGCTTGCGCCCGCGTGCAAGGCAGTTTGTATGTCTCTTTGACCTAGAGGCCAGAAGCTACAAAGGAATATAAATATCCTACTCAACCATGGTAATGTCCACTATAGCCATCTCTAGTGGAGGAACAGATTCTTGCATGGGAGCAGGAGGAGCTGGTTAAGAAGCAGTGGGGGGAGTTGGCTCAAGAGCCTTGGCAGTGGGCCTCTTCCTGTTCACTGCTTTGGGAGTAGGAGCAGTAAGAGGCTATGGATTGAATTCCTATTGGGAACCTTTCTTTCTGCCATATAAATAATACCACGGTTTGGGGTATTCATTAGGGAGGTTTGACATCTTGAGCTTGGGCTAGGACCAAGGAGGTATCATCAGACTCAACAAATAGTTGCCAAGCTGACTCATCCAATACTCCTCCCAAGAAAGGGGAGAGGATGAGGCAGTCCAGGAAAAGGCATTCTTCTCTTTTCCTTTACGGGAAGGAGAGGGAGCCGACGTGGACTTCTCCTCTCCCTTATGGGAAGAGGGAACGGTTGGTGCAGGATTCTTCTCCTCTCAGGAAGAGGAGGCAACCGACTGCTATATCACAAGAAGGGTCAGTTTTGGTTGTCCCTTTCCCCCAGTCTTATGTCCCTTTCTCCTAGTCTTATACTTTACATAATTTTTGTAAAGTAGGTCCATTCTTAAAGGAAGTAGATCGACTGGAGTGAGCCAAAAGTGATCCAATGGATATCCTCCATGGGATAGCAAGGGCTGGTATCTAGTGTCATGCACTACATGCATGGCAGCTTCATGGGAAAATTTTAAACATTTGTGAATAACGGAGTAGATTCCATTCATGGAAGCTAGCCAGGGTATCCCTAGCTTCAACCTGAATAAATCCAACTTCAGAATAACATTGAAAACTATGTCAACAGGCCTAGGTCCAACTAGGACGGACAAAGTTATCCAATTGTATGGTTTGAGACACATACCATCATGTGTACGAATGGTAGATTTTGTTTCTTCATATCTTCCCTCTGTAATGAATTCAATACTAATTTTTCTTTTGTGATGGCATTCACACAGCTTGCGGGGTCCACCAAGACCCATGTTACAAGTTACCATTGAGGTGAGCGGGAATGTAGAGGGGAGAGGGTTTGTTGTTTAAGGGAAAATCATGTGATGTGAATGTTATTTCCAGTGAACTGGGTGCAGGTAGAGTAATAGAAGTCACCATGACCATGTTAACATAGGCCTTGGGTTGAGTAATAGAATCAGTGGGATTGATACACATGTTAGCAAAATGTGACAGAAATGAGTCTATGTATATCTACAATTAACTATTAGTTTTTGCCACTGATTTGTTAGCATTTTGTTTACTCCCTTCAAGACCAATGGTAGCATCCTTGATGCGGTCCTGTATCTCATGACATAGCCACATACAATGTTCAATATCATGTCCATTAAGTTGATGGTATTGACAATAAGTGCTACCATCATACGAGTTAGGGTAAGGCTCCTTAAGAGGCTTAGGACTTGGCAAGGTTACGATCTTATCCTTCAACAACTTTTGTAAGATAGAAGAATAAGATTTTGATAACTTTGTGAACTTTTGGTTACGTTTGAGGCCATTGTCATCAACAACAACTACTACATTCATAACGGCCTTACCTTTCCCAAATATTGATACGATGGACTTTCCCTCAGAACGGGAGCGTGAGGAAGGTCCCCCGAACTGAACAATCGTCTGTTGGTACTCTCATAGGGCTGCACATAAATGTGGAAAAGAAGGGTACTTTATAAGCATGAACTTCTCTTTCTAAGGCCTTTGTAAGTTCCCTATGAATACATTCTATACATCAAAATCGAGCAGCTGATACGAGATTTGTGAAAGGAGCGCTTGATAGTGAGCTATGAAATCAGTGATTTTTTATTGGATCCTTGTTTACATCATACAAGATTCGAAAAGTTCATCTTTGACCCAATATTAGCCTGGAATTGTGTAAGGAATTGATTTACAAGTTGGTCAAATGAGAAAATAGAATTTTCGAACAAGGAACAACATGATTCCAATGTTGTATCCTTGAGTGATCAAGGAAACAATTTCACCATTAATGCATCATGGTGGAAAAAATATGTGCACAAGGAATTAAAGGTAGATACGTGTGTTTGTGAATCCCCTTTGCCACCATATTTTTCAAATTTAGGTATCTTCATTCCTTGCATGAAGGGAGTGTTCAAAATTGCAACCAACAATGGGCTATGCCAGAAGAAGGGCTGAAAGATAGGCTAGGTAGAGGCTTGGGAGAGGCTTGCCAACCGGCTCTGCATCTTGTCCATGTTTTGAAGAAGGGTGCTTAGAATAGGGTCATTAGAAGATAGAGAGCTAGAGGAACCTCCTCCAGAACTGCTACCAGAGCCACCACCAGAACCACCAGTGTGACCATTGTCAGAACCACCATCAGAGCCACCGCCACTAGTATGGCCCCCACCAAAGCGACCTCCATCACCTCCATCGAAACCACTTCCACCAACACCACCTCCACTGCCAAATCCACCATCACTGACAAAGCCTCGACCACTCATCCTACCAAAACCTCCACCACTAGAGGTGAAAAGAGGGGTGAAGCTAAAGCCCAAAGGGACCTTATTTACTTTGATAGTTTTAGGATTTTTGGAGATAGAATGGATGTTGATAGAAGGGACTACATTGGCCATGTAGATAGACATGGGAGTAATCAATACTCCTAACTATCCTTCATAATCTTTGAAAGTGGCTCCTCACAAAACACTAGGAGTGTTCGAAGGAGCATACACTTTTGTTAGACTAGTAAGACTAGCCAGGAGCTCTAAGCATGTTTAGTATTTTCCTATCATGTACTTTAATTTACTAATGACCTGAGCGGCCCTAGCCATCTTCGGGTTCCTTTCCAAGTGATTGTCTAAGGTACCCACCCCTTTGCTAAGGGTAGAGACATATTCCAAAGGGATTTGAACAACCTCACTAACGAGGGTGTAGGGGACGTTGGAGGAGTGGGGACATGGTCAGTCTCATTAGAGAATCCTACCTTGCACCTTGACAACTGCTCCTACGCGGCCACACTAACAATGAGACCAGAGAAAAGGCCTATGGAGAAACTAGTAGTGACCTTTGTCCTTTCCATTGGGAGGTGTTGTACACTTCTCCTAACAATATACTCAGAAGTTGCGGATTGGGTTGTGATGCTCATAAACCTTCACAACACTCAGGAATACAATAGCCATGAAGTACATGGGAGAGGTCTCAACACCAACTGATGAAGAAACGCTGGTTCACATCAGGTTCACCAAAAATGTAAGAGAGGGGGACCAACAATGTTCAAAGCCCCAGGTCATGGAGGGAAAAGAGCGTAATCTTTCCCTAACTTATCTCAGCTCAATGAGGTGTTAGGAAATGCGGGACGAGAGTGATGAGGACTATAAAGTCCTTCAATCACCCTACATACACAAAATATAGGATGGGGCTAGGCGAGCCAATTTTAGGTTCAACACTACGCCTCAATAAGCTCTCTGCCCAAGGATGGAAGCCCGATCCTGGGATGAAAACATGGTGCACTAGCGTCTCTCAAGTGTGTTGGCATCCATACGACTAGATAACTAAATAAACAAGGTCAAACTTAGGAAAACAAGCTAACAACCCAACTAACTATTACTAAAGGGCCAAAATAATGCTATTAAGTAAACAAAATATTCTCTAATATGATAAAGTAAAAATGTGAGCATTAGGGTGGCAAGAATGATGTCACAAAGGAATTTGTTCACTAGCTAGCTCCTAAAAGCACACTCACCTACACACAAAGAGGAGGAAAATTGTTGGGTGGCTGTATAGGGTCCTGCCTTAGTCAGACCCCCGTTTAGGTGTTTCCACCTCCATAGAAAGCCAAGAAAGTGAGTATGATAAAGAAAGTAATGTAATAAAGAACACTAAAACACTACAAAATAGTAAATGTGCATATTGAACCAAGTAATAGAGGAGAGGAGTGGGAAGCTTACCACCTCCACCAAAAGAACTCAAGGCTAATCGGGGAGAAATGAGAATACTCGAGCCTCTGCTGCAATGGTGTTGTTTGACACTTGCTCTACTAAAGTGATTGAGTGAATTAGTTGTTGCTATGGAGTGAATAAGTGTTACTAGAAGTGTTGGAATGGTTGGAGAGTGATGGATTGAAAGCCTAGAGAATGCAAAAGAAGTTGTGAAGAAGTTGAAATGTAAATAGAAGGAGGGAATTTGAAGGAGAGATGAAGAAAACAATAATATTCGGGTCAGTCGGCCGAAGGGGGTGTTACAAGTCAATTTCTAGTTAGAAGTATAACGCCTCTACATGTTCATCCGTGTGAATTTTCTAGGGATGTAAGTGCATCATGTAGATGTCTACACATCTTGCAAGCATCTCTAACAGAAATTACCCCACCGACGCTCAAAATAGGTGCCAAGTGGAAGGAAGGAAGTGGGCTTAGGTGTAATTAAGCCTCTGAACTTGGTTTTCTAAAGAGGAGAAGGGAAAAGGGGAATTCACATAAGGGGTGCAAATTCACTCCTATATAGGAACACACTTAATGTGGATGATATATGAAGCCACAACTAGATCACAAACATATCACCATCAAAGATAGAAAAAGAAAAAAGAAAAATGCTATAGACCAAGCTTCAACTAGCCGTCCAATGTGTTGTGGACTAGGTCTAGGTTGTTTATCCAAGAGAGGTTTACAAGTGGAATGTGTTTTCCACTATGCACACAAAACACATGCTCACATGGGCTAGTGAAGCTAGTTGTTCACTAGGTGAGCCAAAAGAGGTCCATATCAAAGTCATACCCCCATGACTATGATAAGGAAAAAAGAAGGAAAAATGCACTCTCACAAGGGCTAGTGAAGCTATTTCTTCACTAGGTGAGCCTAGGGGACCATATCAAAGCCATACCTCTATGAATTTAATAAGGCACAATTTAAAGGAAATGCAACAAGAAAGAGGAATGTTCAAAAGGATTTTACTTAGTTCATGTGAGGTCCTAATCTTAGGATACATTGTGCTTAATATCTCCAAGAGAGCATAAATACAAAGTCTCATCCTAGGGAACATTGTACTTAATGTTTCTAAGAGAGGACAAGTGCAAGGTCTCATCCTGGGGAACACTGTACTTAATGTTTCCAAGAGAGGACAAGGAAATATCATGCTCTAAGAGGAAATCAGACCCAATGACACCACCAAGGAAAGAATGCATTGCAAGAAGAAAGGAAATCAGACAAGGAACATGAAACAAATGCAAATGCAATCATGCCAAAATAATGCCAATGTATACCCCCACTTTAAGGAAATTGCTAACACCATGCTGTGAGAAATTATTTTAAAGTAGACAAGATATGAAAAAGAAGAAGGAAAAGAGAGGGTTTCCCCTTAGAACCACATAAGGGATCTACGGATTCAGGGTTAATATCTGTCTTTGCTACAATGATATTAGAGATCTCGAAACTGTCATCATTCCCCAAATACACATAGAACTAGAAGAATGACACAAAGAGAGTGAAAACAAAGAAAAAGCTTTTGGGTCAACATGGAAGAGACATAGGATGTCTCGACACCTTACATCATCCCCAAAAGGAAAACACAAGACAAAAATGAAAGGAAAAGAAAATGAAAAAAATCTTTTGGGTCAACATGGAAGAGACATAGGGTGTCTCGACGCCTTGCATCATCCCAAAAAGTAAAAAAAAAGACAAAAATGAAATGAAAAGAAAAGATAATGAAAAAGGAAAAAGCTTACAACATATAGAAGAATGAAGGTACAAATAAAGGAATACACATAGAGAGGAAACATCAAACAGAATATCATGTGTGATCACATTACACACATGCAATCACACAAAAGAAAATGAAAATTAAATAATGCAAAATAAGTTAGTAAGGCACAAGTGAGTCAACCTAAAGCAGGTCATGTGCCTCCCAATCTTAGTCTGTATAAGTGGAAGGTAGACAACAAGCCTGAGAGACAATAACAAATGCATTACTAGGACAAGACTATCTATGTCTTTCCCCCAGTAAGTGTAAGACAAGAATGAGCCAAGCTAGGTGATGGGAAATATCATGTAATAGTGAGAATAAAGTATTCTAAAACTATTACATGACAAGAAGGGATAAGAAAATGTTATTTGATCACTAGATAACAATTTTCTTTGTCAAAGTGATATTTACTCAATATGATCTTGAATGCACAATGCTCATCAGTACTATTTCCAAGAGTTCTGTGGTATCAAAAATGTGGAACTTTTGAATCTTTAGAATATGGGATTAGCCTATCTTTCTCTAGTGGAAATAGTATAAGTCCTTGGTTGAGAAGGATTTGTAATTTTCTTTCAATTTCAGGTGGAAGACGGGGGGGTTGTAGTTTTTGTAATTTGTAAGGTCTTTTGCATTTACTAGATTCACCAACTTCTTGAATTGAATGTGGAGGGTGAGGATCTATGGTGACCCTATTACCCTTGTTATTATTATGGGTTATTCGTTTTTATTTAGGAAGAAGGGCACTCATGTCAGGGGGAGAATCAAAGATCACCATACCATCGCTATGAAGCCTTAGGTATTCTCTAGGAGGTCTTATGTTCAGAGGGGTATCTTGATATCCTAATTCCTTTGTGTTTACATTAATTGTTATTTTCTCTAGGACTTGATGAATGTTATGTTCACTTGTTGTATCACATCCCTATTTACTGAAGATTGTGAATCTTTTTCCATATGTTTCTTCTAGATTGATTGAAGTGTTTGTTACTTTTTATCATAAAATGGTTGAGTTTTTTCTTGTTTAGAGGAGCTAGGTTCACCTTGTGAAGGGAACATAGGTTCAAATTTTGTTTTGGTTTCGAGATGTTAGTAACAAAACATCTCAAGAGGTGGTATTGTAGGGCAATTTGGTTGTTTCATTAATGGATAAAAGGATGCATTCACTTCAAGGTTGTTAAGACAATCATTTACAAACATATTCTTGTTGTAATCATGTTGTCATCATGTTCTCCAATGATGTCAACATCACAAGGAGGACATGCATTAGGAATTGTGTGAGCATGAGTAATTTCAATTTCATTAGGGTCATCACCAAAAGCACAGCTTGACACATCTACCAAATATATCAAGGACATCCATAGCTTTCCAGAGCACATATCCATGATGCAAGATTGTACAAATACACTTGAAATGAAAGAAATTGGAATAACAAAAAATTTGCAAACTATAATAGAAATTTTGAAAGTAGCAAATAGAAGGATGAAGTAATGTCAAACCCTGAAAAATGGAGAGTCAAAGTCAGTAGGAACTAAGATGATAGTAAGGGTGTCTTGGTCCTACTGGTGAGATTTTGAGGTTCCAAGGACCATAATAGACAACAAACAACAAAGAGAAGGTTTTGACCTAGAAACCCACAAAGGGACTAAGATGCCAGGAAGGGAATTTTAGTTCCAGCAGAGGTTTTTGTTAGAAAAACAATATAATATGGGTTGTTTACAATGTTCACATGTTGCCTATTCAGGGAGCTGATGTTTAGAAATAGGAAAATGTGCAAATGAATGCAAGAAAAAGTAACTAGTAACAAGCAATTGAATGCAAAGTTGAATGCAATAGAAATGTTTCTAAATGCAATTAGGTTGATTGACAATGCACTTTTCAGTTTTTCAATGAGATTAAATGATGCAAGAAAGAAAAAATGAAACCTATATGCACTTTCACCAATTCAAATTTGAGAAACCCTAAATGCACTTTCACTAATGCAACTATGAGAGACCCTAGATGCACTTTCACTAATGCAAGATGAAATGAAAGAATGAATGGAATCTAGATCTAGGACTTTAATGGACTCCAAATCATAAAAGGAATGCTCTAAAAATGTCGGGTTCACCAAAATGATTGGTGGGGAAATGGGAATGTTTTATAACCTAGGTCATAGAACACCACAATTCTCTAATTATCATTTAATAATGTCATAGGAACCTAATTGGATTGACTAAAAACCCTCAAGGATGAGTCAATTCTCAACAAGGAAGACCTAGGGGGGTTCACCAACAAGAGAAAGATTGGAAAAGGCACTTTAACATTCAACTCACAAAACTTGGTAATGCAAGCTAAATGAAGCATGCAAATGATGAAATTAAGCAACAAGAAGTTATGACATATGTACCTGGGAAGTCTGGAAATGTGACAAGGATTCTAGAAATGAAAAGAAGATCAAAATATGCTATGGAGGACTAAAATGTACTAAATTTCTTATTAGTACCATTGTTTTTCGGGGGAAATGCAAAATCTTTGAATTTCAAAATAGGATATGAAAGAATCACTGCAAAATTCCACTTGGAGAACTAAGATGCCCTTGCTACCATCTTAGTCCTGATCTGAATTTCTAAAATTTCTGAAAGTGATCCTAAGGCTTGATGTTTGCACTTCCTTCTTCTATGATCTCATGTTCTAAAACTTTTGGATCTAGCCTATAGGTGAGTTTCAGTGAAGATGACAACTTTGCAATGCAACTTTGCAACCTTGCAATTTTGCACTTCAAATGATCTTCAAGTATTCAAGCTAAATCTACAATTAGAAGCATACAAGAGAGGAAAAACTTGTTTTTTGTTAGTAAATAGGGGTTTTCCTTGGTCAAACCCCTTGTTGGTAATCAAACCTTGAAATGAAATAGAATAATGAAGGGAAATGATGAATGAACAACATGCAATGTTACAACTCACCCAACCCTTGTAATAAGGTGTTGCAAATATGCTTGAAATGGTTGTAATGGATATGGTTCTTGACTCTTTCTTGAAGGATGTTGATCTTGAATGAAACACTTGCTTGAATTATAAAACCCTACATCACAATTGTTAGCACAATAACAAACATGATGCCAAAGTATCCTTGATATGATGCTTGAAACTTGATGATGGCTCCAAATGCTTGATGAACTATTCTTGAGTGCTCTTGATCTCATAAAATTTCCTTAGGAATGAATACTTGAATGCTTTTTATGTTAAAATGAGTGGAAGAACCTTGTATTTATACTTATCTATGGTTAATATCCTAAAATTACACCACAAAAAGTTGAGATATGAATTCATTAATTAAAGGAGGCTAAATCCCGCCTGAATTTGAAATTAAATCCCGAAAATACCTTAAGGGGGACTAAGACACCCTAGGTGGCATTTTAGTCTCGAGGCATGAAACTCAGGGCATAGACTCGAAAAAGGGGACACTTTAAGGCACACTTGAAATCAGGATCCCAAGACCTTTGGGAGACAAAGATGTCCTAGGTGGAATTTTAGTCCTGGCCCAAAAAATAGGGACACATAGCCAAGATCATTAAAATGTCATTTAACCTTTGAATTTTGTCGGGATTAGCCAGAAAAAGATATAGTTCATTAGGCTTATAGATGAAAAATAGGACCAAATAAGACATAAATAGGGATAAACAAAGCAAGGTGGGCCCAAACAATTGTGAAAATGCAAAGGTATGCATTTTCCTAAACTACACTCCTACAATGCATCATAGAAGATGATTCTTTAGGGTGTCCCTTTTAGCGGACTAGATACCTTGACAAATTTTGAGGAATAAATGTTAAATATAAGAGAGTTGGGATCGTATAGCATTGTAAATAGTTACCTTGAAAATTTAACATTATGTTTGGTTCTCTCTTAAGTACATGTTTTTAATTATACTTATCAATTGTAGACATGCAAAATTAGCATCATGCATTTAATTAGGCCCATTCATCAAGTAAACTTAGTTCACCTTCATCCATTCATCAGGTAAATTAAACTCATTAATTTCATTCCTAAGGTTGTTCATTTAAATTAAATAAAACAAACATCAACCTTTTAATTAAATAAACCAAACTTTATTTAATTGAAATCTCAAAATGCATATTCCATCCCTTTTTGATTTAAATAAATCAAAAAAATTCAAGTCAAAAGGGTCAAAATCAACTAATCATCATCTAAGCTAATCTAATCCTGATTAACCTAATCTAATTACCCATCACATCCTCTAGCTTTTTCCACTTGCACCAATAAATCATTTTAATTCATTTATAAAATCATCATTTTCCCTCAACAAAGCACCTTTTTGGAATATTCCCTCAAGTTTGAAAATGAAGAAAAGTTGACTTGTCCCTTCCAACATTGCACTAACTTCTCTATTTCATGTCCCCCACTCAACATTTATTTCACAATTTCAAATTTGAATCTCCCCCTCGTGGGTGCATTGGCCAAAACTTGCACATTCCTCAACCTATCATAATGTGACAAGTGGCCTCATCTCATTGGTCCAATCTTTATCCCACATTGCTCTCTTATTAGCATTCTTCCAATTTGAAAATCTATAAATAAAGGGTTGATTCTTCATCAAAACATCTACACTCTCATGCAAAGTTACTCTCTTCAATTGAGAACTAATTTTTCCCATCACCATTGCATTTCATCTTGTGTTTTTTAGCAAGGATTGGGAAAGGGTCATTTGCACATTTGACACCAATCCAATATGGAATAGGTACTTCTCTTTCTTTTGCAATGTCTTCTTGATCCTTTTTGTTATTTGTGGCATTTCTTGAGTATGGACATGTTATTCCATAGAGGTATTAATAGATTTGCATGTGTAAACTAACCCCACTAATGAGTGTTTGAGATGGTTTATTTGCAGATTTATAGTGCTTCATCATGGCGCTAGAAGGAGGGCTCCATTGTGGTCTTTGTTTGATGAAAAAGTAGATTGTCAAGGGTTCCATACAAATTTTTTGTCAAAATTCTCTCCATAATGTTTTACATATATGTACCTTCAAATTCACATGCAACAAACACTTTCTTTATTGGTAGCAACCCAATATTGTCATATTTGTTTTTTGTTATTGGGCTGAAATCTAACAAAGTTCAAATGTTACATGGACATGGTCTATTATTGCTTTCATCACGTGGTTTGTTACCTATATTTACCTAATATTGGCTGCAGCCTTTTCTAAAGACCTCCTTACTGGCTGATATTCTTTGGTGCAGACTTTGCCCACTCTACCATGGACTCTTGGCTCACATTGTTTCTTGCAAAACAACACGCCTAAAGTTGGGGAAATTTGGAAGATTACAAGTAATGGTTAATGACTTTAATGTCATTCTTTTAGGCGCATTTCTTTTACCATTCTCTCACTTCCATAAACAACTCATGATAACTTACATTTAATATATGATGCTCTCAGATACTTTTCTATATGCTTTTCAGCTTATGAAATGTCTTTGAGGATAGGATTTTAATTTGTTTTTTTGATATGAGTATACTCCACATCATTCGAAATCCATGTTGAGTTTATAGTTGTAGGCGCCACAGTCCATAGTTGTATTATGTACTTTGTTATTTGTAAAAACCATAAGCTACACATTTGAAGCTAAGAAAGTATTGTGTAGATTCGGTCATATCAACCATCATGTACTTGTCAGCCAAAAAGAAAAAAAGAAAGAAATTAATGCATCCTCTGTAGATAGTCCAATCTGCTCTTTTATTAACTTCCATACTCTATCTTTTGCACGATTGAACTATGTCCTTGCTGATTCTGTTGATAGGTTTTGATTAATATGGATTGAACTGTATCCTTGTTGTCATCTCATGCACTTGGGATACTATTTTGTCTTCTACTAAATAAATCTGTAACTCTTTATTGTAGATCAGGCACTAAACAATACTTTGATCAAAAGAATATTGACTTTCATCCATCCAGAGTATTGACTTATCCTACATTGTTTGTACCGTCAAGAAAGTCAATGGTTACCATTTGCACCACACCTTATCAACAAGCCCAAAATAAGATTTTGAAGAATACATTAGGATTCTTTGCAGTTCCTAGGGTTTGATGTTGAAGTTTCGTGGACAACATTTTATTTGAATTCTATTTGGGCTTATTACAAACATTTATTACATTGTGAATCCTGTAGGGAAGATCTGTATTGTTTTACCTTTTAGAACAAATCCATTTTATGCATATCCTACAACTACTGCGTTCCATGAGACAACATTTGATTAAGACATTCTGTCAAAGTGTCTGCATACCTTCTCTATAATTCCATTTTGGTGGTCCCATATTCCATTTTCCAAGCTAATTTGAATAATGGAAGAAGTATTATGAATCTGCGAAGTGGGTGAAAGATCAGTTGTCAGTGATAATCCATTTGTATGCCGCTCCTTGACCATTTCTAGTTAAACGTCCAAAAAGCATTCATGGCGCAGCTTGCCTGTTGGTTGCACTTATGGCATGGATAAAAGATATTAAGGCTTTTTATTGACATTCTTCCAAAAACAAGGGAGTATGACTTTACACATGTCTAATGCATTTACCTTAAAGTTTTAAAAGATCCTTCTTGGTTGTCTTTTATATTCTTGCTAATTTCGATCAACTTGAAAATTTTTAAGGAGCCTTTATCGGCTGGCCTTTCTTTTTGTGCTTATTATCATCTATTTGACCTATAAACATATCAAGGTGTTGGCTTATTTTTTTTGAAAATCATTGTTTTAATTTTTGGTTAAGACATATCCTTTCATAAAAATCATACATTTGGATCAAAAAGAAAATATTTTTATGTTGACCATCAATTATGTCATAGATAAGAAGGGAGGTACAAATTGAAATAATTTTGACCTTTTTTTTGTCAAATTACTATATTTCCATTTCTTTCTTTAATAATTGATAAGTCTTGTATATGTTTTTATCAATTTGCAAAATATATGCATAACTTTTATTTGTGATGGAATAGGAAAATGAGGAAGGGAAACGAAGGAGAACAAAGAAAAGTGAAGAAGGAAAATGAAGGAAAACGAAGCATGAGGATGATATTTTGAAAGATCAAAGTGTTATTAAACACTTTAAGTGTTTTTTTAAACACTTCTTCAAGAAATTGTTATCTTTTCTTTCTTAGAACACTAATGTCATTTGGGTTTAAAAAGAATCTTTCAATTTCTTCTTGCAAAGGCTAAAATGAACATTAGAAATGCAACTTACTAGATTTTGTTTCTTGGATTAACAATTGAACAAAGTATCTCTCACTTGTCTTTTGGTGCTTAAAAAGAACTCACATTTTGCTTTGTGGATTTAAAAAGAACAAGTGCAACTTTGTTTTTCGTGAAGGCTTACTTAAACTAAAGGCATTGAAAAAGGACGTACGCGCTTCTCTCACGCTTTATAGTGATCTTGAGAATCAAAAGGCCTTTTTCATGACTTTAGGGTGAGATAAAGCAATCACCTCCACACTTTAGTTTGGGTTTAAAAATTTAATAAAATCTTGTGCGAGTGTGAGTAGAGCATCATCGCGATTATTCTCTTTCTTTGTGTCGTCAAAGATTGATCGAGTTACAGATTTTATCTCTGCTTGCTTTTTTTTATCCTAGAGGGCCTGCCTTGGGGAGAAAGTACTCACCCAAGGGAATGACTCAACCGGTAACACTCTAAAGCAAAGAGTATTTCCAACCGGGATATAAATGTGGGTATTGGAGTAAAGGCCAATATCACGTGGTTGATTCTGACAAGATGGATCCGAAAGGGGACTCTTGGCGTATGGGTCAATCTATTTGTTGGTGCAAGAACGGTCGTTCTAAAGCCGCCCCACACTTTTACGGTCTTTTAGTAGAAATGGAAAATATGCCATGGGAGTTTCATGGGTGTTGATGCTTGGCTGCCCCGTATAAGTGAGTGTCATGGAGGGGAGCCAATGGGGTCAAGCATCTAACCATTCGCTAAAGATAAGTGTAGCTGGACTTGTCCAAGTGGGAATCCAACAAATATTGTCTTACACATCCATAGGGTTGTACTTATTCTTGGGTTACAAAATGCATTGCTTGATCGAAAACATCTTAAAAACAAACACTTAACATCATCATCCAAATTTCAAACCCTTTTAGAGACAAATACAATTGACTCAATCCATATGTTATTGCTTGCCCTTGGGATTTACATCGTTAGAGGTTTCTAAACATTGGATTACATCTTGATTTTTCTACCTAAGTAAACAATAGGAAAACCCTTGCCTTAAATTCATCGAATTTCCACATAACATATCTTGTGGGGTTTGAAGAAATTAATACATTGGACATCTTAGTTTGAAAACTTGATCAAAGAAAGTGTTTTTGGTAAAATAAAGCCATTAAGCAAAGCTAAGAAAAATGAACTTTCATGTGTGTTGAAGACTCATGATTTCCAAAAAGTCCAAATCCCAAAACAAAAGTTATTGGTTCAAAATCCGAAAATGTATGTCCAAATGGAATCATTCCTTGGTTACAAAGGTTTATAGAAGCATTGTTTGCTCTTCAATACCTAGGTCTAGACAAACAAAGTCTGTTTTTAAGGTTCATCTTAGGATCAAAGAAAATCAAAATCTTTTTCATCCATCCTTCAAAACAAACATCATCTCACAATCACCTTTTGGAAAATCTTGAAATCATCCTTAATGCTAGGATTTTTGGAAAAATCAAAATCATCAAAATCCTTGAGACTAAATCCTTGAAAACATTATCAAAATCACCTTTGGATACTTATGTGTAGATGTATCCTTTTGCATATTCTTAGTCAAAAGTTATCAAAATCATCTCATTTAGCTTAGTATATGTAGATGAATCCTTCTTCATATGCTTAGTAAAAATATCATCCTGTTTGGATAGATGTGGGTAGATGCATCCTTCTCCCCACACATATTCAAAGTTATCATCATTTGACAAAATCCATCCTTAGGTAATCATCCAAACATCTTAGGGTCTATTTGTTCAAAATCCAAAATCAAAATCAATCAAGGAAAAATCCCAAGGGAAAATCAAAATTCAAAATCCGAAACATATTCAAAAGTCCCAAAAGCCTAGTATCTCCTTCAAGATTTACCAAAAGATCATAACATCCACATCATCCATCTTTTGCATCATCATCGTATCACCTTTCGATCCTCAAGATATCCTAAAATTTTCTACTTTGAGGCATAAAATAAAAATCAAACCAAAGAATCAAGAGATTCGTCTCCCATTCTTAAAAACTGATCCTTGTTTTATGGTTCAAACCAGATCTCAATACAAGAAGAGCATGGAAGCCAACAAAGAAACACCCGCTTCAAGCGATCTTAGTCAAACCACTCCTAAAATGAATTACATTGGGTCTAGAAATCTCACAGTTAACCTTCTGACATCATCACAAAATTTGCAAGAAGAAAACCAAGGAGAAGATCTTACTTTTGGGATGTCCCATGAAGAAATAACTGAAATGCTCCAAAATCCAGAGAACCATAAAATCATCAACATCATGATGAGGCTCAACCTTTCATTATACATGCTTGAAATAGCAAAACAAGGGGCCAAATTACCTTCGGATTTTGACTTAAGTACCATAGTGGAGAGATCTTTTCCTCCAATATCATCCACCATTCCCATCTCATCTACACCATCCCAAAACATCACCCAAAACATTCTGCAAATCATGACATCTTTTGCTCCAACCCAACCTAACATTAATAAGGGAAATGCATTTCTCAATGCTATTCAAGCACACCCCCTTGTTAATAATCAAAACTTGGATGCAAACACCACCTTGGAACAAAACATACCCAAAAACCCATTACATAAGAATGTTCCTCTCACCTTCCATCATGATCCATCATCATCATTTTTTCACACAACACCTCAAAATTCTCTCCTCACAAATTCGTAAGAGGAGGGAGATATGTTCAGACCAGGGGGCATTTTTGACACCACAACATTTTCATAAGGACTCACACCCCTTACATTTCCACCACTTCCACTTTTTCCATCATCATCCACACACCACAACATTTTCATAAGGACTCACACCCCTTACATTTCCACCACTTTCACTTTTTCCATCATCATCCACACCACTCCTTGGCTTAGGGATTCCCCCTTTACCAACTATCAACCAAATCAACATCCCAAATATCAATCAAAGCATTATGCCAAACACTCAAAAAAATTTGTCGACATCGCAACAACAGACAACAAATGCACAAGCAATTGCAACAACATCAAACACCCCCATAACATCACAAATCATGGTCTCTCAAGGGCCAATCACATCAATAGCACCGCTTATCATTCAAACCACCACATCAACAATACCATCTACCACTCAAATCATTACAACGACATCACCATTCACCACCACCACAAACTCCATTATGAATTCACCACCACCCCCACCACCACCAACTTCCACCACATCAAGTCAATATAATGTGGCATTGCAAGCTACTTTTCAAAGGGGATACCAACAAGTGCAAAAACAAAAAGCAGTACAACTAGCTGCTCAACAAGCCGCTCAAGCTGTGCAAGTTGCCCAAGCAACCCAAGCTACCTTACAAGCACAACAAGACCAAGCTTTATTGCAACAACAACAACAATAATCCGCCCAAGCCACTCAAGCATTGCAAGCATTGCAAGCACAAAAGACTGCTCAAGCACAAGCTCTATTACAACAACAAGCAGTGCAAGCTCAAGCTCAGGAAAACGCCCAATATCAAGCACAACAAGTGCAAGCACAAGCACAACTTCTTGCACAAAGACAAGTAGTGTAATTGCAAGCATATTAGCAAGCAATAAAGCAATATCAAGAGCAACAAGAAGCAACCGAATTGGCAGCCCGACAACAAGCATTGTTGGAACAACATCAAGCACAACAACAAGCATTGTTGGAACAACAACAAGCAAAAAAACAAGCACAAATCTTAGCGTAGCAACAACAAGATCAACAACAAGCATTGTTCATAAAAAAGCAAGTGGAAGCCTACCTTGCTCGATAGAACATACAGATACCATCGAACAACACACCGACCAACCCACCCATCCAACCCATGATTGAAACACCCCAAAACACTTTCATCCAAACCCCATCCACAAAATGATGTGACGACACAAATCAGGTTGCTCTCGCAATAAGTGCTTGATCTTCAATCAGGGAAAACAACGAAGACACCAAGCAACTTGTGTCTGTATCCATTTGATAGGAGCCTAGTGATGAAACCATTCCCTAAGGGATTTGAAATCCCCAAATTTGACAAATATCGAGGGATGAGAAACCTTGAAAATCACATCAGGGAATCCTAGGTTCATTGCATGGAAGTCGCATATGATGATACTTATTTGATGCGGCTATTGCCTAGGAGTTTGGCAGACCATGCTATGGAATGGTTCTCTCGCTTACCTTCAGGAATTAGGAAATTCCAAGAAATTATAGATGCATTCATAAAAAACTATTCATGCAACATTGCACCTGATGTTAGTCTAGAAGAACTCTCAGCTCTGAAACAAGGAAAGGGTGAATCATTCACTTCATGCCTACAACAATGGCAATCCAAGGCCAATTGGAGCAAGTGGACTATGCTAGAAGAACAACAAGTTTGCACCATCATAGCCAACCTTGAAGGCCGCTTGGCATTTCATCTCAAGGTTCAGGGCATCACCATATATGATCAATTGATCCCTAAGGTGCTCAGCATTGAAAGAGCCCTTATGACTCAACCCGCAGAATCAACATCATACCCTGAACAACAAAACAATTTCCCACCATCCAATTACAATGATAAACCTCACACACGGGAAAGGAACAAAAATGTTACTATTGATGGTGTCGTTGATGCCAAGGTAGTCATTAGTGCCCCTCACCAACATACACCCGCACCAAAAATCCAAACACAACACCAAAACAATCATCATGTAACACACCAACCAAACAACAATCCAACAATCAATAATCTCAATGAGTAAAGAGGACCACCACAACGCAAGAGTTATCCCAAGTGAAAATACACCACTTTGGGGGAACCACTTGAGGACATAATGAAAAATTTGATAGACAAAAAACTCATCAAAGCTCCTACATTTGAGAATCACCAAGAACCAGATGTGAAACCTCCTTGGTATAACGAGAATCAACTCAGTGAGTTCCATAAAATCAAAGGCCATACCACAAACAATTGCATGAGATTGAAAAACATGATCCAAGATCTCATCAATAAAAGAATCATAAACATGGATCAATCTACAAGAAATTAGGATCTTAAGATATACATGAATCCGATGTCGAATCATGGAAACAAAGGAAATAACAATAACAAAGATAAAGGGAAAGGAACCCACTCAAATGTAAATCATGTGTATGAAATAGTCATCGCCTCCCTAGATGAAAACTGCATGGTCATTACTATCAAGGGCACCTATGCCGAAGTTTGTGGAGTAACCACAAGAGGTGGAAAAGTCACCATCGTAGGGTCATCCCAACCAAACAAAGTCCCTACATCTAGATCAGTTCCTAATGGCTACAATGTCCTATATGAACTCAAGAGAATGCCAACACAAATCTCCATCATGGAGTTGCTAAAAATATCATCTTCCCATAGGAAAAGTCTTGAAGAAGCATTGGCCTCATCCACTGTCCTCGTAGATCTTGATGTGGAGAAATTCCAAGCCATGGCCAAAAATATCATTATGCCTAATCTTCTTACATTTTCTGACCAATATTTCCCTACTCAAGCATCTCACAACTGAGCACTTCACTTGGAAGCCATCGTGCATAAGAGAAAATTCAAAAGGGTCTTGGTAGATGGAGGTGTGGGTTTGAATATTTGTTCCCTAAGTCTCATCAAGCAATTGAAAATATTAGAGGATTCCATTGACAAAGGAAAGGGTATCACAATAAGGGCATATGACGATCAAGAAAGAGTGTCTTAGGGCATGATCAGACTCCCTATTCAAGTAGGGTCGGCTCTCATGGAAACCACTTGTCAGGTCTTAGACCTTGACTTGTATAAAATCCTCCTAGGACGCCCATGGATTCATTTGATGAAAGCAATAGCATCCACTTTCCACCAATGTGTGAAATTTACACATAACGGACAAGAAGTTACCATCCATGGAGATCCTAAACCCTTCTCCTATTGTAAAAATATTGAAGTAAAGTATTACAAAATCCCCCAAGTACCAAAATATGATGAGGGCCCATCCTCACCATACATCAATCCCGCCGCTCTTGCATCCACTTCTACGATAGAGACACCTACCACTCCCACCATTCCCACCATCTCTGACATCAAGCTCATCATCCAAGATAACGGCTGTGGAAACTACAAGCTTCCTAATAATGCTTTTGTGGTAGGAGAGTTACCACAATCTCCTAGATCATGGGGACAACTGTAAATAACTGAAGCCTCCACATCCCAAACGTCTCTTGAAAACTATCCCACCTTTACAAGATGGGGAGATCTTGGATGAGAAGTTATTGAGGTAGATCCATCTCACATGTTATATGAAGATGAAAGACTAGTACTAGACTTACCAATGGATGACCAAAGCAAGGGTCTACAAATGATGCTCGCAATGGGCTACGATAGAAATCAAAGACTTGGACAAAATGATAATGGGCTCATAATACCTATCATGTCAGAGATGCGACCGATAACAAATCTTGGCCTTGGATGTACCCCTTTGTGTATAACCATACATGGCTGAAGTCCTTCAGTTAAAATGGTTAATAATTCTCCTCAACCAATAGCAGCAGAACTACGACTACCAGTATCCATAGGTAGAGACATACATAAC
Organism: Sequoia sempervirens; assembly: GCA_007258455.2. Taxonomy (NCBI): domain Eukaryota; kingdom Viridiplantae; phylum Streptophyta; class Pinopsida; order Cupressales; family Cupressaceae; genus Sequoia; species Sequoia sempervirens. The sequence goes on along the minus strand of VDFB02000003.1, from coordinate 565,181,480 downwards.
TTTATAACCGACATTTATAATAGTAGCGATGACGAGGATACCATGACCAATCTACCTAGACTATTTGAAGATACCACTCTTTGCATGATTAGTACCCTATCCTTTGAACCAGACCAACAAAATCATGAGATCCACTTAGTATATCCCCAACTCATCGACTATGACCAACGAAGACCACCGGTTCTTGATACATTGAAAAATGATGAGGTGCTCTCAGAATTCATGGGATTGCGGGATAACATTCCAGATGGGGATCACAAAGCAGGGTTTATAATAGAGTTGGAAACACATGCCTATTATGGGGAAACGATTGAATCCTTCAATCGCAAAAGTGAGAAATTAAGAATAATATCTAAGTCCTTGAGTGAAAACCACACTGTGGCGCTCTCTGACAAGAAAAAAGTAAAAAGAAAGGATGCATTCAACAGTGAAAACATCTCTGAGGCACCCGAGGATGGGGGATTCAATCTTCCTTTAAGAGCTATTCATCAAGAAAAGTCAGCAGTCTTGGCAGAAAAATGCAATTCGATCAACCTAGGAACAAAGGAGACCCCACATATCACATTCTACGCGGAATCACTACTATCAGAAGAGCAAGAGCTCCTAGTAGCATTCCTAAGAGAAAGACAAATAAAATTCGCATGGAGCTATGCTGACATGCTAGGGCTTGATCCAAAGAATGTGGTTCACCACTTAGCAGTGTATCCAGAAGCAAAGCCTGTTAGACAAAAGCTTCGAAAAATGCACCCTCAAATCGCCTTGCTAGTCAAAATGGAGTTAAAAAAGCTATTAGACGTAGGATTTATTTGACCAATAGATTATCCATAATGGGTGTCAAATTTGGTACCTATTTCAAAACCCGACGAAAATATCAGAATATGTAAAGACTTCAGAGATTTGAACAAGGCATGTCCAAAAGATGACTTCTCGCTTCCCAACATCGACATGACAGTAGACATGACAGCTGGACATGAGATGTTGTCACTAATGGATGGATTCTTAGGGTACAATCAGATCATGATAGCTAAGGAGGACCAACATAAGACGACTTTCACTTGTCCATAGGGGACATACTATTGGAACATGATGCCATTCGGTTTAAAAAATGTAGGAGCAACATATCAAAGGGCCATGACATTGATATTCCATGACATGATTCATAAAATAGTCAAAGATTATGTTGATGACATCCTAGCCAAATCAAGAAAGAGAAAAGATCACATAGTAACCCTTAGTGCCATCTTTGACAAACTAGAGGAGTACAAGGTCATACTAAACCCAAAGAAGTGCGTCTTCGGCATACAATTAGGAAACTTACTAGGATATATAGTGTCAATGAGAGGCATCAAGGTGGATCCAACAAAAGTAAATGCAATCCTCGAGATGGAGGCACCGAAAAAATTAAAACAATTGAGAGGTCTCTAAGGAAGAGTCCAATCCATCCGACGATTCATAGCACAAATGGTGGACAAACAGAACCCATATTCTCACCTACTCCACAAGGGAGTAGTGTACAAATGGGATAGCAAGTGTGAAGAGGAAATCAAAAAAATCAAGGAATACCTACTGACACCACCAGTCTTAATGCCACCAATCCCAAGAAAGCCATTGATTCTATACATGTCAGCAACAACATCAGCCCTTGGAGCTCTCTTAGCTCAGCATGACAAAAATAGAACAAAAAGGGCCATTTATTACATCAGTAGGACAATGGTTGGACATGAGCTAAACTATTCATTCATCAAGAAAGAATGCCTCGCAATAGTGTTTGCATCACAAAAATTCAGACCTTACATGTTGGCACATAAAATAAAACTCATCGCCAAAATTGATCCTCTCAAGTATCTACTATCAAAGGCAATTCTCACAGGAAGAATGGAAAAATGGGTGATGATACTATTAGAATATGACATTGAATATGTGGAGAGGAAAGCAATCAAGGGCCAAGTCATCGCAGACCAACTAGCAGAAGCACCAATCTATTCTAAGAACCCTCTTGTCTCAAAGTTTCCAGATGAATCCATTTTCAATCTCAATGTAGCTAACCACTGGAAACTATACTTCGATGGCTCATACACACAACATGGATTAGGAGCTGGTGTCTTCTTCATCACCCCACAAGGGGATTGCATACCAAGGTCATACAAACTGGCATTTCCCTCTACCAATAAAATTGCAGAATACGAGGCTTTGACCATAGGTCTCAAAATAGCAGTGCAATGGAACATCATAGCTCTCAAAGTATACAGAGTCTCCCAATTGATCATAAATCAAGTGAACAATGAATACCAAACCAAGGATGACAAGCTCACTCCATACAAGAAATTGGTGGAGACTCTCAAAGAATCCTTCATCGAAATTACATTTGAGCAGATACCTAGAGCCAACAATAGAGCAACAGACGCCATGACAACAATTGGGTCCCTACTAGACATCCCCAACAAGGTTCCAAAATATGAATTCCTGATAGAGCAGCTTCTCGTGCCCCACATTCGAGGTACCAGAATTAGAATTCGTGTGTGAAATCATTGGTCCTAGTGATCCTTGGTACCATGACATTTATACATACCTTCGAATAGGAGTCATACCTGCTGACTTACCATCAAACCTAAAATGAACCTTTATCAAAAAGGCATTCAAATTTTTCATCCTAGGAGATACCCTATATTGTAGGAGCATAGAAGGAACCCTACTACACTGCCTAAACATTGAGGAGGCATTAACCGCTCTAACTGAAGTACACAATGGTATCTATGGTTCACACTCGAGTGGAATGACCATAGCTAATAAATTGTTGAGGATGGGGTATTATTGGCCCACAATGGAATGAGAAGCACATCACCATGCCATAAAATGTCTACAATGTCAGCAACATGGGGACCTCATCCATGCTCTGGCTCAATAGCTTCATCCTATCGTCACACCATGGCCCTTCTCGCAGTGGGGACTTGATCTCAATAGAAAAATCATGCCCACTTCATCTAATGGCCACAAATTCATCATAACCACAACGAAGTACTTTACTAAGTGGGTGGAAGCCATACCCATGACGTACACAACTAGGAAGCAGATTTCAAAGTTCATCCTGAACTATCTCATTTACCGATATGGTGTTCCACAAGCCATTATCTTAGATAATGGGACACCATTCAAAAATTAGGAGGTCCATGACTTATGTGATAAATTCAAAATCCAACATCACTTCTCCACCCCGAAGTATCCCCAAGGCAATGGCCAAGTAGAAGCTACAAAAAAAACTATCCTGAAAATTCTCAAGAAAACAGTCAATGACACAGGTCGTGACTAGCATTTACAACTTAATCCTACCCTTTGGGCCTATCAAATTAGCATCCGCACACCCACTGGCACCACCCCCTTCTCCTTGGTCTACGGATCAGAAGCAGTACTCCCCATAGAGATCCAGCTCCCATCCCTTAGGATATCTTGCAAAACCTCATCACAAATGAAGAGTATCAGGTATCAAGAGTAAATGAGTTGGAGCTACTTGATGAGCGACACATAGATGCTTTGAATAATTTTCAAGTCTATCAGAATAGACTCAAAAGGAGCTACAATAAGAAAATTAGAAGCAGGACATTCCAAGTCGGAGAACTGGTCTTAAAAGAAAATCAAAAGAATGTCCCAAACCCAAGAAGCAAAGGAAAGTTTGAACCCAATTGGTTGGGACCATTCATCATAACAACAAGTTACAAATCAGGGGCATATCATTTATCAACACCCGAAGGGGAACCTCTGCAAGAGCCCATGAATAGCTCTCATCTCAAAAATTTTTATGCCTAAATCTTTCGAGGTATAGAACCAAAAAATACAAAAAATAAAAAAATGTCCTTAAAAAATGGTTACTTTGGCGAAAACACAAGCGCATTTTGGTAACAACAAAAAATCCAAAAGCAAAAAAATCCAAAAAAGGATAAAAAAAAATAAATAAAAATAAATAAATAAAAAAAATCATCCTCTAGTGAAAACCACTTTGGTGGCACTTTGGACAAGTACCTTGGTGAAAACCTGGCAAACAGGCACCTTGCGTAAATAAGCACTTTCCATCCATCAAGATCTTTACGGCTTGTTCTGCATCATACATCCATCATCCATCGCATTTTGGTCTCCATCCATCACTCATCCACTTGCATCCATACCATAGCTTGGTCTTGTTTTCATATCATGATCCCTCCTAGAACTACTCGGCTCATCCTTAAGGTCAATTTGTCCTGCCTTTATTGGAGTAGTCTATTGCATCACGCTAGGGGCATGTTCTTATTGGATCGGATTCGTGTATATTATTAAAGTCCTCAGTATCAGAAAATCCAAAAACATCAAAAAATTATCAAAATCCCAAAACAGGTCAAAAGTCAATCAAAAAATAAAAAATAGAGTTGTCTTGTTGAACTACAATTCTCTGAGCCTTGAACGTAGGCAAGGTTGATCTTTGATCATCCCCCGAGACACTTAGGTAAGTTCTTTAGGAGTCTGTCATAATAAACTGACATTTCATCATGTATATCTTCATTTGTAAAATCAGTCAAGTCATCAGTTGAACTACGAGTCTCTAAGCCTTGAACATAGGCAAGGTTGATCTTTGATCATCCCTCCGCACATTTAGGTCAATCCTTTAGGAGTCTCATAATAAACTAACATTTCATCATGTATATCTTCATCTCAGAAAATCAGTCAAATTAAATGAACCACGTGGTCTCTACATGTATAATGTAGGCAAGGCTAATATGTTGATTAGTTCTCAAGGCCCCTAGGATAGGTCTTTAGGTTAGTCTCTTGGTCAAAATCTCAGAAAACCCCAAAACATTGGAAAATCAAAAATCAAAACATTTGAAAATCTCAAAAATACCAAAAATAGCCTCAAAACATTGCAAAACTCCAAAACGCCCAAATATTTGAAAAAATCCATCCACCTCATCTCGCTTGCACCTAACACCATCCATAATAAACCATCATCATCCTCAACCTTTGGTGAAACAGTTAGAAACAAGTCTAGCAGGTTAAAAGTAAAACTCAAAAAATGTCAAGTCTCGTGTTTAAGTCAGACGTAAACAAGTTGGTCATTCTTTGTGTCGATAGTCCATCATCCAAATAGTCCCATATCAATCATCTGATAACATCATGTCCTAGGATGAATCCTTCCTACAAGGGCATTATTTATCAAAAAGAGCACTTTGGATAAACAAAAAACATGTTGCCATCCACTAACATGTCCTAGGATGTATCCTTCCTACAATGGGCATGATCTTTTGGCAATAGTTTCAGTTCTTATCCTTAAAAACACATTCCCTTTTGGTTAGCGGTATTGAAGAACATCAACTTGTTTGTGTGCTTTATCTTTGTCTTTTGACTTATCTTATTTTGCGCTCATTCCAAGGACCTCTCGATGATATCCTAACGAAGGATTTAGAGAGATAGGAATGGGGCAACGATCATTATCCTTTTGTCTCCGCTATGCTTGTTGGACATTCTTGTAAAATAACCTTGGTGAATACTTTCTTTTTAGATATGTATAGAGGATTTTTGGATAGCTTGTTGACTATTGCATTGATTGGTTATACCTTTCCGTGTTTTGGTCCGAGGTGTTTGAAACTTCTAAAGTGCATCCTAGCAAGGTTTCTATGTCAAGTGTGAACAAGAATACTCCTATCTATTTGTCGAGTCAAAGTCCATCACACTAAGTACCCACGCCATCCGGTCCTTTATACCTTGATGCATCATACTTATGTGTGTTATCAAACATAAGGTAAGTGACCCTTTTAAAATCCCAATCCTTGATAAGCAAATCATCCATCTATCATCATCATTTTCTCATCATCATCTCTCATAAAGTTGGCTTGTTGGATTCTCTTGTCATCATATAATGTCTTCTTTTCCGCACTAACATCACATCATGAATAGTTAGTCATCATCACTAGTGCATCCATCTTGCATCCACAAACCATCAGTATTTTGCATATCATCCCACATGCATGTTCATCATCATAATATAGATCTGTTAGTCTAAGCATCTCATAAATCACATATTTGGATAAAACATGATCCATTGCATAATCATAGCATATCACATCATCCATCATCACATCATATCATCATTTAAGTTGTTTAAGATAATATAGATTTGTTATTCTAAGCATCTTAAAAACATGTCATTTACATCATCATCCATAACCATCCATCTTGAACCTCTTTATCGTGAGATCGACCCTCAAATCAAATCTTTTCGCTCGATCTCTCGAGGGGGCAATGTACTAGTGTACGTCTTTCTGCTGGGGCATCTGATAAAATAAAAATAAAATTGAATTTTGATCACAACAAGTTTATTCTTTGAACCAACACAGCAAGTACATTGCTTCAAAGAGGGTCAAAATGTAGACATGCAAAATTAGCATCATGCATTTAATTAGGTCCATTCATCAAGTAAAATTAGTTCACCTTCATCCATTCATCAAGTAAATTAAACTCATTAATTTCATTCCTAAGGTTGTTAATTTAAATTAAATAAATCAAACATCAACCTTTTAATTAAATAAACCAAACTTTATTTAATTGAAATATCAAAATGCATATTCCATCCCTTTTTGATTTAAATAAATCAAAAAAATTCAAGTCAAAAGGTTCAAAATCAACTAATCATCATCTAAGCTAATCTAATCCTAATTAACCTAATCTAATTACCCATCACATCCTCTAGCTTTTCCCACTTGCACCAATAAATCATTTTAATTCATTTATAAAATCGTTATTTTCCCTCAACAGAGCACCTTTTTGGAATATTCCCTCAAGTTTGAAAATGAATACAAGTTGACTTGTCCCTTCCAACATTGCAATAACTTCTCTATTTCATGTCCCCCACTCAACATTTATTTCACAATTTCAAATTTGAATCTCCCCCTCTTGGGCACATTGGCCAAAACTTGCACATTCCTCAACCTATCACAATGTGACAAGTGGCCTCATCTCATTGGTCCAATCTTTATCCCACATTGCTCTCTTATCAACATTCTTCCAATTTGAAAATCTATAAATAAAGGGTTGATTCTTCATCAAAACATCTACACTCTCATGCAAAGTTACTCTCTTCAATTGAGAACTAATTTTTCCCATCACCATTGCATTTCATCTTGTGTGTTTTAGCAAGGATTGGGAAAGGGTCATTTGCACATTTGACACCAATCCAATATGGAATAGGTACTTGTCTTGCTTTTGCAATGTCTTCTTGATCCTTTTTGTTATTTGTGGCATTTCTTGAGTATAGACATGTTATTCCATAGAGGTATTCATAGATTTTCATGTGTAAACTAACCCCACTAATGAGTGTTTGAGATGGTTTATTTCCAGATTTATAGTGCTTCATCAATTATTTGAGAAATTAAATTAAATATTTATTTAACGAATATATTTTAAAAAGGGTTGGACCGGGGTGGATCTTTTAGTGTATATTATATTTGTATTTTTTAAAATATTTGAATATATTTTTTTATTAAATTGACACTATTATTTAGTTATTGATAAAATATTTACAATGTTGTTAGAAGGGCCTCCGATTATTTATAGTAGATTTCATTTTTCTTCTTCAATATTTTTTGCATATATAATTTGAAACTTTAGTGTGTCTTATGTACTAAAAACACAAAAAAATTATGAAGCCTTCACTTTTATTTTTTAACTATTTTTTTCAAAATAAAAAATTATCTCCTCTAGTACCTAATTATTTTTTGTTAGTAAACTTTAATATTTTCCCTTTAGATAAAAACTAATATTATATTTTGGTATTAATGACCTACTTTTAATAAGAAAATAAAATATAAATAAGCAAGCATTTAGGAGAGCAAGAGGAGGCTTGGAGGTGGAATGTTATATCAACCTCGAGTGTAAGCAACACCTATTTCAATAGCATTAATACGACAATAATGATTCTTGTAGGGAGAATCTTTACAAAATATTGCTACCAATATCACTTAAAATCTACCTATAACTACATGACATTGCTAGAAGGTTGGGTTTAATCTAATTGATCTCCTATTGATAAGTCATTAATTTGTTGAATTCTTGTATTTTAATTTTCCTTGTTCAATATAAAAAATATTACCTTTATTTATTTTTAAATATTATTTACATAAGTAAATTTTTTGAGAATATTAAGTTTTTTAAATATTTTTTTGTTTTGTTTTGGTAAACTAGAACTAAAATGATGCTACATGTATCTAGTGGACACTTTCAATTGGAAAATTTGTTGTCTAGGTCTAACATAATTAGTATAAATTTAGTTAAAACATATTTTGGATCAAAATTGACTTTTATTTTGAATGCTTAAATTTAATTGTGCTAATGAGTTGACCTAAAATGGGGCACAACTTTGACCTTTCACTAACTATGATTGATTGAAAGTTAGCTTGGTGACTTGCATATTTCAAATATTATGTTTAATGATAATGAAGATGTGTCTCTAATTGATAGTGAGTCTACTTATTTTATACATTGTTAATATGCACATTTATAAAAAAAAAAGGTATGATTGTAATGTAGTTTTTTAAAAAAATGATAGTTGATAACTACAAGCCATGAGTGAGTAGTCATATTGGCCATTAAGGATTGTTATTTTTTAATATATATTAATTCATATTGCTACATTTTAGATAGTGGTTGGATGAACATGATTGAAGAGTGTATACTTATTGTTTTGAGAGATTGCTAGTGATATAATCTTAATAATCATATTTGAGGATACATTATATTTACATTAATCTATGATAGAGCTTCTTCTTACAAAGTGGGCACAAAAATAGTTTAGCCTATGTCTTCACAAAATAAGTAATGTAAGTCCAACAAAGATTTGATACCTATAAAATTCACAAGTTAGTCACAAAAATAGTTTGACCTAGCTCTTCACAAAATAGGAAAAACTAGTTCAACAACACAAAAATGAACAAAACAAGTTCAATGACATAAAAATAGGCACAAGTAGCTAAGATTTGAGGTCTATCAATGTAAAAGCTCAATCCAATTTTTTTTTGGGATAGATGTGTGAAGACAACAACCTTACTCTAATGAATAATATGAGACCTATCTAGACAAGAAACTCGATAAAATCAAACAAATAAATCTATTAAAAACATCAATATAACGGGGGAACTCATAACCAATTTTTTTAAAGGAGCTAAAGATCAACTATTAGATATTCTCATTAAAATGTTTGGCCGAATGATATTTGAACAGTTTAGAAGATTAGTTGATTTAACCATAACCACTTTAAATTAAAGAGGAATGAAAATATTAATCTTTAAAGACTAATTATTATTATTATTATTTGGTAAGTAAACTGCTGATTAGGGCCAACACCCTTTATATTAATAACAAAAAAAGGATTTTACATAAAGTATGACAGATAGTCGAGATTGTACCAGAACCCCTCATCCACTACAATCTATGACCCCAACAAAGAGTAACAAAGGACTATGATATACATTGGGAGACCAATCATATGACATTAAGTAGTTTCGATTAGTGCATGCACATAAGATTGCATCATACCCGGTCCGCCACATCTTCCTCTATCACACGCTTAGCCAGATCATCTGCTAGTGTGTTTCCCTCTCTGTATACATGGCTTACTCTGAAATCAACCAATTCATCAATTAGTTTCTGGATTAAAGCTAGCCATTTATTCATTTTCTAGTTTGGTGTGGATTTTTCTCTAATGGCATTTACAGTTATGAGTGAATCACCTTCCAGATGTATTTTTGATGCACCAATTCTTCTACCAAGTTCCAACCCTAATAAGGTAGCATGAAATTCTACAATATTATTGGTTGAGTAACCAATGAATTCGTTCTTCTTCGCCAGTACTGATCTGTACTCATCTCACACAATACAACCAATCCCACTAGATCTCAGATTACCACATGCAACTTTGTCGAAATTGATTTTAACCCATCTTGGGTCAGGCACACTCCATTTGGTGTTTGCTCTCAGTTGTTTAGTTGACTGTGAATTGTTCTTCCCAATAGCATTCAGAATGACAAGGCCTTCAAAGGATTTCAAGATTTCATTATCCCAGCTAGTAAAAATGCTATTCTTTAGGGATAGGCATTTGGCTGCTGTATTTACTAATTCCACTATGAGAGTTTGAATTTTTCCTAAGACTCTCTCTCTAGTCATTGATTTTTCTTTGAAGATCCTACAATTGTGTTCCTTCCAAACCTCCCAGACAACAAACGATGGAATGACTTGCCATAGACTACTAAATATGCCTTTTTTCAATTTGGATGGCCACATATATGACCAGTCTCTAAGTTTATTAGGAAAATGGCCTTGCCAGTTCAACTTGTAGAGGAAGAATTTCCAACATGTCTCTATGTATGGGCATTTGAGAAGAAGGTGATCTGCATCTTCCTCTTGATTTTTACATAATACACATTTTCTTGGCGCTGCAAAACCTATTTTGGATAGTTTTTCCTACATTAGTATCCTATTTTGTGTTGCTAGCCATGTGAAGACCCCATCCTTTGGAAGGAAATTTTTACCCCAACAAAGCTCCTTTGGCCACCCCATTTCATTCACTATGGATTCCTTGATCTTATAGCCAATTTTAACCTTGTACATGCCATGCAATGATCTGTTCCACCTTATCATATCTTCCTACCCTATGAACATACAACATCTATTTTTTAGAATGGAAAGCAGGAGATCCTTTTGATCTTATGGGACATTGAGCTCGTCTAGAGATTTCCATTTCCATTTCATGGTACGGTCCTCCATTTTCATGGAACCATACTAGCACACCTTGTTTCCCCAAACTCTTTTGGATTCAGTTTTTATTTCTTCCAAGTGAGGGTTGGCTACTAACTTTGGATGACCTTCCCAAGAGTCTTCCCAAAAGGCTACACTCTCACCATTTCGAATTTCCCATGTGATGTGTTTCCTGATGATCTCCCTGCATTCTAGGATAAAGTTCCATATGGCTGAACCTTTCAGTGGATCTCTTGTGTTTCGAATTCTTAAAGAGTCCCCCGAGCCTAGATATTTATGCCTTAAAATTTGAACCAATTTTTGTTCCCCTTTTTTGTACATATCCCATACCAGTTTGGCCCCCATTTCCATGTTCATAATTTGCAATTGTCTCAACCCTACTCCCCAAGCACCTTGTGGTTTGTAGATCTTATACCAGGATAGTAAGGGAATCTTGTGTTGATCCTTAGGCCCATTCCATTTTTTTTTTGCATTAATTGTACCAGCATATCTTCTATAGCTTTGGGAATCCTCATGCATGCCATTGAGTACACTAGTATTGCAGATAGAACAACTTTTAGCATCATTATTCTACATGTTGAAGAAAACCATTTACCTTTCCACATTTCCATTTTCCTTCTGCAACTATTGATTATATTTTCCCAATAATCCTTTTTGTTTACTTCTGCAAACAATGGCATACCTAGGAACTTACCTAGAAAGTTAGCTATCCTCAAAACAAGAATACCTACAATATCTATTTGGAGACTAGGTTGAACATTTAGGGAAAAAACTTCAGATTTCCTCCAATTTATCCTTTGGCTAGAAGCCTTTCCATAGTCATCCAACAGTGTCTTCATAGTTCTTGCTTCAACTCTTGTGGCCCTTCCAACTAAAATTGTGTCATTAGCAAACTACTGATGAGTGATTGATTCAACATTTGGTGTGATCTTGATGCCCTGCCCCTGTTTGGACACCCTAAGAGAAACTATGGTTCTTCCAAGGGCTTCTGCCATTACAATGAAAAGGAAAGGAGAGAGGGGGTCCCCTTTTTTTATTCCTCTTGTGGATTCAAAGAAGCCATGAGCTGTACCATTTATTAATTCTAAGAATTTGGGGGTTCTTATGCAACTGTCAACCCAAGTCACCCATCTGTTGTCAAACCCAAATCTCCTTAGTACCTAGATCAGGAACTTCCTGTCAATAAGATCATAAGCTTTGAGAATATCCAATTTGATTATCATGGTTGGCATTCTGACCTTCCTTGTTGAGCGGATGGCTTCATGAGCTATTATGATCCCTTCTACTATGGATCTGCAGGGGAAAAACCACTTTGCTCCTCTGAGATAACCTTCTTGAGGATTCCTTTCAATCGGTTAGCTATGATCTTTGTAACAATCTTATAGACAGTGTTGCACAACACAATGGATTTGTAGTCATTAAAGCTTTGTGCTTCCTTCTTTTTCAGAACTAATGCAATAAAAGTATGGTTCAGAGCTCTAAGCATGGTTTTTTTCTTCCTTGATTCCTCCACAACTCTATGCAAATCTTCGATTATTATATCCCATAATGATTGGAAGAATTTGGATAGAAATCCATCTGGCCCAAGGGCCTTATTTGGGCCAAGTTGAAAGGTTGCTTTCCTAACTTCCTCCAAAGATATTCTTTGAATAGCTCCCTATTGTCCTCATCTCTAATTACTGAGGCGATTCTATTTAAAAATTTGGTTCTTTCCCTCATGTGCTCCTCAGTATTCCTATTCAATATGCCTTGGAAGTAGTGAATTGTCTCCTAATTTTCTTCTTACATTGATTGCGTGAGGGTCCCATCCTCTGTCCTCACCTCCACAATTCTCTTTTTGTTTTTGTTAGTTACTATTGTTCTATGGAAGAAATTTGTATTTTTATCACCATCTTTTAACCATACCTCCCTAGACTATTGTCGCTAGTATATCTCCTCTTGCTGATATTTCCTTCAGCTCAAATCTCAGTTTTTTCTCCAACTCAAAGTCTTCTAACTCCATCCCTTTTTCTATAATTTTCTCATTAATACTCTAAATCTCCTCTTCTACTTCCTTTAAATTCTTCTCAAAGATATTCCCAAAGTGTTCTTTGTTCCATTCTTTTAGCTTAATTTTGATATGTGGGTATGTGTAGGATCATAATGGAAAAAATAGGCCCTTAAGTGGCAAAAAATTCAAAAAAATTAGAATTAGGCAACTTGACGTAAAATTTGAATAAGTTATCTATACTATTTCAAAAATATGTAAGAATATAATTTGTAGAAAATTGAATGTAGTTTCTAAACTACTAGGTTTTTTTTTAAATCTATTTGGTGAAAATTTGAAATTTCAATGCAGTAGTACTTGAATTTTAGGGAAAAAAGAAGTGCGTGTCTGTCTGACCACCCTAACCACAATAAATGATAATATTTTTTAATAATATTTTAGAAATAAGTAGATGACTCATGCTCAGATGTGATGAATATTTTTTTGTAATTTTTTTCCAAGTAAATAATTAATTATGATTTTTTTATTACAACATTTAAAAACTATAAAAACTCGTATATCGACCACCTTAACTTGGTCAAAACTTCATGAAATTCAATTTTTCTTTGTTTAATCCTATAGTATGAGAAGCATAGAATGTGATGCATGTTTTGTATTCCAAAAATGTAATATTGTTTGAAAGATATAGATGGTTTTCAATTAGCCTATCAATCAAGACTTTAGTTGTAATTCAAATAGAAAATGAATAATAATTATTTATTAAATTCAAAGTAAAGAATAATTTATATTGGTGGAAAGTTGAGAATCTCCTTTAAAAACCCTTTTCATTTCATCAATTTTGGATTAAAAAAAAGTCGTCAGCCACATACTCTACAAATACCCATCATATCGCCACTTTTTGGCCCATCATGATCTTGCACATACCCATGTGTTAGCTTTTTATTTAAAATGAAGAGCTTGGTTTTTTTGTCAAACCTGACTTCATTCCACCAACCTATCATCAAATCAAATAATTTAGGGTCCCTAAGCCACATGTTCTCAAATTTGAAGGGAGATTCCCCCTTTTCTCATCAAGTTTTATATTGAGTTCTATAAGGTAATAATTAGAGCTTGTATATGGTAGAACACTTGCCTCTATTGTTGCATCTGCACTATCCCAATCTCTACCAAGGAAAAAGGGGTCTAATTTTTCCTCTATGTGTGTGAAGCCTTTTCTTCTGTTAGTCCATGTATATCTTCCATTCCTAGTTGGGATCTCCCTAAGATTATTGACTCCTATGAAGGTATAGAAATCTTGTTGTGCTATGTAAATAGTTTGTATACCTCCCAATTTCTCTGAATTGTCCTTGGTTGCATTGAAATCCCCTCCAATTATAATTCTATATTCCTCTTGCAATCTTAGCCATGCCGAGATGTTAGACCACAAGTTCCTCTTTTCCACTGTTGAAGTTGGGCCATATACATTCACAATCATTGCTGATTTGTTTTGACTCAAAGTCCTGCACCTAACAACCACCCAATTATGAGATAATGTCTCTAACTCACAACTAACCATTAGAGGGTTCCATAATAGCCCCAAACCTCCAGAAGCCCCAATTTCTTCCACAAACTCTACCTCCCACTATTTCCAGAACCTCATCTTGCTCTGATACTCCTCCTTGCTCCATTTTGTTTCTTGCAATAGGAAAACATCTTTACTTTGATTGATTCGATGCTTCAAAGTGTGCCATTTGCTAGGGACATTTAAGCCCCTAGAATTCCATGTTATGCACCTCATGCCTTCTTGGGAAGGATGATCTCCTTCCCGTTCCTCAATTTTCTTTGGCCTTTTTCATTGGCGGCTAGTTCCAAGTTTTCCTTATTTGTTTTTGGGCCTCTCCTCTTGTTGGGTTCAATGAAATTTAGAAGGGGTTGTGTTTTTACAATGCTGCATTCTATTAAATTACAATATTTCTCCTCCTCCATACTTCCTTCCCATTTAGAATCAGAACTTATATTTTCTCCTTCAAGCAGGTCTTCATCCCCATCTGCGTTGACCTCCAGCTGCCCTTCTGATATGTTCAATTCACTTTTAATTTTGGATTTTTTTCTCTCCCCATTGCTATCTCTGTTTGAATTCTTCCTTAGCTCTTCAAATTTTGAATCATTACTTTCTAGCATCAGGTTTTCCTGTCGAATTTCTATGTCTTCCTCTTCCCTTCCTTCACCTTCTATAAAAAAAACATTCTTCCTTGCCTCAAAAGATTCTTGATTAGATGTCTACTTTTCGTACTACTCCCTTAGAGGTTCTAGGTCATACTTCTCCATAAAATCCAATCTAGGAAAAGGGATCTCGTCTTCTTGCTCCACTATAGGGGCCACCATTTTCCTAGTTTCTTCCATAACCTTCCCACTACCTTCCTTGTGTTGATTGATCACCTTTGTGAATAGAACCACTGTTTTCCTCATTTCCTCCCATATATTTTCATTATTCTTTATTGACATACCAGCAACATAGATCAATACTTCCTCCAAGCAAGGTTAAGGGGTCCCAAAAGGGAGATTTTCCTTTAATCCTTCAACCATAGAATCAGTTTGTGCATACATGTTCAACCTATTCAACTTGACCCTGGCATAGCACATTTCTTCCCCATGATTTATGGACTTGCAACTAGGGCATAATACAATTTGATCCTCCCTTTCAATATTTTATTTCCATGTACCCATTGCAGTCACCAGATTGATTTCTATTGGGATAACTTGTTTGGGGGAAATGGCTATGCAAATTTTGAAGTAGGAATCTCAAGCTTTATCCTCTTGGATACTATCCATAAATTTGAAATCCCCTAGTTTTCTCCCAATCTCCTTGAAGGTACCTTCCACCCAGTAATTCATAGGGAGGTTGTATAGGCGAAACCATACTGAGCTGTTGTCTACTACAAATTTTGCTGGGTCAAAGTTTGGGTTACATTCAATGAGATACATCTGGGTACCATCTAGGAAGTAAGGCCCATAGCTCTGCACTTTTTTCTTTTCTTCCTGGGATGGGAAAGTAATAATATAGAAACCATTTGGTAGGGTTCTTACAATAACCTTGTTTCCCCATTTTTTATGGCACCAAGTTACTACCTCATCCAATTTTTTCATGAATCCCCCACCCCATTTGATAAAGAGACCTAATTCTGCTAGTCTCTCCTTCTTCCACTTGACAAATTTTTCATCAAAATTAATTGAGGGGTTAGACTCAGGAAGGGACATACTGTTAATCTGCTCAAATTGGTGTGATGGACCAGCCTCATCCAATAGAATCTCTTTTCCTTTGGAATTCAATGTGGTTCGATCAGATCATTCTTTCCTGACCACCTTTGGCAGCTTTGGATTCCAATTTTCATTCACATCCACCCTCGATATTGGATTTTCCCTAAGCCACCCATGATCCCGACTCTGTACATCATTTTTGTTAATATTTCTCCAGCCTCTATTAAATGGGCGCCATTCGTGCCTTGGCCATATTGATTTTGGTTTTCTCCATGGTAGTTCTTCCTGGCCTTTATATCTAGATCACCTAAATTAGCCTTGGTTCGACCATCTTCCCTTGTTCCATTTAGGGTTTCACAAGTCCTGATATTGGGGGTGGGTTTTGTCTTCCCATTGAGGCCTATAGTTTCTTTGATCCTCCTTGAAGTCTTCTTCTTCTGCTCTATGACACCAGGTAGCCCTACAGTTCCCTTTTGACTATGAGTTTCCATAGGTCCACCAACCGTTGTTGATTCTCGATCTGGAAGATTCCATGCAAACTTCCTTATCCAAAGATGGGTTGATGGGCCTTTGCTTTTGTCTAAACAGTTTTGCGTTTGGTTTTAATGGGATCTCATGTTGAAATAAATCCTCCCTATACACCTTGATATCTTCATAGGACCATGCAAACATGTTCTTGTATTTTCTCAACAATGCAATCAACATTCTTCTAATTGTTGGACTTATTTTCTTCCCAATGTATACCTTTTTTGCTGCCAACTTAGTTCCTAGATTGATTTCTTCAATATCCTCCCTCTTGACTGGTGTTTGCTTCATGAGAGATTGATCATTTCTATCATATACCCTTTCTAATGCCACAAGTCCTTTGGGAAGCTTGTTGGTTTTAAGCTGCAAGACCTCCTTTCCAAATATAGTATGTTTCCCATCTACTTCCTCCACAAAAGCATTGAATTCAATCTCTTGAGCCTCGTACTGATCTATGCAATGAATAAATTTTATGAGGTTGGTATCATCATTAAAAACCTTCTAGCAATATATATTGTCAGGGACAACAGGTCTTTTTTTAAATTCAACTTGGGAAACTCCAGCCAAGGTGATATCATCTCTTCTCAAGGCTATATTAGCTAAAAAATCTACCATTATGTTTTTTGACCTATCTATCCATTCAATGGAGAAAGCATCAAATAATTCAATTGTATCCCATACAACATTCCTATATTGTTTCAACATTTTTTGTTTTGTAGCATATTTTGACTTAACTTGTGAAACAACTAGCTTAGAATCTCCTAGAATAGTTAGCAATTTGATTGTATGTTTAACAACCATATTTAAACCAATTAACAAAGCCTCATATTCTAGTACATTGTTAGTACACTCAAAATTCAGCAAAATGAATATTTGAATGTGATACCTTCTGGTGAGATAAAAACTATGGGTATGTGTAGGATCATCATGGAAAAAAATAGGCCCTTAAGTGGGAAAAATTTAGAAAAATCGAGTTAGGCAACTTGACATAAAAATCTGAATAAGTTATCTATATTATTTCAAAAATATGTAAGAATAGAATCTATAGAAAATTGAATGTAGTTTCTAAACTACTAGGTTTATTTAAAATTAAAAAAAAATTATTTGGTGAAAATTTGAAATTTCAGTAGTAGTAAATTTTAGGGAAAAAATAAGAAGTAGGTGTCTGTCTGACCACCCTAACCACAATAAAATGATAATATTTTTTTATAATATTTTAGATATAAGTAGAGGAATCATGTCTGAATGTTATGCATAGTTTTTTGCAATTTTTTTCCAAGTGAATAATTAATTATGATTTTTTTATTACAACTTTTCAAAAATATTAAAACGAGCATATGTTTGACCACCTTAATTTGGTCAAAACTTAATGAAATTCATTTTCTTTTTTTAATCCTATAGTATGCAAAGCATAGAATGTGATGCATGTTTCAGATTCAAAAAATGTGATAACATTTGAAAGCTTTAGATGTTTTTCAATCAACCTATCAATTAGGAATTTAGTTGTAATTCAAATAGAAAATGAATAATAATTATTTATTAAATTCAAAGTAAAGCATAATTTATATTGGTGGAAAGCTGATAAACTCCTTTAAAAACCCTTTTTGTTTCATCAATTTTGGGTAAAAAAAATTCGACAGCCACATACCCTACACATACCCATCATATCGCCACTTTTTTGCCCATCATGATCCTGCACATACCCCTACCCCACCCCCATTGCCTTCTTGACTACACGCTCCATAAAAATACATCTTCCATACACCATGTTGATTTTTAGAAACATGTTTATTAATTAAGTCGGTATTCACTAGTTTAGGCTGAGAAGGTTCTACCCTGAAACTCCCCAAATCTACATCTCAAAAGTGATTTAATTGATCTTGAGCCACATGGTCGACAATTTGATTCATCCTTGGTTCTCTATACAAATTGAATTCTTCACCATTTATGGGTATGGTGGCATAGGATAGATCAAACTGTACATTCCCTCCAACTGCCGCATTCCAAAGTGAGGAGGTGTATCAATCACAGTTATATCAATGTTATATACTGCTTGTCAATAAGCAGCCAACTTCACCTCTACATCTTTCATTATCCCTACTACTGGAATAGGTCTACTATCCATAGAATAACACTTGCCACCATTAGTATCCACCCACATGCCTAATTGTTTCATGACTCCAACTAGCATAATGTTGATGGCAACACCTAAGTTTATCCTACAATTTCTCACTAGTTTGTTATTTATAAGTAGTGTGGTAAAAAATGGATCAATTTGCAAAGAATTCACTATAGCATCACCAAGACAAACCTCTGGAACATTCATCTTTTCCTACTTATTACTGACTTTAGCAATCCCTTTGTTCTCAGAAGTTTTGTTTTTATCATTCCCATTAGATATCAATTGAATGGCACTATCCCTATACTCCTTAATTTTCATCATTTCAAGTAATGGGACAAACATTTTTACCTGGGATAAAGCTTGTGTAAAGTCAAAGGAGGTACCTTATGATTTGATTAGATTCTTCTGATCCATTGACTCTCCTTTTCTCTCCTTTTCTTTTTTATTTGTCATCAAACTTTTGTTTATTTTTATGCAACTCTTTAGTTTCCTCCTTCTGAATTGAACATGTTTTTGCACATTTTTATTAGGTTGCTTATTTTATGTTCTCCTCGTGTCTTGTCTTTCATAAATATACCTCTTGGAACACCCTCATTTTCATTCACTGTTATGTTTCTCAACCAATATTTTCTTTTGGCTTGCTCTACTGCAACAATAGTCAATTTCCTAATCTCTTCCTCAATTGGTCTCCTTATATTGTATTTGATTGACCGATATGGTGCACTAGGAGGGAATTGTTCATCATTGCTTTCTTCATGATCAAAAAATACTTATTGTTCTACCATATGAATGTTGTATCTTTGGTGATCAACATTATACTCATAACCTTCTTCTTTCGAAGATGAATATTTCTCCTCAACAAAATGAAGGGTGTTGGATGTTAAATATATTGTATGATCTTCTCCATCATTATCTACTATTACTTCTTCTTCTTGCATTTTTTGAGCCACAATATAGTGATTAGGGGAATGCGGTGTGTCACAAATTTCACACCAAAGACTATTGTTAACCATATATGCTCCTCTCTTCTTTAAAGGGTCAAGAGTTTCTTTGCTTCTAGGTCTATCCATCATAGGCTTTCCATCCTTCCAATTTGTATTGTAAGACATGTCATGTAGCCTCAGCCTCTCATTTCTATATATATTTTCTTGTCTATGTTGAGGATTGTTGAACTGTTGAGGGACTTTAGGATTATGAGTGTGTGCAGGATCATGGAAAAAATAGGCCCTTAAGTGGCAGAAAATTCAAAAAAATTAGAGTTAGGAAACTTGACGTTAAAATTTGAATAAGTTATCTACATTTTTTAAAAAATATGTAAAAATAGAATTTGTATTAAATTTAATGTAGTTTCTAAACTACTAGGTTTATTTTTTTTTTAAAAAAAATCTATTTGGTGAAATTTTGAAATTTCAATGCAATAGTACTTAAATTTCAGGGAAAAAATAAGAAGTAGGTGTCTATTTGACCAACCTAACCACAATAAAATGATAATATTTTTATAATATTTTAGATATAAGTAGAGGACTCATGTCCCAATGTGATGCATATAATTTTGTAATTTTTTTCCATGTAAATAATTAATTATGATTTTTTTATTACAACTTTTAAAAACTATAAGAAACTCGTATGTCTCACCACCTTAACTTGGTCAAAACTTCATGAAATTCAATTTTTTTTTTAATCTTATAGTATGCAAAGCCTAAAATGTGACGCATGTTTCAGATTCAAAAAATGTTATACCAAGTTTAAAAGCTATAGATGTTTTTCAATCAACTTTTCAATCAGGACTTTAATCGTAACTCAAATAGAAATTTTATAATAATTATTTATTAAATTCAAAGTAAAGCATGATCTATATTGGTGGAAAGCTGAGAATCTCCTTTTAAAACCATTTTCGTTTCATCCATAGGGTAAGGATATAGTTGGAATCCTGCTAGGTCAAATTGTCTAATCATGGTTGTGTATTGCTGAGGGGGCGGGTTGTGAGGATGTTGATATTGGTATAATTGATTATTGTACTATTCATGAGGAGGTGGCATATATTGTTGGTCATGAGATGGATGAGCATTCAGATGATGTGATTTCTATCTGGCATAAATTCTAATTGTTTGGCATACAAATATTTGTTTATAGCTTGTATAAACATGCAAGAATGTAATTACCAAGTTCTTCTTAATGATCCAAATGATACTTCTAAATTATTGTGACTGACTTGAAGGGTTTAATCCTTACTTGAAAGAACCATCAAATCATACCACATAGATGCAACAAATGTGCATTGATAAATTGAGTATATGCTTGATATATCAATTTAAATAATAAAGAATTATCTACCTTGGAGACAACTTAATAATATTTTCAATTAATCCAACAAACAACCGATACGAGAAATACACCACCAAAATCAGATGACTTCCATTGATTGCTCCAAATTTTTATACATGCATCATAGTCTTTTGAAATATAAACCTCGTTGAAAATTATCTATTGTATACTTCTCCGATTTGCCTATATCTATTTTTTCAATATGAAAAAGATATATATACATCAAAATTATGAAGGGACATGTCCCTTCAGAAATGTCTTTTTTTGTCACAACCCTAATTGTGACCTAGACCTAAATTTTGTATAGTTCTTTAGCTAAATATGAAAACCGGCCCTAAATGTTGTATAGTTGTTTAGCTGAATATGAAACATGCCCTAAATTTTGTATTTTCATGTTGATATGGATGTTCAACTGAATGTGAAACCTATCTATCATAGCGGTTGGCCCTAAAATCTATTTTGTTGTCTTTTCTATTGTTTATCTGGATATAAAAACATTTGCTTCAGCTAGTTGTTAAAACTAATTATTGTATGGACTAATGTTATTCCTAATTTTGGAGTGTCACAGGGCAATTATGCGCTCTCGCCGAAGAGAGAGAGTATCATCGGGAAGGGGAGTCTAGCCATCTAGGGGCAATCTATGTGAGAGTGGTACACACAAGCACGTAGTGTGTTTCCCAGGTCACAATGCATTAGGAAGGGTAAACAACATATATTATTTTTTTTGTTTGAGATCAAAATTCAATTATGAATTAAAATGACGATTATAGATAATTTTGTATTTATTTTAATTTAAAATGTGAAATTTTTAAGTTTAAAAAAAAACCATATATATATACCAATAATAATAAATAAATAGAAATACAATAAATAATAATAGGAAAATGGTAAATTTATATATATTCTTTAAAAAAAAAGAGGAATATTCTAAAGATTCCAATCCACAACCAAAAAACCAAAAAAATAAATGTGAAACCATTTGTAAACTGTGGTGGGACCCGTGCCTTTTAAAAGAAAACAAATAAAAAAATATCAAGTTTAAAGCACGGCCCACAAGCTGGATGAAATTGTGTTAAAAGAAAACAAAATAAAACATACCCTAAAAGGTATGTAGCCTCATAATTTCCTTCCTTAAAGTAATAAAAAGGAAACAAAGGGGGATAGCGCAGGAGTCTGTAGCCAGCTATCAACACCAACAAAACATTTTAAAAAAGAAAAGAAAAGTAAACACCTTGCAATAGAGGAACTGCCTTATTCCCACATAGCAAGGAGGGTAGATTAGGAGGTGATAAAAAAGCAGAGGAGAAGGGAAAATTCATTCTATTTTTGGGAAAGAAAGGAGAGATTGAAATAAAAGGGGCCGCATTCAACTAGAATGAGTGAAGACCTCTGCAATATTAAATCCATAGGTCAGTTTATGGTTTCTTGAAATTCTTCAAATGTGAATCTTCTCCAATCTGCTTGTGTAATATTCAATTTATTTGTTAAAGAATTTGTGTGTTATAAACACATACATATTTGTTAAGTGATTTTATTTATATTGGTCAAGAATGGGAAGCATTAAATCTAGGCACATAGAGGCAACCTGTACAAGATATCCTATGAACTAAGTGGACTGGTTCAAATAAATATTTTCTAATATGGAAACTAATACTATAAATGCATAGTTATTGGCAAATTTATGTCAACAAGTGAACCAAAACATGAAAGAAACCATGATGGGAGTATGAGTATTACAGTCATAAATAAACAGTATACTGTGAACTTGGTATTGCATTTTTCTCTGTTAATGGACCCTGTTACATATGAGATAGTCATCCATTGTCCTTGATCTTACTGTAAAATTAGTTTTGAGATATAATCAATCACTAAAGAAATGTTTAATGATTTTTTTCCCTTAAAGGAAGCATCATAAAATTCAAATAAAATTATAGGTTGTAGGTGCATGTGTGCACCCTATATGAGTACATATCCAATGCATCCATTTGGAGGCCAAGAGTGTGCACTCCTATAACTATAATGCATATTCAAAGAAAATAAATATTGCGGTAGTTCAAGTCAGTAAGGGGCTTTGAACTCTTTTTGGGACAATTGACTGTTGCCAATTTGGTGTTGCCTTTTTGTTAGAGACTTGATTTGATCTTGAGTAGAAATTTCCTCAATAGTAACTTCTTGGTTTTTTTTAAACAGGGTAGCAAATTTTTTTGTTATTATCATATTTGAATAGCCATGATTCCATTGATAAGTTGGATGTGTTATATGATTCTTTTTGTCATCAAAATGTAAAGTATTGATCTATAATCTATAATAGAATTATTACCACTAATTTCATGGATTCCTTCTGAGATTATATGTTGCAGCTTGCTGCTCTTGCCAGCACTAATTTTGCAGCCAGTAGTGTTGATGCCAAGAGTACAAGTGCTACATTTTATACTAGAAATTTTAGATTAACGGCTCTATAGGGTAATAGTTATAACCCCATATTTCAAGTCCATGTGATCACTGCAATGTACCATGATGAGTTGTGAAATTCTTGCATTCAATAATCTAAGAGGTTTTACATTTATTACTAGACTCCTAATGCAAGATGGGTCAGTTGAATCTAAAATCTCTACGAGAAACCTAGTGATTGGTTGTCCAATATAAAAGGAAATCCATCCTAATTTTGTTTCAAGCAAAACCTAAAGGATTAATCAATTGTGTTAGAGGGAATTATGATTGGAAATGTAGTCATAGGCATAAACCCTTTTGCATGACTAAATGACATGTAAAAAAGAGAGGATGTTAATACTTCAACATGTGAAAAGGTGCAAGTAACTACTAGGAAAGACCCAAGGGTTCAAATAATAAACAAATGCTTGGCTATGGTAGTTAATTCAAAAGGAAAGGCCTATTTGAATTAAGTTGGGTCACATCATGGGTAGAACATATGCTTAGATATTGCTTGAGGCATTAATAGGTTGCATGTGTCAAATATCCCATAGTTGCACAGATTTCACACTTGTTGGACACGGATTGCTAGACTCTTCATGATGGGACAGGCTCCCTTCTTAGGGTAGCGCAGGGAAGCCTATGGCTTTGTGGTAGGGCAGAAATCATTCTATTGATGCTCTCTCTCTCTCTCTCAACTTCCACTTCATATTAAAGCCAAGAATGGTATGGTTTTTGATAATGCAATTGATGTTAAGTTGATTATTTTGTCTTATTTACTTAGATGCGTAAATGACTTGTGTTTTTCATTCCAATATGATAACATAGTTTTTTTTTGAAATGGCATGGCTGATATAGGTAAAATGGTTGGTTATGTTACCAACCAACTTCCAAGAGGTTAAGGAGAAGGGTCAAAGAAGGTTTGTCTTAAAATTTTTACTTCAAATCTGGAATCTAACTTTATTTTGTTAAAGGTTACATGGTTCTTATCTTAGTTTATAAATATTTGTGATATCATGCCCTAATATTATGAATAAGGTAGTTTCTAGGATGGATGTTCATATGCAAACCTAGTAGTTATTGTTAGGTTATTATGAAAACAACCTGCTTCTTATAGATGCAAACATGGAAGCTTTTATTTAGTCATTGTGATTGTGCACTTGTGCAATAATTTTTGTTGGTAGGTAAATGTTGTTATATATGGTATCAGAGCATTGGGTTTAGCACTAGGGCCTTGAGTCTACTACGTTAAAGTTTCTTTTCTTTAAGAATTTTGAGACACACTAGGATTATGGAGATACTTAGATGAGTTGAGTCTTGTTGTTTTGGATGGTTTAGTATGGGAAACGAATAAGGGGAATATGAGCAATGATTGGAATCTAGTAATCTAGAATGAAATTGATTTGTATGATTACTACTTGACTATGATTGAAAGAAAATAACCTATGATGTGAGTGTATGTTAGAATGACTTAAACTCATAATGATTGAATGTTGAATAACTAGAATTATACCTAAACAACACATATTTTAAGATTGATGTGTTTCATCATTATGTCTTCTCATAAGCTCACTTAGGTAAACTATTGTGGTCATAATTTGATGTTTTAATGCTAACTTCTACATAGGCTAAGATCACTATCATGGTTACCATATAATTAAACCTTCTATGATAAGTAAATTTTCACTTACGCTATGTGATATGATGCTCAAAAGGTCAGTAATGGGTGTCCTTGGTAGCTTAGTCGGCCGATGGACTACAAGGAAGAGAGCTTCTAAGTTAGGGTTCTGACCCTTACTTAAATTTGAGCTTAATAAACCTGAATTGAATATAGGTATGGGAAGATCAAAGTCAGGGGAAATAAAGGGAAAGACCAAAAGGGCTACTCAAAAGAAAATGGTTAAAGATAACCCATCATTAGAGGTCCACCCTGAGATAGTTGAAAATGAGACTTTGGCACACGTCCTTACTCGGCTCAAGTTAGAGAGGGGTAGGAAAACTAAAGATTCAAAGCATGATGTTAAACCTAAGAAACCTTCAGCAAAGTGGGATTGGCCTTTGTGGTGCGGACCTAATGCACCCATTCTAACTAAAGAGGAAAAGGAGTTCTTGCATGCACATCCCACCTTTTCTAAGGAAGTTGTAATAGACTCTGACAAGGACGTAGAAGAGTGTGCTCTATCTAATAATGAATAGCCACCTATTAAGGAGGGAAATTTTGAGAAAAAGATCTTTGTGATCCAAGATTATTTTAAATAAAGTATTTCATGTGTTCAAAATTATGAGCTTGACTAACTTACTCTTGTTATGAATGCACATGAATAGATTTTCAAGATTGCATGTCATAACAAATTAGGATTATGTGTTTGAAAGGGATCTTAGAATATTTGAGGAACTTGTGTAATCGAATGTGTTTTACACTAACGCCTTCCTAAGTATTTGCATGAAATGCCTAGGGTTGTGTGTATTGTAATTTCTAGTGATGACAACAAGTAATATGGGATGCTCGATTGATGCCATAGTCGGCTTATGTGATTGTGAACTAGGTAGTGGGTTGAAGCATACAATAGAATGCATTCATTTCCACTTTCCTTATCATTCCTTATGTGAACTTGTTATGTATAGCATAAATTTATCACAATGATTATTTATGATGTATGATGAATAGTGGAGCTACTCATTTTGTGTATATATGTTGGGCTAGTCACTACGCATATGTGATAAGTCACTCCTTATGGGAATTAGGGAAATCATGGAATGATATGACCTGTGTGTAATTGTGTATGATTACACACTATTGATTAGTATTCTCCATATGCCTCTATGGAAACTATCGTTACCAAAGAATGTGTCATGTGTATTAGATGAGGCCATTTGATGTTCCTACTTGTGATGTCCATGATGATGTTTTGGATTTCAAAATTTAATAGTGCTAGACTATTGACAAGATCATTTTGCTACACCTGTTAGGGGTTATAATGGTGATTCTATTATTATGAAATGCCTGGAATGATATCACAATTGATAGTGAACCAGGAGGAATTATAGATGGTTATAATCAATAAATGTCATGGAACTATTTAAATATGTTCAGGTACAAGAAAGTATGTATGATAAGATGAACATGGTTATTATTTCTTATAAAATGGCGTATGTGTTGGAAAGGTGCTAAGTGGCTGCCACGATTACCCTAAGGGTGTAAATAAGGAATAAAATGCTTTGGCCAAAGCTTGAGTCACTTCATGAGTAAAAGGGAATTTGCATAGATATTGTGCTAGAACACATTAAATAAGATGCAAGTGTCAGTTACTTCATGATAGCATAGATTCACACATGTTGTGATGAGATGGACATATTGTTTAGGTCACATGTGAGTAGGGATGACTAGTGAGATGAACATATTGTCTAGGTCACATGATTAAAGATAAAAAAAATTATTCACTAACTCTTTAGGTCACGTGTGAGTGTTCAAGCTTGACAACAGAATGCATTTACAATGTCACATATGAGAAGGTACACATGATAAGAAATTATACTTTTGTGTGAAATTGCATAAAATTTTGAATGAGATAGTGAGGTTCTCATCTAATTAAGGATAAATGCTTATTATCCTAAAAAAATGTAAAAAAAAATGGGGACATGGATTGAGATGATAAATTGGTTGTATAATAACTCACCATGCTTAAAGAGAAGAAAAAGATGATTGCAAAATTTGAATTTATGTAGAATCTTAAAAGTTTCATTTTCATGATATGAAAGAGTATATTATATTAATGTGTGACTTACTCTCTAATTTTTATTGAGTAATATTAGACTAAGAGTACATGAATTTCTTGAATGATATATGATCAAGTTGTGATTTTTCTTAATTATACTTTCAATTGTATAATTTAAAAGTGAGATAATTGAAATTTTAATGTAAGTTATTTGCATATAATCACGTTGAATGTTAAAATGATCCACTCCTTGATATTTCATAAGACATTTAATCTTTGTGGTAAGCTAACACCAGTGCAAAAGTTTAATTGGTGATTAGACCTAAAGACTATGTTAGGTGCATTGCCGAGAAATTTGAGGCAACTTATGCAAGTTACACAGGTATGATAAGCAAAGGTATGAATCATGAATTTTATTTTATTTTTCCTTCCTCCTTTAATAATGAAGAATAGAGTTCATTTTGAGTACATGACATTGCAATAATCACCTTTGTATCATTTAATCATCAGGACATGACTATCCTTAGGGGGAAAGGATGTCACAACCCTAATTGTGACTCGAACCTAAATTTTGTATAGTTGTTTAGCTAAATATGAAAAACAACCCTAAATTTTGTATAGTTGTTTAGATGAATATGAAAACCGGCCCTAAATGTTGTATAGCTATTTAGCTGAATATGAAACCGACCCTAAATTTTGTATTTTCATGTTGATATGGATGTTCAACTGAATGTAAAACCTATCTGTCATAGCGGTTGGCCCTAAAATATATTTTGTTGTCTTGTTTGTTGTTTATCTGGATATGAAAATAATTGCTTTAGCTAGTTGTTAAAACTAATTATTGTATGGACTAATGTTATTCCTAATTTTGGAGTGTTAAAGGAAAGTTACATGCTCTCGCCAAAGAGAGAGAGTATCATCAGGAAGGGGAGTCTAGCCATCCAGGGGCAATCTGTGTGAGAGTGGCACAGACAAGCACGCAGTTTGTTTCCCAGGTCACATAATGCATTAGGAAGGGTAAACAACATATATTGTTGTTTTTGTTTGAGATCAAAATTCAAGTATGACTTAAAATGATGATTATAGATAATTTCATATTTATTTTAATTTAAAATGTGAAATTTTTAAATTGTAAAAAAAACCATATATATATACCAATAATAATAAATAAATAGAAATACAATAAATAATAATAAGCAAATGGTAAAGTTATATATATTCTTTAAAAAAAAAGAGGAATGTTTTAAAGATTCATATCCACAACCAAAAAAAAACAAAACAAAAAATGCAAAACCATTTGTAAACTGTGGTGGGACCCATGCCTTTTAAAAGAAAACAAATAAAAAAATATCATGTTTAAAGCAGGGCCCACAAGCTGGAGGAAATTGTGTTAAAAGAAAACAAAATAAAACACACCCTAAAAGGTATGTAGCCTCATACTTGCCTTTCTTAAAGTAATAAAAAGGAAACAAAAGAGGATAGCACGAGAGTCTGTAGCCAACTATCAACACCAACAAAAGGTTTTTTTTTTTTAAATAAGTAAACACCTTGAAATACAGGGACTGCTTTATTCCCACGTAGCAAGGAGGGCAGAGTAGGAGGTGATTAAAAAGTAGAGGAGAAGGGAAAATTCATTTTGTTCTTGGGAAAGAAAGGAGAGATCAAAATAAAAGGGGTTGCATTCAACTAGAATGAGTGAAGACCTCTGCAATATTAAATCCATAGGTCAGTTTATGGTTTCTTGAAATTCTTCAAATGTGAATCTTCTCCAATCTGCTTGTGTAATATTCAATTTATTTGTTAAAGAATTTGTGTGTTTTAAACACATACATATTTGTGAAGTGATTTTATTTATATTTGTCAAGAATGGGAAGCATTAAATCTAGGCACATAGAGGTAGCCTGTACAAGATATCCTATGAACTAAGTGGACTAGTTCAAATAAATATTTTCTAATATGGTAACTAATTTACTGTAAATGCACAATTATTGACAGATTTTTGTCAAAAAGTGAATCAAAACATGAAAGAAACCATGATGGTAGTATGAGTATTATAGTCATAAATAAATAGTATATTGTGAACTTAGTATTGCATTTTTCTTTGTCAATGGACCTTGTTACATATGAGATAGTCAATTGTTATCCCTGATCTTACAGTAAAATTAGTTTTGAGATAGATTCAATCACTAAAGAAATGTTTAATGATTTTTTTCCTTAAAGGAAGCATCATAAAATTTAAATAAAATTATAGGTTGTAGGTGCATGTGTGCACCCTGTATGAGTACATATCCAATGCTTCCATTTGAGGACAAAAGTGTGCACTCCTATAACTATAATGCATATTCAAAGCAAATAAATATTGCGGTAGTTCAAATCAATAAGGGGCTTTGAACTCTTTTTGGGACAACTGACTGTTGCCAATCTGGTGTTGCCTTTCTCTTGGAGACTTGATTTGATCTTGAGTAGAAATTTCTTCAATAGTAACTTCTAGGTTGTTTTTAAACAGGGTAGCAATTTTTTTCTATTATTATCATATTTGAATAGCCATGACTCCTTTGATAAGTTGGATGTGTTATATGATTCTTTTTATTATCAAAATGTAAAGTATTGATCTATAATCTATAATAGAATTATTACCACTAATTTCATGGATGCCTTTTGAGATTCTACGCTACAACTTACTGCTCTTGCCTTCACTAAATTTGTAGTCAATAGTGTTGATGCCAAGAGTACAAGTGCTACATTATATACTGGAAATTTCAAATTAAGGGATCTATAGGGTAATAGCTATAACCCCATATTTGAAGTCCATGTGATCACTGCAATGTACCATGATGAGTTGTGAAATTCTTGCATTCAATAATGTAAGAGGTTTTACATTTATTACCAAAATCCTAATGCAAGATAGGTTAGTTGAATCTAAAATCTTTACGAGAAACCTAGTGATTGGTTGTCTGATATAAAAGGAAATCCATGCTAATTTTGTTTTAAGCAAAACTTAAAGGCTTAATCAATTGTGTTAGAGAGAATTATGATTGGAAATGCAGTCATAGGAATAAACCATTTTGAATGACTAAATTACATGTAAAAAAATGATGTTAATACTTCAACATGTGAAAAGGTGCAAGTAACTACTAGGAAAGACCCAAGGGTTCAAATAATAAACAAATTATTGGCTATGGTAGTTAATTCAAAAGGAAAGGCCTATTTGAATTAAGTTGGGTCACATCATGGGTAGAACATATGCTTAGATATTGCTTGAGGCATTAATAGGTTGCATGTGTCAAATATCCCATAGTTGCACAAATTTCACACTTGTTGGACACAGATTGCTAGACTCTTCATGATGGGACAGGCTCCCTTCTTAGGGTAGCGCAAGGAAGCCTATGGCTTCGTGGTAGGGCAGAAATCATTCTATTGATGCTCTCTCTCTCTCTCTCAACTTCCACTTCATATTAAAGCCAAGAATGGTATGGGTTTTGATAATGCAATTGATGTTAAGTTAATTATTTTGTGTCTTATTTACTTAGATGTGTAAATGACTTGTGTTTTTCATTCCAATATGATAACATAAAATTGTTTTGAAATGGAATGGCTGATATAGGTAAAATGGTTGGTTATGTTACCAACCAACTTCCAAGAGGTTAAGGAGAAGGGTCAAAGAAGGTTTGTCTTAAATTGTTTTTACTTCAAATTTGGAATCTAACTTTATTTTGTTAAAGGTTACATGGTTCTTATCTTAGTTTATAAATATTTGTGATATCATGCCCTAATATTATGAATAAGGTAGTTGCTAGGACGGATGTTCACATGAAAACCTAGTAGTTCTTGTTACCTTATTATGAAAACAACTTGCTTATTATAGATGCAACCATGGAAGCTTTTGTTTAGTCATTGTGATTGTGCACTTGTGCAATAATTTTTGTTGGTAGGTAAATGATGTTACATTTGTTAATAATAACAAACAATAATTAAAATAGACAATTAGGATTTGTTTAGCCACAAGTGAAATTTTGATAAATGTTCCAAGTAATCTTGTTGCTCATGAGTGTCAGTATCTCCAAGTGCATTTTGGATTGTTATCTCCATTTTCACTATCTTCTCGTTTAGTTCGCAGGCCTTGTCCAATGTTGAGTCTTTTCTTGTAGTTGTCTCCAAAATATTTCATAGCATTGACTCACATTCCTCAACCCATTTGGTCTTTTCTTCCATGTCTCCTCCATTTTTAAATAATATTGGAAGTCCCTTTTTTGTGGCATCAATTAGTCCTTGTTCATCCCCCTGTAATTCCTCTTGGAATTCTCTATGTTTCTTTATCATATGGTTAGCAGTATCAATAGCTACATTGTCAAGAACATCCCTCTTATTTATTTCTTTGAACTTCTCTTGGATTCTACCATCAATTCTCTTATTCTCTTGCCCCGCATTGTAATTCTTTGAATGTGTCCCCCAAAGTTTGTTCAACCAAGTCATTAAGCTAACCTGCCTCTTTTTTATCACTGCAGCAAGTCTATCATATTTACCCTGAGAATATGCATCTGATCCTTCCCATTGATCTTTTGTTTGAGAGAGATATCACCATGAGTCAACTACTTAGTGGATCCCAATGTGATTCCCATCATATCTTTCAGACGATCATTTTCTCTAAGTATTCTTTCATTATTCATCTTGTACATTTTCTTCTCCTTAATTAATATTTGGATTTGGGCCTTATTCAACTTGACAAAATTGATGCCAATCTCCTCTGTTACTGGAAATTCTCCTGGGTGTTCCCTTTATCAATTGAAGACTTTTTCATCCAATGGAAAGACCCTACTCACAACCCAACACTATGGAAGCTGTGGGATTTTTCCTTCTCTCATGTTGCTTGGGGTCTTTGGAAAGAATGAAACAATAGAATTTACAGGGATAAGAAATCTTCGGAGGTCATAGTATTTGACAAAATAAATAGATTAATGAAAGAAAACTTTAATACAATCCCCCAGAAGGATTGTAATCTCAAGAAAGTGGCTTTTTCTTACTATGATCTAATGATTGCTAAGGAATGGAAAATAGTTATGATATTTCTTGTGCTCCTAAACATGCCAAGAAGGACAGGGAGGGTGTTTGCTAGACTTTTCCAACTAACGGTTGGATCAAAGCCAACTTTGATGGGGCGGCTAAAGGAAATCCTAGTGCGGTGGGATGTGGCAGAGTTATAAGGGATTCTTTTGGCAATTTTCTAGGTGCGATTGCTACCCCCTTGGCTCACAAACTAATCATTAGGCTAAGGTTGTCAGAGATTTTCATGTAATAAATTTGGCTCATAGTTTGAATTTTAAAAACCTTTGGCTTGAAGGGGATTCAAAAAATATTATTGAATGTCTTTTAGGTAGGTCCCCCCTTGGTGGACCATAAAGTCTTGGATTGATGATGCTATTTCGAACTTAGCTAAGTTTGATAATATAAAGATATCCCATGCCTATAGAGAAGCCAATGCTATGGTGGACTTTTTTGCGAATGAAGGGGTTAAAAGTAAAGGACAACGCACATGGCTAAATATCAGTGATTTAGGTGTTGATGTCTGAGTCTTATTGAACTATAATGCATCACATGGGAAAGATGTGTGTCACCTCAATCATGATGATAGAATGGGGTAAGTACATCACTATCATTAGATTGAATGGGGCCGAGCTAATTAGCTTGTCTTGTAAGTTTGCTTAGCATGCTTTGTGGGCTCACAGGCTTGGCAGGACCATTTTGTACCAAGATCCTATCTCTGTCTGCATTATTGTGCTTGTTAAAATGGGAGGAGAAAGAAAAAGAGCTGAGACAGAAAGCTTCAAGATGCACACAAGAAACACTAAAGTGTGGAACAAAGTTAAAAGTGCGGGTTTACTCCCTTTTCTGGAGAAACTCCATGGGTCTAATCAAGAAGCTACAAAGCTTTTTGAGAAGAATTGGAACAATGGTGAAATAACCCTTTTTGGTAGAAAAGTTAAGCTTGATGAAAATCTCATTGTTGAAGTGACTGGTATGTCCACTGAAGGACAATTTTTTTTGGGACGAAATTCTCTGATGAAGCGGTGGTTAGATTTTTGAATAAAGACAAGGCAATATTGAAACTTGTGAAAGTTTCTAATAGTTACTTCGAGGTCGACTCCATTAAAGCTCTCTAGAGAAAAATTCTTTGCATCATTATGGAGTATATCACCCTGGACGGATGGTTCACTAGGGTCTGTGGCTATCATTTTTCCTTGCTCAATCATTTTCACTATAAGTTTAGGGTTTCTCTCCCCTACTACTTACTTTGCTCCTTAAGAAAGAGTCTGGAAGACCATAAGAAAAACCCTAAAAGATATCCTATATTACATACTAGTTTGATAAGATTAATTTTTGAACATTTCCAAAAAATGTGTGCCCTTGCTAACCTGGATGCCTCTTTGGCTTCTGAGAATGATGACATTGAACCTAGTTGTTCAGGGAATAAACCTAATTTGAGTCTGGTAAGGACAGTCTTGAACCCTCCCATTGTCTAGACTGGCAAGAAAATCCAAGTCCATAATCCCCAGCCTATTAAAGCCTGCCCTACTTCTAAGCCTAGAAGTTCTACCCCAAAAGTCAAAGATGCCAAAAATAATTTCCCTATTAAAAACCTTGTTTCATACTCTAAAGATTCTCCTAATTCTAAGGAACCTGATGCAAATAACAATTCTTCCTATTCTATCTCGTTGACAGACATAGATGATAGAACTGGGTCCCCTAGAGCCTCTAACCCTGCTAAAAATTGCCTCAATCTTGATAGGGAACCTACTACTAATTTTTTGGGCATAGCTAGGAATAATGTCATGGACCACTTCAGAATGTCAAAATGAGTCTTTCATGAAATTAATGACCTGAAAATAAAAAACCAGGCCCTCTAGAGTAAATTGGAAGAAGTGGAAGCTAAGGTTTCCACGTTATGCAAGAAGGATGAAGAGCTTAATGAGAACATTGCTAGTAAGGAGATCCAGAACAATGCAGGTAAGGACAAAAGGATAGAAATTGACTTTAAAAAAATAAAAAATGTTGTGAAGATAATTACTAAATAGAATAATAGAATGGAAAGACATAATTCTATCATTATCAATGCAATGATTGAAAAATTGGATAAAGCTCAACAGGGGTCCTTGGTTGTTGACTTGGAAGAGGTTAAAGATAAAAACCAGGAAGAGTCCGACATAGGGATTTCGAAGAGAGCTAAGGCTAATCTGAAAAGGAAGGAACCCCCCACACCACAAATTATTCAAACTTCCAAGAAGGGAGTCCAGGATATGCAGGATCTGGAGGCCAAGACTGAGAAAGTTCTGAAGACTCTGGATTAGTTGCTGCTGGATTTTTGTTCTGCGCCTTGGTTGGCTCTTTGGTGGTCCTTTCTGGCTTTTTTTTGGTTGGCTGCTATTTTTTCAGGGTTTTTCTTTTTTTGCAGCCTATTTAATTCGTTGGACTTTTTTTTCCATTCCTATTTTATGTTGTAAAATTTGTGGTTTCGGGTCCCTATAAAACCCATTTTTTCCTTTATCAAAAACATTGATGCCAATCTCTGTTGTAGCCATGGGATCAACTTCTCCAACTTTTATTGTCATAACATGCCCAAAATATTTTTCAATATCAATAATAATAGATTTTTTATGTGGCAGGTACAGGGCCCATATCATTAGTGATCCTTCATCTAGATTATATTTGGATCCTGCATATACCTCTGTTACCCCTTCAAGGCTAAGCTTATGTGTGGCATTATAATTTTTTAGGAAACTATCAAAAACCAAAGTAGAATTCAAATCCAACCCTGGAAAAATCATAACACCCACATCTTCCAACAGTTTTCTTCGCTTCTTAGGGGTCATGTCTTCCATTTCCCTCTCCACACTTGACTTTAAATTGTTTAGCAATTGTCCCTCGTTACTTGGTGTTATGTTTTCAACTGACTCCCTTATTGATTTTCCTTTTTGTTTGTATAAGAAAGCCTTGAATTTTGGGGAGTTCACAAATTCATCATCAGCCACAAATGATGTGTATGCCATTTTCCTTGTGTCTGCATATGAACTTTCTTCAATATCTAGTTCTCTAGGAGGACACTTGAAATCCTAAGTTCTTAGTCTAGAGATTTTGTTAGCTGGGCTTTTCGGCCTATCATCACCAGATGTCTCTTCTCCAGAAGATAACAATTCTACATCTTGTAGTCCCTTGTTGTATTCATCAACTACCCTTTCTGCTTTTTCTTCCTCAAATTTTTTGAATAAATCATCAAATTGATAAGGTATATGATCATACCCACCTAAATTCATTTTTTGTCTAGCAAAATGAATATACCCTTCTGGATCAAAACCCTTTCATGGTGGACCTCTCTTCATATTATATTGCAATAGTTTATCAAGAATCATATCATTTCCATCTTTTGATAACACAGTGAAATCACCAAAGCACAGTCTGTTGGGAATGAATGCTTGTTTTCCAAAAGAACCTAAATTCATGACACTTGAATAATCCATCTACCTAACAATCTCCAAATAAGAAATTCTGCCAGGCACCATTTTAGGCAGAATAAAAGGTGTATCTTTGAAGCCATGTACTCTAATCATGGTTGAATCTTTTAAACAATACCAATCTCCCCAATTGTGGATAATAGGCCCATTGAAGTCTTTGGGTCTAAGAAATCTTTTTATCTCATCAGATAATGAATAATCACAAGGATGATTATAGAATCTATACAATGGTTTCAAAAAGTGCTCCTCAAAATGTACAAAACTAGAGTTGGCAAACCTGCTATCCTAGATAGCAGTCCATAGCTGAATTGGTAATATTTTACCTTCCCTATCCAACTGTGAAACCCTCAATTTCTTAGGCCACATATCCAATTCTTTTCCATAATACAGTATTATGTGCATAAAGACTAAATAATGCTTGAAGGGTAAAAGCAAGAAGTTGAGTACACGAAGAGGGGAAATTTCGGGCCAAAAAAAAAGTTTCGAAGGAAACGCGTACGCGTTACGGATTGGGTACCCAAGCAGGAATCTGAACACGTACGCGCTCAACTACGGGTATGCGAACCAGAAATGCGTACGCGTTATAAAATGTGTATGCGTTATGAAACACATACATGTTATAAAATGCATACGCATTATAAAATGTGTACGCGTTTCAAAATGTGTATGCGTTGTGCAAAGGTATTTTTTTGTTTTAAATAAACGGCTGTGTTTCATTTTCACTCATTGTTTCGAGTTGTGCCAGAGAAGAGAGGTTCTTGATCGCGTACGTGTTTTGAAGCTCGTGCTTGGTGAAAATTTTGACTACCACCTCCTCCCATCAACACACCTGACCTCAGTGACCTCCAAGTTGGTTGAATTCTTCCTTTTTTTGCTTTGTATCTTGTTTTTTTCTTTGTAATTAGTATTAAGCTTTTGTTTCTTTAGTGTGTTTTAGTTCAATTTTTTATAGTTTTTAATTGCATTTAAAAAATAAAAAACGTCAATGAAATAGATAATGTTAAATTGTAAATTGAAAACCATAAAAAATAAACCTAAATTGGACACATTTAACTTAGAAATCAAAACCCTAGGTTACAAAATTTACAGAGGTCCCTAAAAACTAATTTACATAGGTTAATCCTTGGTCCTAAATCCTAAAATGTAAACCTAAAACCCCATTTACCCTAAAACGTAAACCTAAAATAGACTATTTACCCTAAAACGTAAGTTACATAAAACCCTAAATTAGGGATCACAATTTATAGTCCATAGGTTCTACCTGTACACTTTGGTATGTTGTTGGCGATCCACACAACTACTAATGAAATTCATAAAATTGACTAATAAAGGAGGTACAAACAAACGATACATAGATATATATATTAACCAACAAATTATTAATTTAATTATAATATATATTCACATAATATAAATTTGATAGCTAATTTTATCTCAGAAAACTTCATAATTGTATAATTTAACTTGAGAAAGTATACTAGTGAAGTAAAATAATGTACCTCATGCGAAACTATGTGCTTGATTTAATAAATGTATATATCATGATGCTAGTTGATATAAGCATGTAATAACTCTATATCAATGTTATATTAGCTTATATAGTGTATGATGTATTCTCTTAAAAAAACATAGAAATGCAAGTCCTACTTGTTAATCTAGACTATGTGCAATATGGATAGAGCTAGACGCATAAATGTTATTAAATCAAATAAATATTAAAATTTGAAGCACAAATGATTTCTACCCAAATCTTATTTGGATGAGATCCTTTGTGAATTAAATGTAAGGATGCATTACGATCATATTCAAACCTTAATTTATAGGATATTATTCATAAGATGTATAGGTTGTGTGTAATCTAATTCCTATTTTAACTCTCATGTGTAGTGGCATTGTTCTAGATTAGGAAAACTAAATGTTGTACACTTTCTCTAAACAAGTGTATCAAAGATAACTTGTAGCATGAACATTTCAATGGAAAATTCAAATTACTTTTTTGAGAAACTTGATATATGATGATTTGTAAATGCAAGTGAATTCTATAACCAAAGGTTTATTTTCTAAGTTTATTTAAATTTATTGAATTGATCAATTGATTCCCCACTTAGTGGTAGTTAGGTTCTTTTTCGAAAACCCATGTGTCTAGAATTTATATAAATATGAAGGAAGATTCTATGCCATAGAAAAGTTTCAAAAAATATATGATTACAATTTTTTTTTGGTCTAAATCACTTTAGATCCCCTCTTCCTTTTTAAATCATCCAAGAGTGCGTAGAGGTCCAAATAGGTGAACAAAATCCATCGTAACTTAACAACTTAGTTATATAATTGAAATCTAAAATTCCTAATCATTGCAAAATCCATCGTAACTCAACAACTTAGTTATAATTGAAATCTAATTTATTCCTAATTGTTGATATATTGAAGCTATTCCTAGAATGTCACATATTTTATTCAAAGCACTAAGTTTAGGTGGTAGGGTTTCTCATTTACTTGTAAAAATTTATTAAAAAAACATAGAAATGCAAGTCATACAAGTGTTGATCTAGACTATGTGCAATATGGATAGAGCTAGACAAGTTGTATAAATGTTATTAAATCAAATAAAAATTAAAATGTGAAGCATGAATGATTTCTACCCAAATCTTATTTGGATTCAAGATCCTTTGTGAATTAAATGTAAGGATGCATTATGATCATATTCAAACCTTAATTTATAGGATATTATTCATAAGATCTATAGGTTGTGTGTTTAATCTAATTCCTATTTTAACTCTCATGTGTAGTGGCATTGTTCTAGATTAGGAAAACTAAATGTTGTACTTTCTCTAAACTAGTGTATCAAAGATAACTTGTAGCATGAACATTTCAATGGAAAATTCAAATTACTTTTTTGACAAACTTGATAGATGATGATTCGTAAATGCAAGTGAATTCTATAACCAAAGGTTTATTTTCTAAGTTTATTTAAATTTATTGTTCATTGATCAATTGATTCCTCACTTAGTGGCAGTTAGGTTCTTTTTTGAAAACCCATGTGTCTAGAATTTATATAAATATGAAGGAAGAGTCTATGCCATAGAAAAGTTTCAAAAAATATATGATTACAAAAAAAATTGGGTCTAAATCACTTTAGATCCCCTCTCCCTTTTTAAATCATCCAAGAGTGCGTAGAGGTCCAAATAGGTTCAAAATCCATCGTAACTCAACAACTTAGTTATATATAATTGAAATATAAAATTCCTAATTGTTGCAAAATCCATCGTAACTCAACAACTTAGTTATAATTGAAATCTAAACCCTAAACCCTAAAAGCATTCATTTTGTTGTAGGACCTTAAAATGAAATTTGGTTTCCTTAGGCAACTCCACAAAATTTTATTCCCTTAAGCCATGGAACATTTTTTCCTAGGTCCTTACTAGACATAGATCCCCTTAAGCCATCCTATCACCCTAAATCATAAAATTGATGTCTTACGGGGTCCTAATAATAACATTTCTTAAGGGGATCAAAGAAGTTCTCAAAATTTGGTGAATAGAGTTGAAGCTCATCTTTGTTTATTTTGTACATTGCAATTAGGTCACTAGCATATATCTATGTGTCCCTTTAAATGTATTCTATTAAATTTTCATTCTTATCTTTAGTATTCTTTGAAAACAATGAATGAGATTATAAATTTTAATGTTAGTGTTAAACTTATGATTTATTCTTAACTACTTTGTCCCACTATAGAGAACTTGTGTCTCTTATCATGAAGTTTGAAAATATAGATAAATCAATTTAATTAAATTCTATGTCATACTTGACTAATACATCTATTCATTTTGTTGTAGGACCTTAAAATGAAATTTGGTTGCCTTAGGCAACTCCACCAAATTTTATTCCCTTAAGCCATGGACCATTTTTTCCTAGGACCTTACTACACATAGATCCCCTTAAAATCCATCCTATCGCCCTAAATCGTAAATCGATGTCTTAAGGGGAAATTTGACATTTCTTAAGGGGATCAAATAAGTTCTCAAAATTTGGTGAATAGAGCTTGACTCATCTTTTTTATATATTTTGTACATTGAAATTAGGTCACTAGCATATATATCTATGTGTCCCTTTCAATGTCTTCTATTAATTTTCCATTCTTATCTTTATTATTATTTGAAAATAATGAATGAGATTAAATAAATTTTAATAAAACCCTATAATTTCATTTCTACCCTTCATATTAACAACCCCACACTTGACTCAATTTAATGTGTGTACATGTTATATGAATTTTTAATGTTATGGATTTTTTAATGTTATAAATTGAATGGTCTTCAAATGAAATATATTTTGAATTTGTGCATGTTCAATGTGATTTTTAAATAACTTTAAAATTGTGTGAATTATTTAATTAGTTTGTTGATATATATTTTTTAATTGTTTAACATGCAGTTGCCATATCATTGCTCAGATGGATCCACTATTTAATTTGGAGGATTTCATGCCTGATCAAGAAATCCTTGTAGATCTCAGCATACATCCTAGTCCACCACATGAACAAAACACTAGCACACCTCCACATTCTCCACCGCCTAACCCCCCACCCCCTCCTCTAGTTGACTAGGATCAACTAAGAGAGAATATTCGAGCAAACCTGATTTTCATTCAAGGAAATATAGATCTCATAAAAAATGAGACTAGAGTCCCTCCACATCTCACATGGTTTGCATCTACGATGCAAACTATTGTCGATTTTGTTCGATCTATCAATGCGGGCCTAGATAGGTTCCATCGATGGAGAGAAGATATGAGACAATTCTATGCGGATGGATTTTCATATAAATAAATCAATGACCTAAAAATTACTAAACAAGCCATATGCCAATATTTTGTGAACCCCCAAACAAACCAACCAATACCACCCACAAAAAAATGAATTTCAATTTTATGGTGTAGGCACCTGTAGATAGCTGCTCATTTTTGGGAGAGATGGTGGATGGTGTTTGATACTCCACCACATGGCAATAGTGAGGTGCCCTTATACTTTTTGAGAAATTTATGGGCCGAGTTTGAGTTGGGTAAAAAACCCAACTATTTTGATATGAGGTCATTTCAGGGAGCTGGGCGTGGCATGCCCCAACATAGACTAGGAGCACGTGTTGATCCTCATCGACATGCTCCAGTTGCTTCAATTGTTCCTCCTCCTTCTCCTAGTGTTCCTGCTGCATTTCAACAACAAACCATGTTATCAACATTAGGAGCATTGAGTTCACTTTCAGGACATCTCACTCAGCAGACTACACACACGGCCACTGAAGTGGCCAATAGAGAGCATGGAGGCTTAGGCTATAGGGATACTCAGGCATCCACTTCAGGTGAGGCACATGCATCTAGAACGGGGTCATACCTAAATTTACTATATTCTGACGATCATCCTACACAGGTATGTTCATCTTTTGAACTTAAATTTAATTCAAGTTTGAAATGTAAAAAATTCATGTAAATAATAACATCAAACTATATATATATAATATAATATTAATTCAATAAGTTTTTGTTTGGTGTAGACGCATGATGACGTGATGCCTGAAACCAATATGATCATCGTGTGTATATGTCGAGTGCTGTAGATATGAGCTCACCTTTTGGATAGGTACTTGAACCAAAATATATTAAATAATTTGTGTGGATATATATATATATAATTTAATTTTAATTTGTACACATGTGTGAATTGATATATTATATCTAGATGTAGGGAGGTCATACTATCCCTAGTATTGACCAACCACAAGTTACAGTGGTGAGTGCTCTTGAGACATCATCAGCTTAGGTGTGTGCTTTCAAAAGTTTGTTAAGTTTAAATTAAATACACATCATAGATCTAATTTAATTTTTTCATTTGCATACACATGTGTGAATGATCTATACGAACTATTGTACATCTATATGCAGGGATTTGATGAGATATCCATGGCGGGCTGCGCACCTGAGACATCATCGACATTTATGCATGGGAAATCTCAAGTGCATGATCATGAGGTCATATCATTCGAGGTTGTATACTTTACTTTAAATCTCCTATACAATTTTTACGAACCTTATATATATATATATATATATTTGAGGTTTTCACATATTGTTTGCTTTATATGAATATGCAGGATATAGTAGATCAGTCATTTGCATCTTCTCAACTGACAGTTATGCTACCCGTTGAAGAAAATGTGCCAGTTGATTCACATGACCATATGGTAATTTATGCATACTAGAAATCATTTTTACTATATTGACTCGATATTTAATTAGTTTTTTTTTTAATCTAAAAGTTTATATTTTCAATTTTAAATATGTTTAATTATATCAAAATTTCTAAATAAATTTAAATCTAATTTCAAGTTTCTTGTACTCTTTTACAGCATGATGCGGGTACATCTAGTCGACATGGAACAAAGAGGAGACTTGATATGACTGATCAGCCTAAAAGTTAGATGGTTTTATATTTTATGGACTAGAGATCTCTAGTTTTATTTCAATGTATGTGTTGGACTTGACATATAAATTTTATGGACTATCTAGATCTCTAGTTTTATTTTGAACATGTTATTATCATATGTGTGTTTATTTATATCAGTTGACTTTAATATGATGATTATATATGCAGTCAATTATGAGATCGTGTTATGTTCATTTTCATGATTATATGCATTCATACATATCTATATTTATATTTTATCTAATTTTCAAGTAATACATGCACTATATAAATTCTTATCTAGAATCAAATTTCATATATATAATTTATCACATGGTTAGGTGACAAATTAAAACATTCCTTAAATAGTTTCTTAAATCATATTCATAATAAATTAAGGGCAAGTAATTTTAACTATTTTCCAATTACATAGAAAATATTTGAATCAATTAACAAAAAACTATCTCCTTGTATGTATAAAATGTATAATCTATACAATTGAATAATTATATAAAATGTGGTAAATAGAAGACATGAAACATGTATAATCTATAAAATTGGAACAAGATATTTAAAAAGTGACATCGAACAAACATATATAATGTACATCAAGATGTTTAATACAACTATATAACATGGTGAAAAATATATTTGCATGTAGATACAATTAAAGCTTATCAACTTTTAGGTGAATACCAAATATTGATATTTACATAGTCTCTTAGTAAAATAGTTTTTCAGTTCAACAATCACATCGTAGACCGACTTGATGAGAACTTGTAAAAATAATTAATGTAAGTAACTACAATTTTTATGAGTCATTTAAGTAAGAAATTCATGCAAGAAAAGAACCGTATATAGTAAATTCCATACAAATTCAAATGATGTTAGCCATAGGATGGATTAAGGGGACCTAAGAGGATATATGGCTTAAAGGGGGTCTTAAGAGAATTCCTAAAAGGGAGTTAAGAGGATGCATCTCACAAACCCTAGGATATGGCTTAACGGGTCCTAAGAGGATTAAGGAGATGTAAGAGGATATGACTTAAGGGTCATTTAAGAGGGTGACTTAAGGGGATGCAAGAGGGTGGATTAAGGGGAGTTGATAGAACGAGTTGACTTGTCAAGTGATGTAAGAGAGTGGATTAAGGGGATGCAAGAGGGTGGATTAAGGGGAGTTGATAGATGACTTGAAGGGATGTAAGAGGGTGGATTAAGGGGAGTTGATAGAATGAGTTGAAGGGATGTAAGAGGGTGGATTAAGGGGAGTTGATAAAATGACTTCAAGTGAGTGGATTAATGGGAGCAAGAGTGGATTAAGGGGGGAATGACAAGAGGGTGGATTAAGGGGAGTTGATAAAATGACTTAGTGGATGTAAGAGAGTGGATTAATGGGATGCAAGAGGGGGATAAGGAGTTGAGAATGACTTAAAGGGATGTAAAGGTGGATTAAGGGAGCGATAGAATGACTTGGGGGATGTAAGAGAGTGGATTAAGGGATGTAAGAGGGTGAACAAGGGACCATGAACAATATGGTTTAATAGGCCCCAAGAGGATGGTAAGGGAATTATGAGTGACTTAAGGGATGCAAGATTGTGGATTAAGGAGATGTAAGAGGATATGACTTAAGGGTCCTTTAAGAGGATGGCTTAAGGGGATGGAAGAGGGTGGATTAAGGGGAGTTGATAGAATGACTTGAAGGGATGCAAGAGGGTGGATTAAGGGGAGTTGAGAGAATGAATTTAAACCCCAAGGGGTGTTGAGAGAGTGACTTAAGGGGATGCAAGTGGATAGATTAAGGGTAGATATATGAGGATATGGATTACGGGGTCCTAAGAGGATGGATTAATGGTAGTTGATAGAATGACTTAAGGGGATGCAATAGGATGGATTAATGGTACACAAGAGGATGACTTAAGGGGTTTTAAGAGAAGGGCTTAAGGGGATATGAAATCAATTATAAAGTATGAATTAAATGTATCTAGAACTATATATAGTTACCTATCTCTAGATTTGAATTCCATCGTAATATATGTGCATCTCCTCTCTTTTTTGTAAAGCATCTAATTTTGGGAGACCTGAAACAAAAAATGATATAAAACTTTAATTAGGAAATGATTAAAGACAAATATATATATATATATACAACTAGATATACTTACCAATATTTATTTACTCGATTGTACCAGTTGCATCCTCTCTTTTTTGTAATGCATCTATG
This sequence comes from Sequoia sempervirens, assembly GCA_007258455.2. NCBI lineage: Eukaryota > Viridiplantae > Streptophyta > Pinopsida > Cupressales > Cupressaceae > Sequoia > Sequoia sempervirens. Next base: position 565,137,192 of record VDFB02000003.1, on the reverse strand, counting down.
ATTGTCTCATGATCATCCATTGAAAGTGTCCATAAAACTTTATTAGCAAGCCTCCCTTGATATCTAACTAGTTTTATATTGGTTGCCAAAATCATATGTGAATAATGTATAATCTTCTTGTGTCTTTCATAATCTTCAAATGCAAGAAAGCCATTCTTTTTCATCAAATATTTTTGAAGCCAGGTGCCAACAACAACCACTGAACCAGTTGGATACTCAAAGTTGTCATCATCCACTCTAGTATGTACCAACTTATGTTTTCTCTCAACACATCTAGCCAACCAGTACTCTGTCTGCTCTTCATTCCCTTGAGGTGCAACAACAACATACACATGTCCTACAAAAATAAATACAAAATTCAATAAAGAGTGACTTATATTTAACTCACATATAAACATGCATACATATAAAATTCAACTCAATAAATAATGCATCTTCTTGTAGAAGATCCAAAATACGATCATAATCATCTGATGCGAACACTTGATTATCTTCAATTGTCATTCCATGTTGAACATGTGTCAATGTAGGCGTTAAAGCTCTTTGTTGCCATTTTTCAACCCATTCCATATTTTCACATGCCTGCCAATCACCTACAATACAAAATTGATAAAATCACACACCCCTTTGTCCATATTGTCCATGTGTTTGGTATTCGAACTTCAAATGAATGCCATTTTTCTTTGTTCTTCCATTAATTTTGTTTACCAATCTTGTCATAAAAATATCATTTCCTTCAACTAACCAAAAAGCATCAATTATTGCGTCCCCCACTTATTCTTGTAGACACTCTGTATTGCACCACCCACAAATTGCACGCATCTCAAATTCCACAATATCCGAATTTTAGTTGCTCTCTAGCAAAGAGCTCAGCACATGCACTGCCCATCACTTTATGACCAGCCTTTCAAAAAAACTCCATAAAAAAGGATATTATTTCCTTGCGAACCCCAGAACCAATAAAACATCTTCGATCATTTTGAATTGACCATGCAATTATCCGACCATATGAGATGTTCTAGAATTTGAATTTCTCTCTCTTTTAAATTTTTATAAAATATATCAAAACAATATTGAACAAACTCAAATGAATGTAATTGATTATCACTTACATAAAAATGGTACTCTCTCAAAAAAATTCTATTATCTTCTATACATTCTTTATGTCTATATAAAACAGCTGTGAATAAATATAGCTACTTGCATTGAATTATAATATTGTGATTGAATTTCTTCTTGTGGAGGAAGAGTATAATTTTCAGCAAAATCAACATCCGACAATATAGTTCCAATTAGGAATGTGTTTTTATATAAACAAAATTGATTATCGGGTTAACAAGAATTAGAGGAAAGAACATATTTCTAGGGTACAAACTTATCTTTAAATTCAGTAATTAAAAGTACGCACACTAACTTTTTCCACACCTAGCTCAACGATCGCTCTATTTTTCCATCTTTAAAGAATACTCAATATTTTTAAATTTTTTTACATCGACTAATTGTTTTCCAAATTCATCGGAACTACTTTCATGCATACATTCTCCTAATAATGAAAAGTTACCACATCTATTGCATTCTCCAGAAATGCATGCTTTTAAAAAACATGAGTTTCCACTTAAAAGAGACATCACAACTTCTATGTTCCGATTCTTCAAAATATTATCATATATTTTGAAATAGCAATTATATAATTAGCAAGAATTACAACAACAAGAGGATTCATTGTTTATTAATCAATATTAAAAGGTTTATTGGAATGATCTTAATTATGTTAATATTCAATGGTGATTGAAGTATCTAATTTTTATATAATTCAATGAGTCATATCTAACAAATGCTTGGATGAGGTTCACGTAATCTTTTGGAACCACCTTAATTTTAAGACATTCTAAGTTAGTGGTACCCCATTATCATGCCAAAATTTTTTATTAAAGATTTAATTTCATTAGTTAATTTCATGTCTGATCTTGGGAGTCTACCACTAAAACTCCAACATTGATTAATAGGATCATTTTCAATACTTTCTCTTCTTTTAGCAGCTCTTATCAATGTTCTAAGATTTAAGTTTATACATTTACTAATCTTACTTAGCATTCTTTTATTTGAAGCTACTTTATCAACTAGAGCAGTTGTTATTGCACGATGAGCAGCATAATTCTTATCTTTTGATCGAATTTTCTTACCAATAACATCAATAGCATTAGCAACACTAGATATGACTTGTTCTAATGAATCATCTTTCTTTTTTGGTTTTACAAAAACACCTAATTTTTTCATCACTTTTCTCATTTTAGACATTCTCATCAATTGCACCTTGAGTTGACATTGGAATCCTAATTTCTTTCTATAAAAAAACATTTTATATATTTTATTTCCATAATTTATAATTTGTCTTGAAGAAACTTTACCACGAAGGTTATCTAGCAAATCTGTTTCAATTGTAAAAAAACTATTTTCACCTTCATCCATAGATGGAGTTTCATTTTCATTCACACAAGGGGTTTCATTTTAATTTTCAAATGTAAAAGGGATTTCATACTCATTTTCATCAATATTAGGGATTTCATTCTCATTTACATTCTCATAAGATATAATTCTATCATTTTTTTTTCCGCATTGTTTCAACCCTAATATTGATTTCACTAATGGTAAAATCCATCATCTAAACAAGCAACATCATTATTCCTGAAATTTGGGTATGAACACAATTTGATAGTGATTGTCGAATAGGCGTATCCTTCCATTATCATTGAGGTGGACTTGAAGACACAATCTGCTGTTTGCATATCATCTGTGTCAGTTGAAGGCACGCTATTGTTCTCAATTGTATTTTCTTCCATATTCACCATCCTCCACATTTGCACTTTCATCTTACATCTACTCTACCGCTATCAGTCATTACGAAACTAGATGCTCAAATCCTTTCATTGATAAACTATCTTCCTTCCCTTTGTATTTTTTCCTCCTTATCTTTATTTGCTTGAATTTCTTCGGGTGTCATTAACTTTCTACATCTTTTTTTTTGTCTTTTCTTATCACCCATGGTTACCAAACCCTTTTTTATGACAAAAAATATAATTCAAAAAATCTATTTCCAAATTTTCACCTCCTTCAAATATTCAAATTGGAACCATGCACTATGAAGATCATTTTTTCTATAAACTTGAAGCACAAAACACGATATCCAAAATTCACTTTTTCCAAATCTTTCCGTAAAAGTTTTTTGCACTTGATCCTACTTCGTGAAACTAACTCGACTTTATTCCTTCCAATTTGAATAGTAGGCTGTTTTGCCATGTACAAATTTGCAATAAAATGCAGAGTTTAATTTCAGACCGACCATGTAGGTAAAAGGAAATGTTATGGAAAATCGGTTTACTAGTATTTTCCAAATTAGAAAAACGCGTACGCGTTATCAAAATGTATGCGTTGCATTCAATCGAGTCAATGGGTAACGCGTATGCATTATGAAACGCGTACTTATTTCATTTGAATAACGTGTACCGTTATTTAAAATTAGAATTTCCACACCACATCCAGCCTTGGTTTTAGGCTTGGGAAAGGCTTGGCAATCAAGCCTTAGCCTTTGACCTACAACTAAAAAACTAAGGCAGGTTGAAGAAGAATGTCCAACTTTGACAACATAGCTAATGGACTTTTTTTGTGAATGAATCTATAAAATTAAAAACCATTAGATAACACAATGTATAATTTCTAAATATATAAATTTTGTTAAGATTGGATTTTTTCTATTTTTTAATTAATTTCTAAGAAAAACTAGTCCTTAAACTTGAAATATCAGGTTTTTTTGGTTTTTTAATAACTTTTTATTGGCTAAGTTTCTTGTAAAAAAAATTATATGGCATCAAACTTCAGACAATTCTCTACACAATGAAAAAAAAAGAGTCAAAAAATGTTTTGTTTAGGTCCAATTATGTTGTCCATACACGTTGATTTTTAAAAAAATCAATTAAGGCCAATAAAAATTTAATAAAAAAAAAAATATTCAACCAAAAATTACAAACAAAAGTCCACATCAAAATTCATGTTGTTAGCTCTCTTTTCCCAAAAGGAATTAGCAAAATAATTTTATTTGGGTCAAAAAGTGTTGTCCGTACACCTGCTTGGTATGGTAAAAAATAGGGACTTTTAAAAAGTGTTTTTTATAGATCCTTATCAAAATTTAATTTATATAATCTAGGCATTTTAATAATTTACATATTTGGAAACTAGATTCAAAATTCTAGATTTCATATTACTGACTTTTTTAAAAATTCATTGTGTAAGTGCCTCAAATTTTCAGTCCAAGTGTGACAAATTCTGAAAAACGGCAAAAATATTTCCACTTTTTGAGCTTTTTATGTACCCAACTTCTTGCATCAACCCTGAAATGTAAAACAGGAGATCCATTTTTTATTGCCATCAATCTTGAATCAATCCCTTTGAAGATATATGAGGCGTAATCAAAGGGTCTAGAGTTATGATACTGGACATTTGTTGCAATTACCATGGACACAATTGACATGTATTCAGGGGCCTCCATCCCCAATACTTGGCATGCTGAGAATTATGTATATTTCATGTAGGACTTGAACAAATCAATATGAAATGGGGGCCCATCATTATCCTCCAGTGGAACTAAATTTTCATCCCTCTTAAGCCTGTGCAATGGTAGCCTCCAACCCTTATATATGGTGTCCATCCTCCAGAACTCTTTCTCTAACTCTTCATGCACAATTTTTTCACTACCTGTCCCTTTCAGGTTAAAAAATTCACATATCGCTACTTCTGACACATGTATGAATGGCCTCCCTGATGGATCACAAATGGCTTTGAGCTTTGGGTTATAGTGGGGAGCTAAAAGTTTCACCAATTCTACATCCACAAACACATTTGGGTAGACTAATTTTCCTAGGTTAAAATTTCAAGGATTACACACTGGCTCAAAGCGATTCCTTCGATGGTAGTGAAAAATAAATAGCTCATATCCCCTAATTGAGGTCCATATATCGCCTTTGTGCTTACATTTATCCTCCAACCTCTCTACCTCTGCCCTAAGTTGCCCAGAGCACTTGGCTTTAGGTCCTGAGCTGGGGAGCTGATCAATAAAGTCTTGATTTAATTTCCTCTTAGCTACCTTTGGCTCATTCTTAGTTTCAATTTTTTTCTTTCTTCCTTTAGGGAAACTACTTTCACCCTGTCTCCTACCTTTTGATTTTTTTGAGCTCGTACTTTCCATTTTATTCCCTTAAAATTATAGAATTGGAAAATGAAATTGCAGAGAACTCACAAGATTTATTTGAAGATATTCGACTGCAAAATTCTATGGTCCTTCATCCGCTCGCCCGTTTCTCCTACTGCTAATTCTGCAAAATTGCCTTCAATTACTCCTCTTCAATTTAGGGAATTATCTATGCATTGGGTGTTCGTGCTGCCATTAATGTCTTAGCTTTGAGCACGAGTGCAACAATTTTTTTTAATTTCCCACTGTCACATCAAATGACTTTATCAGCAAGACAATTTGAAACTCTAGGTGATCCTTTTTATTCGAGTTAAGCCAACGTTCACTGAAAACCTTGTTGGTTAGAGAGACATCATATCATTCCCACTGATATCACATAGTTAATTCTTCTGATCCATACCACCTTCAAAATGTCATAGATATCGCCAAGTATCACCCTGATGAACCTTTTGATCTATTTGTATCTTTATCGGCAAGAGAACAAGTGTCGTTAAGATATTTAAAAGTTTCACTGACATTATAAGTCTCCTCGATGTACATTTCTTTCATTTCGAGTAAGTTGAAAAAACTCTTAATGATGTAACTTCCATCGGCGTGACATAGAGAGTTGGGAAGACATTTCAAACTTACTCTGATAGCATTTGTCTTGCCGATATATTTCCTCGTGCTTCGTCGGTGAGAAGGGATGGTTTTCTTGGCAATGATATTTCATCGGCGAGACATGTATGCTTGAGCTGACTTATAGATCACACTCCGATATTGTTTGTCTTGCCGATGAATTTCTTCATCGGTGAGACCACGAGCTATATCTTCCTGATATGTAGCCTCCTATGAAATTTGATCAATGTGACAGTCTTGACCTCTTGCCGATATACCCAAAACACCTGCATACTCAAGTGTAGTAGCTTATGGATCACAGAGACCTGCGCCTACTCATGTCAATATGGATTATTTATTCAAATGCTTTTTCTTAGGGGGATTTTAAGGTATCAAAAGGTCAAAACTGATGTAATCATTGGTAATTGTGACATTCAGAGGAGATTATATCAATTTTACACTTAAGATGTGGCTTTCTTTAGGAAATTTATAAGTACAAATTACTATAAAATTTTGAAAATTTTATAGTTCCAATAGAGCCTCCCCTTAATACTAGGGTAAACAAACTCAATTGTTGACACGTTAGAGAGAAATCCCATGAGGTTTGAACCTTGGTTGTTGGTTCTACAGGAAAGAAGCCCCACCATTTCACCAAAGGGTTGCCCCCTTTAAAGACTAATTATTAAAACCAATTCTACTTTCATTTTATTCTTCACTATGTACAAATAAAAATGTAAATATTCCTTTCAATATACAGTAATATACTATAGTAATACGATTCCATTTCATCCCATTTTCCAATCCCAGTCTAATATCTGAATAGTCTCTAGAGATGCTTGCCCAACCAATTTCTAATATTTCTTTTGTAATAATTCTTGATCAACGTTTCTCTTATTGTGACTTCAATGCCCTATCTAATGAAGAATATGAGGCCTATCAAGGCAACAGGCTAAATCAAATCATATAAATAAAAATAAGTCTATTGATAACATCAATATATTGATGGAACTCATAACCAAATTTTGTAAAGAAGATTTAGATCAACTAAGAAATATTCTCACTAAAGTGTTTGGTCAAGAGATGTTCAAACAATTTAGAGGATTATTCCATTACCTCTTCAAATAAAAGAAAAAAATGTAAAATATTAATCTTTGAAAGTTAATAATTCATCATTTTAAAAAATTATTTATTTTAAACATAACCTCTTCAAATTAAAGAGAAATCTAAATATTAATCTTTAAGAATTGATTATGTAAACCCATTCAATTTTCAGTTTAAATATGTAAAAGTTAAATTGTTCTTCGCTATTTATAAATAAAAATTTAAATCTTCCTTTGAATATATAGTAATTTACAGTAATATACAATAACAATACAATTTCATTCTGCCCCATTCTTCAATCCCACTATAACATCTAAACGGTCTACAGAGATACTTGCCCAACCAATTTCTCATCTTGCTTTTGTAATAATTCTTGATCAACGTTTCTCTGATTTCAGCTTTAACGCCCTGCGGATTCTCCACAAACTCTGGAAAAAAAAGAGTCTTAGCGAGGCCATCCCACATCTTGACCACGTACTGATCCATTATCATCATGCTGTGCCAATCAATGACATTGCATTCTCGCAGCAGAGTAACGTCTTCTGGTGTGTTGATGAGCCATTTCATCACCTCCACGTACCGTGTCACACTCTTGGGCCGAGTGGTGTCGAACTCTAGCGCCAGCAAATTCCTCATCACCACTTCAGTATAGGTGTCTGATATTACAATCTTGGGAAGAAAAAGAGTGTATGAAAGGTTTTCAAATCTTATTTTACCACGCATATTGGCAAGAGATTTGAACTTTATCTCTACCTTAACGAGCTCTTTGGCATTATATCTGTCTAAGAAATCGACACGGCCTTTTTTGGCCGGGTGAGGAAGGAAGAAACCAAAGATGGCAACAACCATGTCGTCAAGACTTGTTCTGATGCCCTCACAGCAGGTGTGATTCTTGGGCTTATCTTCATCTGGGTCATCACTAAATAATGCTTGAAATGTAAAACAAGAGATCCATTTTTTATTGCCATCAATCTTGAATCAATCCCTTTGAAGATATATGAGGTGTAATCATAGGGTCTAGAGTTATGACACTGGACATTTGCTGGGATCACCATGGACACAATTGACATGTATTCAGGGGCCTCCATCCCCAATACTTGGCATGCTGAGAATTATGTATATTTCATGTAGGGCTCGAACAAATCAATATGAAATGGGGGCCCATCATTATCCTCTAGTGGAACTAAATTTTCATCCCTCTTAAGCCTGTGCAATGGTAGCCTCCAACACTTATATATGGTGTCCATCCTCCAGAATTCTTTCTCTAATTCTTCATGCACAATTTTTTCACTACCTGTCCCTTTCAGGTTAAAAAATTCACATATCGCTGCTTCTGACACATGTATGAATGGCCTCCCTGATGGATCACAAATGGCTTTGAGATTTGGGTTATAGTGGGGAGCTAAAAGTTTCACTAATTCTACATCCACAAACACATTTGGGTAGACTAATTTTCCTAGGTTAAAATTTCAAGGATTGCACATTGGCTCAAAGCGATTCCTTCGATGGTAGTGAAAAATAAATAGCTCATATCCCCTAATTGAGGTCCATATATCGGCTTTGTGCTTACATTTATCCTCCAACCTCTCTACCTCTGCCCTAAGTTGCGCAGAGCACTTGGCTTTAGGTCCTGAGCTGGGGAGCTGATTAATAAAGTCTTGATTTAATTTCCTCTTAGCTACCTCTGACTCATTCTCAGTTTCAATTTTTTTCTTTTTTCCTTTAGGGCAACTACTTTCACCCTATCTCCTGCCTTTTGATTTTCCTGAGCTCATAATTTCCATTTTATCCCCTTAAAATTATAGAATTGGAAAATGAAATTGTAGAGAACTCACAAGATTTATTTGAAGATATTCGACTGCAAAATTTTATGGTCTTTTGTCTGCTCTCCTATTTCTCCTACTGCCAATTCTGCAAAATCGCCTTTAATTACTCCTCTTCAATTTAGGGAATTATCTATGCATTGGGTGTTTGTGCTACCATTAATGTCTTAGCTTTGAGCACGAGTGCAACAAATTTTTTTAATTTGCCACTGTCACATCAAATGATTTTATCAGCAAGACAATTTGAAACTCTAGGTGATCCTTTTTATTCGAGTTAAGCCAACATTCACTGAAAACCCTGTTGGTCAGAGAGACATCATATCATTCCCACTAATATCACATATTTAATTGTTTTGATCCATACCACCTTCAAAATGTCATAGATTTCGCCAAGTATCACCCCAGTGAACCTTTTGATCTATTTGTATCTTTATCAGCAAGAGAACAAGTGTCATTGAGATATTTAAAACCTTCCCTGACAATATAAGTCTCCTTCATGTACATTTCTTTCATTTCGAGTAAGTCGGCAAGACTCTTAACGATGTAACTTCCATCGATGTGACATAGAGAGTCAGGAAGACATTTCAAACTTACTCTGATAGCATTTGTCTTGCCAAAATATTTCCTCGTGCTTTGTCAGTGAGACAAGATGGGTTTCTCGGCAATGATATTTCATCGGTGAGACATGTATGCTCGAGTTTACTTATAGATCTCACTCTAATACTGTTTGTCTTGCCGATGAATTTCTTCATTGATGAGACCATGAGTTATATCTTCCCGATATGTATCCTCCTATGAAATTTTATTAGTGTGACAGTCTTGACCTCTCGCCTATATGCCCAAAACACCTGCATACTCGAGTGTAGTAGCTTATGGATCGAAGCGACCTGCACCTACTCATGTTGATATGGATTATTTATTCAAATGATTTTGCTTAAAGGGATTTTAAGGTATTAAAAGGTCAAAACTAATGTAATCACTGGTAATTGTGACATGCAGAGGAGATTATATCAATTTTACACTTAAGATGTGGCTTTCTTTAGGAAATTTATAAGTGCAAATTACTATAAAATTTTGAAAATTTTATAGTTCCAATAGAGCCTCCCCTTAATACTAGGGTAAACAAACTCAATTTTTGACACTTTAGAGAGAAACCCCATGAGGTTTGAACCTTGGTTGTTGGTTCTACAGGCAAGAAGCCCCACCATTTCACCAAAGGGTTGCCCCCTTTAAAGACTAATTATTAAAACCAGTGCTATTTTCATTTTATTCTTCACTATGTAGAAAATAAAAATGTAAATATTCCTTTCAATATACAGTAATATACAATAATAATACGATTCCATTTCGTCCCATTTTCCAATCCTAGTCTAATATCTGAATAGTCTCTAGAGATGCTTGCCCAACCAACTTCTAATCTTGCTTTTGTAATAATTCTTGATCAACGTTTCTCTTATTGTGACTTCAATGCCCTATCTAATGAAGAATTTGAGGCCTATCAAGGAAATAGGGTAAATCAAATCATATAAATAAAAATAAGTCTATTGATAACATCAATATATTAATGGAACTCATAACCAAATTTTGTAATGAAGATTTAGATCAACTAACAAATATTCTCACTAAAGTGTTTGGTCAAGAGATGTTCAAACAATTTAGAGGATTATTCCATTACCTCTTCAAGTAAAAAAAATAAAATATGTAAAATATTAATCTTCGAAAGTTAATAATTCAACATTTCAAAAAATTATTTATTTTAAACATAACCTCTTCAAATTAAAGAGAAATCTAAATATTAATCTTTAAGAATTGATTATGTAAACCCATTCAATTTTCAATTTAAATATGTAAAAGTTAAATTGTTCTTCGCTATTTATAAATAAAACTTTAAATCTTCCTTTGAATATACAGTACTTTACAGTAATATACAATAACAATACAATTTCATTCTGCCCCGTTCTTTAATCCCACTCTAACATCTAAACGGTCTACAGAGATACTTGCCCAACCAATTTCTCATCTTGCTTTTGTAATAATTCTTGATCAACGTTTCTCTAATTTCAGCTTTAACGCCCTGCGGATTCTCCACAAACTCTGAAAAAAAAGAGTCTTAGCAAGGCCGTCCCACATCTTGACCACGTACTCATCCGTTATCATCATGCTGTGCCGATCAATGACGTTGCATTCTCGCAGCAGAGTAACGTCTTCTGGTGTGTCGATGAGCCATTTCATCACCTCCACGTACCGTGTCACACTCTTGGGCCGAGTGGTGTCGTTGAACTCCAGAGCCAGCAAATTCCTCATCACCAATTCAATATAGGTGTCTGATATTACAATCTTGGGAAGAAAAAGAGTGTATGAACGCTTTTCAAATCTTATTTTAACAGGCATATTGGCAAGAGATTTGAACTTTATCTCTACCTTAACGAGCTCTTTGGCATTATATCTGTCCAAGAAATCGACAGGGCCTTTTTTGGCCGGGTGAGGAAAGCAGAAACCAAAGACGGCAGCAACCATGTCGTCAAGAGCTGTTCTGATACTCTCACAACAGGTGTGATTCCTGGGCTTATCTTCATCTGGGTCATGACTAAATAATGCTTGAAATGTAAAACAGGAGATCCTTTTTTTATTTCCATCAATCTTGAATCAATCCCTTTGAAGATATATGAGGTGTAATCAAAGGGTCTAGAGTTATGACACTGGACATTTGTTGCGATCACCATGGACACAATTGACATGTATTTAGGGGCCTCCATCCCCAATACTTGGCATGCTGAGAATTATGTATATTTCATGTAGGACTCGAACAAATCAATATGAAATGGGGGCCCATCATTATCCTCCAGTGGAACTAAATTTTCATCCCTCTTAAGCCTGTGCAATGGTAGCCTCCAACCCTTATATATGGTGTCTATCCTCCAAAACTCTTTCTCTAACTCTTCATGCACAATTTTTTCACTACCTGTCCCTTTCATGTTAAAAAATTCACATATCGCTGCTTCTGACACATGTATGAATGGCCTCCCTATGAATGGCCTCCCTGATGGATCACAAATGGCTTTGAGCTTTGGGTTTTAGTGGGGAGCTAAAAGTTTCACCAATTCTACATCCACAAACACATTTGGGTAGACTAATTTTCCTAGGTTAAAATTTCAAGGATTGCACATTGGCTCAAAGCAATTCCTTCGATGGTAGTGAAAAATAAATAGCTCATATCCCCTAATTGAGGTCCATATATTGCCTTTGTGCTTACATTTATCCTCCAACCTCTCTACCTCTACCCTAAGTTGCGCAGAGCACTTGGCTTTAAGTCCTGAGCCGAGGAGCTGATCAATAAAGTCTTGATTTAATTTCCTCTTAGCTACCTCTGGCTCATTCTCAGTTTCAATTTTTTTCTTTTTTCCTTTAGGGCAACTACTTTCACCCTGTCTCCTGCCTTTTGATTTTCCTGAGCTCGTACTTTCCATTTTATTCCCTTAAAATTATAGAATTGGAAAATGAAATTGTAGAGAACTCACAAGATTTATTTGAAGATATTTGACTACAAAATTTTATGGTCTTTTGTCTGCTCTCCCGTTTCTCCTACTGCCAATTTTGCAAAATCGCCTTCAATTACTCCTCTTCAATTTAGGGAATTATCTATGCATTGGGTGTTTGTGCTGCCATTAATGTCTTAGCTTTGAGCACGAGTGCAACAATTTTTTTTAATTTCCCACTATCACATCAAATGATTTTATCAGCAAGACAATTTGAAACTCTAGGCGATCCTTTTTATTCGAGTTAAGCCAACATTCATTGAAAACCCTGTTGGTCAGAGAGACATCATATCATTCCCACTAATATCACATATTTAATTGTTCTGATCCATACCACCTTCAAAATGTCATAGATATCGCCAAGTATCACCCCAGTGAATCTTTTGATCTATTTGTATCTTTATCGGCAAGAAAACAAGTGTCATTGAGATATTTAAAAGCTTCCCTAACATTATAAGTCTCCTTCATGTACATTTCTTTCATTTCGAGTAAGTCGGCAAGACTCTTAACGATGTAACTTCCATCGATGTGACATAGAGAGTCGGGAAGACATTTCAAACATACTCTGATAGCATTTGTCTTGCCAATATATTTCCTCGTGCTTCGTCAGTGAGACAGGATGGGTTTCTCGGCAATGATATTTCATCGGCGAGACATGTATGCTCGAGTTGACGTATAGATCTCACTCCGATACTGTTTGTCTTGCTGATGAATTTCTTCATCGATGAGACCATGAGCAATATCTTCCCGATATGTATCCTCCTATGAAATGTTATTGGTGTGACAGTCTTGACCTCTCGCCTATATGCCCAAAACACCTGCATACTCGAGTGTAGTAGCTTATGGATCGAAGAGACTTGCACCTACTCATGTCGATATGGCTTATTTATTCAAATGATTTTGCTTAAAGGGATTTTAAGGTATCAAAAGGTCAAAACTGATGTAATCACTGGTAATTGTGACATGCAGAGGAGATTATATCAATTTTACACTTAAGATGTGGCTTTCTTTAAGAAATTTATAAGTGCAAATTACTATAAAATTTTGAAAATTTTATAGTTCCAATAGAGCCTCCCCTTAATACTAGGGTAAACAAACTCAATTTTTGACACTTTAGAGAGAAACCCCATGAGGTTTGAACCTTGTTTGTTGGTTCTACAGGCAAGAAGCCCCACCATTTCACCAAAGGGTTGCCCCCTTTAAAGACTAATTATTAAAACCAATTCTATTTTCATTTTATTCTTCACTATGTACAAATAAAAATGTAAATATTCCTTTCAATATATAGTAATATACAATAATAATACGATTCCATTTCGTCCCATTTTCCAATCCTAGTCTAATATCTGAATAGTCTCTAGAGATGCTTGCCCAACCAATTTCTAATCTTGCTTTTGTAATAATTCTTGATCAACGTTTCTCTTATTGTGACTTCAATGCCCTATCTAATGAAGAATTTGAGGCCTATCAAGGCAACAGGGTAAATCAAATCATATAAATAAAAATAAGTCTATTGATAACATCAATATATTGATGGAACTCATAACCAAATTTTGTAATGAAGATTTAGATCAACTAACAAATATTCTCACTAAAGTGTTTGGTCAAGAGATGTTCAAACAATTTAGAGGATTATTCCATTACCTCTTCAAGTAAAAAAAATAAAATATGTAAAATATTAATCTTCGAAAGTTAATAATTCAACATTTTAAAAAATTATTTATTTTAAACATAACCTCTTCAAATTAAAGAGAAATCTAAATATTAATCTTTAAGAATTGATTATGTAAACCCATTCAATTTTCAGTTTAAATATGTAAAAGTTAAATTGTTCTTCGCTATTTATAAATAAAAATTTAAATCTTCCTTTGAATATACAGTAATTTACAGTAATATACAAAAACAATACAATTTCATTCTGCCCCGTTCTTCAATCCCACTCTAACATCTGAACGGTCTGCAGAGATACTTGCCCAACCAATTTCTCATCTTGCTTTTGTAATAATTCTTCATCAACGTTTCTCTGATTTCAGCTTTAACGCCCTGCGGATTCTCCACAAACTCTGAAAAAAAAAGAGTCTTAGCGAGGCCGTCCCACATCTTGACCACGTACTCATCCGTTATCATCATGCTGTGCCGATCTATGACGTTGCATTCTCGCAGCAGAGTAACGTCTTCTGGTGTGTCGATGAGCCATTTCATCACCTCCACGTACCGTGTCACACTCTTGGGCCGAGTGGTGTCGTTGAACTCCAGCGCCAGCAAATTCCTCATCACCACTTCAGTATAGGTGTCTGATATTACAATCTTGGGAAGAAAAAGAGTGTATGAACGCTTTTCAAATCTTATTTTACCAGGCATATTGGCAACAGATTTGAACTTTATCCCTGCCTTAACGAGCTCTTTTGCATTATATCTGTCCAAGAAATCGACACGGCCTTTTTTGGCCGGGTGAGGAAAGAAGAAACCAAAGACGGCAGCAGCCATGTCGTCAAGAGCTGTTCTGATGCTCTCGTAGCACGTGCGATTCGTGGGCTTATCTTCATCTGGGTCATGACTCTGCAATAAGGAGGAAACATATTTGTGCACGCAGCCTAACAGATGATGTTCTTCTTCGTAGTCAATCTTCAAAGTTTGAGACAATTGAAAGCAAGAGAGATGAGGAATATGAGTGTTGAGACAAGCTTCAAGTGTCTTGCTGTGTAGACTACTGTCTATTTCAAAGAGAAGGGAAAGAGGGATCTGATTCTCCAGCTTCACAATATCACATCTGATACTTGTCAGTGTGGGCATAAGAATTTCATTATTTCTTTGGCTTACCTCACTTTGAAGATCATAGAGCCCATTTTTGAGAATTTGGTATAGAAAGAAGCCGTCATTCATCATGATCTTCCCGATTTTCTTCGGTTCGTTAATCTTCCAGTTGTAGAACTCTTCAAAATCCGATGCCATCTCCTTTACATGCGACAACAAGTAGTCGAAGAGAGTGGGCTTATCTTTTGTTGCATCTTTTGCAGAGTTGATCTTGTAAAAATCCATCTGGGAAAGATCATTGAGGCGTTCGTGGTCCGGATCCATGGGTTCTTCTTGCAGGGAGCGGTGGTGGTACAGCCCTAGTGATAACATTTGCGGAACATATGCCTCAGGCTTGGCTTTTATCAGAGCCTTGGGCACCCGCAAGCTCGTTCTACCAACTGTTTCCTCTTTCTTTTTCAGATCCTTATCGATCTCCACAACAAAACTTCCAAAACTTGGCTGTTCATCGTCAGAGTCAAATAAATCTGGCGACGACATCGAGAAATGCTTAGAGGATTCCAAAATTCTGGATCTTGAATAAGGTTGGCGGTGGTATACAAGTTATAGGAGGGTGTGTGCTTTCCGTGTGACCCAAGAAAGTCCCATACTCTGAATTTACTGGGTTACCAGATTCTGAAGAAAACTTCAGTTGAACAAGAGATTACCTCATCTGTACGGCAAATTTTACCACAGGAAAATAAAGTCGATTGGAAAAGAATTTCATTCCTCTGACAGAGAAGTGAATATATTTTGCCCAAGAAAGAAATCTTTGAATTGAGGGGCTCGCATAAAGTGTTTTCATTTTTAATATTCCTTCACATTGGATTGGATTTAAGTGTGAGAAAGAAAGGCATTCCAAGACCAACTAACAAGAAAAGAACATAAGCGTAAAGCAATCATTATTACGTTTCAGAATCTAATCCTTTTATCGTCACATCTTCTTCTAAATTCCATCTTTTCTTCAACCTACGCTTCTATTGCATGGCGTATAATATATTATAAATTTTGGAAAAAAAAAAAAAGCGTTTATGCAGTATTCTCCTAGAATGCATCATAGCCGATGACTCTTGGGTGTGTCTTCTTTTAAAGGACTAAATAACTTAATAAAATTGGAGGAATAAATGTTAAAAACCTAAAAGGGGTGGATTCTAATTGAAAATGTAGCATGTTATATTTTATTTGTTGTACTTTAGCATCTTTTAAATTTGGGGGGAAAAATTATCCTACTAATAATGAAGTAAATGTTATAATTAATGAAGTAAATATAATTAATGTATAAATGAATGTGAAAATTGAATAAATTTAATTCATATGTATTTATGAGCATGTCTATGGAAATAGAGGGTCAAAATAAGGTTTTATGTGATATTTTTTAAAAAAAATCAATATTAATTGATATTGGATGAGAAATTGTAGTTAAGCTCAGAATTTGAAAATGTGACAAGAAAAAGAGTTGTGTTTTGACTTTTTAAATTACTTTTTTTTTTTTTAATAAATGGTGAAGATTAAGGGGTCTAAATAGGGGGAACACACAAAGTTTTCATATTTTTGTTAGAAAAATATACAACATCTAGTGTGTTCCCTGTAAAATAACCTTTTTTTGTAATATTTCAAAAATCATTTTAGTGGAAAATTAACTAACAACTTACAATTTATTTCTAATTTTTAATATATATATATATATATATATATATATATATATATAACAAATTTTCAATCTTGGGAAATAAAGAATTAAGTGTGCTTCCTCTATTTTTTGGCAAATTAATTGAAAATCAATATTTATTTAGATGTGTATAGAATAGAGTGTAGAATGTTTTTTTTTTTTTGAATTTCAATGAGGGATAAAAAAAAAAAATTAAAAATTAAGTGTGCTTCCCCCTAATTTTTTGCAAATTAATTGAAAATCAATATTTATTTAGATGTGTATAGAATATAGTGTAGAATGTAATTTTTCTTTTGAATTTCAATGAGGGATAAAAAATAAAATAAAAATATTATATAAGGTTTTTTAATAAAAAGGAAGACATTAGCAAAATAAACTAAAGATCAGAAACTTCACATGTTCAAAATGTAAGAAAAATTACATGGTTAAAAAGGTAAGAGACATTTTGATGTTATTGTAGTAACTTTTAACTCAATGAAACATGTGCAAACATGATGGAGATGACACTAGAGATTTAGTCACTTTTTTATAATATACAAAAAAAATACCTTTGGGTATTAACATGAACAACACTTTGGGTTTAATGCCCAAGGTAAATCAATCTTAAGGGTTGGAAATATCCAAGGTAGATACAAGCACTAGAACATTATATCATGCCAACATTATAACACACTTGTATTATAGTGTGCTCACATTATAACATATTTGCATTATAACACACTCATGTTAAAACTCAAGAATGTTATAGCATGCTTTTATTTTTAGAAGAAAAAGTAAAACCAAAAGGAAGGGAGAGATAAAGAAAAAGATGACACATACAATACTTGATTTGAGTACGATCAAGGAATAGATAGAGAGGCTCAATATGACATTATTGAATTAACCACTATTGGGGAATAACTCAAACTTGTGTAGCTAGGTGGAGAAATAACCCTATACCTATAACCATTTGAAACATGGGGAAAGGGAAACTTTGAGTTTTCACCTTAGGGTTAGACACCTTTACCTTATTTCATTTATAGGTTTGTCTGTGGGGAGATGGAATGAATTGAAAATGAAAAAATGAAGTAGGGATTTGAAGGAATTAAACAAGGTATGAGATTGACTTATAGCTTGATAGGTGAGTCAACCAGCCCTTAACCAAATATGGAAATATCATAAAGATGAAATGCAATGATTCAATTGACCTAATGATGCAAATAACCACTTTAACACAAAAACAATAGATCTAAAATGTCACAAGAAAAATTGGACTACATGAATAGAAAGGGGAGGACACTATGCACCTATGGTATAAATTTTAGCCTAATTTTTGAGGTTGTTTCCTCTATGGGTGCACTATCCTAGTAGTTATTTTTTAGATCTTTTAATTTAGTCCTCTAATGTCAGGCATGAACTTCCATTTCTCATCTGTAAACTTTCTAGATCATTGTCAAATATTTCTATAATTGAGTTTTGGTGGGTTATCAAGGCCTAGGGTTTCAAATGCAATAATGAATAAATTATTTGTTAGCTCCTTCCAATCTTCAAAATACTTGAGAATTACACATTCACAAAGAGATGAAATGTTGTTCCATTTAGGGCTTGCCTCAGTCAAACCATGTGTAAGTGTTTTAACTTCCATAATGGAAATGTCAATGATAAATCCAAATAAATGATAGGAAGGAATGATGAAATCACAAAGTTATATAAGTCACCACCCTTCAATGGCTTCCTTAAAGGACTGAATTCATTCACATCAACTCAAGGTCTTGGATCTTGCTTGCTTGATTTGCTTGAATGCTTGTATTGCCTTGGAGACCTACAACAAGGGTTAGCCTTCACAAAACAATGCTAACATGAACAAAATTGAACTCACATAAGATTTGACATTATGTTGGATCTTGAATTTCCTCAATAAATCCTCTAATGGTTGCTCTTGACTTGTTGAGTAATGCTCTTGATCACAATACTTTCTCTTAAATCTCACTTGATGCTTGATGATTTTAATTAAGATTCAAATGATGTAATAACTAGGTATTTATATGCTATTATTCTAATTTCCCAAAAATTAAATCCTAGCAACTGACTTTAGATATTTGAATTTAAATAATAAAAAATTGACATAGATATACTTGAATTTGAGCCAAAATAGGACATATATGTGCCCTAGGCACTAGTATCCCAACCCTATTTTTATAAGTTTAAAGTTTAAGGGATAAAGTGAAATGAGAGCATTTGTTTTATGCTTGTAAATGGTCAGAAAATATTTAAAATAAGCTATGGAATGCATAATTTAGGAAATTAGACACCCAATTAGTCTCAATAACTTAAAGGGGAGAAAAAAATAGTATGAAATTGTCAAGGGTGGCAATTTATGATGGTACATTTATCCCCCACTTTAGTGAGAGTATGAACTTACACTCAGACTCGCACTAAAGTAGAAAATATATGTTAAGAGGGGTCCAATTGTACAAATGTTGATGAGATAGGATGAATAAGAATTAAGGGGGTGATCAGGCCCCCAAGATCCATGGAAAACCAACATAAGCACAAAGGAATGCACATGTATGAAATACATCAAGACAACATACACAAACATACAATGTCAACATGGAATGCAAAAAGAGGATATGGGCTAACAAGTTGTGTTATGCTAGGATCCAAACCAAAGGTGTTCATGATTCACACAATAGCAAAGTTTGACATTTTCTAGGTGAATCACAAAGAGGAAGGCACATGGGCTATTTAAGTCTGATATTCACTAGGTGAGCCCCCAAGACAAGGTAGAACAATGAGAAATACACTAGGTCTAGTGAATTATAATAATCACTAGGTGTGCACCCATGTCGACCATACCAAGAATTATACTCCCTAAGAACTCTGATAAGGCACCACAAAATGATCAAACTGTTATGCCAATGCCACACTAAGTTCAACACCTATGAACAAATTAAAGCACAAAAATTCCAATTTCAATGCATGACTAAGTCTAATGCTTATGAAAAAAGTGAAGCAAAATAATGCCAATGTATTTCCCCACTGTAAAGAAATTACTAAACACCTTCCCATGAGCAATTACTTTAAAGTAGAAAAATGATTTAAATGTCATGCAATAGAAAGGTCACAAGAGCTTATTTGGAAATCCCTATGCCAATGATATGTTTCCAAACAAAGCTACATCATGATAAGGGGTTTCCCCCAAATTCAATGCAAAAATAAACATAGAATATAAACATGTAAGGGATCCACAGATCCAAGGTTAGTATATGTCTTTGATACAATGATGGAATAGAGCTCAAAACTAACATCATTCCCAAAATACTCATGAAAAAACTAAACACAATGGAGGAATGACATATATAGAGATAAGACAAACAAAATTTTGGGTTAACATTGAAGAAACCTAAATGTCTCAACACCTTGCATCATCCCCAAAAGGAAAACACTTGAAAAAAAATTGTATGACATATAGAAGAATGAAGATAAAAATAAAAGAATGTTGTGAAAGGACCTAGAGGAGTATCGTACATGTGATCTAACCTAAAATAAGTCATTTGCATCCCAATATTTCTCATCATATAGGGAAGGAAGGAAACTAGCGAAAGGAAAGTTACAAGTGTTGTACTAGGAGCATCTCCAAGTTCAACACAAGGTGGATTAATCTCATCAGGAGGATCATCACAATTGGCCCCATATAAATTCATCTTCTTTGAAAACAATGAATTTAGCTCATTATGGACTTGTTTATCAATTTTAACAATTGTATCTTCATCATCCAAGTTAATCATAATATGAGGTTTTATGAAAACGACAGTTGAAGCTTCTTGTTTCACATCTTTTTTTGGTTCCATATCTTGTTTTGGTGTAAGTTGTAAATCTTATTGAGTTATCTACATAGGTGTTGAATTATCATGCACTTTTTAATTCTTTTCTTCTGATTTATGAGCAATAGCATGATGTTTATGCCTATGCTCTTTAGCATTTGGTTTCTTCTTGCATGATTTTCAATTTGTGATGGGGTAGGAGTGACTTTCTTGACCATTGGTTTTTTTTCTTCCCTTAAGGGAGGAACTGTAGGAACCATCGGGGCTTGGGAAACCACTCTCTCTTTATGCCTATACACTTATTTTATCTTAAGAGGCACAAAGGGAATCATTCGAGATGAAATTATCTCTTGGTATTTTATATAATATTGGCGGATTAACTCCAACATATTTCCCTTGGTTAGTTTGAAGGTTATTTTCTTGGGGCATGGGATCATCCATAACTAGTGGAGGAGGAGGAACAACCACGGTCTTCTAATTTTCATGAATATTGGTAAGAGATGAATCTATTATACGCTTTGCCTTATAATTTTGATATGACCTAATAAAGAAATCCTCATGAGGCTTAATAGGTTATGAAAAATAAGAAAGATGATGTGGTGACGTACAACTATTTTCCTATTGTCACTCAAATATTTCCTAGGATCCCAAATTGGATTGACTATCAATGCAAAGGGTGAGTCAATTATCAACAAGAAAGACCTAGGAGGGGTTCTTCTAGGCTTTGAAGGGTTCACCACTAAGAAAAAGCTCAAAAAAGACACGTTAATATTCAACTTACAAAACCTAGTAATGTGCAAGCTAAATGAAGGATGAAAATGATAAAATTAAGCAACAAAAAGTTAAGGTATGTGTACCTGGGAAGTCTGGAAATGTGATGAAGATTCTGGAAATGAAAAAATTCTAGGGAGGACTAATATGCCCTTACTATTGACTTAGTCCCGCTATTGTTTTTTGGGGAAGATGTAGAATATTTAGATGTTGGAACAAAATCTGAAGGAATCTCTACAAAATTCCCTTGGGAGGACTAAGATGCCCTTGCTGCCAACTTAGTCCCATCTTGAATTTCTAAAATCTCTAAATGTGATCCCAAGGTTCAATGTTTGCACTGAACCTTCTTCTCCAAGTCTTCAAATCTAAACCTGTAAATAAATTGCAAAACAAATGAAATTTTATTAATTGGTTATAGTGGTTTTCCTTGGTCAAACCCCTTGTTTCGTAATTAAACCTTGATGAAAATGCATAGATCAGAAAATAGAAATGTTTGTGAGTCCTACTCTTAAGTGTGTCTAAGATTAGGCAAGCTAGAACATGGAGGAACCCTATTCAAATGTGTTAGAATGGAATTCCTAATATGTAAATGAAAATGACCTACAAAGAAGATCTGAAATCACCCTATAGGCTATAAGCATGGCATATACCTTCCTTAGGCTAAAAATAGAACAATGGAAGATGGGATCAATCAAGAAACACGTCCAAGTAGGCTTGGAAGTATGGCTAGTTGCATCTCCAACCTAGAATCTCTCATGATCCTCCATAGGCCTCCATCATTAGTCTTTGGCAATGCTAGATCTTAACTTGAAAATGGACTTGAAAAACCTATAAAAACACAATAGAAGGCTACTCCAAGACTTCGATTCCTTGCTTCTTTAAACTCTCCTTCACTTCTCTCTTAGCAAATTTCTCTTTTCTTCACTTCTTATGTCTTCCTTATGTGAAAAATGGGTGTGAATCTTACTTTTATAGGCACTCCTATCTAATAACTTGATTATTAGATTCCAATTGCCGATAAAATGTCAAATTGATTCAAATATTTTTATTTCATGCTCTTAATTCTCGAAAATACAACACTCAGGACTAAGATGCCCTAGGTGGCATCTTGGTCCCACAAAGGGGGACTAAGACGCCCTAGGTAGCGTCTTGGTCCCACAAGGCTTATTTTGCAATTTTAAAAGGTGGGTTACCAAAATTAATGGTTTTTTATGGATTTTGGTTAGGTTTATAGTTGAAATATGCCTCGAGATGCACCACAAGGGGTTTTAGGGGCCCATAATAGGTGACTTAAAGGGAATTTAATGCAAGGGAGTGATAAAATAGATCCAAACTAAGTGTGAAAATTCAAAGGTATACATTTTTCTACACTACAAGTTCCATAGGTTGAGGTCAAAAGAAATCTAATGAAAAGTTTCCATGGGAGGACAAATGATTAAACCCACTATGATGTACTATATATATCTCATTTTCAAATGGGAACTTTATGGACTTGTGAATAGCTGATGGGATGAAATTCATGGAGCATAACCATGGGTAGCCTAGCTTCACATGGAATTGGTTGGACATCAAGATGATGGAGAATGATATGTCTAATTGTTTCGATCCAAATTTAAGAGAAAGAGTGAACAAACCTTTCATCAGGCGAGCAAAACCATCATTTATTTTTAACCATGCCTTCAATTGTTCATAAGAATCTTGATAAAGCTCATGCACAAACAAGAATTATTTAGTGGTCACATTCTCTACACACACGAGATCAATGAGTATCCCAGTTGTAGGGTTGTCATTAATACCTTCAATGATGTGGATAGGACAATTGGGTGCATTTCTAGGTGTATCACTATGGGTGAAAGAAATGTCTAGTAACATAGCGGTTTGGCCCTTACTAGGTTCAACATCTATTAAATAAACCATGCTATCTACTTCCTTCTCATTTTTATTGACACCATAATTCTTATCATTATTCATGTCATCACTCATATCATCATTCTTATCAATATTCATCTCATCATTCTTAACATCACAACCTTGTATAAAGTCCCAAGATGAATGTTTTGGCATTGGATTGGTAAAAATATGTAGGTTTTGAATAGGTGGAGTAACAAAATTATTCCCTTGATCATTAATGCCACCCAAGTAGATGTAATTAGAATCAATGAGGTCTTGAAAGTTGGATGTTTAAGATGCATGCATCATTTTGTATCATGTGCACTTGTGTGATGATATTGAGAAAATTTATTTGGATTGTAACTTGGAGGTAAAGGTTTAGTCATGTCCATAGGTCTAATGGGAGGCAATCAGATTAAGTTCGTGTTTAAAAGTTACATCATGATTGAATAGAGGGTGTTAGGTGATTCAAAAAAATATCTATCACATGGTCTAAATTGGTATTGGGATGAACTTATGGTATCAAGTTGTAGTTCAATATGGTTGGTTGTATGAGGTGTATTTAACCTTCTTCTTTTTTTTGCACTAAAGATTGGTATTTCCTAGTACAAGTTGATGATATGCCTCTTCATACTTACCAAATTCTGGAAATCATGAAGAACCATACATAAATGTATAAAGGATGGATATTTTATTAAAAATATTTTATCCCTTATGACGTGCTACAAATTTTCAATGAACACTCTTTGTACATCTACATCAAGAAGAGTAAGATTGATTTGTAAGTAAATAAACTGATAGTGCCCTATAAAGTGTGTCACTTTTTCATGTTTTCCTTTATTACATCACACTAAATCATTTAATTTAATTTTAGGTCCAATGTTGACATGGAAATGTTGGATGAATGCATAAAAAAGTTCATTAAAGGAGTGGATTGAGTTTTGATTAAGTTAAAGTCAAGAAGGTCTCGTACCTATTTACTATTTACAAAGCAATGATTGAGGCAAGAGAGATGTGGCTCACAAAAAGTGCGACAACTGAAAAAGAAGAGAAAGACTCACCACCAATGAGCTTGAAGAACAACAAACAAACCATGCTTTTGAATGCAACATGAAATTTGAAACATAAACTATTTGCAAAGAAATAGAGGCAACAACAATAAGAAAACTAACTCAAAACACTCCTAAAATAGGGGATAACTACCGAAAGCCTACAAATTAAAACATTGAACTAAGGGCATCAAACCTCATGCAACAATTTCTAGTTTTTCTAGCTCAAAATGGAAAATAAACCCAAGGGAAATAGGAATCCCTTACCATAAAAAACCCACCTTACTAGCAAGCCCAAGCTCCACCTCCATTGGAGCACACTCCACCTCAATAGGAGATGTGAAGAAGGCTAGTAAGAGGAAAGAAAGCCTCCCAACATGTCCATAGAAAAAATCTCCACCTCAATAGGAGAATCAGACTGTGCAAGTTGCAAAAGAGAAGAAAGACCAATAGAAGCAACATAAACATCTCCCTTCAGCACCATGAGAATCTGGGTTTCGATGATAGGAATTGATAAAAGGAGTGGATTGAGTTATTTTTCAATGAACAAAACCATTCAAAGGCCATGTCTTTCAATGACCTAGGAATGAGTTTAGCCAAGAGTCCATTTTCAAAAATGAAGTCACTACACAAGGCTATATATGTCGATAAATGATTACTAGGGTCCCCTTTTCCATTATACTTGTCAAATCAGGGTATGTCTATGTTTTGTGGCATTGGTTTTTTTAAAATTTTAAGTGACAATGGGCTCCTTTTAACATATTGTAATGGTTGTCTATTTTGGTTTTGGTTCAAATTTGAGATTTGTTGTTGGAGTGAGGCTACATTTTGCAAAAGTTGGTTGATGACATAATCATTGGTTGACATGTTTTTGGAATGTGGTGAATATGGTGGAATTATGTATGTACATGGTGGGATACTATGTTGCAAATTTATGAGGGGATGAATCTTGAGGTGTCACATGTGAAGATCCAAAACCATAAGGATTTGCATTAGAAAGTCCTAATGTTGGAGGTATGCCAATGATTGGTTTGTATCATTGAAGCAACTATTGGATTTGTGTATGTGGGAATAAAGGCTATAGTTGTATGGATAAAGACTTGATTTCCTCCTTGAATTTGAGTGTATCCCAAAGATCGAGTGAAACTAGCCATTGTAGGTACATTATTATCAACTATATGGGCTAGACTACAAAAAACCTCTAATCCTTGATCATCATTAATCAATTTCCTCATGTTATCTATAATTTAGGAACCACTATACTAGCTAGATATTCCTTATTCACAAAGTCTTGAAGTTTAAATTCTAAATCATTTTCCAATTGTTTTAGTTTGTCTTTGTGAACGTGGGCAAACATAGTCTCAACATCTATAAAAGTTGGTGATTATAAGATTTCCATTGGTATCGTAGCATTAGGGATAGAATCCAAAATTGCTTGAATATTGACAATACTTTGAATGAAAGAGTTGAAAGACTCGGGATCCACAATGGATGTAATAATGTGAGATGCCATAAGTCTAGAACTATGTCTCACTGAAGTATTGGAAATAGCACACCGGGTCACGAAAATGGTTGCAAGAATGGAAAGATTAAAGGTGTTGTCATTGATGTCAACTGTTCAATTGGTTATCTATTGGTTATTTTTCTAGCAGAAACCTTAGAGTTCTCTAAAGAGTATCCAACTCCTATAATGAAGAAACTGTAAGGCTAGTGGCCAACATAACAAGTAAAGGATTTTGAGGTCTTTACTCCTACACTTCAGGCTCTGTGGGACCTAGGAGGGTGTTTCATCTTGTGTTTATGTGAGGTGTATCCAATTGATAGCACATTTATTCACAAAATTATTCTTGCATATTGCAAATAATGTACTTCACTGAAGCTTTGGTAGACCTTTAAGCAAATGATTACCTATTTTCTAGGAAACAGGGGTAGCTCAAACCCCTACTATACTTGAAAATATTTTTAAATGAATGTTGTTCTTATTTTAAGTATATGGCTAGGTATGCTAATTACTCATATTCATGCAAGATTTTCCAACAAACATACCAATGTTTCATCAATTGGAGCAACATAGTAAAATATATAAGAACCAATAATATATGTAAGCTACTTAATTTAGAGATGGGTGGACTATTTTCATAGTGCTTTGCATTTATGAAAATTTACAATATAAAAAAAATACTTACTCCTTACAAATCCTATGTGATTCCTTACAAAATCTATAACCTCCTTAAGCATTTTAATCAACTCTTTGAGTTAAAGCTAAAAAAAAATCATACATTCAATGAAAAATTGAAGACAAATGATAACACCATTAGTATTTTAATTCATAACTTGTGAGAAAGATACATAGGAGAGTATTTGTTTTGATGACAATAGCCTCTATGGAACTATTTTAAGACTATTATATATAGGACTCATACCCAAAACAATCTACTATTTTATTCATCTATTTTCTTTACAAAATGCCTTTCCTGAACTTAGATTTCACCTAAAACCCCATTGAGACTTAAAAATCCAATCCTCTGTAATGAGCCCTGAAATCCCTTTTATAGAACAAGGGAGTGACAAGCATCGAGCTCAATTAAATTTAAATTTCATTTGCACCAGAATTTGAGATATCCTTAGTTAGTTACATGCACTCATTGCAGAAAATGGAAGAGTAAAAGACCCTATTCCACATCCTTTGCATGAAGACATGCCAGCTCCTCAAAAGGAAAAGATGGTTACTGTAGCAACATCAAATCCTCATCCTTGTTGACCAAAGAAGATTCTCCACTCGCAGCCCTAACAAAAAATGGCATACTACCCATAAAAATCCTACATGCCACCAACATTAGGAATTCCGGCACTTCTCCAACACACTAGCCTGAAAAAATTCCATTTCAGCACTAGAAATGAGAAATCACATGAATGCTGAATAGGATAGTCCTACCAAAAGGACTACGGTATTGTCAAAAACAAAAATGGGGCCAAGTCATCACTCTAAGTCACCAGCCTCAGAGGATACTTTCCCACATCTTGTTCATGGTGGAACTAGAGGAACCATCACCACCTCCTCGTTAGAGTCTTTAGAAGGTACCAAGGAGAGTGGATAATGGTCACACTCTAGATCAGTGTCACCCTCACTATTTAAAGGGCTATTAGAAACCTCACTGGGAGAATTACGTCCTCCCATATATGCATTACAATACTTCTGCCTTTTCTTTTCCTTCTTTCAATATTCCACCAACTTTTTCCCTTTGAACTTGACCAGCTCTTCTAAAATAGTTCATTTCATAAGGCAGTAATTACTCTTGACACCATACTTCTTGAATTTCCTACATCCCCTTCTACTCTTTGGTGTATCAGGAGCTCCTTATGTCTCAATTTCAACCTCAAGAGAATTTTCCTTAGACTTGAGCAAACTCAATCTCCTAGACCTTCAAACTGGCCTAATAGACACTCCTGACTTAATGATAAGAACTAGAAAACCTTCACCAATTCTACTCTCAGACTCAAACTCAATTTTCAATATCTGAATGCAATTTTTTTGAATAAAAATATGGCCATTGGTCCTTATTATATAGAGCCATGCAAGTGTGCCAACCATTAATACTCAAATAAATCTTGAGCGTGCAAGCTGACAACAGTCTATTGTGATCCTTTTTAATCTCCACCATTGATCATGTTTTAAAAATAAATCAATGGATAGAGTACTGATGCATCCAATTATAACTAAGTTTTAATTATGCTTTTAATGCATTTTATTGATCAGAAAATCCCTAAGTAGATATGCATCCACTTGTACACATATTTAAACCACATACTTAGCATCAATTAAAACTTTTCATGCTATAATTACCTGCTTACCCGTGGGAATTAATATACTTGTATTTCCTCACAACAAAACAATGGGGAATGGTCTTGATTTGATCTCAAAATATCAGTTTGTACATTACCCTACTTTATTTTCACCTTCCCACACATACCTATAACTGGTAGAATTGACGGCCAAAATCCCAAACATGTGCTTCAAATAATAAACTTAAAAATAGTGTTTGGAAATAGTACCCTCTCGACCAATTTTAGCAACCTTCCAACTTCACTAGAGTCCATTAGAACCTTTTAGAATGTCCACATGGCACTTGCCCGCTTGCCCACTACAAAATATAGGACACAGGCAGGACCCTCACGGGATGGTGGGAAGCAGTTAGGATTGACCCACATCACTAGTCATCAACCGTCAATCTCCTTGCTTACTAAGCAATTTCCTTCTTCAGAGCTTGGTGAGTCCCATGAAAGTGATTCGCTCAGCCTGCTAGCTTTTGTAACTATCTTTCCTTACTGTAAATTAGATGAATGGGTGCATGGGGAACGGTCCCAATGAGAACATGTGTTGGAGTGTTTTTCATTGATCCTTCTCCAAACTATGTCCACTACCCTTGTGGAGACACTAGTCCCACCACTAATCATGATACGTGGCCATCGTCCACTAGCCTGTGTATTTAAAATAATATGAAATAAACCAACATAGGAATGTGGGGAGTGTTCAAGATGTGGCCATGTCTCAAACTTGCAACCGTTCATCTTCATTGAATGGTGAGAACTACCTTCACCAAAGAGACTGGGCCCACCAATATGTCAAACATGTGGTTGAAGCCCGCTAGCC
Organism: Sequoia sempervirens; assembly: GCA_007258455.2. Lineage (NCBI taxonomy): Eukaryota > Viridiplantae > Streptophyta > Pinopsida > Cupressales > Cupressaceae > Sequoia > Sequoia sempervirens. Next base: position 565,108,264 of record VDFB02000003.1, on the reverse strand, counting down.
CATGTGAATAAAATAAGAATGAATAAATTAGCGCAGGTACACGGGGAACGATGATGATCAACCCTTGATGATTGAATGGCTAGCATGAAATCCTAAGTCTACACATGCCACAAAAGTTATATTAAAAGGGGGCCATCTCTAGGCCAACAAGAACTTGACCCATAACAGATGAAGGCTAAGGATTTAATTCATTTTTAAAATAAAGCCTCAACTACAGGAAAATTTAATATTAGAAAAAGGATCAAGGTGATCGAAAAACCTAAACTCGAGGGGCCAATGAATACAATGAAATCGATGGCATAAGAATAAACTTAAACAACCAGATACCGGGAACATCAGGTCAATTCAAATTTAGAAAAACCAAGGGTGGTTTTGGATTCATAGGTTAATTGTGAGGGATTTAGGCAATACAAAACCCTAAAATAGTGAAGAGAACACAACCCTTAGCCAAAAACAAAGGTCAGAGCCAATTTTTTTGCACAATTGTAAAATGGAACTGAGAATTTTTTGAGGGGTTCCATCAGTGGCTCTTGTTGGGGACACATGCCTCTCACATGCATCATCAAATCCCAAAATCATGGGTGAAGCAAACTAGGCACAAAAGAAAAAAAACAAACCAAAATATCTACAATTTTTTACACAAGCCCAAAAGGCCTGAAAAGGGAGATCCAATCTCCACTCCATTTGAAGCCTTCTCCTGAAGTGAAAATTTTGAGTATGCACTCTACAATCTAAATAGGCTTCAATTCCACTTTGGTGGCATAAGGCCATAGAAACTTAGGGTCAATTATTGCCCCTATCAGAAACCAATCTATTGAAAGAATTGATTTCCTTCAACCCATGTTTACCTTTTCCATACCATTGCAACATGTATATCCTTCTTCTTACAAGAAAGAATATGTGGATACCCTTGGATTCTGTCTAATTACAAACATTGTTACTAGTACTTTTCTTAAATTTTCTAAGTATATCATTTCCATAATCTCTATCATTTTGTATTGTATTATCAAGCACAAACTAAAAAAAATTATCATCACATGACATATCTTTATATTGAAAATAACATTATTTTCTATTCATTTTATTGTCATGCTCCACTGAAACATCTCCCAACTTAACTGGGAACTGAAAGTATTCATATTCTTCTACGTAATCAACATCATGATACTCATTTTTTCTGCAACATTTGTATCAAATGTGAAACAGTCGTATGTAACATCCTCTAGAAGGTTGTCTTTGTGTTGTTTTGATTTCTCAAGGCCACATTCTAAACATGTGTCAAGTGCATCATCAAAATTCTCAGCAAAAATTGGATTAGCTCTACACCAATAAGGATCATCATTCCTTATCTCTAGTAAAGATGGAGGCTCATCAAATAAGGGGTTTTTCCTTATGTTATTTTTTGATATAAAAACCTCAGCTTCCTCATTATGAATATCTAAATCCTTCAAGTCATCATATCTTCAGAATCACAAAAATCACTAGAAGAGCATATAGATAGATTTCCAACTTCATTTACATCTTCTACAAGTAACATCTTTGACTCATACTCTAAAAATTCTTCATAGGAAGAGAGTTGTTCCTTCTCAGGAAAACATATGTCTCCACTATCATATTTCTCATTTGTAGCGAAGAATTCAATCTTTTTCTTATGAGGGAAACCCTGACTATCAGAGGAGTGATCATGCTTAATGACATCATCATTATTATTACAACAAGGAGACTCATATACACTGAAACTATGTTCAGAATCTTCAAATTGATTGCATAATGTTATGTCTTCCATTAGACCACAAGAGTTGGAATCTTCAAAAGAATTAAGACCACACATTTCATTTTCTTCACTAAGGTGCGCATTTTCAATCTTTGCTCTACTCTCTTCTTCTTTATGTGATATTTCATTACATAACTCATATGGAGTAGCTAAATCATTATTATTACTGATTGAAAACATAATAGCCTTTTTATGATCATCTCTAATCTTTTCAAAACAAGAAATGTATTCACACACTTGGTCAAGCCTAACTGTCTTCAACTCCTTTGGTAGAGCACTCAAACCTAATTCATAAGATTCATAAAATAAATCAATGCACACTAAATTTTTAAGTCTATGACATTCAAGAATTGAAGATAGAGTATCCATAAATCTTGTAAAAAGTGTTGGCTTTCAGTTGTTTATTGTGATTGTTTGTCCTTGATGACAAAACTAGGTTTTGGTGACACATTTATATGATCTTAGTGGCACATGTTGTTTACAGTTGGTTCACATGGTTCATTGCATGCACTTTCAAATTTCAGTTGTGATTCACATGGTTCATGGAATGCACTTTCAAGTTTCATTTTTTACATGTTGGTACTGATGTTTGTCATATGTTCATTATAGTAGGACATGCATTTGTTTTAGGGCATGCATTTCCTTTAGCATATATATTTTGTTTCGGGTATATGGCATGGTTATTCAGGTATATATGACTTATTATCATTACAAGTCTTAGGTATATTTAGGTTGATCACTTTCAGATTGTGGTATATTTAACTTTTTTTTTGCAAGTTGTCTTCGCATGATATATGAATGACACATTTCATGTTTGCACAAAAAATATCCAAGTTTATGAAAGGCATAAGAATGCAGATTACAAGTTTTAAACTTGTATTTATATTCTCTTCATTGATATTTAGTGTGCAAATATTTTGCTTCATGGTGTACAATGTTTTGAGAAACTTGAATAGTCACATTGTATGTGACATCACCATTAGACAAGTTTTTGTTTCGAATAAGAAGCTTTGAATGTCAGTATCTTAAAGGTTTTTTTTGGTGGTAATAAGGTATTGATATTATTTTCCATATGATTTGAGCCTAATGTTTATATCAGGCTATATGAGATACAACATACATCTGACTTCACTTCAGTCTTTAGTTGATTGGTGACTTGGCACCAACAGTGAATGATTGATTATGATGTGGAATAGATGTGCCGACATACATGGGCGAAGACTTGTCATTGGATTCAGAAACATTGTGATGGTTTATTAATTTATTAATTTTTCTTTGTATCGGGCTTCAAAACATTATTATGATTGTTAAAGTCTTTGACAAACTTGACAAATTAGGGCAATATCATTTTGGTTATGTGAAGGGTTTGGAACCCTAGCCACCATGAGGATGTTTTGTTTTTAGTTGTAAATCTATGTTCTTCTTTGGCCGACACTAGAGGAGTTAACCGAGTTTTTTTTAAGCTTGGACAATAGGTTATGAGCTAGCAAGAGCTTGATAGTTGATAAGGAAGTGACAATGGCTCTTTCAGTTGGGAAATTGTGGTTGGCTTCAATGATCTTTCTCTCATATTTGTTTGATTTCTTTTAATCAGGTATTATTTCTATTAAAAATTGTTTCTTGAAGCAAATGAGTAAAGGCAGTTAATGTTTTTTTTAAGGCTCAGGCTATAACTGAAATAGTTTCTTAACTTTGTTAATTGTGGTAATATTTGTGAGGATTATTTAGGGTTTTTCCATTTAACCCTAACCTGAGTTAGTTTACATTTGTTGAAACTAAATTCAGTGATTATAAAATGACAACATTTTGTCAGTGATGGAGGCTTGAAGAGGAAAACAACATACATACTTTTTGTGAGAAATTTTTGAGATGTATTGATACAATGTTTAGTCTTGAAAATCTTGAAAAGTGATTTTGTAACAGTGTTTAGATTGAGAACTATTTTATAATCCATTTCAATAATATCAGTTGATGTATCAAATGGAGATGTTATCAGTCTTATATAACATCCTCCTATATACTTATTGAAAATAATTTTCACAGTCTTCTATTGAGGCACTAGGAATGCTAATTTGCATTACTAGGGTATTGATGGAACACTGTTTGGTTATATACATTTGATTTTGTGGAGTTGGTGCTCCTGTGACTTTAGAGTTGGTGATCCTATGACTTTGTAGTTGGTGCTCCTATAACTTTGGAGTTGGTGCTCTTGTAACTTTGGAAGTTGGTGCTTCTGAATTGTATGGAGTTGGTACTCCTGAACTTTGTAGAGTTGGTGCTCTATCTGAATAAAGTGATAATTTTTGAGTGGTTTTTAATCCCCAAGAGGGTTTTCCACTAAGGAAATATAATGTGTTATGTGATGAGTATTTTTGTGATTGTCTTTCATGCCTATATCTTATTTTCATAAGTTATCAGATGCATTAATGTCAATTATCAGTTCTTATTCTAGTAATGTTAATGTAGTCTACTGTTACAAGTATTTTCAAAGTCATATGTTGCAAAATGGTTTAACAACTCATGTTTTGCATGTTATGGTGAAAATTCTTTAGTCTATCACTTCACATGTTCTTTCATAGTTTCATAGTTTAAGGTTGGTATGTTTCAATCTGTCATAATGTATTGAAGCTCTTTGTTGTTATATGTCATTCAGTTGCATAGTTGTTACAGTGTCTCATAAAGCCACATTGAAATCGGATGGTCTTAAGATGATTCAATAATGTTGGTCTTCATGTACATATTCTTATGAGTTGCACTTGTTTTGTCATCATGCTCTGATTGTTAAAGAATGTCAATCACATCTTTTGCAAGTGCAAGATATCTCACACAAGTTATATTGGCATAAGTTGTCTAAAATAGCTAAGTCAATGTTGTCATATTTTTTGTTTACGTCTTTCATGAATGATTTCAAAGTAATTACTTTGATCTGTCAAAAGGAAATTTGAGCTAAAATCTTTTGTTGAAGTTTAAAAGGTTTGAATTTTTGGTCTGTCTATCAGACACTAATTCACCCCCCCCCTCTCAATGTCTGTCCATACTCCAACAAGTGGTATCAGAGTATAAGGTCCTTATATAGGTCTAATCCACCTAGGATTGATTCTAGTTTTTGGAGTGTTCTGGTTAATATGGATAAAAAAGAAGGAATAAGGGAAAATTAAGTTCACAACAAAATACTAATCATCAAGCTCTACATGAACTTAATATGAGCAATAATGAAGAAGAGATCATAAATAGTAACTCTAAAATTATAGAATACCCTAGATCTAGAACAGCTCAGTTCGAAGTTACAAATTTTTTTTTGTGGAAATATAGGATGGAAACTTACTTATCTTCTTTATGGTTTTATGTGTGGCCAACAATAGAAAGAGGTTGCATTGCATCTACAACATCTCCTTCCACACCTAAGGAGAAGAAATCTCTTGAATTCAATGCTAGAGCTATAAATACTATTTTTAATAGCCTCCCAAATAAAGTCATTGCAAAAGTTATTCATTATAGTAATGCAAAGGAAATTTGGGACAAGGGTATGTGCAGGATCATGATGGGACAAAAAGTGGCGATATGATGGGTATGTGGCTAACGACTTTTTTTTAATCCAAAATTGATGAAACGAAAAGGGTTTTTAAAGGAGAATCTTAGATTTCCATCAATATAAATTATGCTTTACTTTGAATTTAATAAATTATTATTATTCATTTTCTATTTGAATTACGAATAAAGTCCTGATTGATAGATTGATTGAAAAACATATATATCTTTCAAATGGTATCACCTTTTTTGAATCCAAAACATGCATCACATTATATGCTTCGCATACTATAGGATTAAAAAAAATTTGAATTTCATGAAGTTTGACCAAGAATAGGTGGGCTGAGACCTTTTAATTTTTTATATTTTTCAAAAGTTAATAAAAAAATCATAATTAAAATTATTTACTTTGGAAAAAATGCAAGAAAAATATGCATCACATCGGACTTTAGAGTGCACTCTGCTATATCTAGAGTCTTTATAAAAAAATGTATCATTTTGTGTACTTAGGGTGGTGGAGACAAACACCTACTTCTTATTTTTGCTTGAAATTTGAGTACTACTACATTGAAATTTCAAATTTTCATAAATAGATTTCTTTTTAAATAAAGCCACAGTAGTTTAGAAACTACATTCAATTTGCTACAAATTCTATTGTTATATATTTTTGAAATAATATAGATAACTTATTCAAATTTTTACATCAAGTTGCCTAACTTTGATTTTTCTGAATTTTTTGTCACTTAAGGGCCTGTTTTTTCTATGATGATCCTACACATACCCACAAGTTGATTGAAATGAATTAGACTGATGAATTGCAAGAGGAGATATCTTTGGGTACTGAAATAAGTTGTGCAACATCTAAAATTGAAGAAGGTGTAAACCTTCATAGTATTGAAAATAATCTAACTGAATCCAAAGAAATTATCAATGAACATTCAAATGATCAAGAAACTAGTGTAGAAGTAGATCAATTTTTGGGTGAAGTGAATTATGAATAGGAATATGATGAACAAGAAAGTGACATTGATTTGGAAGGTGAACTCCTATGTGATTTAGATACAATCAAGCAACTTAGAAGAGAAAACCATAAGTTAAAAAGATAACCTCAACAAGAAAAAAATAAGCTCAAATCTTTTGGAAGCTAAGTTAGAAGTTGAAGAAGCTATAAAGATTGAGGAAGATGTTAAAATCCAACTTAAGGTAAAAGAACAAAGTATAGAAAAACTTGAGTGGCAAGTGGTTTTACCGAGGAACATTAATAAAGCATCAAAGTAGTTAAGTGATGAGAAAATTAATGAGAATGGCTCTATGTCTTTGGATAAAATTATTGGTGCACAAAAAGCTCCAAGTGACAAGGTTGGTCTAGGCTTAGAGGAAGGATAGTGCTCTAAGGTTAGAAAAACACCTAGAAAAAAGGTGGATTTAAAATTTCATGTTGCTGACCTTGAAACTGCAGGAAACAAACAACATAAGGATATCAACAAAGGATGAAGGAATAGAACAAAGAGATTCACAAGATCTCCCTCTGCTTGGCAAGGTAAATTGATGAGGTGTAATTGTTCTTTTTTCAGGCTATTGTTATTCATGTTTTGAATATGGTCACAGAGAATCTAAATGTTGGATTAAAGTGAAGAAAAATGATTGGAAAAGGAACTATGGTATTGTCACATGCTTCAGGTGTAGTTAGTTAGGTCATATTGCAAGAAATTGTGATAAATTGTTTCTAAAAGATTTTGTAGGAGAGTGCAAATCTTCAGTTGTTTGCTTTAGGTGTAATGGATTTGGTTGTTGTGAATATTTATTCATGCACTTCTCTTTTCCTTCGCGGTCATTCTTTCTTTTGCAGCTTTGCCTTTTGTTTTGGTACCACTCGCAGCTTTTCGACCACTGCCACGTGGCCTCCTATCAAAACTTTCCTTTGAGACACTTCTTTTTCCTTTTGTTTAGCTCTGGTTCCTTGACACGTCGCCTCCACCTACTTTCTATTTGGATGGGGCCCACTCTATAG